>CM045445.1:26282478-27482478 GCA_024666655.1 Dascyllus trimaculatus
CGCAGTAGCGGCCGTCTATATTCGGGCCGAACTGACGCAGCAAACGCAGCAAATGTTGACTGCTGCAATATTAATGTCACTGAACATAAATGCCACAAATTGTTATGATATAACTGAATCGCTGCCAACTCAGGTGTCTTTTAACCAATAGATTAAGACACAAAAATACTGGGTTTACATGGTTTAAATTCCTAATAAAGTAGTATTTTGAGTCTTTTTTTTGATTAACAGAAGCATTTAAAGTATAATATTAGCAGTTCGACTGGCAAAAATGAAAAATTGGAATATACTGAAGCCCAGTTGGTTCTGTGATTGCGAAGTGCTGCAGTTGGATGAAGAGTTCCTCACAATGCGGCGCTTGGTTCTGTTGGTTATTTTCAACTGCTGAGTCTCTGCCTGCTGTGGGTCGACCGAGAGGCAAGTGTTAGGGTTAAGCTAATTTCCTTGACTGCTGTTGGTGAACATTGTGTGTGTTTGCTGTTACTTAAGGCCGTGCTCTGACCTTTTATTTGTGAATGAACTTCGGTACCATCACTTAAATATCAAACAGTCATCAAATGTCAAAAGGCTGCAGCACCGGAAAGCACAATGGTTCAGAGTTCAAATGTCTGCAGGAAGTACCTCAACAGAAACGTGTAACTGCAGGTTTATCAATAACATATTGGGATATTGGGAGTGTTTGTCCAGCTCCATGAATTTTTAAGCCCTAAATAAGATTAGAGTGTAAATATTGACGTGCGCCTCGGTGACCTGCTGCTGGTAGAATGAGACGGTTGTAGTCTGGGTCAGCAGGTTCATGAGCAACACAGCATCACTGTGTTCAGTTGAGTTTACAGTAACACTTCCCTGCTGAATTACACCTGCGCACATTTGTGGTGTGATGTGAAGGATGTGTTGCATCAGTTCTGTATTTTCCAGTCCAAGTTCTTGCAAAAAATTGCGTCAGGTGTCGTTCAGTTTACCTGCTAAATCGGCCTAACCAACGGCTTAATGACGGTCTTTCAGCACCGGGAAATCCTTGACCCCCTAGTAACAGTGAATTAAAGTGAACTGTTCTTGTCATGGCTTAGAGCGTCTCCTGACTCCGACCTGCCCGGTGTCGTCAAGTAAGAGTCTTTAAATGTGGCCTACCTTCTGTTTAACAACAGTCAACAACAGCCTGAGCTGTGTGTGGATCACAGATGAAACCTGGAGGCGTTATTCATGTATGTGGTTTGACTAAATAGGAACATCAGTTTGGGCTGATGTTAATTTACTCCAGAACTATGTACTGGTCACTTTCCACTGTAGAATATACAGTCAGCATGAATATATGGACAATATCAAGCAGCACAATAAAACGTGATAAATCAATAAAGTTTACTTTTCTGAAATCTTATTTAACATAATGGCTGTGAGCATGATTAAAGGGTGAGAGTCCATTATTCTTATCAGATTCCTCCTTTTAGATTAAAGATGAAACAGATTTCCTCAGTCCCTACAAAAGAATTTGGGGTTTCTGAGTAATAAAATGTCTCCTATCCCAAACAATGTTTGTACAGTGTCTGTCTCTCTCTCCTTTTACATATGACAACATGTGTTCCTGGTGGTGGGATACATGACCTGAGAGATGCTGAAGGGAGGGTCGTCTCATACCAAACATTCCTCTGCTTTATAAATAAATACACTTTAGACACACGCGCTCATGTTACACCGGCTTCATACTAATTTATACTATGTCTCTATTTTGCAGCAAATCTGTTCAATCAAAAGTGGAAAACATTCTGGTGAGTACTTTTGACACATTTTTGATCTAAAAATGACAACTTATTATTTTCTTTTTTTTTAAATTTAACGGCCTGTGATAGAATGTTGTCAATAATGCACTGGTGGTTCCATCATGTTGAGCTGAAAAAGTTTAACTTTTTGATGGTCTGTTTCCATCCAGATACTTTTTAAAAAAAGGACAGCGTATCTGTCCCTGCGTACTATTTAGATGAACCTATAGAGGGCGTATCTGAGCCCAGACATCTCTGCTGAGCTTCTCATATCTATATGGTCAGTTTTTATTACCTCCGACAAGGAGGTTATGTTTTTGCTGGGGTTTATTTGTTTGTTTGTCTGTTAGCAACTTTTCGCGAAAAGTTATGAACGGATTTTGATGAAATTTTCAGGAAAGGTGGATAATAGGACAAGATTCAGAATCAGAATCAGATTTATTACCAAGTAATTTTTACATTACAAGGAATTTGTCTTTGTACGTTTGTGCAGGCAGTTAAAAAAAGCAAATAGCAGAAATAGAATATTAATATTAAAAATATAAAAAACAGAAGTACAAAACAGAAGTGTTTGGTTGCAGAAGTGAAAAAGAAAACTATATAAGATATGATATACATAGGAATATACAAGGAACAGATGACTAGATGTTGGTGGTGATCCGGATCACCGTCTGGATCCAGGGATTTTTTGCAGGATTCTTTAGCATTGGGGCATAGAGCAATGTGCATGCATATGTGCATGTAAATCCACAAAAAATGTCTCAGACTGCCTGGTAATTTCTACAACACATCAAAATTTGATCCGGATCCGGGCAAAATTCCGGATACTACGATCCAGAACAGGAAAAACAAGAGGGCCTGTGGAATGGTCATCACTGTAAGGTAACACATGAAGATCCAGACATGCAGCCAACACCAACATGTAGCTGAGACTCTGCTGAATCAGGAGGATGCCAACAGATCTGTTGTAGAATCAACAGCTATGGAGCTGGATCCAGAAGAAACCACCATTACCCAATAAGTGATTTTGATGAATCCAGATGCTAAGGGTGTGTTTACTTGATCAAGGAATCTAATAATGTAGATAAAACAATTCTGGAACTATTATTTCTGGGTGTAAATTCCAATATGAGGTGAATTTTTTGGGGGGCTAGATTATAGAAAATGTGGTCTTGCATTGCCAGACCATTCTGTACTATAGAATGGTTTGGTGATGTATCTCATAATCAGTCTGCTATGGTAAAAAAAAAAACAGTGCCTTGTTTGTATTTCTTTAAACCAGTCACAATCATATTGGGTGGGAACTAAGCCCTGGATGCAGCAATGGTGTCCCCTCAAAGTAGCAACAGGGGGAATCATTGGAATATATGCATGCAGAGAGCCAAGGTCTGTCATTAAAAAGGCAGGGCTGCTTTACTGCATGATCCACGTCCTCTGCAAGACTTGAAATTTTTAGTGTTATGATCGCTGACCTGGAGGTTGTTGTTTTCTGTTGCTAAAGGAATTTTGCAAACTGTAGTTAGCAGAAGGAGAGGAGAAAGCTGTGTGAAATGCGCAGCCATGGCAGACTTGTACTGTGAATCGGTCTACTGAACTAGTGACGTCTACAGGATGGTCAGGGATCAACAAGGCCAATTATTAGTATTTTAATTTTAATTTTTAAGTCCTAAAAGTTTAACATTTATAATGACTTTAACTTGCATTCTTCCTAACGACCAGCAGGGGGCAGCTCCTCTGGTTAAGCCTGATTGCATAGAAGTGTATGAGACAATGACGTTGCTTGATCAGTTATCTCAGTAAACATTTTCCTAATTAGTTGAGGGTCTCAACTGCTAGTTTCAAGTCTTCTTCAGTACAGTGGATTGTTCATTTTTTGAGTTACAGTGCTATTTGGAGTAAAGAGACGATTAGTCAGGGTATGTTTTAGGATGTAGCTACTTTGTGATCCCACGTTGTTGCAGTGTGGGTGTGCGTACTGTCCTTGGGTTCTTAGATTTAACTATCACTCGCTATGTGTGGTTTTAAAGGACCCAGACCAACATTTCAAACTTGAGGCTTCAACATGAAAGTCCAGAAGTAATAGGTGATGGACATCGTCAGCGCAATTAGTGGTGTATTGTAGTTTTGAAATAGGAGTGGTGTCAAATTATTCCTGAACAAGATGTTATTGTCTTGGCCTCTTTGGTTGTATATTATATTGCATTGCTAATTACAGACCACAATAGGAGAAAGTTGGACAGAAGATAATGGAACACACTATATTCTTTAATGTTTACCATTAATTGGTGGGGAAAAAGTATTTAAAGTTTTGAAGCTGTAGCCAACATATACCGTATAAAATTATAGAGAAACAATATTATTTCTGTGCTTAATTTAATCGTGAATTAAAACTTTATTAGCAAATGCTGTTGTTGTTAAGTTTTAGTGTAGTGGAACAGCCCAGCATGACGTTTGAGCTTTATAAAGGAGGACACCACAATGTAAAACCTTCATGGTGGAGCCAAGACTTGTAGAAGTTGGCTGGGACTTTGGGTGTCCTTATGTAATATTCTATTTGTAATGCATGTCAAAAAAAGAAAGATAATCTCTTTTCACATTCCAGCCTCTGTTGCTCTGTGTCATCCACCACTCTCTCTGTGTTCTTCACTGTTATAAGTATGATTCAGATGAAACAATCCAGTAACTCTTCTGATGTTATGGTCACAGTTACCAAACTCTTCTTCACCATGTGATGCTGGATTAATAAAAGAGTCTGTTGTTCTTCCACTTTACTTCTCCTTAGACAGTTCTGATGTATTCACATCTTAAAACCTGATGTTGAAACAGTGCAGCTCCACAGCTAATTGAAAAAGTGTAAGCGTTTGAGCGGCTTTGATGAGGGCCAAATTGTGACAACTGGGTCAGAGCATCTCCAAAACAGCAGGACTTGTGGGGTGTTCCTTGTATGCAGTGGTTAGTACCTACCAAGAGTGATCCAAGGAAGGACAGTTGGTGAACTGACGACAGGGCCATGGATGCCTAAGGGCATTGGAAGCAAAGGCCTGTGTGGGCTGATCCCAAAGAAGGAGCTACTGAAAACCTTAATGCTGTCGGTGATAGAAGTTCAGAACACACAGTGCATCACAGCTGGTTGTGAATGGGGCTGCATAGCTGCAGACCGGTCAGAGAGCCCATGCTGACCCCTGTGCACTGCTGAAAGTGTCTGGACCGTGGAGCAAGGGAAGAAGGTGACCTGGTCTGATGAATCACATTTCCTTTTGCATCATGTGGACAGCTGGGTGTGTGTGTCATTTACGTGAGGAAGAGATGGCAGCAGGAAGCATGTGTGAAAAGGGCAAGCGTTGTTTGGCTGGGAAGCCTTGGGTCCTGGCATTAATGTGGACGTTACTTTACCATCCAATACCTACCAAAGTATTGTTGCACAATATGCACACTCCTTCATGGCAGCAGGGTTTTTAGATGGCCTCTTTCACAGATAATGTGCCCTGTCACAAAATGGTTCAGGAGTGGTTTGAAGAACACGACTGAGAGTTGAGGGTGTTGACTTGGCCTCCAAGTTATCTAGAGCCCATGGAGGCCCCATTTGGCAACTTCCAGGACTTGAAGACTATGCAGCTAATGTGTTGGAGCCTGATACCACAGGGCCATTTCAGAGGTCTGTGGAGTCCAGGCCATGAGAGGGGCCTGCACAATGTTAGGCAGGTGGTTTTAATGTTTTGGCTGATTGGTGTGTACCATGTTAATTAATGAGCTTTGGGGGAGCTGGTTGACGGATGCCTTTGCTCAGACATGATCTAGCTTTGTTCCCAGTCTTTATGCTCGGCCAAGCTAAGAAGCTGCTGGTTTCAGGTTTACTTAACAGATAGAAAATAGTGTTATCAGTTGTAAGTAATATACACAGCCTGTGGCCGGCTAGTTTAGCCATGACACTGATTTGTAAGTTTTAAAGGCATTGATAGATCAGCTAATTTGGATGGTAACATACTTCTTGGCTCTAGGTTGCTTGAGTTTGACAACTTTAGTGGCTTCAGACATTCTCTGTCATCACTCATTGTAAATGTCAGTGTAGCCAGTCTCACTTGTATGTTTTTGTTTCTGCTGCCTGGGCATGTTGTGATCTTTTAATAATGATTGTATTTGCGGCTCTGCAGTTTGGTAATGATTGTGACATAAGATAGTGTTTATGAGCCACAATCAAATGTCTAATCTCTGTTATCTGACAGGAGGAATGTATCTGCATCAATGGGGGCAATATAAAATCTAGAATACCTTTGTTTTCAAACATAATTATGTGTCCCCAGTGTGTCTAGATGCCTGCAAAATATGAGAAAAGACGATCCTCTCAGCCTGTTTTAATGTCAATATAGGATAAGCTCCATCTACCACTGGTAGACAGAGCTTATCTATCTTATCCAGCTTATCCATGGGCTCCTCTCTGTCAATCAGTCAATAGAGTAGATGGAGACAGAGGGAGTCTTCTTCCTGAAGGAGGCGTGTACAGTGCCAGTTCTGGGTGATTTAAAGCTATAGATACAGAAAAGGCCTGTTTAGAGTATTACAGTCATCGCACAATGAACGATCTGTGCAGTATTTTGAGCTGAAACTTGAAATGCACAATCTTTGGATTTATGAGATTTACAGTAACTTGTTAGAAAAGAGTCTAATATGGGATCTTTAAACTCAGTATAAGTAAACACACAAAGATGGGACTGACTGGAGATTCAGACTTGCTTTGTGAAAAATATTAAATCAATAGCAGTAAATACGTGGATTTATAAGGAAATCTCATGCTTCAGAGCTGTGAGATGGTCTGGCAGAAACAGACCTGCCACATACACTGATCAGACATAACATTATGACCACCTGCCTAATATTGTGTTGGTCCTGCTTATGTGCTCAAAAATGCTCTGAACCATTGGGCATGGACAAGAGGACCTCTCAGGGTGTCCTATGGGGTCTGGAACCAGGACGTTGGCAGTGGATCCTTTGGGTGCTCTGACTTGTGCAGTGGGGCTTCTGGTAATCCAACTTGTTCCACTGCATCCTGTTGATGCTTGATCAGAATGGGGTGTAGGAAGTTTGGAGGTCAAATCAACATGTTGGGCCATTGTCATGTTCCTCAACATCTTCCTGATTGTTGGATGTTTTTCCATGTGGTGGGGTGCATTTTCCTGCAGGGGTAGTCCAGTGACATTTGGGATTTCCATTTGCATGAGGGAGTGTGCTTATTGTGGGACAATGTTATGTTATGTCTCATCAACATGGATGTTAAAATCCAAGGTTTTCCATCAGAACACCACATAGTACCAATATGATCAATGTTATTAACTTCACCTGTCAGTGGTCATAATGTTGTGGCTGATCAGTATAGATATAGTGGCGCATAGAAAAGAGCCAGATGTGAGATGCTCTGGACATGAATCTAATGGATGCTGCTGTGTACACTTGTTATAAGTCTCAGGTTCTGTAAAAAAGTTGAACTGTTCCTTTGCATTTGATTTTTACTGATTAAGTTGTCAGTGAAATCTTTTGGATAAACTATGTAATGATGACATTTTGGCAGATCTGTAATGCAGTTGTTATTTAAATGTAGTGATCTCTGTGGTCACAATAAACAGCAAACAAATTCAAACCGCTGCCTCAGATCACAAACCAACTGAAATGTCTACTTTATAGCTCATAAAGCTGCACAGAATGAGCAAACTAACTTCAAATCAACCGACTGCACCCACTGAAATCTGGTAATCATCTGTTGTTTCAGGATAAAGTGAGTTAAAGCGGGGAAAAGCGTTCACTGTGTGGAGGTGGCACAGTAGCATACAGACACTGACAGTCCAAGTCGACAGAGCAGGAAGTGAGTCACGCTATAAAGGTCAGCGAGTGATGCGCAACAAGATTTTGAGCAGGATCACATTTACAACGCAGCACACAGAAAAAATGATTGGCCACTGTTATTCCCCTTTTGTGAAAATGACCGTATCATTATAATTTCTGAGAATTATGTATCTTTAACCGTGTCTGATGCTGCTCAGTGTCTGTTAGCTTCTCTGACAACAAAGGGGTTAATCATTATTTTATGTGTGAGGGGAGGAACGTGTGGTGAGCGAGTGAATGTGCATCTTTATTGTCACCATGCAGCACGGAAGGGTTAACAGCGGTTCGCCCTGCAGGCTCTCCTGTCCTGTAGAAGTCTGTCTGTCTGCAGCCGTTTATACTGAATGTGTGCACGTGTTTGCATGTCTCAGGCTGTACAGATACATGGGCGTTCATCTGCACTGCTTGTCTGTAAGTCATAAATAAACTACAGTCTCATTAGACCATCAAACCTCTTTCCACCTCACTTTAGATTCTCCAACGTGCCATCTGGCCAACTGTAGCTGACATGAGAGAGTCCTTCTGTCTGATGAAGTAGTCTCGTCTAGTGGTTGTACCAAATCTCAGAACACATTAAGAAATGTCTTGGTGTGCAGGTGGGGGACTTGTCTTTTGAGTGCTCAGTTTTTTTTAAGGACCGCCTGCTCTTGTAAGATTTTGCTGCAGTTTCTTAACAGTCTAATTGCAGAGCTCTGAGCTGATTCGGCATCGTACTTTGCACAGCATGGACAGGTTTAGAAAATAACCAGAATCGATGCAGCAAAATCAGAGATCAAGCCTTTGTGCTCTACACGCTCCTTATGAATAACTGGAGCCCTCTTTACCCACAATGCAGCTTTGCCACCAACAGTTCTACTGGAGTTTCAGGTGAGTCATAGTTAGAGATATAAGTAGTTTGCTGCAGGGATGGGGAACACTCACTCAATTCTAATACCTCAGATATTTATCAGATACATACAACTTTTTTTTATATATGCACCAGTAATCCCTCAAACAAACTGTGTAATATCTCCTAATATCCAGGGATGTGGACATGAAGCCTCCCACTGGAGCTGCTTAGTACCTTTTTCTTGGAGTTTCTTTATCTTCATGGTGAAGGTTTGGCCACAGCGTTAATTACAAGTTCGGTCTCCAGATGCATTAATACCACAATCAAACACAACCTTTTGGCTACACACGTTTCCATATAAATCATTTTAAAACCAAATATCAGATGTCAAAAATTGCACTTTAAGCATCCAGTGAACCATCATGAGGAAGGGAACATGACCTCTTAATCGATTACATTTTCTTACATTTGTCACATTGGTTCTGAGAATAAACTTGCTCTAAATTCATATTTTTTGTGTCCAATTATATTTGCATATCTCTAGGTTTTGGGCTGTGGGTCAGACAAAACAAGAAGTTACTTAATATCAGCTTGGGTTTTAGACATTGTCAGAAAAGAAATTATCAAACAATCAACAAATGATGAAGAAAATAATCTGCATTATAATCAGATAATTAAATTGATTTCAGTTGTAGCCTGAAGAAGCCTGTTGAACTCTGTACGCGAAATAAGTCGTTGCCTAAAATGCGCAAGAAAGGATTCAGTTCTATTAATACACTTTACTATTATGAACTATCCAATACGCACCTCTTGCTTTCAGTTTGAGTTTGCTCTGCAGGTGTGAATGGACAACCTCTGCTTTTAAATCCAGCCAGGACGTTGTTTTGTATTGATGAACAGGAAGGGAAAATATGAAAACCGCCTGTTTCTGTCTTTTTGTTTCTGCAGCAAGATGTCGAGAAGTTCTCAGACATTGAAAAACTCTACCTCTACCTGAAGTTGCCTTCTGGTCCCAGCAGCAGCGCTGATAAAAGGTAAGAATGCACCTGCTCTCTGAATGAATTTATAGATGTTTTATTAGACAGAAATATTTAGGGAACAGGAATCCACTGAAATGGTTGAAACAGTTTGTTGTATGAATGATAATGAGCCTTGATTAGCTTTGATAATAATAAATTCTGAGGACTGTCGGCCAGTTATTGATCCACTTCTCTTCTCAGTGACCAGAGCGCCTTGTCATCGAGCCGCACACAGCAGATGCATGCATTCAACTGGATCCGCAATCATTTAGAGGAATATCCAGAGACCTCTCTTCCCAAGCAGGAGGTCTACGATGAATACAAGTACGTATGAACAGCACAAAGAGCTTCGGGAATGAAGTTACTGCTTCACAAATTTACTATTTTATTCAAGGAAAATCTGTGTTTTTGTTCCCACCAAATCTCAGACTTGTTTCTTCATTAAATACACAGCACAAAGTCACACACAAAAAACTAAACAGGCTCTTTTTTTGCAAGTTTTCCTCACTGTTCATCTTCTTTTTAGACAACAGCCACCAGTGTTTGAGCTTCTTTCTCCTCTAAATTAGTGCCGGCTAAAGCGCCAGTATAAATAGATGCTGCAGGCATGAGAATCACAGAGCAGCATGTGTCGGTAATATTAGAATGGAAAGTCTGAGACAGCCATTGAAATGCTCTGACAGTGTTATGTAACTGTCTTTTTAACTCTACTAGAACAGAAATACAGCGGCCTCCAGAAATATTGGCGCCTTCAGGACAAACAGGTGAAAAGGCTTTAAAGACACGTAATGTTTGTGCTGTAGACGACCACTTATCTCATTTGGCCGCTTTGAAACTTTAGTGTGACCGAAGGCTCAGTGGAGCTTCGATAAAACTCCACTGAGCAAATGAATGATTTCAGCAAGATGAACGCTTTTAGGACACGAAGAGTTTCTGACCTCTAGTAGCACCACCGGCTGACGCACAGTCCCGCTAATGGCTTCACACTGTTCCACACATCTGCAGCTGGCGGTAACGTGCCAAGAGAAAAAGGAGCTGATGAGTTTACGTCCAATATTCACACTCTTTTAACTCCGCTTTTGAACTCCTGAGAATGAAATCTGGCTCCGGAGCTGCTAAACGCTCAACTATGTTCGCCAGCCAGACACATTCCGGCTCGTTTGGAGCCGAGCAGGTCGAGTTATGTGGGTTTATCAAAGCTTTGTTTTCTGCTGGAATCAACAGAAAAACCACAACAGTGAAGTAAAGGGCTGTAAAAGTCAGAGGCAGGGGATAGCTGGTGATCTATGTGTACATTGATTTCATTCATTCTTTTAATGTGTTGCAGGAGCTTCTGTGACAATCTGAACTACCACCCGCTGAGTGCAGCCGACTTCGGGAAGATGATGAAAAATGTGTTCCCGAACATGAAGGCGCGTCGACTTGGCATGAGGGGAAAATCAAAATATCCTTCGCTGGAATGGGTTGTACCAGTCTGGCCCTGTGTCTCTGGTCGCACACCATCTGCTGCTGCAGTTCATAAGCTCTCTAAATATAGACGTGAAATGAAATAAAGTCCCCCCTCTGCCTCCGAAGCAGCGGCAGAATACGCAGACCCTCGGGGGAGACGCTGTGATCTTGACCTTCGTGACACATTCGCGATTTTTTTTTGTTTTTCTATTTAGCCCATGACGTCAAAGTGCACAACTTTGTTTATATTCACGACCTTCATTGGGGTCAGTAATATTATCACTGTGCGAGGCGGGGTCACGGCTCTTAGATTTCATGTCAGAGGGTAGAATAACAACATGCTGCCCGGTTGAGGGGAGTTTGCCTTGAACTCATGTCGGCTGCTGGTGTCTGAGAGGTCAATGAATCACTGGCATTCGTACTGTATTTCCAGTATGAGCACAACTCAAAATAATCGATAAAATCAGTTTTATCAACACATAAAAAACATTGAAAAGCAGAGAAAAGTGTTTAAACTAATGTAAAGACTAATATGGATCCCATGAGTCCCATGAAATGAAAGGCATTTGTGTTGCCTTTGCTGTCTTTGCAAGTCTTAACTTTTACATGGAGCCAGGTGAAGCTTGGCTGCTCTTAATATGACATGAGCCCTCCTTAAATCATGATTTATGGAACTCTGGAGTGTCTCTAAAACTATATGCTGCTTTTGACGTGCATTTCTGTTCACCTGCATCTTCATCACATGGATCATGCTTAAACTTCGGCTATTGTTGGTGTGTATTTCTGCATGAGGGCGATCGATTACTTCATTTTGATAAAGGTATCGGCGTGCATGCTGTTACTGCCGTCGCCATGCAAGTGTGGTGATGCTGTATCATCAACGTCATGAAGAAAATAACTGTAAAAAACAAAAGAAAAACAAACGTCCCCCCTTCAGTCTGCACACTGAGGTGACATTTTACATTTCTGTGGTTTTAGTTGGCGACTTCTAATCTAGAATTTACCAGAGAATCCAAATCAACCGACTCTATAAAGCAACCAGAACCAGAATCGTCTTCTGTTAGCACTGATTGGAATAATGATGAGTAACAGCTGAATCAAGTGTTGCATCTGTTGTTTTTAGACCATATGAAAGTTAAAAAAGGGAGTTCTGCACAAAAACTATGATACATTTTCACAATAGTTCACAACGCATTGCATTAGATTGGTTCAAATGGTCCTGTTAGCTTGTTTATGATGTGTTTGGGATAAAAAGTGTCACCATAAGATAATACAATCTAAACAGATGTGTTTGATTATATTATATGTTGTTTTTCTATTGAACTGATGTAACAGATTTTGTATTGTCCATATTTGTATTTTTGTGGAATCTTGTGTTTTACATCTTTAACACTCACTTACATATTGCTATAGTGGACTAAGGAAGAGACCCTTTGTTCACATGCCGTCTCTGCCCACTCTGGATCTCCATAAAACAGCAGACGGAGTAAGCACATCTACATCTTCCCCTGTTAATATTTCAGAATAATCTGTTTGTATTCTTACTGCATTTTTGTCAGTCTTTCTGTGTTTATTCATCCACGTCTCTACTGTGTGCAGCACCAGTGTGATGCACTGGAGTCGCCGGGGCAGCTGAGCAGCATCAAGGAAGAGGTGCGATTTGCAGCCTGTGATCTGGTGTGTGAGTGGGCCCAGAAGGTGCTGAAGCGCCAGTTTGATGCTGTGGAGGACTTGGCTCGCTTCCTAATCGACAGCCATTACATCAGCAACAAGTCTTTGGCAGCCCTCACCATCATGACGGGAACAGCAACAGGTAACAGCAACACTGGCTTCATGCCCCCAGTTAATAAAAAAGACAAGCCAGTAGCGACATCTAGTGGCAGCTGCCTGTTACTGCACTTACTGTTGTCTATTGGACAACAGTAACAAAGTAGAAACAAATTAATGTTAAGTGAATAGAAGTGCAGTTTAGGCCAGACTTTATAAAAATACAACTGATCAATTAAAGGCAGTTGAAAAAGAGCTGTTTTTAGCTGACATTAGAAATGGCTAAATTTGGAAAAATCTGCAATTTAAATGGAAATCTGGTATTCATCAACCACTTCCTGTAAATAGGCAAACATATCTCAGATATATAAAACAAGATAATTCTTTATTAATCGCACAGCGGGAAAATTTGTATTGTAAAATCACTGGGACAAAATACAAATTAACAAGAAATATACATAGTGCAGTATTTAATCACACACAATATCACAATAGTATTAAGTGAAACAAGCAGTGGTTGCAGATATTGCACATAGGAAAGACTGATATTTAGTTCTTATATAGTTCTTTATATTCAAAATATTCATATAGCAAAGTTTCTTCCATGTGTAGGAAACATCTTCTTTGCATCTGTCTCTCTCACATCCTCACTGGGAGGAGCCAAGATGCGATTAGACATGTTAACATAATGAAGAGCACCCATGTTATTTTCTCATTGCAGTAGCAGATCACATGCACATAAATGTCTTTGTTTCTGTCTTCAGAGGTCAAAACCCCACAGACTGTCTCGGCCTTCGCCCCTGCTGCAGAGGTTCACTCCTTCCAGCCTCACGTGACCGCCCTGTCGTCTCCGTCTGTCGACGCGAAGCAGCAGCTGCAGAGGAAGATCCAGAGGAAGCAACAGGAGCAGAAGCTGCACTCACCTTTACCTGGAGAGGGTCAGGCCAAGAGGACAGACGACAGCGTGCCTTGTGGAAGCCCCACCCCTCCGTCACCTCAGCCGACCATTGGCATCGTGGTCGCTGCCGTCCCGAGTCCCATCACGGTAAGAGAACTGTATAGATCACAGTAAAGAGAGTTATTTATTCTGTTATAAATCCACAGTCACTTTAAGTTTGACTTCACATAGCACGTTATGTAGTTTTATTAATACTTAAACATGATAACTCTAATGTACATCCAAGATTTTTTATCTAATGACTCATGAACAATGACTCTCGTTTGAATGCTGCATTGCTTTTAAAGTCAGTTTAAAGTCGATAAATCATTAAATACTGAATGTGCTGCCATGAAATAACAAATGATCAAACAAAATGTGTTCAGAACTACACCTCATCTTCAGGAATAAGTCTGAACAAACTAAGTCAGAAGAAATGTGGTGACTGATGTTTGAATTCAGCGTCTCTCAACATTCATTGAGTTCAGATTTGAGTTTATCTCACAAACACAAAAACACATTCATGTTCATTTTGTAATATCTGTCAAATAAACAAAACATATCAGTAAAATTAGCTAATAATTAATTTGGGTATTATCATCAACAATTGTAGAGGTTTACAAAAACAAACATCTGTTAACTTTGAATAAAATCATTGTTTGTTCTTTTTAAATAATTGAATCTGCCTGAAGAAACACCTTTAATGGTGGATAAATGTTTGACCCTTGTGCGTCCTACACTCCTCTGTCTCTCAACAAATTTCTGAACACTCTCTGGCAAAATAAAGGCAAAAAAACTTTTAAAAGAGAAAGAAAGAAGAAAGAATGTTATTCACAGAGGATTCAAACACGGTACTTTGCCACAGTGTTATGAAGATGAAGATGATAGTTTTCATATCCACAATATTGTCTCATTTAATGTGTCTGACATTCATTTATTTAACCCTCTGAACCTCCAAACCTGCCATAAGGTTTGAAAGGCATATTTTCTTTTTAAAAATTGCCAAAATTTCACCATTTATCAGCCAGAAACTGTCAAAGCACAACACAGCCGGTGGTCCTTGAACTACCCACCCTAAAATTGAAATATCTCATTATAATCATTGTAATCGACAAGTGTTATTTAAAAAACTGCCAAAAATAAACGTTTTGCTCTAAACAGATTCTGTAGAAAACAAAAAACTCAACCATTAGTGACTCTGCGGCAACCAACACTCATGTTACAAAAATTCAGCGACTTTTTAGCCGAACTAGGCTGAACTGCAGGCTGTGTTTACACAGAGCAGATAGGAGGCACGTATGGAAATAAATTTAAAATGACTTGGAATATTAGCATGTGTTGAGCGTAATCCCAGCTGTGGAACTACAAACAATATATCTACAGCTATAAAAATCATTGTCATCCTGGAGATGTTGTTTCACCTCCTCAAAATCAAGTATTCGAAAAGACCCAAGATGACTATCGAACGCTCAGCTCTCCATACGATTGATAAAAGCTGTTGCAACAAAGAGAAAGTAATTTTATGTGCTGGATACCTTGTTTGTTCTGACCTCTGCTGCACCAACACACCCTGACAGAAAGCTGCACAGCCTCACACATGGAAACACACACGCATGTGAACGCACTTTTTGGCTCCCTGACTTCTGAAATGAATCTGGCGTCTGTGAAAAGTACTCACTGTACGGAATGACATCTGCCAGTGTTGTTAATCTATTAATGCAGCATCGAATCATCAAAATCTAATCAGTGCTTCAGTGCTGCAGCAGCATGAGGTGGAAATAGGATTAACTGCCTCATATAACATAAAGTAGTCACAACTTTAAAGATAATAGTAAAAAAAGTGATTGTGTTTTGCATGTCAAGTCTTAATCTGAAAAGTAAGTAGTAACTATAGTTGTCAGAAGATTAAGTGAATTAAAAAATACAATGTTTCTCTCTGAAAAGTAAAATAAAAAGTCATTAAAATAAAGCACAAGTAGCTCCAGATTGTACTTAAGTAAAGAACTTGATTAAATGTATATTATGTATATGGAGAATAACTTACTATTATTATTATGTATTATAATATTTATTTGATACCCTGCCCAGCTGATGAACATATAAGTTTCACAGGCAAATCTGTTGTAGTTTCACATATTTATTTATGCAAATTAAACTGTGTAACAAGAGTAACCTCCTACAACGTAATGGCAGTTAAATTATGGAACCTAAATTGAGAGTATTACTTTGTTCGTTCATTCATTTTTGCTGGGGAAGACGATCTTCAGTTTTGATTGTGCACATGCAATCAATGCAGACAAACTTAAAATCAAATAGCAGTAGCAGGAATACATGTCTATATGAAATATATATCAGATTATATGAAACATGTTTTCCAAAACTTGACAGTTTATCTGTAATTCAGTGGTTTCACTTTATGATTGCTCTTTTTTCTCTGCAGGTACACAGGAGCAGACAGCTGATGTCCCCGAGTCCAGTAGGAACAGTGGAGAGCAAAATGCTGCCTATTAACTTCCAGATGGTGACCCAGCCAGTTCAGGCAGTGAAACAGAGCCCCAGAGTCCCCCAAAATATGCTTACCAGTCCAGTGGGGGAACGCACAGCTCGGCAGCGCTATGCGCAAATCCTGCCCAAACCTTCGGCCACCACTGCCATCGCTCTGCGCTCGCCCTCCACCATGATCATCGCCAACAGCCCCATCAAGACCGTGATGACGTCGTGTCCAGTCAGTCTGGTCAAGATGACAGCCATATCACTTGCACCCAACAGCAGTGAAACCACCACATCCCTTACAAACTCCACACTGCGGCCGGCATCTGCAGGCATCAGTTCTGCAGTTGCAGAAGATATCAGCTCCAATCAAAACATGAGGGGTTTCTCTGCAGTCCCCATTCTGGCCCCGGTGGCCAGGCCAGGGCAGGCTGCTAACACTCCCAGCATTGATGTTGAAATGGAAGTTGAAGCTATACATAAAAACAGCCAAATGCAAAATCCTGGCAGTCAAGTTTTGAATCAAGGAGCAATGGCAAATAGACTGGGAGGGGCCATGCAGAGGGCTGCCAGTGTGCCCATACCTCAAACTAAAGGCTTCCTGGGTCTGGAAGAAACATCCAGCTTTAAATGCAACGGAAATTCCTCTGCAAGCACCAGCACTGTGGCAGCAGTTGAAAGAAGCAATAATAGCGCTAACAATACAAGCACTTTGCACTTAACTCCCTCCACGCAGAATACCAGCACCGTTTCTTTACTGAACACCAGCGGAGCATCTTCGTTTGGGGAAAGCAGTCAAGCAAAGCAAGGTTTCTTGTCCACAAAGAGCCTCAGGAAACGCTCAGGCCTCAGTCCAGACCTTTCTCCAGTCAAAAGGGTCTTCATGCCCCAGCAGTCAGTAGAGGGCACTGCTGCTCTTGGATACGGTGTCAGAAACACTGTTGGTAACATCTCCAGGCCAGGTGGTCCAACTAGATCTGAAAGTGCGCCAGCCACCAGGGAGGTAGAGATGAAAATGAACTCTGTCTTGTCTTCTCAAGTTCCTGAACTCTGCACTTCCTCTTTCAGAACCAGTGGCTTTTACTCTGTTGCCAAAACACATAGCTCAGTGCAGAGGAAAAACACTTCCACTGTTATGGAAAGCAGCACCTCAGTCAGTCATGCATTAATACAGCAACAGCAGGGGCACACGGTGGCTAACATGTATGCTATACCTAATAACCCCGGGTTTCAGAAACCTTCAGGTATGAGTTCAAACTCAACCACAGGGAGCCTGGAGGGAGCTCCACCGCAGACATACGCTCAGTCTAATCCTGAAACCTTAGAGTTTTTGAATCAAGCTTCAACGTCTAGTCAGCTGCCTATGCAGACAGACATGGACTACTTTTCCTTTGATGACGATGTGACTCAGGACAGTATCGTGGAGGAGCTGGTGCAGATGGAGGAGCAGATGAAACTTAACAACCTGCAGGAGTTTGAAGACAGTGTCGCGCTGCAAAGCCAACAGCCTGTGATGCAGGACAACATGACGCCCACCCATCAGAACATGACTGCTTTCTATCATGCTGCAAACAACAGCAGCAATCCGATCCAAACTCCAACACCGACACCCACACCCACACCCACATCAGAAATGATGGGAGGAGCCCAAACCCTGACCAGAGAGAGCCCCTACTCCCGCATCGCCTCCACCACCCCAGTGGACAGCGCTCTGGGAAGCAGCCGTCACACCCCAGTCGGTACTCCACACTCCAACTGCAGCAGCACAGTTCCTCCCAGTCCAGTTGAGTGCAGAAACCCATTTGCATTTACACCCATCAACTCTAGCATGACTGGTTTCCATGAAGGCAGCACCGTCTCCAGCAGTCCCGTGAAGCCCATGCAGAGGCCAATGGCCACCCACCCAGACAAGGCCCGGCTGGAGTGGATGAACAACAGTTATAACAGCAGCAGTGGGAGCGCAAGCAAGTCAAACAATGGAATGGGAATCCTCCCCAGTTATCAAGGCCTGATAGACGATCATTTTCAAAAACCTCACGCCTTCGCCATTCCTCACGCAAGGCATCACGACAGCCATTTCGGCCGCTTGACTCCCATCTCACCTGTGCAGCAGCAGGTAGCTAACATGGCCAAGCAGGAGGGTTTCGCTGTGCCTGCTCCTCTGGATAACAAAACCAGCAACACTTCTGCTGCAACTTTCCGATGTCGCAGTGTAAGTCCTGCTGTTCATCAGAGGAATCTGAACGCAGTAAACTTAACCCTCCCCAATGTCCCTCGTTCAGTGATGTCTCCCTTTAATTCTCCCGTGACGCCGGAGGTGTTGAATATCTTTGCAAACAGCCAGACGAATCTTGGGGTGAGCAGCATGGCTCAGAGGAGCCGCTCTGTGCCGCTCAACATCATGATGCAAACTGAGGTCCTGCCCACAGCGGGTCACCAGTGCAGTAGCAAAAACATCACCAATGTCCTCCTGAGCAAGCTGGACGGGGACCACGATGACACCATGCGAGGTGTTGGTATCAATAATCTTCCCTCCACTTACACTGCACGTATGAACCTCACCCAGATCCTCGAGTCCAACTCCAACCTCTCCTGCACTGACAGCCGCCTCAGCCTAATGGCCTCTGACTCCACCAGCACATGCAAGATTCAGAGGCCCAATTACCTCATAGAAAATGCTATTAATGAACAAATGATTCTCTCAGCAGGAGACAGCCAAGTACAGTTAGCCTCTGCAGCGCAGCAGCAACACCAGGCCCAGCCTATAATGTTGGCATTGAACTCGCAGCAGCAGCAGCAGCAAGAAGAGCTTCAGCAACATCAGCAGTTAGATTTCAGCAACACTCAAGACCTCCTGACAGACAGCAGCCTTTCTGCTGGCAGTCAGCTCCTGCAGCAAGTGTCGGAGCTCTCAACAGGTGGCACAGATTTCCCCTGTGAAATCAGAATGACATCGGAGCTGTCCAGCAGCATCAATGACCTTAACGCACTGGACACAAACCTGCTGTTTGATCCCAACCAGCAGCAAGGGCCATATCAGAACGCTGCTCCAGAGGAGCTGGTGAGTGATCCACTGTTTGAACAGATCACCAGCGAGACGGCGCACTCAAGCGGACTCGACTGGTTAGAGAGCAAAGATCATCCAACCGTTGGGTTGATGGGCTGAGAACAGAGCTGTTTTTTAAGTCATGTTGAACATGTTAATCTGTGGTTGCTGTTTGTTTTATTTATTTTCAGGCATTTACACTTTATAATGCAACACTGGACACTATGAGGTTTGTCCAGTTTAAGTGCCAGGCTAAACTGAGAAAATGCTGCAACACTGATTAAAATGCTGGTCATTTCCCTTTAATGAGAGAAGATCACTTCACATTGTTTGATCGAGAGCGTTTCCAACGAGTAAACAAAGCAAAAAAGAAACTTCGTTAAACCTGTACTTCTTATGTTGTGTTTAATATTTCACTGCGTTGTCAGTCGTTGAAAAAATCAAAACAGAGCCATGGGTATCTCAGTGTAAATATAAGTGAAAGATTATTATTAATAAGCCTTTTGCAATTATACGGCTTCAGGTGATATGTAATCAAAGTTACATAACAGCTAAATATATTTACTGCTTAACTAACAATACATCATAACAGAAACATTTGTGTGTTGTGAAGATTCACTGAGAAAAACTGGAGGATCTTAAATTTTCTTTAGATATTAACATTACTTCACATTAAGATGTGTAAATGTACACACACATACAATTTAGAGAGTGGTGACAAAAAAGTAGAACCAAAATCATCTGTGTGAATCCATCTAATATAATCTGATGATCATAATATATAAGAGTTAGCATGGAGTATATAATGGGATGTGGTTACATTTACAATAATACATGTATTAGCTGTTTATCTAATCATAAACATAGTGTCCTTTAATCATTGTTCACTTTGATGGAATACATGAAAGGTATCTGATAAAGCGTCCATACAAGAACGTGGTATACTGTATGTCTAAACTGTGATTTCCAAAGTTTATATTCCCATTTTTCAAGCAGTTTTTTTAGTTTTAGTCTCACTGCCTTTGAGCCTCTCAGAATCAGCCGATACATATGACGAGCCAAGTCAACCTGCCTTCAGACAGCTCACATAGATGATGTCAATAATATAATTAGGCCTTTAATGCACACTACTCTAATTTACAAATCAAACTACAGAAAAGTTTGAAAAAAGTAGTTATGACTGTAAAGAAGCCCCACTTGGTCGATTTAAACCAGATGCAAAATTTACATGCAATAGACTACACAGAAAAAATGATGAGACATGAAGCCAAGAACAATGATTTATGCCCTTAGAAATAGATTTAATTATGCACTGTTTAAATGGTGGTTATGTCAAAAGGGATTTCTTGTTGTCATGCTACAAGGGAAAACCACTTAACTACAGCAGGAATAAAGATAAACATTTATGACAGACACCATTTACCTAAGAAGTAACCCTCTGAACTCCAAGAAGTGCAAACATGGCTATAAGTAGAGAAAACTCAGAAATGTCTTTGGAGCAATACGACACAGTTATAATGCCATAAATCATGAAAAACTAAAGTTGAATTTCTTCGATTGCTTTTTTTATCAAAGTTTTCAAAAACCTGAAATCAACATGTACAAAATCACCAGACGTGATATCAATGGAGAAAAAGTGACGACTATGCATGCAATAGATACTGTACTACTTCTATTTTTAACACAGCCTGCAGTTCAGCCAAAGTTTTGTCACGACTGTCGATTGCACTGAAAAACATAGAATTACTTAATTTTCTACAGAATATGGTCACTGCAAACATTTACCTTTGGAGAAATTTTAATTGAGACACGTAGAATGAACTGATTTCAATGAAATATCAAGATTTTACGGTTTGACTTGGATCGATCCAAGGAACTGTTCATCACTGATTTAGTGGCATTTTGGCAAATACATAAAACACAACATGCCCTTCAAACCTGCCGGCAAACTTGAGGTTCAGAGGGTTAAACTAAACTCCTTAAATGGGGATTTCTTGCACTTTTGACATATGTGTCATCAAATTAAAAATGAAAATAAAATGATTTTACTTATTGCTCTGAAAATACATCACTTGTATTGCATGCAAATTACTCATTTTCATCTGAAAATGACCTATGTAGATCAGTGGTTCTCAACTGGTGGCTTGGGACCCAAAAAGTAGTGGTATAAAGTCTTTTATTTTAAAGGACGTGTTTCTTATGACACAGTTTGCTTTCAACAGCAGGATATTTAGTGGTGGTGACACCAGTAGTGGCCCACTATTAACCTCTAGGTTTGGCTCTGGCAGCCTAACGGGTTAATTTAAGCTAAAACGTGTGAAAAATGAACCAAAATGTGCTCAGAATCTGTCAAAATAGGCCAAAAATATGCCCAAAAACCTCCAAATATACCAAACTGAGCAAAAAAAAATAAGCCAAAATTTTCCAAAGTTATATCAAAATGAGAATACACCCAGATACACCTTAATCTGCAACAGCAAACTTAATCTGGGTCGTGACCGATATTAATGGAGACATAGTGGGTCCTGAGGCTGGACCAGTTGAGAACCACTGATGTAGATGAAAGTGAATGGAACTTAATAAACATGTATACTAGTCTCATCATAATGCACTGACAATCTGTAATCCTTTACAAAAATACACTGTGTTTGGTTTGATTGTTAGATGAATGATTTTACTGCCTATCCTGAAGAGTCGGTCAAACTGCGTAGCAGCTAAATGTGAACCTGTGGCTTTACACTGAAGCGGAGCAGCGAGTGAAGAAGTGGTGCAGCCACTGACTCAGAGGTGCTTCTGAGGGCTTTTGGTTTCTGAGCCTTATGTCCATGCCAAAGATGTAACTCCAGTAACGTGCACTACGATCAGGTCTAGCCTCCTGTGTGATGGACATACAGCTATAACAAATGTACTCAGTCATATGAAGACGACACGACGAAAAGTCAACATTTGATGACATTTACAGCACTGGAAAGATTTTAGTTCTACAATCAGTCAGTTGGAAAAATATTGAGGATTTCTTTGTTTACTATTGTTGATGCTTTTGTAAAGTCAACATAATGTTTTTATGGATGCAAAAAAACAACCACTGTAATTTATTGATGAACTGTTTCTCTGTGTTAGCATTAGATCTGAGTGTGTGTTGTTGGTCACGCTAACTTTATTTGTTGTACAGATTGAGGGTGTGACCAGTCCAGTGCTTTTCTTTTGTTTGTTTGTTTGTTTGTTTTACGAATATTTATTTACAGCGTGTTGTTTGTACAGAAAATGTAACCCTGAAATACGTATAATCTTGTGTATTCACACTAATCTGACTTGCACTGTCATGATGTTTTGTAGCATACGTTTTAAGTGTCATAGGAAATTACCACGTATCACATACAGTACTTCTTTTTTTTTTTAAACAGGAAATATATCCAGCAAATGATGATGAGAAAATTCAACAAAATTCTTAGGATTCAAAACTTGATTTTGGCAGAAAATTGTACCAAAAATATTTGCACATGTTCTAAAAGGTGGAAATGAATATTACTAATATTAGTGTCTGGATATATTGCAGTACATTGAATCTGGTGGTTTTTATTCAGATTGCAGTCATTTGAACTTCTGTAAAAGCAGATTGTATCATTCTAACATCTAATTGTCTTGAGTCTAATAGAGCGACTTGTTCTTATTCGTGTTCAGTTTTTAATCTGCTCTCTCGGTTGTGATGTTTAACTTACTCGTGTGTCTGTGTGTTTGTTAGCACTGACATTTGTTTAATGAAGACTTTACCCTTCCTCTTGTAAGTGGTTCAGAGCTGTAGAGCTGCCCTCCACTGTGCTTTTGTTGCTGTGCTCTGTGTACAGGGGAACTTTCTTCTTTGTTGTTTTTGCATTTTAGCAAGTGCTTTTATAAGGGGAAGTGCTTGTTCATACTGGTTTTTAAAAGACTTTCTAAAAGTAATAAACATTTTTTAAGTACATTACCGGAACCAGTGTTTGTTTTATATCTGCATGAAAGTAGACAAAGTGAAGAGGCTGTGGAGTTAAACAGGGAAAAACCTCTGCCTCTTCACCTCTGAAATGTTACATAAACACCCTTTCAGTCATTACAAACATCTGGAGGTTGTTTAGAGCATGTAGTGAGAAGAATGTCTTCGATAATAAATATTGCATTGCATTAGATTGCCTTTTTGTTAGGATAAACTGAATCACTATAAACACTATAGTAACAAAACTAAGATTTTGGACAACATCATTGGCATCATCTTCAGTCATCACATGGAACATCGGCCCAACATGAACATTGACACATGATGTCAGTCTATCTATCTATCTATCTATCTATCTATCTATCTATCTATCTATCTATCTATCTATCTATCTATCTATCTATCTATATCTATCTATCTATATCTAGCTATCATCCATCATCCATCCATCCATCTACACTGTTGCCCATAAAGTTGGAATAACTTAGTTTTCAGACACATTCCTCTTTTATTCCTATTTATACACATCAGTATCACTTTTGACCAGGTTCAATGATAACATACTGAGTCCATGGCCGTGTTGTCCTTCTCCTGCTTAAAATCTGTATGCAGATTATGCACATTTTCAGAATTGGCTGCATAATTTTCAACCAAATTTGACACAGAAGTTCCCGAGGCTATATGCCTCGTTCAATGCAACTGGCAATACATCAAAGAGTGCTTGCACTCCGGCAGGACGGACACAAACAAGCCAACATTGCTGATTTCCTTGGAATATTGCAGAGTGCGGTCTGTAAAATCCTCAAACATCATCGTGAGGTGAGGAGGGTCATTTCAGGCCACAAAAATCTCCAGGACGACCAGGACTAACTACCAGACGAGATGATCAGCAACTGTTTAATCTGTGCAGCAGAAATCGGAAAATACCAGCGAGCCTTTCGTCTTTTGTGGAGAAGACACAGAAGTAAAAAATATTTTATTCCAACTTTATGGGCAACAGTGTATCTATTTATCTATTTATCTATCTAACTATCTAACTATCTGTCTGTCTGTCTGTCTGTCTGTCTATCTGTCTATCTATCTATCTATCTATAGAAATATGGGTTGTTTGACATGTAGTTTTGTGCATATGAAAGTATTGTATTTCATATTTGTACCTGAATGTGGGCCATCACAACAAGAGTAAGATCAGTAATATGATAATTCCAGTATCGTAGACACTTGATCTCTGCAGTTAGAGTGGACACGTATGAATATGCTGGTATTGGCACTCAGCTATAATTAGTTTTAAAATATCAGCATAATGAATATTTAGAAAAAAATTAAGTTTGTGCATTACTACTTTATCAAAATTACCTGTAAATGCAAGCATGTTGACACAACTCCTTCTTGAAATTACTTTTTTTATTCTAGTCATTGCCTAAAATAGGCTATAAAGGTGTCTATTTCCATAACAATCCCCAGGTCTTCCTCTCAAACTCATTTTCTCTAGTTTTAAATGAAACACGACATCTCTTAACCACACATCAGTAGAGGGTTTGGGTTTCTCTCTAATTAAATAGAAACAGGAAGCTGATGGCAGCACCACTGGAAATATTCGCAGACCAGCCAGCAATCTCTGGTTTTACACTCGTCGGCACATCGTTTCACATCATGAATTCAGATCCCTTATTTATCAAAGCCAAAGCTCTGTAATGTGAGAAAATGGCAGAGCTCTAGTGCAGGAATCATATTAAAAATATGCACATTGTAGATAAATGTTCCCCCCTGAGGATTCAAACATTAAATAAAATAAGGGACAGTTAATAAAGAGCGCTGATTAGCAAGCAAAGGACAGTATATTCAGGTCTGACACGTGTCATATGTCGGTTTGTCCTTTAGCGATCAATACCATGTAATCTGATCAGTGATCACTATTAACTGTGATGGACACTGTTACCACTGCAACAGCTGGGGGTTGATTCAAGGACACAACGGAAGCTGTTATTAAGATGAGTTTCATTTATAATCCAGGTCACTTTGCATTAACCGTTGACATGTTATTGGCTTTATTTGCCTTGTGGATGACATCTAGTTGTATTCCTCGTTAATCCCTGGTACCACTGATGTCTCACTTATTATGCCCTGCCTTGCTGAAATTAAAAATTGAATGTCCAAGAATTTCCTGCAGCTGAATGACTACAAATCTGAAGTGATCACATCCACCTCCCACACAATCTTGCTCTTGTCTTTGCCTTTATTAGGCAATGCTAATAAAGAGCCCCCCAGGTGTTATTTCTGACACTGAGTTGTCTATTGATGCTCAGGTAACAGAGACAGTCAACCAACATCAGATCATTCCTGTCAGCTGCAATCATAGAACAGTTCTTCATGCTTTCACCTCCTCTAGACTTGACTTTATTCTTGTATCAGCAAGTGAAACATCCAAAGACTGCGATTAATTCAAAATACAACCACATTATCTCAGTCTCATGCTCTAAAATATAAAATCTGGGTTCAACAACAAAGAGTCTGCATCAATCTGTTCAAATTATATTCAACCAACAAACTTAACTGACTTGAGTTGAATTATTTTTTCAATTACAATCAAATGATTTTAAATTACCTAATAATTGGCAGCATAAACACAAGTTTATAAGGTGGTTATTCCAATAAAGTCAAGTTGTTCCGATCACATGCTATTTAAAGGGATTTTTTTTGCTAAATTATATAATTATGAACAAAAGTTTTTAAGTTGACAAACATTTATTAAGTAAAGTTGCTCCAATTAGATTTTCTTCAGTAGTTATTTGGCTTTTTACCCATGTCGATGGAGCGGTCACTGCTGTCTGTCTGTCTATATGTATGTATGTGGATGTGTGGGTGTGTATGTCCGCACCATAACTCAATAACAAAGATAGGATAATCAAATTCAGTACAGATGTTGATCTTGACCTACCCTGGTCACCCATTAATTCTGGGGTCAAAAGGTCAAAGGTCAAGGTCACAGGGCTACCTGCCATGTTTAGGAGGCATCCGGTGTGGGTCTGCATCTCGCTTGAGTACATTGTATTTCATGTTTTTGTTCATGCAGTAGCTTTTATGACATTAATTCACTGAACTACAAATTTGTTAAAAACTGGCTTTATTTAAAAAAACTGACAGTTAAATCTTGTAAACACAAACAACAACAACACCATTATTATGCCAACCCAACCCATCAAAAAAATACATTTACCACTTAAAAGGTTTATCTAAATCAATAACTCAGATTTTTTATCTTGCAATCATGAATTTGATTAAATGGTAGGAATAGTATTGTAGTGTAGCCGCTCTTCGAAGGCTACTGGTGAGTTTGAAAACCGATTTTAAGATCTTGTAGCTTGTTTTTAAAGCCTTAAATGGTCAGACTTCTGCACTCATGTCATCTGCTGACTGACTATGAGTCTTACCGTTCCTGAGATCCTCTAGGAGATTCCTACCAGCAGTTCCAAAGTCTGGTCAACAACCTTACTGTTTCATTTCCTCAGCTGTGGAAATTCCTGTCTGGAGATCTCACGCTCACGGGCAAACCCTGTATCCTCTTTTAAATCTCTTCTTAAGAATCGCATAACTCATTCTCAACTGTTCGTATTTGTTGTAGTTATGCAATTGATTTTATCTTGTGATGTTTTTGGATCTTACATAATTGCCATATCTGTGAATTCTCAGTATTGTGATCTGTGCATGAGTTTAATCAGGCAGAGGAGCTGAGAAAACTGGCCTGACTGTGCAGTCTTTAAACATAACATGCTGTTTTAAAGAAATATACATTCTTCTATCACAAGAAAGCAAATGTTTCATGGAGTGTAAAATGTGTGCAGCTCCTTCATCACAGTAAGCTACAGGTGGTTTTTATGAGCAGAAAGGAATCTATTCCAGAGACATCTGTGGCTTGTTGTTCAGCCGAGACAAAAGTAACTCAGGGACATAACAAAATTGTTTAAACTACTGTAAACTAACTATTTATAGTCTTTCCATTAATTGTGAAAAGGATCACATTTTTCTATCCATATCATTCTTCTACAAACTGGATAATAACAGGCCTGTGTCTGCATGTGACACAGAAAGATGAATACAATCTTTAAAATACAGTGTTGTCAAGTATTAAGGTGTAAATGTCATGTGCTGACACATAAACACGAGCTTAAAATCTAACAAAGTGATTCTTTAATGCCTCCCATTACTGCAGATACTGCCTTAATTGTAATTAGTGTTTTAGGCAAATCGTTCTCAATAACAGCAGCAGCACTGTGGGGAATTGTAATAATGTTCAAACCTGAACTGGAAACCAGCTCCAGCCTCCCAGTAGTATGAAACCTGACCTGTCTTGTTGTTTGTGTACCAGTACAAAACACCAGCACTGAGCTCTGAGAGAAACTGTTTGACTGATGACAGCCCACAGCGTCTCTGCCCTTTTCTAAGCAAGTGATGTTTATGTTTCTCCAAACGTCCTCCTGATTTCAGGCCAGAAGTGTGGCAGCAAAACAGCAGCAGCAGCAGCCAGGCGTCGTGAGACCGTCAGTGGGAGGACATTTAATTCATTAAAACGTTTGATTCCCAGCAGCAGGCCTAGTTTCCCATAGCACCACACTTCCTATCCTGCACACTGTACTCCATTAACTAACAATCAGTGTCTTTTCACAATGTATATGCCACTGCAATGGTCTGCATTAAATGTCTGGTTTTGTTTGGCTCAAATTCAGTCAGTTCAATTTCAGTTTTTAATCCCATTTTCTGTCCAAGTGTGTTTCTTTTAAAGGTTTATTCCACCCAAAAATACTATTTTATATCTAAGCACTTATGGTTTAAAAGTTTATTCCATCCAAAACACAAAATACTTACAGTTTTAAATGTTTGTTCCACCCTAACAGTCCTTTCTAAGAAACTAATTATGGGTTTAAAGGTTTATTTCACGCAAAATACTACTTTCTGTCCAAGTACTTGTAGTTTAAAGGTTTATACCACCCAAAATACTATTTTTTCCCCCAAGTGTTTATAGTTTTAAAGGTTCATTCCACTCAAAATACTACTTCCTGTCCAAGTACTCATAGTCTTAATTGTTTATTCCACTCAAATAGTACTTTCTAACAAACAAGTTGAGTTTTTAAAGGGTTATTTTACTCAAAATGCAATTTTCTGTTGAAATATTTATAGTTTTAAAGGTTTATTCCACCTAATTAGTACTTTGAAACATACAAGTTATAGGTTTAAAGGGTTATTTCATCCGACATACAAATTTCTGTCCAAATATTTATAGTTTTAAAGGTTTATTCCAACCAAAATACAAAATATTTATAGGTTTAAATTTTTATTCCACCCTAACAGTCCTTTCTGAGAAACTAATTATGGGTTTAAAGGTTTATTTCACGCAAAATACTACTTTCTGTCCAAGTACTTGTAGTTTAAAGGTTTATACCACCCAAAATACTATTTTTTCCCCAAGTGTTTATAGTTTTAAAGGTTTATTTCACCAAAAATACTACTTCCTGTCCAAGTACTCCTAGTCTTAAGTCTTTATTCCACTCAAATAGTACTTTCTAACAAACAAGATGTGTTTTTAAAGGGTTATTTCAGTCAAAATACTATTTTTTGTCCACATATTTATAGTTTTAAAGGTTCATTCCACCCCAAAATACTATTTCCTATCCAAGTACTTATAGATGGTAATTCCACCCAAATAGTACTTTCTAAACAAAATGGCATGGTTTAAAAGGTTTATTCCACTCAGAACACAACTTTTTGTCCAAGTGCTAATAATTTTAAAGGTTTGGTCCAACCCATTAGTACTATCTAGCAAACAAATTGAGGGTTTAAAGCTTTATTGCAGCCAGAATTGTGCATAGTTCATTTTTAGGCCACTGACTGAGGACTGGGAAAGCTAGCTGTTCTCTGAGGTAAACAAGTGGTCGCCATGTTAGTAAGAGTTAATGAAAAACATGAATCCCACAGCTACAGTCCTGAGAATACTGCAGACAGTCGCCGCTCTTATTGTGTTTTCCTGTGTACTCAGTCTGAATGTAAAAGTACAACGTGTACTGGTAGGAGAGTATTGTAAGATATATGGTGCTATTATTGATTAGTTCCTCCTGCAGTCAGATGTACTCAGTAACGATGTCTTCAGCTGCCCTATTGGGGGTTTTCCTCTGGGTTTCCTCAGGAGGTGGTGGCAGCAGGAGGAGGAGAAGGAGGAGGAGGAGGAAGAAGAGGAGGAGGAGGAGGAGGAGGAGGAGGATGGGACTGAGTGACGACGGTGTCACGGCTCCACAGCAGCTCAGGTTGACGATAACTATCAGCGTAAACACACCGAGGGAATAAAAGAGTTTTACCAAAACACCTCAGGAGCGTCTTGTTGGTCGTCTCTTCTCCTTGTTGTTGTCGCTGTCCGGGAGGAAGAAGAAGAAGGATATTATGGCTGCTTTCTCCTCACAGATCCAGGGACTTCAGTCAGATGAGGTAAACTTACACACTGGTCAGCCGTTAACGAGGCTGCTCATGTGATACCGTCGTTAGCCAGCTGGCTAACTACCAACCGTAGCTAACTACTAGCAGCAACTAACTAAACACAGACTAACTAGTTAACTAGGCGACGTTAACTCACTAGTTGGTGAACTTGCGACGTTTGGAGTTTCGTCTTATCTCTACAAACTAGTTACTTATTGATAGGGGATCGATATCAGCTCGTAACTGCTCCCAAGCTAACGCCATAGTTTCATATCAAAGAGCGCGAGCTGCACTTTTGTTTTCTCTCCCAGGCAGGAAACCAGCGAGCTGTCAACGCCTCTCTGCTCTCAGCTACGAGCACCAAACTCTCAGCCATCCTTCTGAAAATTCATGTGCTCGCTGCTGTCAGTGCAGGTGACGGCGTTTGACGAGGCCCAGAGCTGCCACACAAGCCCGTGTGATTGATTGCGAAACTTCCTGCTGATTGACTGATTTCCCAGTAAAAAGTGAGGCAGTGGTTGTGGTGGGAAATGTTCACCAGGGCCAAGTATTGTCAGGATGTTACGTCATCCGCAGACTGAACTCTTATTGTGCTGGGACTGTGCACTGATAGAGATTCACATGAAAGACATAGAGTCATGTGAAGAAATTAGGACACCCCTCAGTTCTTTATTAAGAGATATTCACATACTACTATTGTTTTTATTTATCTCTGGAAAAGACAGTGATTTAATTGTAGGTAAACAACAAAAATAACAAACATTCTGAGAAAAAAGTTAGAACACCCTACCCCCTAATAGCTAGTGTTCCCCGCTTTGGTTGAAATAACTTCAGTGAGGCTCTTCTCGTAGCTCTCTGACATCTGTCTGAGGAAAGCTTGCCCCCCTCCCAGCTGTGAGATGTTTGAGGGGTTTTTCTTGCATGTACGGCCCGTTTCAAGTCACCCCACAGCATCTCAATGGGATTAAGATCTGGGCTTTGACTCGGCCATTCCAGGACTCTCCATTTCTTAGTTTTTAGATGTGTTTACTTCAGTTTTAATCATTTAGTTGTATTACTTCTGATATTACATGGCCATACGTCTAAATATGTTTAAAAACACACAGGCTTTCATAGGGTGTCCTAATTTTTTTCACATGACTGTACTTTTGTGATTCAGCATGGGTTGTGTTTCTGTTACTATCTAACACCTTGCTGTGGATTTCTATTGTGTGCTTACTTTTATGTAACAAGCTTAAAAACCTGTAACACAAGATAATGCATAGTTAGACTTGCACTAGCCCAGTACACAGTATTACCAGGAGCCATCGCTGTATAATGTATATGTAACTAGAATTAGAGTGTGTTTTTATTACTCTATGACCCATCGCCACTTTCTCCGGTCTTCCTACATTCTAAATAAAGGGATCTATCCCAACAGTCTAATCAAATGAATGGTTGCAAGATAGAAAATGACATAATAATTACATAACAATGCAGGATCAGCTGAATAATGTGTGTGATTTCAACTCAGATTTCTGCATTAGTTGATTTAAAACTAAATTCAAGTAATGAAATTGGCCTGATAACCTAGTTTTTCTTCACCCTGAGATCAGAAGTTCCCTCTTAACACGCCTGGACAATTCTAGGTGGTTAAGACTAGTAGTTAAAAAATATTTGAATCTAGATTAAAAACAAATTCCTTTAACTCACTGTAGTTTGTTGGCTGAATGTAATTTCATTAAAAGTTTTAATAACTCAAAACGATTGATGCAAACTTTAACGTTAACATTGTTCTTTAAAGTTTAGTTGTTTAAGTTGCTTACACTTTACTTGGTTATTTTAATCTTTTTATACTTTTTGAATTTTGCTTTACATACTTTCACTTCAGCTAAGTTGGGCATGTTAGACTTGTAAGAAAGTATTAATTAACTGTGGTAGTACTACTTTAATTTAGGTAAAATATTTGAATACTTCATCCACAACTGTAAACCTTCAGCTTGTCTGTCCTCAGACTGTTGCAGCTTTAATGTCTGTGCTGGCTAGAGTTGATTTTTAAGGCTCTTCTTTCACCTAGTGAGGCCTTGCATGACCTTACTTATCTGAGTTCATTATTCCAGATACACTGGCACGCCCTCTTTACGCTCTTAACACCGGCGTCTTGATCATTCCTTCAGTTGTCAAAAAATCATTTCACTTCCAAGCATTTGCCTAATATGTGTCCTGTCTGTCTTAATGTAAACGTACATCTGTTCGCTTTATTACGGCCTGCTCTAGGACTCATTATTATACTTAATGTATCGCGTTTGTCTGTCATTGACTGCAATTCTGTCATAAGTAGTCAGTCCCGCAGTCTTAATGTAATCTAAAGTCATTAGTACCTTTTTTGTTTTGTAAATTCAGGATGGTACCAGAATCCTAAAAGTGAAAGTCATTGCTGGAATTGGACTGGCCAAAAAAGATATTCTTGGAGCCAGGTAAGTTGGAGAAACTTTCATTATTACTCAACCAGCCAATACGTTTCTCGATCAGTTCAATTTCAACTTCAACTTTCATCTTTATTGTCCCCTGAGGGAAATTTGCTTTGCAGGCAGGTAAAAACATAAAAACATGGGAACAAAGTCACATAGATTCGACGTAGACTCACACGATAAGCACACAGACGTTCACCCTCCTGCCGGCCGCTACACGAGCAGCGCCCTCAATCAAATCTTCACAGTTTGTCTTAGCGTCATCAGATAATAGGTTTAGCTCACTCAGCAGTCCTAAACCCAAACAGATTTGTTTTACTGTCACACAGTCCCCCCCCCCCAAAAAAAAAAATCAAAAAATTCTCACAGTTTAGAATCTCGAGCTGTTAAATGTTTGGAATTCTTGCTTCAAAAACTGACTTTAATGGATTTTTGCTGGTTCTGATCTATTGTCTATTCAGTCAATCGACTAATCAGCCTTTCATTAATGGATAAGTGAATCTAATAGTAAATAAACAAACAATCCAACGATCATTTGTTCTATCAAATATTATAAACTGTTTGTTAGAGTTTGACGTACCTCTCAGAATAGTCTAAACCACATTCAGCAACTAAAAAATATTTAATTTACACTGATATATTACAGATCCTCACATATGATGGTGGAAACCAGATATTTTTTCTTAATGATGTTCTTCAACTAATTTTAGATCATCAGAATTGCTGGTATTTAACTTTCAGTCAAGTTCAAAGGCATTTTCCACGTCATGCCATGCTATCTAGTGACCTTTCCCTGTCTGAGTTTTTATTATAATATGTTCATTACGTTTCATAAAGCTGGACAACCACAACTTGCTGAATTTCTGTCCTCTAAACTACTCAGAATGACCTGTCGGTGAAGCACAAATCAGTTAGTGTTTGATTACTCTGAGTCGTTCTCTCCAGTATCCCAAAAGGACCCAAAGGACTTTTTTTTCCTGTGTTGTTAGCCAGAAAACCTCGATTGACCCTGGATTATCATAGTTTACTTTCTTTAAATGTTTACATTCAGGCCACGTTTTTATTTATTTTGATCATTCAGTGAAAAAGTTTTTCCTGGAATTTTCTGTATACACAGCTCTGAACTTATGTAATCCTGGCACTTCCTCAAAGAGCAGTCTGTCATAATAAGATTACGTTAGTTTTGTTGGGAATTTTAACCACAAAAACGCTAAACTGTTCCCCAAAGTTACAAATGTAACTCTCTTAATTCCCCATTTACAATATTTTTTTTTTTAATCCCTGGTTCTACTTGTTCTAATTTTATTTATTTTTAGACTTCTCCATAATCTCTAAATACAATCTAACAATCAGATCTAGTGTGAAGCAAATAAAAAGCTCTTTTGTTCATTGCTTGAGGACATTTATATCTACTGCTTGTTCATGTTATGGATAGCATTGCTGTGTTAGTATCGTTCTTATGTAACACCTGTGGGGCATGTTATGATACTGGTGGATGTGGTTTTCTTAACAGTGCATAAAACCATTATAAAATAGCAATTATAGCCAACACTGCATGACCGTAGATTTGCTGCAACTGTTATGTTAATATTTCTCAGGTCTGACCGCAGTGCCTGATCTCATCACACAACAATGCAGAGTGTTTCGCTTCCCTCAGAGATAAATAAGAGGCTCATTTCAGAGGAGCTGCATAGACCACTAATGCAGACAGAGCAGAACGCGGATCATACCTGACTACAAATGGATGCCTATGAATCTGAATCTTAATGTGTCCCTGTTTTTCTGTTGCAGTGATCCATACACAAGGATGTCCCTCTATGACCCTGTCAATGGAGAAATCGCAAGTCTTCAGACTAAAACCATTAAAAAGGTGAGAAGCTGAACACCTGCAATTGAAGATGCACTTGTTTCATTTGTGAATGACTTTGTTAGTAATTAATTTTTTTCTTTCCTCATGTAACCTGAAGACGCTCGATCCAAAGTGGAATGAAGAATTCTTTTTCAGAGTAAGTGAAACTTAATAAATTACCACTAAATGTTTCAAATTGCATGTATTGTATTTATCTCTTATGTAATCAAAGTTCACCATCAAATGTTAAACTTCCTCATGTTTGTATTATTTACTGTGGCTCATGTGAACAGTAATTTCACTGGGCAATGAAGCAGACGTGACTTTACAGATTACTTTGTGTTGCAGGTTGATCCCAGTAAGCATCGTCTATTGTTGGAGGTGTTTGATGAGAACCGCCTGGTAAGTTGTTACGTTACGTTCAAACTCTGATCAATGGAAAGAAATTGGTGTTTACTGGTTGTCTTGGACAGATTTTTTTGTTCTTGTTCCTTGCTCTTGTTGAATTTTTTCTCTGCAACATCTGTTAAGGTACATCTTCACTGAATGTAGTTGGATTCCAAGCGTGGACTAGATTAGAGTCAACTCCAAGTGAGCAAGGCGTTTTAAATGGGACGGGTTATTAGTAGCGTCTTTATCCTCATTATTGTATTGCATTGCAACATTGCAATGTTGGCTGCTTAAAGATTTTAATTCGATAAATGAGACTAGAAATAAATTAAATAAATGTGGGAGGAGTTGAGTAAATCCCGTAGAGCTGAAGGACTAGCAGTTAGCCTAAACAGATGCCTCCCTTACCCGTGCTCTTAGACCAGACGGATGATACCAGTTAACAGGATAAACTAGACTTCAACCACGTTCTGCATTTTCTCAGGTTTACCAGCTGAAAACCAAACACATCTCCTACCATGATATTACAGTGCTAGCTGTCAGTCAAGCTACCAGCACAGTGTGCTTTTATGTGATGGGTGTGTCTGGGAGTCATCCCAAATCACAATTGAGTTGACATGTAGCAACCTCCATAAGTGTTATCAGACATATTTTTATGTTTTATTGAAAGGAATAAGAGGGATTTTTATATAACAAGAGAAAAATGAGTGATACAGGGACACAGGATTGGAACATAGGCAGTGTTGTCTTTATTTTTTGGTTAACTATCCTGCACTTGGCAGTGATACACACCAAAAACTGTGTCATCCGTCGCACTGTGTGCATTTTTACCACTTGGCTAACGTTGCTTACTGTCTAAATAGTCCACCTGCATGCTCGACAGGCATTTGAGACTTTAACCTTCACGGATGCAGTAATTTCTCAGTCTCGTACTTATTTCAAGACCTGCTCACTTGGAGTTGGTTCCAGTCTGGTCTGTTTAATGTCAGACGATAGTGAACAGTGCTTGAGCAACTTTTCAAAGCCCAAGAAAGACGTCTTTAAGTTTCTGGTCGAGCTAACTGTAAAACTTTTTTTTCTCAGTTAATTGATGCTGCTCTAGTTCACTTAAAGGTATTAACAAACAATAATAAATTATAACCTTCCACCAAAGCTAATTGTTAGTGCACATAAATTTGGCATATTTAACACAGCACAGGCTTAAACAACCGCTGTCCGTGTTCATAAATGTTCTAGAAAAGCTTACAGGTCAACTCGTTGCGCATGACAGACAACAGTTATAATTATGGTATCATGTGTTTTGATAACTGGATTGTGTTTAAAATCTCAGGGCAAGCCCTTCGTTGACAGATATACTGTCTCTGTAGACAGGTTTTTAAAATATCTCATAGAGAGTAAAGTATTGGAAATCAATTTTAAGAGCTTCTTTGTCTACATCGTAATTGATAGTTGGAGCATACTCTGCATACGCAACAAGAAATTTTAAAACAGTGACGTGCACATGCTGTACAGGGTAGCTTTAAATAAATTATATTTTGATCTGAAACATCATCTTTATACAATTTATTTTATTTTCCATAAAACACCATGAAAGCCAAACAAGGAAATGTATCATGTTTTTGTAGATAAGGGTCCAGTCATTGCAAGGTTAACTTTGGTTTGTTTACCTGTCAAAGATATGGCAGCCCTTATTTTGCCGTGTCATGTGAGACATCGTTGGAAAACTGGAACACTCTATTAATCACAGCTGTAAATACGGGCAAATCTGGCCTCTCATGTGGCTGGTCGAGATATTATGTGTTGTGATGCAGCTAAATGGTTTACGCTGGCATGCAGCAGCTTGGTTGGTGAAAACTGTGGTTTGGGGGTTTTGCACTCGTAAATCTTTGATCTCTTTTATTATAGCGTTTGGCTGCTTCCAAATCATAGTTAATGATAAAAAAAGGAATATTTAAAAGAGAGATATAAACGACAGTACCACACAAAAGAAGTGAATCGCTGCACACATTTATATTTAAGCTAATTTTATATGTAGGTCATTTGACAACTATTTTAATGATAGATTAATTGGTTTGACTTTTTTATTATTTTAAAGTCCAAAATCTATGTTTCCAGCTTCCTATATGTGAATATAAAAAATAATTTGTTTGAGTCGGGACAAAACAGGACATTAGAAAACATCATCTTGGGCTTTGGGAAACACTTTTAAACATTTTTCACATTTTTTTTGGCAATTTGTAACTCAAACAACTAATCGATTAGTAGAGAAAATAATGGTCAGATTAATCGACGTGAAAATAATCTTTAGTTGCAGCTCCAATACATTTATCCATATGTATACATTCACATGGAGACACATATATACAAGTGTACGCTTGTAGGTTGAGTTAGGTGATAGGAGAATCATGTGACTCTAAATGCCAGTGTCAAGTGTTCTCTTATTGATTATGCTGCTGGTGCACAGTAACGTTAAAGATCTGAGGAGTGCCTGGTTGTAGGAGGATATCAGTTGAGCTGCTGACCCAGTTCCATACTGGTCTGATGCTCAGCAGGTCCTGGGACACATGAGCAGGCAGCCACTGCTGTCTGAGACTAGCTGCTAACAGTCTGTATCCAAATGTGATGTAAACAGAGCCGAGCAAAGTTTGACCACACCAAACATCATCTTTCCCCCTACCGTTTAACTGACTGTGAAATGTAGGTAATTAATAATACATCCTCTTCTCTTACACCCATACGCACCAGATTTATGGGGATTAAACTGCAATTTAATCATTTGAGAAAAGAGTAAATTAGCTGTCAGCAAAGACACATTCAATAGCACGTGCAGCCCAGCCTTGGATTAGTTTTACCTGATGGATTTTCTACTGCATATTTCACGTACAATGGCAACTATAAACACTTGTTTTTGGAGATTGCTGTTTTCTAGACTTGAGTATTGTTAAGTTTTTTATGCAAACAAAACTTGTAAGTCTCTGTACTTGAATGAACGAGCGTTTTGCGTTTGTTCAATTTTATTAAGTTCCTTTGCTCTCTGCTGGGTTGTTCATATTTAGACATGTGTCTGGTTGTTTGCAGTTGTATTGAGCTGGGCTTCATTACAACTCTCAAACTCCCCACCAGAGCTAATCACTGCTTCATCAACCCGTCCTACTGGTAAAGTCTGCTCAGTGATCTTCAACAAGAGACTGCAAATTAGGTTCCTAGAAGGACAAGTCAGAGCACAGCCATGTGGTAGACAGCAGTTTGTTTATTCAAAGGTAAAATCCAGTAGTTTATGTTCTAAGATGGACTCTCTGCACAGAACTACTAATGCTGTGCTGTGAAAACAAAATCATGGGATTGCTTTGACCCTCTCAGCTGATGCATTCCTGCTTATTGTAATTCCTTTGTGCTGCTTCTGTATTTTTCCAAGTTCATTTATATAGAAGTACAACATTAACAGTTTCCCGAGATTGCGGAAGCTTTGACTCAGACTGCTCTTGTGCTGTCAATCATTAGGTCATAATAAAAAATAAATACAGTTATAAAACAGTCTACATATACACAGCACAAGCACCTGTCGTCTGCATGAACTCAGCTCCTCCTTCGCTCTGCAATGTTTGTTTGGTTGAATGTTTCTAGAACGTGTCTCTGTGTCACAGGTTTAGTCACGTGGTAAAATAAACTTGGGTGTGACTGACCCTGGGTTTGCCTCGTCATGCTCCAGGTAGAGGTTTCGTAGAAGTTTGGAGGGTGTGTCAGTGCTGTGGGTGTATTTCTGGATATTTGTGTTTCACTAATGCTCTGAAATGCTGAATACTGAGCAGAGAATACAGTGAACTTGTTGATTCTTGAACAAGCTAGCAACAGAGTGTGAGAATAAGACTACCTCTTTTGGTTAGTCGCTTACAACATATGTGTAGTGGATGATAATTGTTCCCCAGTGATAAATTCTACTCATTTACTGATCCATTGTTTCTTGTAGTGACATCATGGGTGTTTTTTTGATCTGCATTTTGTGCATTTTGAAAGCTATTTCTAAAATATATATATGTTATTTAAGATTTATTTATTTCATTTTCATTTTTTATTATTTTAAAATCCCTATGACTTTACCTCCAACACCGTCACAAAGCCAGTTTCACCAAAGAAAGGTGAAGGAGACCCCATAGTCTAATCTACCAACGGTGTTGTTATTCCTGGTTTCGAGCTGTTTCACCACCAGCGGAAGTCATCAAAGACTCACAGACTCACACATGTTGATAACATTTTCAAAGACAAAAGGAAAAATTAAGTTCTTTTCTAAAAATTTCCTTTAAACTATCACATACTTGCATGATGATGTCTCTTCGGCAGGCCCCGTCTCACTTCCAGAAACAGCATGAATAGAGGGAATGCACATGACAATAACAGTATGCAAAAGTTTCCATGGTTACCCCTCCTGAATTAATTGCCATCATGAATTAACATGAGGAGAAAAACAGGGATACTCTGATAAAGGCTGTTTTGCAACCGACTGCTCAAACAAATTCAGAAAGAATGAATTGTGTCCAGACTTGAAGGCTGAAGAGACGGGAAGAAATCCTACTTTACCATAGGTTAAAAAAAATGAGACTGCCTGTCCTCGTGGTCAGAATTAGACCAAACCTAAAGTGTTAGTGCAGAAGGCAACAAGAAGACAGACGACTGTATTCATAAAACTGTAGACTGATTTGTCAGATTGGAAGAAATTCATATTCTGTGAAGATCACCTTCAGGACAGTTACATAGACTTACATTAGCAACATGTTAGGTTCAGATTGTCACTAATTAACAAACACCAAACAGATCTAATAGAGCACCTACAGGCATTTTTCCATTTGAAAAGTAGATGAATGATGCTTGTCAATATTGTCTTGGATGCAGATCTGAAAAATGACAACTTATTCAACTTATCCCTCGACCACTGACTTATGTCAGTTGAATGTGATGCCTTGTATTGTGGGAAGTAATTTACATGCTGATGACAATACATTTTTCTGTTGGAATTATTGAGGGAAGTATATGTAATTTATGTATATAATGTACACACATTTAGACACTAAATTAAAATCACATATACCTCAAATAAAGTTAATAAGAAAAATGTAGGACACAGCCTGAATGAGATCAACTCTTATGGACTGTGTAAGTTGTGGTTGCTACAGGCAGACTGTGGATCATTTCAGCATCATGATGTGCACATGAACAGTAGAAGAAGAGGAAGAAAGCTATATTGTCACAAATACATTTTTACAGCATTGTGAAATGTTGTTTTCACATATCCCAGTTGGGGTCCGAGCACAGGGTCAGCCATGATACGCCTGGAACAGTAAAGGTTAAGGGCGTTGCTCAAGGGCCCAACAATGGCGGCACTGGGGTTCGATCTTCTTACCCTCTGATCAGTAGCCCAGGGACTTAACGCCACCACTGCTCCCTAAATAATAGTCGCATCACACAAAGTGCAGTGTAAAGTCAGGAAAATTAACTCGAACACATCATGCTAAAACTTTTTTTGCTGCTTGAGACAACAAGATAGAATTTCTGTGACTAATTAACCAGAGAAGTCTGTCTGAAAAAACCTTATTTACTGTAATAGTTCTTTAATACATAGAGTTTGTTGACATGCAGGCTCCACGTGTGCACAGAGAAATGAGCAAGGGACAATGAGAAGGAAGATTTAGTTGCAAAAAGAAACACAGCTTCTGTTGTATTGGAAAATTCCAGCTACATAAAGGATGATGCAGACCGAAAAAACAGGTGCTCTGTCAGCAGTGTCTTGCTTTATATGAAGCAACATGACTTATTTGTTTGTCCTTGTAAATCAGCACCAGTAAGCTCTGTATGATGAGAGCAGAGTATGAACTGAATGCCATCCAGAACTATTTTGGATGTCTTCAGTAGTGTTACACCATATGTTAAGTTTTCCAAACAACTTTTACGACTTTTTAAATTGTTTTTTATTTTCTAAACAGATGCAATCCCCCATAGAATAATCACAATTATTGTAGAATGGTTGATTTAAGTCTTCTGGTTAAAATCCTAGTATCTTTTTTTTATATTGCAATACATGCCGCAGAAAATCAACATATCACAATGTCAGTTTTTTCCAATATGGTGTAGCCCTTGCGTTTACATATAAATGTTAGGAAACTCGACATCCACAGAGCTTTGCACTACCAGTACTTTGCATACACCCTTATCAGTTCAGATGACCGTATCTTCCTGATAGCTGCCTTCAGAGGAGACATGGCCGATTTGTTTTGCCCCTCAGGTTGTGGTGAAGTTGGTTGTAGCTCGTGAAGAGGTGAACAAATACAGTATAGCCCACTACATTACAGCTGCACCAGCTGATTGACAGGGCCATCCCCTTGTCCTCTACTCTAACCACACCCCACTGACCCAGTTTGTAATGACGACACCTCGGACACGTTCTCTGAACAGTTTAGTAAATATAGCTTGTCCTTCATGCTTTTGAGTGTGATCGTTTCAACGCTAAATTAATGTGTTTATGACAGGCAGCAGTGCTTTATTATTGGAAGATGACAGCATGCTGTATGACGTGGAATAAATGCATAGTGTGCGTCACCAATCTTATCTCACTGCCTACGCACTACCATCACTGTCAATTAGACCCACTTTTGGCCAGGGGAGTGATTAATGGCCAATCACGAGGTTTCCTGGCAGTTTGTCGTGTTGGTTTTAAAAAAATAGGTGATGAGTTCCACTGCAGCAGCAGTAAGTGAATCATGTCGTTATCCTGGCTGCGCCTCTTACTATTAAACATTATACTGAAACTGATTTGGAAGCAGAGTAATGCCCTGAAATAGGACAGCCTGGCTCACAATAGGCTGCCATTAATAAATAGGACTGTCAACAGCCATGGAGAGGAAATCAGAGCAGCACTGACTGTTACATGGGGTGTCAAATAACAAGTATCATGTCACTGTAATGTCACAGCAATCACACTTCTTTCTCCTTTCTTATCTTGTTGTATTATCTTCTTGTAGGCAAGTGGAAAGCTTGTCACAGATTACTTGATCCCTGAATGAGGTGTTTAGTAAATTTGGCATTTTTTAAAATAATATTTTTATGGCTTTAGTTGTATTTTGCTTTGAATAATTCTGTTGCCTTTTGGAGTTTAAAATCAGCTCCCTGCATATTTTCACGGGTTGTGGTGTTTTAATTATGCACCATGCAATTTTGCAACTTAGTCCTCAGTTTCACACAGAATTATGTTGAAAGTCATTCTCTTTGATTTCCTGTAATTCAATAGCAGTGGGTAAAAATATTTGTGGGGGCACAGAGCAGCAGAAACATTAGAAGCATAGCTGCAGCAGGAAGTAGAGTCTTGAGTAAGTTGCCTGAAGCAGATGTAAGAGTTTACCAGAGCTTCAGTCTAAGATGCAGCAGGAAGGACTACCATGTTGTTTCTTTTCCTAAGGGGTAAACAGGAGAGAGGTAGCTGCGGAAGACACAAGGTGTTAGATATTAATCTGCCTGGATCTCAGGAGGTACAGTTTACTGGCACTAAGTTAAGGTTGTAAAGCAGATCAGCTGTGAAAGCTTTGTTCTTTTAAGTTATAGTGTAGTTTTTGTTTTGCGTATAGTGTTTAAGCTTCGGGAAGGCTAACCTGGGGGATTGCTCTAGTTTCAAAGGTCGTATGTTTGGGTCATGTCTCCAAACAGAACCGGTGACCTCCTCTGACTAAAAGCTGAGATCAGCCTGGAGAGGAATGTAGGTTGTCACCAGAGCTATTTTGGCTATGTACAGCCACTAATGATTGTGATCACAGAGCAGAGTTCGGAGCAGTTGCTTTGCTCTCCTTTCTTCCTACCAGCAAGTTTGATCATGCAGCTCTCACTGGCGCTGCAGGGATTACAGAGTTAAACGGATGGCACGTCGGCTCCGCTTGCATTTTGCGTCAAGGAGAAGCAACACGGACCCTCTGTCAGAAAGCCTCAGCAGCCATGGTGAGGAGAGTGGAGTCAGTGTGTCAGCTCAGAGCCCCACAGAGAGTCTGGCGCACAGTTCTGTTCACTTGAAGGTGACTCCTCTGTCACCAGACTACGGTAGTAGTCGCTACTCTTCAGTATTTATACCCAGGGTTAACACTGGAGGATATAATAAGAAGAGCATACTGCAGATCTCGCTGCAGCCCCGTGGAAAGCTCAGTGGAGAGCTGAATGGCAGTATAGAGGATGGAGACGCGGCGGTTACTGAAGGAGGAGCAGGTACTGGCTCTGACGGAGGCTCGTGCAGCAGCAGCATGGCCAGCGATGCCGGGTACTGTAGCAGCAACAGCATCTTTGAGCCAGAGGCTCCAGAAAAGCACAGGACCACCCAGGAGAGGAGTGTACTCTGCTGCAAGTCCAAGGTCCCACTGAGACGGTGCTCCTCCTTGGTTATATTTCCGAAGAGCCCCTGCAGCACCCCACCTGCTTCCCCAGTAAGTCCAGTGGCTCTGCCTGCTCTCCCACCACCAAGGGGGTCTAATCAGTCATCTCTTCAGACATCTGCCAGTGAATACTCACAAGATGATGAGGAGGTGGCTTGCAAAGGGTCCATCACCATGGCTGTAAGTGGTCTTCGTCACCCAAAAGGAAGCTGTTCGACTGAGTTCAGGGACACGAAACACATGGTGCAATTTAATATTCCTTTACAGGATGAACCAAAATGCAGAATGGAGGACAGGAGTAAAGTGATGGAACTGTCATCACCTCTAGACAGATCAAATCATCACTCTAGCAGCGTGTTGCTGCACTTTGCCCACCAGAGACCAGTGATATCGGGGAAGGGAGCTACAACCACAGCTACAGTCAATGTGGAATGCCCTGAGACTCATTACCCAGGTGCACACCCTGAGGGTGAACGCGACGCTCACAAAAAACTGTATCGTAGTACCTCTGCTTGTTTGTTTTCCTCAACCAAACCATCAGAGAAAAACCATAAGGTCTCTTCACCAGAAAAATGCCCAGAAAGGCCTGAGGAGAATCACTGTCATCGTGCCATACAAAGAAGCTTTTCCCTTGAGGTGCCCTACGCTAACACTGGAATTTCATGTCATGTTTCAAACCCAAAACTCAGCAGCCCTTGCTCACCCCATGTGCATATTCATGTGTCCCCTGGCTGCCCGGCTAAATTGCCTAGTTCTGTCACTGATGTGAACACAAGCCACAAAGGGAATAATACATCAAAGAGCCCGGGTCAAAACACTAAGGTGAGTGCTGAGTTGAGTTAACTAGAATTAGCTGTCACTCTGACTGTTAAGAATGAACTAAAATGCCTGACTTGTAACAGTGTTTTGAGAGGCTAACAGCTCGCTAATGAGCAGTTTTTCAAGATACGTGACACACAATGGCCCTGTGAGAGGACACTGGATTTGCTTATAATGTTGCTGAACTGGTTCAAGTAGATTCCACACTGCTTTGGATTGACTGCTCAGCAGACGGCACTCTGACCTCTGCTGTCACGTACAGAATAAAATGAAAGGTAGACTAAATACATAAATATTGATGCTATGCTAAATTTTGCATCTTTGCCTTATTGTAGCCAAGTTAGTCATATTAAAGAGAATGTGCAGGTCTACGTATTTCCAGCAAGTGTATGCCTTGATAAAACAGCTCTCCTTCACTGCTATTGCCATTCAAATCTTTAAAACTCAGTTTACTCAGGGTCAGCCATTAGCTTCCCACAAGACAGAGCGACATTCAGTAACTGAGAAGATCGCTACAGCTAAGTCATGCAATTAACAAGCCCAATGTGGACAAACATTCAGAGGTATTCGGTTACATTACAGTAAATCCATCTGCATATGAGTTTCCAAGAAATGCGCAAATATGAAAAAAAGGTTGCCTTTTATCTCTTGGGTCTGCTCGATGGTGTCTGAATTCAGCTTTGGAATAGTTCTCCATTTTTATTATTCTGTTAGCACCATGAGTAATCGACTTAAGTATTTACCCGAGCTAATTTTAGTGGTGGGAAAAGCAGTGCCCCTTGCTGATATAAATAAAGTGCCTCTGAAATATTCCCTCTGACTCCAGATAGTCTGGTGGGCTGTAGCTCTGCCCAGTCCCGTGGATTCAAATTTAACAGCATGATACTAGAGCAGCGCACAGTCATGCCAGCCATCTGTGGACATGGTGTGTGTGTCTGTGGTGGGGGTAATGTAATGTAGGCAGAATGAGAGCGTGAGCCTTTCCCAGTAAACGGGTGGTGTGTTACCTTCCCTGTGGGTCCCCCTGCCAGGCAGTGTTTGTGAAATATCAGGTGTCAGTCTACCCCTGCATTTAGCAGGTTGTCAAGTAAGACCGTCTCCTCCAGTAATTAGCCTGTCCATTTGCTTTTAAAGGTCTAAATTAGCTTTTGTAAATCTAGTGTGTATTTTCATACTTTAAAATGTCTCTAAAATGCCAGTGGTGGCTAAATAAGGAAAGTAAAAATCAAGTGTATTTATTTTGTGCTTCATGCATATTTAATCTGGTGTCACATCGCTGATATCCTTCTCAGAAGTCAGTTACTGCACACCTTTGTTTACATTTTGACCGTGTCCACTCAACAGCAGTGTGAGTTACAATCTGTAAGTCACTTAATAAAGAAACAAACACGTGAGTGAAATTAAAACATGTATCACTAGAACTTGACTTTTTTTTTTTTTTAAAAAGACACTGGTTTTGTTGACTAAAATAGCTAAATGAACTTTGCATTCATAACTGACTTTGTTTTTATAGCAACATTGAAAACACTCACCTCATGCCTACGATCAGTCCAACAGCAGTAATTAATATATGTACTTGAAAAAATAATCCACTATAATTTTTTGCCTCATAATGATTTTGCCTGTCTGTGAACTTATGTTACGTATCTTGCTCTTTCTTCACACAGCATTTCTTTGCAAATACTGCTTCAAAAACAAATAACATGTAGCTGAATGTGTCGATTGTGATTCAGTTCAGTTGGCTGTGGTGGTTAAAAAAAATCAACTCTGCTGTTCTTATCTGCAGCTTCCTCATAACCACATATACCTCGTCACACAAGTTAATGAACAACCAGGTGTTTAAATGTCATGGAAAGAAAACAAGGAAGGAAAACATGAGACAGATTCTTTTTGTGTTGTATTTTGAACAAATCTGAGTCGTTTCTTTATTTTGTATAAAATCCTTTGACAAGTCGGATTAGAAATAGTTACATGAGTCGGCATGATATAGAGAAAATGTACAAACCTGACGAATACCATAATTTTTATAGGACCGAAAATTTTATAAATATCTCGCTGAACATACATGCCATCCAGATGTGATGATGTTTTAAGTTTGAAGCAGCTGTCACAGTGTTTGTGGTGGCGCCTGAACGCTGCATTTCCTAGTTCAAGTCCTTTAGAATCATTCAGAGATGATAACATGAGCTGCAGAGAGATCACTTCCTTATCATGCCAGCAAAGTGTCTTCTCTCCCCACATGCCTAATTTAAAAGATTTAAAGACTGGATTACAGTCAAGAGGAAGTAAATGTGATGTATTTCTTCCTTGTAGAGTTAAAATAAATGAACTTTGCACATTATTTGGCAGCATAATATGTGAACAGTGCAGGACAAAAGACGTAATGTGGCTGTTTCTTGCAGCAAAAGCAAATTCTTTCATGTCTTTGAAACAAAAGCATCTTAATTTACAGGTTTGACTTGTGTTTGGCGTCCTTACACCTGTGACAGCTCAAACTTAGGTTGGTTCATCACCACAAAGTTAGTTTGCCTGCTCCAATCACTTTTTCCAAGGAGCTTTTTGGAAGTTTATTTCTCACAAGCTGCTGTCCACCTGTCATAAGGAGTTTGTCGTTGCAGAGCTGAGATAGATATCACTGAGCTCGCTCCGCTGATGCCCAAACATGTGTCTGTAGCTGTTTGCCACAACCTCATGCAGTATGTGGTCAGCACTGCTTAAATCCACCTGCTAAACTGAGTTCATTTAGTGTCACATGAACCTTTGGGGATGCTGTGAAAGGACACTTGTCTGTCTTTTTTTTTTTAATCTTGGGTGATCTTTTCATGTGTCAAAGCATCAGTTCCCCTTTGTTAAGCCCAGCCTCACGTCATCCAGTGAGTTTCCAAGGAAAGAGGTGGTTTTATTTCATAATCTGTTGGTTGAGGACATAACAGTAACCCATTCAGCTTTTCAAACCAGCTGCAAAAACATTCAGCATCAGCTTTGAATTGTGTATTCATCATTGTTTGTGGTATACAGTGTTCTATTTGACACTGGGATCAGTTATCCAATGCATCTTTGACTGTATAGTTTAGCTTTTGAACCTTGGCAGACTGGTATAAAGGACAACTTATGTTGATTAATATTGTTTCTCATACATATTGCTGAGAGCTACAGATTTAGAGGTCAAGATATTCTGGGTTAAGTAAGCATTAATGTTGTGCAGCCTTAGTCTTAGTCTTTCTGTGAGCGCGACACAAAGCAGGTTATGTTGGGCTTTTAGATCAGTGGTTCTCAACTGGTGGGTCGGGACCCAAAAGTGGGTCGCGGAGCCATTTTTAGATGGTCGCAGAAGCATGTCCCCCCAAAAACGTAGTGGCATAAAGTCTTTTATTTTAAAGGACGTGTTACTTATGACACCGTTTGCTTTCAATAGCAGGATATTTAGTGGTGGTGACGCCAGTAGTTGCCCACTATTAACCTCTTGATTTGGCTCTGCCAGCTTATTGGAGAAATTATGCTTAAAAGCGTGCCAAAAATAAACCAAAACATGTTCCGAATCTGTCAAAATTGGCCAAAATAGACCCAAAAACTTAGTAAGGACGTCCAGATGTACCAAAATGAGTAAAAAATAAGCCAAAATTTTCCTGTGTTGTATCAAAATGCATTGAGATTACACCCAAATAAACCTTAATTTGTTAACAGGAACAGCAAACTTCAAAAATTTGGGTCGTGACTGATATTAATAGAGACATAGTGGGTCCTGAGGCTGGACCAGTTGAGAACCACTGTTTTAGATGGTGTGTGTATATTGTAATTCGTCACTGTTGTTTTTTTATAAATACCAGAAAGCAAAGGATCGTAAGATAAGAACAGATTCTCTGAACATTAACAGTTGAGACTTGTCAGATACGGCATGGACTCGATTTAGCAAGATAAATGAGATCATAGCCATAAATTGAGATAAAATATTGTGGGACAGGACACTGAAGTTTAGGATGTCCTAAACCTAACTTTTTTTTAAGTTTAATGTCTTAGTCTCTAGACATGATGCTTTTTCATTTTGTTATATTTTATGGACTCTTTATGTCCCTCTCTCTTCACATTAACTCCTGTAAACATAAATACATTATTCAGTATTCAACTACTGTGTAATGTAGTAATACAATCTCCAGTTGCTGTTTTTTGTTGATGCCATATGTAAACAACACTAACAGATATTCTGTGGACTGTGGAGTGTACATAGATACAGCTGGTATTGGTGACACGGTATTAAAACATGCATTTTCTTATTGCACATGTGAAGCTTGCCGGAAGAACAACAACAGCAAACTTGCCTGTGAGACCCGAGTGACCTGAAGAGCGTTATGATTCAAAAGGGTCCCGAAATTGTAGTTAGTTTTTAAATTGTATATAGGGAAGATGAACAAATTGTGTGAAAAGTAATCGTTCAGTGAGGTTGATGCTGATGTACAGGTGGACTTTCTTTCAACTCAAATTTATCTGTTTGTCTTGGCTGCACTGTTAGAAGTGCAAGGGCAGGACGAAGGAGGCCTCCATCTATATTTGCACACGTAAACACTCTGTGCCGCTGAGAGACGGTTTGACCCGGCCTGGGTGTTAATTTAGTCTCAAAGCTGGCTCCCGCTGTGCTGTGTGTTTTCCTTCAGCCTCCTGCTTTCAAGACTGGTGCGGCTGCAGTGAAGGCATGCAGTGAATGTGTCAAAGCAAAAACATTTTATCTGACAAGTGCTGCATTATTTTGATCCTGCTCCCTCGCAATAACACAGAGCAGCTGATCATTGAGGTCTAAAAGCCACGTTTCTGTCTGCATTACACACTAAATATATTCAAAAATTCATCAAAGTCATATAACTGCCATTGTTTAAAACAGGGAAATAGTTAAGTGTTTGTGCCCAGGGATGTCAATGGAAAATGGCACAGAAAATACCAGTACTGTTTTTAAATACTGATTGAATAGGGAAGCTACAGTCCACCTCCCAGTGCTTGTGAAAAATCATACTCTCAAACAAATAACCACCTCTCGAATTCATTTATCTTAGTTTTGTTTATTTCACTCAGTTACATCAGGGATTGTATACAAAAACAGTAATCTTGGTGAAAGGAGGAGATCCTAACATCTGGCCTCTAGCATCTTTCAGGTTTCTTTTCCCTTTCTATTTCCTCTGGGGTATCTGCTGTCCAAGTTGGTGACTTATTTCTGAGCCTGAATTATCACAGTAGGTTCGAGCTTTGTTTGTGATGAGGACTAGACGTGTTTTCTGTTTAAACTAATAACGGTTTGTTAGAGGGAGTGACTCGTGAAGAAGAAGTCTTGATATAATAGGGACGTGACAGGAAGCACACCACCTTAGAGTGAGTAACACAGACACAATGTACGCTTCTGCTGGCATGTTACAGTGGCTCTGCCTTCTCTAAAGACATCTGAGTAACAGAACATGTCTAGGCCAGTCCTTTATAGATCTGTGCGTCGGAGGAGATAAAATTGGCAATTCTGACGTCTGTATGGTTCTCTTTCTTCCTCGCAGACACGTGATGACTTTCTCGGACAGGTGGACGTCCCTTTAAATCAGATACCGGTGAGTCCTTGTTTGCAGCAGATGTGACTACCTTTTTCTTACTCATGTCTCTGACTTGTTTAAGATCACACAACTTGTTTCTACAGTAGCTTTTACTGTACAAACTCTCAACCTCAGTCTCACCCATGCCACCATGTAAATGGAAACACACACACCCTCATTCTAGTGTCTGTTCCACATCGTTGTCTACAGTTTTGGAAACAGAGGCTGTCATGTTTATGCTACCTTCCTACTTTTGTTTGATTATAAATACAAGACCCACAAATTAGCCCTCATTGCAGACTGTCACCGTCATTTCATGTAATGCTGTCTTAAAATATACTGTGTGTGTGTGTGTGTGTGTTATGATAACGTGCCGAGCAGCTGGTTTATTCACGCAGCTGTAAAAGTGTGAAGACTTAAAGATTTCCTTTTTTATGTTCTTTTTTCAGACAGAAAATCCTAATACAGAAAGGCCATACACATTCAGGGATTTTCTGCTTCACCCACGGAGGTTGGCATGATTTCATGGTTATTTTATCTTAACTATTTCCCTGTTTTCCATTCCATTGTTTCATATGTTGTTGCATTTTTTGCAGGAGAAAAGAAACAGAAACATTTTACGCTGTAATTTTAAACAATCCTGGGAATAATAATTCTTCCATCTTCAAAACAGTCACTTTGCTTCTCATTGTCACACAGCCACAAGTCCAGAGTCAAAGGTCACCTGCGTCTCAAAATGACTTTCCTGCCGAAAAACTCAGGTTCAGAGGAGGAAACGACGGATCAGAGTGAGGACACAGATGTAAGTCAGTGTTTAATTTCGCACATCCTCTTGCAGTTAAGCAGCCTATGCAGTGATCCCTCTTCTGCTTGAAATAAATTAACCTCAGCCTGAGGTTGGTCAGGGCTGCTTGAGGACCTCAAAATATTTCATAGATTTTAGTTTTCAGTCATTTTGGATTTTTATTACTGCTCTATGTATGTGCCTAATATCTATTTGAAGCTCGGAGGTCATGAGCATGGGCAACCTGATAAACAATGCAATTTTACATCTTTTTTTGCATTTTCTTTCCCCCATTACAGCTGATAGAATGATCAATACAATAGCACACAGAAATACATTTGACTGGACAGTAACTATCTCCCCAAGTTTCCATAAAAATATAACAAATATATACACCAATCAGGCATAACATTATGACCACCTGCCTAATATTATGTTGGTCCACCTTATGTGCTCAAAAATTCTCTGAACCATTGGGCATGGACAAGAGGACCTCTCTATGGGGTCTGGAACCAGGACGTTTGGGTACCCTGGTTTGTGCAGTCAATCCAATTTGTTCCACTGCATCCTGTTGATGCTTGATCACAATGGGGTGTAGGAAGTTTGGAGGTCAAATCAACATGTTGGGCCATTGTCATGTTCCTCAACATGTTCCTGATTGTTGGATGTTTTTTCCATGTGGTGGGGTGCATTTTCCTGCAGGGGTAGGTCAGTGACATTTGGGATTTCCATTTGCATGAGGGAGTGTGTTTGTTGTGGGGCAATGTGTATTTGTGTGTCTAATTCTCATCAAAACAGACGTCAAAATCCAAGGTTTTCCATCAGAACACCACATAGTACCAATATGATCAATGTTATTCACTTCACCTGGCTGATCAGTGTAAATTAGTTTATAGAATTAAGTCTTCACCGAAATCTTAAGACAACTTGAATAATTTTCTGTCTACTAATCTTGGGTTATTTTGATTTCAAAGGTCACATTGAAAAGTCAAGTATGATCTTGACATTGTCACTTGTTTTTACCATAGACAACAGTTTCAACAATCGAAGGTCACAGCAGTAATTTAAGTGTCCTTACGGTGTCTTTTGTATCTTCAAATATTGAAAATGCAAAGTCCAGGAGTCCACTGTTATAGTCCTTTTTTGTCCCACTGTTTGTCCATGGCCTTTATAATATGTGCAAGTGATTTCTTCAGACACATTTTAACCAACTCAGAACTCTTGTCCCGTCCATTTAATTTTCTTTTCTTTGACATGTGCACATAAACAGCCACCATCCAGCTTGTCCCGCCTCTTAAAACATTGTCTTTATGTTGTGCAGTCTGGACCCTGGGAGCTCCTGGAGACTCAAGACATGTCAGGTCCCAGAGAAAGCCAGCTGCTGCCTCCTCTGCCCCCTGGCTGGGAGGAGCGGCAGGACAACCTGGGAAGGATCTACTTTGTCAATCATGAAACCAGAACCACGCAGTGGCAGCGACCCACAACACAGTAAGACAGCTCACATCTCCTGAGCAAACTCACATCATTTCTCTGTTTGTGCATTTCAGATGTGTGAGAGTACATTTGTGCCCATGTCTCCCCTAATCAGGGATCCCGATCTGGAAACTCGAAGAAGACAGAGCAATAATATGGATGTGGAGCATGCTTTCATCACACGCAGACAGATCTCAGACCACGATGAGAACAACACACGGGAGTCTCCAGAGGTAACACATGTTCTGTGTTACTATTTTCCATTGAGACCTACTTTCACCTTTCCACTTTGTTAAAGAGAATCAGTGCTGGTCTTTAAAGTATTGAAAGATAGTCTCCTTTCAGAAAAAGTATATCAGGGCGCCTGGTAAAATGTTTGAAGATGACAGCGGGAATTTCAGCTGTACAGTGCTATTCATCAGCGCGTTGTTTGCTTTACCGTTGTAGCTTCACTCTCACTGCTCTCATGTAGTTGTTTCCAGCTGCGGCTTTTCATTGAATAAGCTCTAAAACCCAACTCTGCAGTATCTGCTCAGCAGCAAACACCAGACACACACAGTTAGTGGCAAGCTGATGAACATAGTGGAAACAATGAGTGGCTAAAAAGCCAGATGTTTGCCTCAGGAGTTAGTAGATACCAAAAACAGAGTGGGGGAAGAGAGGAGAGTGAATATTGGACTTTATAAGGTGGTTTGAAAAACGACTCCAAATGAAAACTAATCTTGCTCCGTGTCTGCCGGGTGTGTAAATAGTCACCTCCTTGTTAATAAGGTTGCCATATCCGCTTCATACGTGTTAATATGTCACTGGTGTGCTAGCAGTTAGTTTGCCCTGTGCAAAATGGGGAAAAAATTCTAATTAATGCTGGATTAAAAATGTAACTGAGCCTGTCCGCATCACTGTTTTGACAAATAGTGTGGAAGAAGTTTATGCAGATGTAAAGGCTATGCAGATGCCATGTTGGGGCCAGGTGTTGTGGTGGTGGTTGTAGCAGTGTAGCTCTGGCTTGTCCTCCAAGGGCTTAAATAAACAGTGGTAGAAATCCACTTTTGTTAACTTTAAGCGTGCTAACGTGATGGTTTAAAAAGAAAACTCACAGTGGCATACACTGTATATGTAAATAAATACGTCCAAAACTTCATGCCAGAGCTGTCGTTTGAGTCTAATCTCGCCCTTTCTCTATGTTCTTCTAGAGCTGGGAGATCATAACTGAGGACGAGTCCACCTTGTACCACAGTAACAACCAGATCACATCACCTCCACCTCAGGCGCCTGCAGAGTTCTACCCGTTCTGTGATGAGCTGAGAAATGTGCACATTTCAGCGGCCACAGCTGGCGAGCAGCGCGCCTCTCAGACGGTGAGTCATTTTCTGTGCTGCATGAGGTTCCGGTTACTGTAAGTCAGAGGAAGAGACTCATAATCAGATTAATGTGAAGCATGAGCTTCCTTTGAGGAGGCAGAGAAGGTGGAAAATATGCACACATTAACAGCCAAGTGATCTGTGCTGTCCTCCTTCCCCTCTCCTGCAGAATCATGCTAGTAATTCAAGCCATTCCAGTCGCAGAGGCAGTGCCCCGGCTTCAGGCGGAGAGGAACGTCCTGTTAATCCTGTGGTGGGTATTTCACTCTCTGTTGAAATCACTCCTTAGTAAGGTTTAGCAAACCTGTCTTACATCAGAAGGTTGCTGATTCAGCGTGCAGTGATCATGCATGCACAGCTGTTCTCTTTAAGTGTCACGTGGTGTGAAAGTTAGGAAATAGTTTGAGTCAGGTTGTATTCTTCTTTGTTGGGTATCATGCTACTTGACTATTGAGCTTGAAGTTTTCAGTATCAATCACTTTAAAATTTTTATCTCCTTCAAAAGCTGCTTCCAACCACAACTGGATTGCCTCCGGGCTGGGAGGAGAAGCGGGACAGTAAAGGAAGACGCTACTACATCAACCACAACACCCGAACCACAACGTGGACGCGACCACTCATTCAGGTACACAGTGGGCTTTTAAATTGATACTGATGCATACCGACACTCTCAATGGCATCATTGTTACCTTCATTCATTCAGGTTAAAACCCTAAAACAGCACTGCACTCTTAATTTTCCCAATCAGGGCATCTCATACGGATCTAAAACATTATTGATGTATTATTTGTTGGACAGAGAACCTCAGAGGCTGCGGCATCGAGCAGTGCAAGTGCACCCCGAAGCCCAACACCTCCCCAACCGCCTGCACCACCTGCACCCCCTGCACCCCCTGCACCCCCTGCACCCCCTGCACCACCCGAGGAGTCTCCTCAGAGCACTCCAAGCCCCGAGGCCACATATGAATCTGGCTTCTTGCCAGCCGGTTGGGAGGTTCGCAGTGCCCCCAGTGGAAGACCCTTTTTCATTGACCACAACACAAAGACGACTACCTGGGTGAGCAAAGTAGTAGACAAGGCCTTCGACTGTACCTTAACAAGTGGTGAACACTATTTTGAAAATGCAGTTTACTCCATGGCCACTTGAAGCTGATTTAAACAAAGTCAATAGTCTCTAAACTCCCAAGGTTTTCTCTAGAAAGATGAAACGTATTATTCAGAAAACAAGAAAGGATTTTAAAAGCATGTGTCATGGCAGCAACTTACGCAATTTACAATAGTCTGTAGTATGTCCCCACCATCTCTTGGGTGAGCATTTCCTCTTTGACTGAAACAGACCCTGTTTGTCTTCCTCTGACAGGAAGATCCCAGGCTAAAGATCCCTGTGCACATGAGGAGGAGAGGCTCACTCGACCCTTCTGATCTTGGCCCTCTGCCGGTAAATTCATCCATTACATAAAAATCTGTAACAATCAGCTGGAACAAATAGTAACTTATTGTGACTTCTAATTGATATTTTCTCCACTCCCAGCCTGGTTGGGAAGAAAGGGTCCACTCTGATGGGAGGATTTTCTACATAGATCACAGTGCGTATGACATTTATTTTATTTTATTTATTGTTGAACTAACTTGTACTCGTGCAATATGTAATATGTTTCCTTGCAAATTAATGGCCTCTGATGTATTTATTACACAGACACCAAGACCACACAATGGGATGATCCCAGATTACAGAACTCAGCTATAACTGGACCAGTGAGTATCGACTGTATTTCACAGTTATTTCTTCTGTAACATGATATTAATGCCAGTTTCTTATAATATTTGCCATCAACCACAGTGTATTTTATAAGGTTAAGATTGATTACTTGTTACTGAACACGGTCCTCTGTTGATTATAGGCAGTGCCTTACTCTAGAGACTACAAGCAGAAGTATGACTACTTCAGAAAGAAGCTGAAGAAACCGGTGAGTGTTTTCAAGAGCAGCTGTGTCTTAGATTGTCACTTCAGACTGTGCAAAACACAACTCAACACTGCATCTTTCCAATGTAGGCCGACATCCCGAATCGTTTTGAGATGAAGATGAGACGAAATGCAGTGCTGGAGGACTCATACCGACGAATCCTCTCGGTTAAGAAGGCCGACCTGCTGAAAGCGCGACTGTGGGTGGAGTTTGAGGGAGAAAAAGGACTGGACTACGGTGGCCTGGCCAGGGAGTGGTTCTTCCTCATGTCCAAGGAGATGTTCAACCCGTACTATGGACTGTTTGAGTATTCTGCCACGTGAGTCCAAACACTATCGGCTTTACTTGTTTTCTACCAAACCAGGTTCTTTTGGTTTTTGAGTTGCTGAAATTGATTAATGTCACCTAGCTGGAAAGATAAAGTTAATCAGATGTAGCAAAAGTGATCTGCATCCACTTCACTGAATGCCCACAAGCAAACAAACAAACAACACAAAAGAAATCTGCTAGTGCTTTTATTTACTGTATTAACCTCCTGAACCCCAGAGTCCATTGTTGGGTTTGAAAGGCATGTTACTTTTTTAAAAAATTGAAAAATTACACCATTTCTCAAAGCCTGAAGCTGTAAAAACTAAAAGAATCACTAGAGTTTCACATTTCCTTGAACTACTCATCCGTATCATGCTGTTCCACCTGAAATCAAAACCTAAATCTGAGCTTAAAGTTGTGATTTTTATTCAACAATACTTTATTCTACATGTCTGATTCAAAAACTAAATAAATAAATCATTTGTGCTCATCAAATTCTGTAACAGAGCAGATAAGAGACAAGTGTGGAAACAAATTGCAAATGTCTGTAGTAAAATATTCATTGTATTTAGTGTCAGCAATTTTAACAGTGTTGTTAACACCTGTGGGGACTTGGAAAACTCTCGTACACTTGAATTCTAAACTATCATTTATCACATTGCAACTATGTTATCCTGTGCAAAAGACATTTTTGAGTTCTCTCTACTTCTAGCCATGGTTCTGCCAGAAATTCAAAAAAAAAGGAAACTTATATGAAAGACACTCAGGACCGATAATCTGCATCCAGGCTTCCTGTGCTGGTCTGGAAGATCTGTATATTCCAGCTCATGTTGTGCCGTCAGACTCCATGTGATATTTGTTGTTGGAGAGACTGTTTTTGTTTACACAGTAGCGGACTAAATTTAAAGACGCACTTGTCACGTTCTGTCGTTGACTGTCTTGCGAAATGGAAGTGGCTTGCTTCACTCGAGATGAGCGTCGGTGAAAATGCAGACTCACATCGTTGCTTTTCTTATAATCATGGCGATTTAAAAGCACATAAAACAACTACCAGATAAGAGAAATTTGTTCTTAGAAACAACACTTTGCGTTATTCATGATTTGATTTGTTGTTTTTAGGGACAACTACACTCTGCAGATTAACCCCAACTCAGGTTTATGCAATGAGGACCACCTGTCCTACTTCAAGTTCATCGGCCGAGTGGCAGGCATGGCCGTGTATCATGGCAAGCTCCTTGATGGTGAGTGCCATCTGATCTTGTACAGCTTATTAAAAATTCAGATATTTTAACACATCGACCACGGTGGCGACAGAATTTCGTCGATCTTGACATCTTCTTGTCCTCCAAAGCTTTCTTCATTCGGCCGTTCTACAAGATGATGCTGCAGAAGCCGATCACCCTCCAGGACATGGAGTCCGTTGTGAGTATCACAGTAATTAGAGGACACACGTTTAAATTACAGGTGATCTTTTCTCGTTTTGCTAAAAGTCTTTTTTATTTTCAGGACAGTGAATATTTTAACTCCTTGATGTGGATTTTGGAGAATGATCCAACAGACTTGGATCTGAGGTTCACCATCGACGAGGAGCTGTTTGGACAGGTTCGCTCTTGTCTTTGTGCCAGTGTTTAATTTGTGACAAGTTGCCTTCTGTGTAATTGACCCAGCGTGTCCTGTTGCTCCTGTTCAGACTCACCAGCATGAACTGAAGCCGGGCGGTACGGAGATCGTCGTCACGAATGAAAACAAGAAGGAATACATCCAGTAAAGAACCGAGCTCCTCACTTCAAAAATTCCTCTTTTAAATCACCTTTGAAATGCTAAATTGTGGTTTGATGCTTAATTTGCTGTTTTGTGTCTGACAGTCATGTGATGCAGTGGAGGTTTGTGAACAGAATACAGAAGCAGATGACTGCTTTCAAGGAGGTAACAGTCTGTTTGATACGTTTTTTTTAAAAGCTGTAATCGCTGCACACACTGCAAAAACTCAACGTCTTACCAAGTTTGTTCGTCTTATTTTTAGTCAAATTGTCTCAACCCACTTGATTTAAGATAAATTCACTTTACAAGTAGCATTTCAGCAAGATGGAGGGACGTGTTTTAAGAAAATGCATCTTAAATGTCTTGTTAAGTCAAACAATCTTGAAATTATCTTGTTTTGAGTTGTATTTTACAAGAAACAAGGTTCATTTCACATTTCATACATGTTTCAAGCTGAGCTGTTGTTTCTACAAGATAAATAATCTTGATTCAAGTAAATGCATTTTATTGGAAAATCACCAATTCATATCAGAAAACAGCTGCATGTGTAAAATGTGTTTTTTTAAAAAAGCAAATGTCTGCTTTTGAGTTAAAAATACCTACTTTTGGGCGTAGCTGCTCACCCTAAAACACAACATCTTCAAATGCTGTCAAACACGACTAAATATTAGGATTTCTAGCTAACGTGAGAAGACATTATATCTCAAAATGCTTGAATTAATCTTTGTAATCTTATTTCAAGTACAAGATAGTCTTAAATCTAGAGAAGAGCCACTATAATACAACTAAAAATAAGTTAAATACATCTCAAATTAAGAAGTTGACATTAACTTATTAAAGCAAAAATCTATTTTTGAGTGAAAAATACTAGTTATTTAGTATGTCTGGCACCTAAGCTTGACAATGCTGGTAAAATATAGCTTAAAATAAGTTTTCCCTGCTAATTTTAAGACCTCAATATTCTAAATCTCATGTCTTATTTCAAGAAATCAGACCAAGCAAATTTTCACCTGTTTTATTGGCAGATTTTTTACTTATTTTAAGGTAAAAGTGCCTTGAAATAAATTTTTTTTTCCTTGTTTTGGGAGGGGCATTTTTTCCAGTGCAGCTATCAAACACGAAAAAAGAAATAAACATCTGGTGCATTTTTGTGTTTTAGGGATTCTTTGAGTTGATCCCACAAGATCTGATCAAGATCTTTGACGAGAATGAGCTTGAGGTGAGTTTTCAGTTGATCTCGTGCAGATTCTGATCCTGGAAAGACGACTGACGATCCGTCTGCTTGCTTTTCTGTTGCTTCACAGCTGCTCATGTGTGGTCTGGGAGATGTGGATGTGAATGACTGGAAAGCGAACACCAAGTACAAGAACAGCTACTGCTCCAACCACGTAGTTATCCAGTGGTTTTGGAAAGTAAGGCAACTTTCCATACCTGGAACCAATAAACTCGAGCTGTGATTTTGTAAGAAGAGCTCCGTATGAGTTACTTAGCTGTCTGCTTTCTGTTTGTGTTATTATAGACAGTGCTGCTAATGGATGCAGAGAAGCGAATCCGGCTCTTACAGTTTGTGACAGGAACATCCAGGGTCCCGATGAATGGCTTCGCTGAACTCTATGGTGAGTTAACGTACTGTGTTTTAATTACTACTTGATGCTTTGTTGTTGTGTAATGTTAAGTCTGAGTTTTAGTTTTTTGATTCTCCACTAAACTAAATGCCTATTTTCATCTTCACCTCGTCTTTTATGACCAAATGAATGATGGTCTTTGCCTCATATTCAGCCCTCTGTACCGTATACACTTGTTATCAGCTCACAGGTGGCTTGAGCCTTTTTGTATTTAGATTAATTCCAGTTGAAATCATGTTGTTTGTTGTCGTCTGATGTTTAATGGTTTTATTTTCCAGGGTCTAACGGGCCACAGCTGTTCACCATCGAGCAGTGGGGAACACGTGATAAACTTCCCCGAGCCCACACATGGTGAGCTTTTCACTCTCATTATCTTTCCTTTTATTTTATATTGAACGCAGTTTGTTTAGGGGTGAGTGTAAACATTTAAAAAGACACAGTGTTTACAGTGCTTACTTCTCTGGTTGCTGCTGATTTGTTGCCTAAGTTCAGCAATGAGGTTTGAAGTAAAAGGTTTCATATTATTAAGTTAATGTAGCGTGGCTATGATGCATAAATGCCCCCAATGTGTGCACAAGATCAATAAATTGCTCGCAAAGATATGTTTGGGGGCTTCAGGAGATCAGAGAAATGATATGGCAGCTTGTGTTTGCCGCGTGACACTGAACAAGAATGCACTTTTTGTGTGGCTATTTAAAAGAGAAGCAGTACAAAATAATATGTGATAGTGCTCAGTGGGAGGAGCCCTCTAGTGGCAGGATGCTGTCTTACTTTGTTGCTTCAACTTCAATGATGCATCTCATTACTTCCAGAAAATCTGATTTTGATCCCTGCAAATACCTGTGTGTTGTGAATCCTGCTTCAATGTATTTTTTTTTTTAAATCAATGATCTTTTTTATTGAATTTTCAAACAGGAGGATTAACAATGTATAGATTTTCTTTGTGCGTTACACATTAGTATAAAGTAAAAGTAATAGTGAGCACAAATTCAATGCAGAATATTTGTACAGTCACAGCTCAAATCCCCCAAAATGGAAAAAACAAACCAAAAAAAAGTGCTTCAATGTAATTTAAACCTTGTTTCTCTTTATCTTTTCCTTCTAAAGCTTCAACCGGCTGGACCTTCCTCCTTACGAGTCCTTTGAGGAACTGAGGGAGAAGCTTCACATTGCCATTGAGAACGCACAGGGCTTCGACGGGGTGGATTAGTGCGGCGCGGTAAACGAGCTCAAATGACTTTACCGCCGTCAGAGTAAAGCCGAGCGGCGTGATGTGGTGACGTTGATGAGGAGAAACAAGCTGTGCGTCAGACTTCGGGTCTTAATCTGCCAGCTGTGTGACAGATGAAGGACAGCTACAGCACCTTCGCTTCGGTCCTCTGTTGGGGCACACATGGAGAACGGACATTAAACCTGGAGTGACAGAGGTATTTTTGTATCACTCCACGTGTTCTGAAGTTTACAAAACCGGTTCTCTTATTATTTGATTTTTGTATCATAAGTCGCTCAAAGGTGTATCCACTCTTATTTGTTCTGCTAAAATGCTTAAATATTTAAAGAACTTGATTCTGTGAAATAATGATACTATAGAAATTAATGTGAATGCAAGCTGTACAGTATGTGAGAAAAACATTTAACCTTAAAGAACATTAGTTTTATCTGGTTTGAATCAGAATCATTTGATGCTCAGCTTTCCACATCAGAAGACGTTTAAGTTGCTCCTCTTGGAAACCGATCACCTTCATGCACATGTCAGGGGTTGGAATTATCAAACACGCTATGTTGAAGTGAACATAAGGATGAAAAGCTTGATCAGCACTCACAAACTCCTCTCCTGTTGGCATGTCGCTGTTCAACTGTGCCTTTAAACGTGACGCTCACTCAACCAGAGGGAAATGTTTTTAAAATACAGGTTTTTAAAAATACAGCATGGAACTATTTTTAGTTATTTAAATTTACTGTGTATTACCATTTCATTCCGGTATATTAGAAACACTGATGCAGCAAATCCCCAAATATATGGACCTCAAGAGCATTTGCAGCAGAAAATGTGCAGGTTACATACAAATTTGAGCGACTACAGTTAAACTGATTGTATCATTGTGTCAGTTAATCATTATGGTAGTGATGTACCAGTACCAGGACCAGTAAAAGGCTAAACTAATTATACTGTAGTTTGTATCTGTGTAGATCCGAAGACATAACTGCATGCAGTGTTAGTTTGTGTTGAAATGCTATGCATAATTGTACATACTGACATTAGATAATGATTGAACATCACTTGATTTTTAAGTTTTTCACATCTTACATTACAAAATGTACATGCTAACATAACGTTGCCTTCTAAACACTGATAAAGCATTTGTTGTTAAAACTGTTAAAGACGCATAAAGTTGTCAAAATGGCAAAAAAAAAGGTATTGATGCACCTCTACATTTATTCATGATCAGTAGCTCCTCAAGTTCAACACTGACTGTTTATGTTCCAGAAGAATAAATACGTTTATATTTACATTATATCTCCTGAGGATTAGCTGTCCATAAACCTAATCAGACAGACTGACTGACAGTTTGCTAGCAGTGTGTTAAATACTATGTTTTGTTGCCTTTTGTCAATGAATGACATCATTTTTGTTTTCTTCTACTCATCAAGGGTGTCTAATTGCAACACAGTGCTCTATTTTTAAGAGTACAACTTTAAAAATTGTTTTGTTGGTTGTCAAAATGTGTACAAATGATCGTTTTTTTCAAAATGAGTAATCACTCGTAATACCTTTGTAAGAAAGTAACTGTACTTAAGCAGTAGTTGTATCCTTTTCTGACTGGTGAAACATGTGTTTACACTACCTGCCATGTTTACAGGTAAAGGAAGATATTGTAGGCTGGTTCTTGTCTCTGACAACACAATTTTATACTTATGCTTTTATAAAGTGAAGCACTTTGTTAATATTGATGAGTCTTACTTCTGAGCTGCCTGAATCTTTGCCAATCTGTCACCTGCCGACTCCTTGAATCACTCTTTGACAACATGATCCTATGCTTCAAGTGCACATGTGTTTAAATGTTTACATGTGAACGTTGCTGAAAATAAGCACATTCTCTTCTTTCACTTATATTTAAAATGAAATACCAAGGCCTTCATTTGTAATGTGTTGTAGAATTCGATTGTGTTTATTGATGTTCCGATCTCTGAATGGAAGTACTGTTATATATGTATTATTGTCTACTAAAGAATTATTAATTGATCAACTTTTCATTTCTGATATATGACAATTTGTTGGTATAACACCTATAAGTGCATTACAACAGCATAAATGCAACATGTATACAACAGTTTAAAGGACAAAATGAACTGTAGCTGTTAAATCCCAATTTGATGACCTATAGCACACCAAACTGAATATAGATATATTTGAAGAATAAAAAATATATAAAAACAGTCATCCAGCGTCTTTGTGTCTTAACGTTTTTCCTTTTTCAGCTGTTGCAGTGGTTGGTTTTTTTCTGATTTGCATATGTTTAATTCTGATTACAGCTTACAATAAAACTTTGGAAGCAACACAGTCATAACATTAATATAATGAATGTTAAATACAGTCCTTACATCTCAGCACAGCAGCATCACAGAGTTATAAAGCACTGATTTGCATATGTAGAGCTCGTGCATGTTAAACGAGTTGTGTCACCATCACACAGTAAACATGATTTGCAGAGGCCTGGCCTGCTGTCAGTGGGGTCAGAGGTCACAGATGACCACAGCTCAGGACCTGGGGAGGCGGGGGAGGCCATGCTGAGGGTGGGAGAGTGATGGAGGTCGTGGTGCTGGAAGTGTGTGTGGATGAGAGGACCAATTTGGAAAATTTTGGCCTCCTGTTCATAATCAATAATGGCTGGTCTAGACACAAGCACGAGAAATTAAGGTGCAGAGAAATCTCTTTAAGAAGGTTAAACACATTTACTCAAGTACTGTGTTTAGGTATAATTTTGAGGTACTTGTATTTTGCTTTAGTATTTCCATTTTATGCTATTTTATACTTCCACTTCAGTACATTTCAGAGGAAACATACTTTCTATTCCACTACATTTATCTGATAACTTTAATTCATTTTAAGATGAAGATTTTTACTAAATGTATAATATGACAAGCCTTCAAAATAAGACACACTGTAAAAATTAAACCAGTGGCTTGTAACCTTTTTGACTTCTAATGAACAGCAGTGTGAGCTGTTAATAGCCTCCCTAATAGCTTCTCACACAGCTTACTTTCAATACGGGTTTCAAAACTCTAAATATAAAGGTGAGAGAAAAACTGATTTGTGTAGTTGTTCTCTTCTTTCTTCTCTCTCAGTAATTATAGGATTGGATTTTTCCGTGGTCAATGTATAAAAAGTAGTTTAAATTAGCTCCACCTGCAGCGGCTATGACAGTAACATGCTGCTGACACACTGATGCTTAAGTATTTAAAAAATACTATGATCTTATATAATAATGTATAGATCCAAACCTGCACTTTTATAATAATACTTAACACTGACATTGTGCTGCAAAAACTTATGTACTTTTACTTAAATAGGATTTTTCATGAAGGACTTTCACTTGTAATTGAATATTTTTTACACTCCTGCGTCGGCACTGCCTCCCCCAATGGTCACTTTGTGTTTCCTAAGAAGAAAACTGAAGTATCTGAGTGCTGCGTGAAGAGAGGATATCTGCAAGAGTCACGTACCGGACATTGTGAGCTTCAGCAAACTGCAGAGAAACAGCAAAAGTGTGAAAAAAAAACTGCCTACTCAATGACATTTCACTGTTTTAGCATCTGAGGTGTCTGAATAGAGAGAACATTAAAGCAGTTGTGATACGAGTAAGAAAACTGGATGTGAACGGCAGTAACGACCAAATATTTAGGCTAAAATATTGTGTTGGTTTCAATGTCAGCTCTGTTTGTCTTGATGAAATAATTAAGTGCAGGTTTTCAGATTTGTTGTGTAAGGCGGCTGTTTTTTTTTAAATGAGCTGTCTTGAGTGTTTTTGTTGCAGTATTTCATTTGTAAACAACTAAATGTGTTTTAGATTAGAGTTTGGGGAGCATATTTTGGAGCATTAGATGGCTTTTCAAATGCAAATGCAGTTTTGGTGACTGTGTCATATTTTCTCTTGGCTAAATTTGTCTCTAAAAATAAAAACTGTAATAGTTAGTTTAGAATATCTGTTCATGCAGATGTGTTGTTTTGTTCTTTTAGTAGGTCACTGTGATCTAGCCATGCTGCTGTGGTTTGGGGAGATGTGTGTGTTTGCAGTACTGAATTCCTCCAGCTGGGGGAGATGAAGCCTTCCTTTCCTGAAGAGAGTCGCCTAACTTTTAAGCTGCCGTCTGAGGAACAAATCTGCATTGCTTCAAATCATATCGGCAAAAAAAGACAGATTTTTCTCTGTGAATTCTCCTCTGTTGTCTGTCTTTCTTGAGGGATTTATTTTAAGCCTAATTTCACTGTAACTTACAGATCTGTGAGCTTACTGACCAACAACACCTTTCATGTATAGTGTTGATAAGAGCAGCGAGTGAAGAGGACTCCTCCACATCTCTGTAGTCGAAGCCTTTTGTGTGACTCAGCTGAAGAGCCACAGTCCTAATTTCTCCACAACCCCCCATTGGGGCACTAAAGCCCCCTTTACTCCATGGAGGTCAGTGAAGAGGTCACACGGGATTCAGGCCGGCCTTTTGGACACTGCCGGGGTCAGCGGGGATGGGCAACGTGTGGTAGCAGGAAGACACAGCCTTCAGCCAATGGCAGCGGGTCCTGGGAAAGCTGGCTCCCCTTTGCCCACAAACCTCCACACATTCATAACCTGATAATGACTTTAGTCCATTGATCCGGCTCCAGAGCTTGACCCGAGTTCACAACCAGGCCGGACATCACTCCACCCACAAACTCTGCCATATTGGCAGGTGCCGAAACTGAATTCTTGATTAATGAAACACCCTTGGGAGAGCCTCGCTGGCCATGAATGAGGTCGGGCTCGCACTTTCTCACGTTATGTAAGAGAGGTGCCCACCATGTAATCTGAGGCCGTGGCCACTTATTGGGTTATATAATACTGTACAAGTACTGCAAAGGGAAGCATAACAAGCAGGAGATGATCAGCGTGTTTGTGTTGAAGGGTTAGTTGTGGCAGCAGATGTTGGCTGAGGTTAGATTTTTATTTGTTCACTCATTTGTGGGCTCACTGGATCAAACTATTCTTGGTATATTTTACTCTTTTGTGTGTGTTTAATACAAGTTGTCTGTTCAAATCAGGATAAACAACTTCAGATGTACAATCTCATATTTAACCCCACATATTTTTGTACTATCTATCTATATCTGTATATTACTGAAAGCCGTGGAAAACCCCCGAAAATGCCTTGAAGAGTTGGCAGCATCATTACTCTTCAAGTCGGCCCCAGATAAAGCTGATAAAGAACAATCCCTGCTCTTTTTAGACAGATCTGCTGGAACAGAGCGGGGATTTTCCAAACATAATTATCACATTTTTACACTTTTCCTGTCATCTGACCAAGAGCATACTTGAATAACAAGTTAAAAACTAGTCATGTTCAGGGAAAACGAGGCACACAACAGCTTACATGATTTCCTCTACTTGTATCGGCTTTTTAAAAATTTGATTTAGGGAAAAAATGAACTGCAGTTTCCTCAAAAGGCAGAGCACACAGGTAAAATGCAATGTTTCCTGTGACTGTTAAGTGTTAAAGTAGTTTGAACCTTTGAGCTTAAGAGCCCATTGTTTAATTTTTCTGATGTATTAATAAGTTTTACTGATCATCAGGGAGCGACGTGTCTCTGTGATCGAATCGGCTCTTTGTATTTTTGTTCCTGTGGACATCACAGCTGGACTGCGGTCCTGCTGCTGAATAGAGGTCCACAGAGGGAGGAAGGGGGACGACCACGGGGGGTCAGGGTGGGGGTGGGGGTGGGGTTTGATCTCCCCCCACAATAAGTGATGGACACCGGATCAATATCGACATTGACACAGCAGCTGTCCTGCTCCTATCAATGCTTCATCGTAATTGCAGGGCCCAGTTTTAAAGGACAAACTCATTTCCATTGACATTTTTTTTTTCAGTTCGCAGAGACCATTTGGTGGGCAGTTGGTGTCCGATTCTGAGGGATCTGCTCTCATCAATACAACTCGGTCGTATCGATAAGGGAAAGTGAAAGGTTCATGGAGGATGGGGGTGCTTACAACACTGGGTGCAGCTGAAAATATACAAGGCAGTCACCATGGGTCAGAAAGGGTTTGGTGTTGGGCTCAAACTATGGACAACATGACTGAGAGGAAATCTAATCTTAAAGTTAATGATACTAAAGTTACTGACATGGTTTGTACCAAAAAATAAATAAAATCCTGTAACACACTGTTGGCTGTCACATAAATAAGAATGTAAAACAGTAAGCTGCTCAAGAAAGGAACTGTTAATTGGTTACTTGAGCAAAGAAAGAAATTTAGCTCTTTCATAGACAACTTATAAAAATCTGAAGGTTAAAAAACATCTTAACACCAGATTTACTCACTAGCGAGACTTCCTTTATTGGGATCAAACAATACATAAAAAAACTTGTTTTATGCCATGTGTGGTCACTAAAAGGTAAAAGGTGCCAATGTCAAACAGTAACAAATCCCTTTCTCTTCCATGATGCTGTCCAAACAGTTGATCATCATGTTTGAGGAGGTTCTTCAATGTTTTTTCACAGATGGTGAGTGAATACAGGCTTGAATCACTGCAACAGATTTTAGTACAGTACTTAAAGTTACAGAAAGCAGAATTACTGATTGTAAAATGTACTCAAAAAAGTCAATTTACACAAAAATACAGATATCCTATATTATGAATGTACACGTAAAGGACTGTTTACCCCCGTATTTACTCACACTTCTGAATATATACAGAAAACACCTTGTACTTTCTTCTGAGACACCATTAGCAACATGATGACACAGATAGACCCCTGATAAAGTGTCACAAATACTGAAATGACAAGCTATTTTTATTTCTCATCTTTGTACTCCATCCTCTTTTAACTAACACTAAGTATATTTATTTTATTTTATTTCATTGTATTAATTCATTTAATAGGGACAGTGTATATTGATGAACATCTGCAACATTTAAAGTGTAAATATACCAGATTATAGCAAAGATGCTAGTTTCCATCTGTAGTCCCTTTAGGCAGGTGACTAAAAACAAAACAGTAAAAAATACAAAGACACAATATAACAACAACAACTATACACTAAGAGTGTTCACAGGCCTGGTTTTCCTTTAGCCACTGTTTTAAGTGTGATTTAAACGTGACCAGTGTTGGACTCTCTCTTACTGATATTGGGAGACTATTCCAGAACATGGTGCCTCTGACTGAGAGCACAGTCTGTCCAAACGTGGTTCGCCTGTGTGGAACCTCACAGTCCCCCCGAACTGTGGCCCTGGTGCCCATCTCACTTACAGTCTTTGGTTTAATGAAACCCTGTAATGGAGGAGGGGCAAGTCCATGCAAAACTTTGTATACCAGACAACCATATATGAATTTACTTCAGATCATTAAATGAGCAGAGTTTGATGCAACTCTGTAAGCCAGGACCATACCGTCTGGCCATGCCGCCTTGTATCCTGTCAGATCTTGGAAGCTAAGCGAGGTTGGGCCTGGTCGGTACCTGGATGGGAGACCGAGAAGAAGCCTGGGTGAATGCAGTGTAAGAGTGAGTGGTTGGTGGTGGTTGGGGGGATGGATTCCACAGCCTGGCAGTTTCCACTCTGTCAGTCTACCCCAGGGCAGCTGTGTCTACATATGTAGCTTACCACCATGGAGTATGGAGTGAATGAACAATGCGATGTAAAGTGTCTTTGAGTGCCTAGAAAAGAGCTATATAAAACCAATGCATTATTATTATTATCTTTATGGTGCTTGACAACCCTCAGCAGGTGCTCTGAACACCCCATAATTATGACTGTACACCCTGAACAGAAATATAGACGGAGCACACTAATTTCTATTGTTGTGGTTTTAAGTTTAGACAGTCGAGGCAGATGGAAATAGGCTGTTGGCATGCTGGCATCTACAGCTCCACCATTTGTTGTCTAAGAAATCATTTCAGACATCAGGGCACGACAGACAATCTGCCACATGATACTCTGGATGGATGTGTCTGACAACGTGATGCTGTTCTCCAAAAATGTCACCATGTCGTCAGGAAGAGTCGGACAACATCACACAAACCAGCATCAAAAACGTGATTAACTGTGTGTGACTTGTGATTTCTGGTCGATGATCCCACTTTTCATCTGCCCATAATCACAGCCAATGCAGTTTAGTTCGTCTGTTCTGTTGTTGTGAAGCTGTGATGCTGGAACAACAAATAGTTATTCCCCTAGATGTTAAAAAGAATGCACAGAATTGAATGAAAAATTATGTGTTTACAGTTTCATTCTGTGTAGTTTGTGATCAATTTAAGCGTAATATAAGTGAAACAACATGGCCTTTAAGAGCAAGCAAGCAAATTTATTTATATAGAACATTTCAACAACAAGGTGACTCAAAGTGCTTCACAAAACATTAAGACAACATGATTAAAAAAGAAGTTAAAATATAAAATTTAAACATAAAGGTTACAGTGCAGATAAGAGAAAGGTTAAAAAAACACACAGTTACAATTAAAACATAATCAATAAAACATGAATAATAATCGGAAGAAAGTAAAAGAGAAGAGTGCAAATAGGACACTTTCAGTCGTTATATGCACAGTTAAACAAAACGGTTGTCAGCCTGGACTTAAACACTGTCAGAGTCGAGCAGAAGACCTGTCCCTGAGGTTTCAAGGTCCAAGACGGTTCATATGGGACCAACATGTCAGAGATGTACTTTGGTGCTAGACCACAGAGGGACTTATACACAAGCAGAGCTGTTTTAAAGTCTATTCTCTGAGCGACAGGAAGCCAGTGCAGAGACCTGAGCACAGGACTAATATGGTCATACTTCCTGACTAGAACCAGGAAGTATGACCTGAGCACAGGACTAATATGGTCATACTTCCTGACTAGAACCAGGAAGTATGACCTGAGCACAGGGCTAATATGGTCATACTTCCTGGTTCTAGTCAGGAAGTATGACCTGAGCACAGGACTAATATGGTCATACTTCCTGGTTCTAGTCAGGACCCGAGCAGCAGTGTTCTGAATGTACTGCAGCTGCCTTACCGCTCGTTTAGAGAGTCCAGTGAGAAGGCCGTTAGTGGATGCAAGTGGATGCAACATGTTTACCTGCCTTATGAAGGGGCCTGATGTGAAAATGGTGCATATTCCTAAAGTTTGTGAGAAGTCAGTAAGTTAGAGCCCACATTTTATTTTTGCTCTTCTAGTGGGTTAATGTGGACGGGGACAGCGTTTTGGACGGGGACAGTGTTTATATCTTTCATTGGTTGTGTGTTTGTCTCTGCTGTCCTTTAATCTCTCCCCTTCACCCTCACCCTGACCAGTCGAGGCAGACGGCCACCCTCACTGAACCTGGTTCTGCTGGAGGTCTCTTCCTGTTCTTCACCACCGCAGAACAAAAACAAAACTAAACTAAAACAAAGCAAAGCTAGCTTGTGTTGGTCATACAGGGAATCCTTGGATTGGTTGGCTCTTCATCACCTTTGTTTTAATTTAATCCAGTTAATCTCCACATTTAATGATACTGTTGGGTCTTAGCCTTAATATTTCAGATAGTCAGGATAATCTCCATAATTAATAACACTGTAGGGTCTTTGTCTTAAAATTTAAATTATTTAGGTTAATGACCATAATTAATACCACTGGAGGGTCTTAACCTTAATATTTAAATTAGTCAGGTTAATCTACCTAATTAATATCACTATATGGTCTCAGCCTTATTATTTCAATTAGTCAGACTAATCTCTATAATCATTAAGTCTGTTGGATCTTAGCCTTAAAATTTAAAGTTGTCAGCTTAATCTTCCTAATTAATAATACTGTATGGTCTTAGCCTTAATATTTTTATAGTGGGATAAAGTTGTGTTTTATATAATTTCTGTAGGGTTTTAATCCTTAATATTTAATACATTAAGAGAAATCCACATTATAAATATCACAGTAGGATCTTAGCCTTTATATTGAAATTAGTTAGGATAATCTAATTAATTACACTGCAAGGTCTTACCCTTAATATTTATTATGGTCAGTTAAAGTCGAATTTTATATCATTTTGGGGGGATTTTAATGCTTAATATTTAAAAAAAAACTCAGATAAATTCACACCATGGGTTCTCAACCTCAATATTTAAACTTGTTAGATTAATTCATTATGGCATCTTATTTTTCTACTGAAAAGCACTTTGGCTCAAAGGTTGCTGCTTTAAATGTGCTATTTAAATAATGGTGACTTGACTGTATAGTATTTTATTGCAAGTACTTTATTTTATTTTTATCTCTAGCTGCAGTATCGTGACTTTTATGTGTATTTGTTAGTATTCAGTGTGATGCAGATGCTGTTAAAGTCAAATGAAGTGTGTTGACCCGTTTCAGGAGTGTCTATATAAGCCTGTCCTGTCCTGAGTGTGCCCTGCAGCTAGGTGGCGCTGTACCACAGGCTCCATGCTGACCCTGGGAGGTGATTGATTACCGGTGTCCATCCCAGAGGAGGGAGGCTGACCTCCTGCATCTGCCAGCAGCGGCTCTGCTCGTCAGTATCGGTGCAGCTCATGAGGAGGAAACAACCATGAGAGAGTAGCTAGCATGCCCGGACAATTTTAATGTAAATGGCGTCTGTCAAAAGGAAATTATATCAGCGTTTGCTGGTCTTTCTCGTTTTTCTTCCAGTCTCAGGTGAGAAGCGTTTTCACTTTTATCATGTGTGCGTGTTTTGTTTTGTTTTTTTTAAACACGTGAGGTTTTCTTTATCTGTGGCTGGCCGGAGCTGTGTGTTTGATAGTGTGAAAACTTTACCGGGAGCTGAAGGTGTTCCAGTCAGGGTCCAAACCTGTTTTAACGGTTTAACGGTTAGCTTCACTCACCGTGTATCAACTTTTAGCTAGCTGCTCACCTCAAACTACGAATAAACTTGATTATTAGCCGATTTATTGCTTAGTTAACCTGTTTTTATGTTTTCATATTAAAATAAATTACCTTTATAATTTTAAACGACACGAAACGTTAAAATATTGTAAAACTTAGTGTGAAATTGGCAGTTAACGGTCTTATTTCACTGTCAGTTAACTTTGCAACGCAGCAGTTTCTCAATATATTCAGCTATTAGACATTTTTTCCCCCTATTAAACATATGTTAAATACCTATTTGATATAACGTTTTTCAGCTTTCTTTCTCGCTACATCAATTTAAAACTGTACCATATCACAGCTAGCTAAATATAAGGGTATGGTATTCATGATAATTAAAGTGCTGTAAATATCAAAAAGTTTGTCACGTCCTTTTGTTTTATGCCTTTAAAAAAAATTTAAATGAGTAGTTAGAGCAGAAGTGACAGTATGTATACTGGGAAGTACTACAAAGCAAATTTTATAGCTACTGTGACTCTGTGATCTTCTACCAGGATCAGAGCTGAAATGAAACATTAACAGTCAGTCCAACATAATCCATTAAAAATCAATACAGATATCAAACCCAGAGTTGTTGTTGTTGTAGGAGAATTATTGACAGCAAAAAAAGATATACACTGTGGACAAGAGCTATGCATGGCCTGTTTCTTTGATTTATGAGGATGTGGATTAAAATATGGTACAGTTTCAAGGTTGTTGCATTAATGCTTTGAGCTGAAAGTGAAGTCCACTCTCCAGTATTAGGTTTCTTTGTAAAGTACAGGGACTAACAGGATAATCTGTGTCACCTTCAGCTGGTGACTTTATAGCCTTACGTAAATGGAGCAGAAAGACCTAATGAAGCCACAGCATGGTTACTGTACTGGACAGTTGTCCTCATGCTGGCAGGCCTCCAAGCCTCTTAAATGTGATATTTCCCCTTAGTAGGTTTTAATCTGTCACGCTTTCCATCCACTAACATTGATAGTACTTACCTAGAGGATGTTGAGCCACAGCCTCTAACAATCGCAATTACTGACTCCAGAAAATAAGCACATAAGCTGATGTAAACTTTGTGTATCACCTTAAGCCAGCACTGTGACTGGCGTGTAAATGCTTTAAATTCTTTGTTGGACTCCTGACAGTGCCTTGCTCCTCTGCCCTGACAGAAGGCCCCATGCTGATGACCACCTTCACTACTCCTGTGCTTCTCTGACTGCTCCCATGTCTCTCTCTTTACAGGTGTTTTATGCTTTAGTGAGTTGTTTTTCGTCAAGGAGCCCCATGATGTCACTGTCATGCGGAAAGAAGCGGTGATTTTGGACTGTCAGGCGCGTGGAGAGGCAACCATTGACGTCAGATGGCTCAAGAATGGAGTAAAAGTAGTGGAGAATGAACGGGTGTACCTGCTCTCCAATGGCTCCCTTTATATTTCAGAGGTTGAGAGCAGAAGAGGAGACAAATCAGATGAAGGGTTCTATCAGTGCCTTGCTCAGAACAAGTACGGAGCAATCCTGAGCCAGAAAGCCCGTCTTACAATCGCAAGTGAGTATCATACAGGCACTGTATTAGAAATACAACAGTGGAGAGGACATGTGATCAACAACTTTTCATAAGTTTTGTATGCTGGCTGTTTGCCACCATTTTCCCACAAACATCAGTGGATGAGATGCAAATCTAACTGCACATATTTATTTGTATTTTTGCTGCCCAGTGTTGCATTAAGAGCATCAGGAAGAGAGACAAAGTCTTCAAAGTTAGAGCTTAAAAAAGATGCTGATCAGAAAGGGAAAATGCCCATTGGTGTGTTAATGAAGGCGCATGAGATTTGAAAGGTTAGGAGCTATCCAGGATACTGGTTCTCCAATGCTAAAGAGCAGATGACCCCTATTCACTGGTATGGGCTTTCATGTTATTGCACCCTGATCGCTTGAGGAATTGTTCTTTTAGAATGCTTTCTCCTCCAGTGCTGCACGAGTTGGCCTCGTATTTTAAGGGGGAGGTAGGAAAGCTTCAGGCAGAGTTTGTCTTTTGGGACCTTATATCCCCTCCTCCTACCTACAGGTCATGCATCTTGCTGTGCCCACTTTGGTGAAATGTATGTTAAACATTTTACCATGCCAGCAATGCATTCCCATCTGTGCTAAAACATGCATTTTTAAACATTGCACACAGGATGCTGAAGTTTAATTTTATAGTGAAATGAAAAAATGGGAATGTCCTGTGATTGTGGTTTCCATGTAACTCTATTGCAGAAGATTGTTTTACTCTGAAGTCCATTCCTCTTCCAATGTGATGTGGGCATTGAGAATATGGGGGGAAAAAGAGAGAAGCTATGTTTTTTTGTTTTTGAACCTTAACTCTGAGGGTTTTTTCAGTTTAAACACAAACAGATTTTTTTTTGTATAAAGTCTGTTTCCTTTGTCACCAGCATCCATCACCTCCATAATAAGAGTAGCAGGACCTCAATAACATGTGCAGTGCAATTAGTGTGAGTTACATAACAGCTTCAGGGTCCTTTTTTGAGCCAGTTTACATAAATTATTCTGAAGCAGTACTTTACCACATGCACTGCTCTCTGGTAAATAGCTCAAACAGCTCAGATATTTTCCAGGTACCTCAAGAGTATATATATTTTTATTAATTGATTGAGTAGTTTACCTGCTTTATAGCTTGAAGTTAAGAGGTGATAAAGGCTGCCAGTAAGCTTTACTAGTTTGTTTTAAAATGGCACTTAGACCTGCTGCAAGGTCTATCTGGAAGCTCATAAAATTTTCACATACCTGAGAAATGCTCAGTTGAAGGACACAGGGGTAGCAATGGGGGCTGTTGCAAGTGGTCTGCACACACACAAACGCACACACATACGAATGTGAATTGCTGTTTCCCAGTACTGTGGCTTTACCCTGAGTGTCTAAATGACCAAACTTTATTGCAGGCCCTACCAGGTCAGTAGGGATTCGAGGCCTTGCGCACAATTGTTTTCTGCCTCACTACTCTGGTGAAAGAGTGAAAAGCTTTTCACTCTGAATGTTTTTGTCCACAATGCCTCCCGTGCTCACAAAAGAAAAGGGATTCCTTGGGGGGCAGTTGTTTGTCCTCAAGTCAGTGGACAAAACAGCTGGACCAAGTCACCACAGAAAGGCTAATTACATTAATTGTAAAAGTTAAAGATTAGTGAGTCCACAATTTGATTGGGAAGTCAGGGTGGCAGTGCTCATTAGGACTCTCTTGTATGGCCTGCATATTGGATACAAGTCTGCTCAGAGGATATGTGGTCATTTGTTTATAGTGTTTGTTAACTTGAAAAATTGATTGTGTTTATTATGAATATTTTGATTCAAAACTATGTCATTGTGTCCTGAGGTCTTTTCATATGCTAATTCCACAGTTGGAAGGTGGATAGTACACCTTGCATGGAGCCGCAGCACTTGCTTTCTAGAGGCAATTTGATATCCCTCTTTATTGTATTGACATGTTTTACGTCTCCAATGATGGAGTTAGAGTCCTTGTGAGCTTTTCAGCCCTTTGCTCATAAGCTGTGTACCTGCTAGTTAATCGAAGAGTATCGTGGTGATGGAGAGTAAACTTAAACATCGGGTGTTAGAGCACAAAGGTGAGATAGGATTTGGCCTTGATGAAAAGGAATGTGACACCTGAGCCTCATCGTGTGACTTTTGTCAATAAACTTCAGATTGATGGGGATTTCAGGAGACCGATTGCCTCCTGAGTGGGCTCCCTTCTTATTGCCTCTTACACCATGTGACCACAGGTACATAAGGCGTGAAAACAGAAGAAAATGTCAGATTTCCTGTCAAGTTTTCCAGGTATTGCCCGTATGTGGCTCCCTGGACACTGTCAGATGTCATGTTTTACAGTTTCATTGCTGACAGTTTCACTAATGTTGGTAGTGAAAATCACAGATCAGTCTGTAATGGTACTGCTCTGCTGTGCACAAGCATTATTGATGTGGTATAGAGCAAAACCTGGGGGCACCAGTTCGAGGAATAGTTGTAATTGATGGCATCTGGTCAGTGTCGTAGAAGGTACATCCTTTGGACTTTGACATTATGTGACAAGACTGATGGAGTGGACTGCATTATAGAAACTGTGGTGAATTTAAGTTGACATTACCTGCAAAAGGTTCTGTGTTGCATTTTTTGCAAAGATGATAAGTTAGTAAGCTTAAGTGTGTGTTGTTGCTCACGCATTGTTGGTACCAATCTAATAACAATGCACTTTCTTCCTCTAACTGATAGCAGAAACACAGCATTTTATTATGAAACTTAAAGGAACTGTGTTTATGTGAGTCTGAGCCATCATGATGGATAAAATATCTGCATAGTTAGCAATCTAATGAGTGCTTCCGTAATATACACATTAAAAAACTGGAGCTGTCCAGCAATGTAAATGTCACTGTAATGTAATGGCATTCTAGTGTAGAGTTTTGGTGTGTTCTTTTTCTAGCTTTGGTAGGCAGAAAGGTCATTCTCACGAATGGAGGTGTCACTGTTGAAGACATATATTCACATGAATTCTTATCCTGGGCATTATTCAGTTTGTTTGTATTTAAAGCTGATAGCAAAACAAGCTTTAAAGGAGGTATTTGAAGGAGCTGCTGCAGTTGACTTACAATGTTTATTTTGCCTCACTGGTGTGTCCATAGACAGCCAGGTCAGGACCACAGCATTATTTTAAGTTGCTAAGGAATGCATCTAACTTGCACTGGCTTGGCACAATTAGAAGCCCCAATAAGACGAAAGCAAACCTTGCACAGTGTGAACTGTGATGTGAATGAATGAAACGCCCTTAAGTGAGACAACTCAAAGCCTGGAATCTTGTTTTTCTCCTCTGCTGGATACGAAAGGTTACCATGGTTCCCCTGAACGGCAGGCCGAGAGGTCAAAGGTTTCTTTAAACTGTTCAATAGATGGAGGGCAGTGAGACCGAGAACAGGCCTTAAATCTTTCCTACAATAATGCTGGATGCTCATCTGATTTATCAGTTGCCTTAATAGTCATCAGTCGATCTACTTCTATTTTCAAGGGCATCTTTTTTTGTCTTATCTCTTTGATAACACAAGTTTTCTTTTGTCTGCCGTCTTTTTTTTCCTAATATGCCAATGGTTTAAAGGTAAATTAAAAAAAGCTTTTGTTAAAAACGGAATGTAGGTATTTACAGATTGACTTCTTTAACTTTGTGCTCTGATATGGAGATTAAAGACAATGAAGCCACTGTCCGAGTGGAGGGTTGCTGTTGAGTGATTGGAAAACTTTGTAGCAGAGATAAGGAGTTGGAGGAGGGGGAGGAATGCTCTTCCCAACACTGCTCCCCCACTGCCCATTCGGTGCTTTGAGAGGTCACACTGCTCATGGGAATAGTTCTTTGTTTAGCCAGGCCAGTGGTCACTTGACTGTCCTGCAGCCTGTGTGGAGCAGCAACACATCTGCCAACCAGCCAGTGATTGATTTGTGGGCTTTCTAAGCTTTGCATTCTTCTTCTTGCTTATCAGCCCTCTTTTTCTGCAGCCTTTTATTAATGTTCAGTGGGGTCAATGAACATTGTTAAGGAGTCATCACTCAATTAAATGGTCGTGTTTTCCACCACTGGAGGAATGAGCAAGTAAAAAGTAAAATAAAGTTTTTTTTGTGTAACCTCGTCGTACACTCCAGTTTACAGGAATCAGCCCTGAAGGAGGAGTGTATGTAGAAGTTGTGAGGGTTGTTTATGGGATTCAGTGAAGGGCCCAGATTTCATGGGTCTCCTGATGGCCATCAATTCAGTATGCAATCTGCAGGATCAAGAGAGGATGATCAATTTTAATGTCTCACCCAAAGATTGGATCCTGGGGGTGGGTTGGGTTAGGGATGGTTCGGGGCCATCATTGCAAACACAACACAAACTGCTTTTGTTATCCACTGTTTTGAAACCAGGCTGAGGTGAATGCACTCCCAATGATTGTTGGTGACAGCATCTCTGTTCTTTAGAACTGGGAGAATGACTCTGGATATGACTGTTTTTCCAGATTTGCAAAACAGCATTTATCCTTGTTTGACATGTTCACTAATATAATATCTTGTCCTGGAACTACAGCATCAGTGACAAAGAAGATTTCCCTACAAACGATATAATTCCAGGTAGAAAGTCATATGCAAAATGCAAATTGTTTAATATGACATGTCCAGTGTGATTTTGTACAGATTGCTGCGACAGTTATTTCAATATTTTAAGATGAGGAATAAATTTCCTTGTGTAGTATTGACAGCAGTCCACTTATTTTCACAATTTAAAAGACAGAACAAACAACAAAAGACGGCTGAAGGTAATATTAATGTCTTTATGTAAGTTGGAAGATTTACATGGGTTGTCACAATTCTTTTTAGGAGGGTTGATCTGTAAGCTTTCCATTCACAGAATTGGAGCATAAAAAGAAATAACCAAGTTTAACCTGTATTAACACACTGGGAAAAAATGCCCCTCCCAAAACAAGAAAAAAAAAACTTATATCAAGGCACTTTTACCTCGAAATAAGTGAAAAAATTTGCCAATAGAACAAGTGAAAATTTGTCTTAAAACAAGTCCCTCCATCTTACTGAAATGCTACTTGTAAAGTGAATTTATCTTAAATCAAGTGGGTTGAGATATTTTGACTAAAAATAAGACGAATAAACTTGGTAGGATGTTTAGTTTTTGCAGTGTACTAATAGCTCACATGCAAGTAAAGTACGTGCTGAGCTGTGTTGTGTTCTGACTGAGAAACTGACCGCAGTAACCAGAGGAGAGAGGGCTGAACTAATTCCTGGCATTTGTAGGGGAACCTTTGTTTGGGCCTGACCTGTCCACTGACCTTTAGTTTGTTGAGCTGCTGGCATCAGGAGGCCCATCTGCTGCAAGCTGAGGAGCAGCAAGTATAGTTTTACTTCTCTGGTTCAATTTGGACTGTAAGGTGAACTACTTTAATAAACCAGGAGGGCATCTAAACAGTCTCATTTTTGTCTCTGTTAAGCTTTATATTTTGAACTCTAAACATTGCTGGCACATGCCATTAGTTGTGTTGTTGTGACTCAAACTGCTGCAGCTTATGTGCATAAACATTGTGCTGATAAATTCCTCACCTCTCCTGTCTAATATGATGAGAGCAATAGAAAATGACAGCTTTTAAATCAATCATAAGGCGAGCTGTGGTATCACGACTGGCAGCAGCTGGATTTTATCTATTGTTTTGTTTGTTGTAGTAACAACAACTGGCAGATGTCACTGATACAGGAAGGATATTATTACAAAACATCATTTTCAAGTCTCATAGCCAGAGAAAGTGTTTTCCAGGCAGCAGTGACCAACAGTGCTGATTTGGGGTGGTCATTCAGGGCTCTGCCTGAGTTGGGGGCTAGCCAGGATTTGTGGAGGTCAGAGGTGAGAGGTGAGATTGCTGGGAAGGGCAGATGGTCAGAAGAACTGTTTCTTCAAGCTTTTGGGGAATAGCCTGAGATATTTATTCTGTGTTTAAGTTAGAGGAGAGGGCAAAATGTTATGCCAAAGGTTTTATGTTTGTATATTTTGATGTAGTAAAGGAAATGACATGTCACTGTTTGCATGCAAAGTTTTCATTTTGCCAGTTTTCTTTAGTGAAACACAAATAATAGAAGGCTGAATGTCTAAATGTGTATCATTAAGTAAATCAAACAGAGCTGGATTTGTTTACCTTGGTTATTTCACCCACATTAGATACCCTTCTGCAAACATCATCACTCAAAGCAGAAGGTCATCCTCCTATTTTCAGCTTGGGTTGCTCTGGCCTGTGTGCGACAAACCCAAGCACCTATAGATTTTCCACCTTGTCTTAGTAGTTTATCAATAATCAATGTTTATCCCGCTGTTTGTCAATCCAGAATCACTTGCCTGAATGGAAAGGCAAGGCAGAGAGGCAAAGGATCAGTGCAGCTCATCTCTCATGCCCTGCAGTCATATCACTTCAGCACATTAATGGCATTTTTGTAAGAGAGTGCGTTAACGGAGGAGGGGTGGGAGAGTTTTCCTGGGTGTGGGAAAGAGAGTTTACATGCCTCTCCCCACTCCTGTCTTCACATCAAACAACCACAGATGGGCTAATGGGGTACCAGCTCAAGACTAATTTGATTAAATGTGTCCATCATGAAGAGATCTGACACTGAACACAGTTTGCCTCTTGTCCAGCAAGAACGATTTACAGGCAAATACACAGTCTGGAAAACAGCAGTGTAGTAAACAACATCCATGCATTTAATATTTTCATTCATACTTCCAGAAAGTTCCTCCTTTCACATCCTGTAATGGTGTTATAAAACTGAAGGAAAAATACCCATTATACAGTTTAGTTTAGCAGTTACAATATATATAAATTATAATCTTGTTATTAGCAATACCATTTGAGAATTGTATTATAAGGTTTTGATTGTAAATGATTGTATCGCAAAAACCAACACTGTCACCCTTTTCTTTGTCAGAACACGGTGCTCTTTCCTCCACAAATGTCAGCTTGATTTGGAGGCACGTTGCTGTCAAATGTGTAAAAGTCATAATTCACTGAATGTTTTTTTTTTTTGGCAGTGTGAGCTCTCCTGCTGTTTAGCACCACAACACCTGGCAACTCTGCTTACACACAGCCATTCATCATTCCCCTCATACACACTACTGTGTGTTTATTGCAGTGCTGGGATTTCCTGCAGTCTTTTCTCGAAAGCAGAGGTTACCATCACAGCATGGTGCTTTATGTCCTTTGTGTAAAAACATAGCAATAACGATGCTGGATATTAAAGTCAGAATTACAGTCGCCAGTGTGCAAGCCAGACATTTATGTCTTCCCACAGTTTTGTTTGTCCTTGTTTCCCCTGGTTTCCAACAAAACAAGGTTTTATGTTTGTATCATGTTTAGTTACTCATTTACAAAATAGTTCCTGTGATTTTCATTTATCCATGTGAACGTATCTTAGTGTGTTCCATGCAGTTTCTCCCAACTGTACAGGACTTTAACCCTTTTTGGATATTGTTTGAATAGTGTTTGGTAGGTTTTTTTGCGCTGAGTTTCTGACAGATGTGGTCTCAACTTGATGCCCTCCTTCCTGCTCTTTTGTGTTTCTTCTTTGCTGAGTGCTGATGGCTCACTGCAGCAGAAGTGACTCTGCGTCTGTGTGCAGAGGTTAAAGAGCACCACAATGTGTTTGTTTATCCATTACTTAAGAGGTGATAGTTTCATCTTAAAAGCAAGACAGTACTTTAGCATCTCGAAAAATGGGCCTACTGAAATTAGAAATAGTGGAATTCGGTTAAATAGAAAGATATTTAACTTTGTCTGTCTGGCCCAGTGTAAAAATCCTTTATGGTCTATTGATTGGTGAATGTCTGTGCCATTGATGATTGATATATTTATTATGGTTAAAAGTTAGCATGCTGTGAGGCTTACTGTTCTCTTTATCACAAACAGCAGTTCAATTGATTTCTGTTAACAAATGACTGACCTCAGGGTTCTGCAGCTTTTTGAGTAGAGGGGGATGGTACAGCAGTGGGTGACCCTAATGCCTTTTAGGACTTTTATGGCTCTGGAGGAACTACTGTCAAAGAGAACATTCATTAACAAAAACAGCTAAAACAACTTAAGTCATTATAAAATGCATACACTTCTCCTGCTGTATAAAAGGCCTTATTGTAATTCATGTTGGGTCTCATTTGCTTGCTGCTCAGCTGGTGGCTGACAACAGCTCAGTTTCAGGGAAACCCTATCCACGCAGGATGTAGCTGTTCCACTCCAGTCATCACCTTCCTGCAGCACTCAGCATGTCTGTAGTTTTAGGTAATAGGCATCTCTGTTTTCCGACTTCCACTGGATCTAACTAAGATGGATGGGTGTCTAAAATGTTTGGAAAAAGAAATGGGTATCATTTGTAAAAAGACACGTTATCTGTTTGAAATAATCATCCCTCAGATTGTTAGAAATGTCCACATAGTTAATTCATAATGACAATTTTATGGCTGAAATTATAATCAGATTTCCTTCCTGGTCTGAGAGCTTCTATCCAGTGATAACTATGCAAGCAGCCCTGCCACACTTTTGACTCATTTATTTAATTAATTTAAACTTAAAGTGTGCTGTGGATTTATGTCAAAGCAAAGTTTGCGACAACTCATGGAGCGAAATTCAACACTTGCTTTCACAACAAAGAAACACCTCAAGGGAGTTTCCTGTGACTTTATCTTAAAAGGACTACATGTAAGGGATAAAAACATGAATACTCTCTCTGTTGTGGGTAAGAATCCTGCTGGAGAAACTAATCATCTGGGACAGTTCTCCCCCATTTGCCTTTTGGCAAATTGACAACCTCAATGTGGGACTGAATTGGTGTGTTGCAATACACCTTTCATTACTAGTCAAATGAGGTAATGATAACTTGCTACCCGTTTGAGCTTATCGAGAGGTTTGTAATTGTGACAGCTTGGCACATCTGTTTATTGGTAGACAATCTATACCATTCCATTCTGACACACTATGAGATATATTAAAAACACTTTTAAAGAATTGGATTAGAAATTGAATTTGTTTTGGCTCTGATAACACACACCATTAACTCTCATTATTTTTTCATTTGTAAAAACTCTCTCATATGTGTCTCGTTTGTTTTGCTTCAGGTATCTCCTCTTTTGCAATCCAGCCGACATCCATAGTGGTGACTGAAGGCTCAGTTGCCAGGTTTTCCTGTAAAATCAGTGCACACCCTCCTCCCATCATCACTTGGGAGTTCAATCGGGTCACATTACCCCTCACCACTGAAAGGTATGCACTTGGTTGTTTTCAGTTTAACCTCATGGTATTCATTTACATTCTTACCAAACTGATTTTCTGACACAGGACTTGGCAGATAATCTGTGACCACTTTCAGTCAATATCAGTTGTTAGAAATACTTGTTATTTAATTGTTCCATATAGTAAGTGATAAAAGCTGAATGGCATTTGTGTGTGTCTCCATCATTTAGAATCACAGTCCTGCCCAGTGGTGTTCTTCAGATCCATGGGGTGCAGCGGGCGGATGCTGGAAATTACCGCTGCATGGCCACCAACGTTGCCAGCCGCCGCCGAAGCACAGAGGCCACCCTCACTGTCACCCCAGGTGTGTCAACCAGCTCTGGTTTTACAAATACATTTTAAATCAACATACAGTTTCGTAATGAAATGTCATTACAAAGGAGGAACTGTATTTGCTCTGTTTTTTTTTTGTTTTTTTTTTTAACCAAATCTAAGCATAAGAAATGTGTGATGAGTAGGTAATTAGTCTGTGCCTTCCAAGTATTTGTAGTAGAGTGGTCAATGGATTTTGAAAGGCTTATTTATTCAACAGGACACAGAGAGATTTTAGTTCACTAAAACTATCTTCCTTTATCTCTGCAGCTCCTAGCCCCTTGCTTCCCCAGAGACCACGCATCATCGCTGGGCCACAGAACATTTCGGTGTCACTGCACCAGAATGCCATCCTGGAGTGCATGGCCACAGGCAATCCCCGACCAATCATCTCCTGGAGCCGAGCAGACAGCAAGTCCATTGATGTTTATAATACCAAAGTGTTAGGAAACGGCAACCTCATTATCACAGACATCAAACCCCAGCATGGAGGAGTCTATATGTGCAGAGCCACCACACCCGGCACTCGAAACTACACTGTCGCTGCTGCCAATGTGACTGTACTAGGTAAAGACCTTTGCAGTCTACCATAGTTTGGCTCTACATGTTTTGATTTTTTATTGATAATTTAAAATTGTAAATATTGCTGTCGTTCTTCTAAAGCACCACCTTCCTTGTCGGAGTGGCCTGAGAGCCTGACCCGTCCACGTGCCGGCACCGCCCGCTTTGTGTGCCATGCTGAAGGAGTTCCCACTCCTGAGATCACTTGGCTCAAGAATGGAGAGAAGGTTCACTCAAATGGGCGGATCAAGATGTACAACAGGTATGTTTCGCCTCGGTTCATTTAAAAATTTAATCCCTGTGACTCCATAAATGTCTTCTCTGTCATGTCAAATGTATTTGCTTCACATGCACTGACATAATGAACAGAAGGCCTAACTCCTTTAACCATGAAATGCTCATTAACAGTTGTTGTTGACCAATTTAAAACAGTTTAAATAAATAATTCACTAGTGCTCCTACAGTAGAAAGGATACTGAATAATTTATAGATGTGTAAATGGGATTTTAGTTGGTTTCCCTATAATTCGCTCCTGCTCCTTATTCAACTGTTGGTACTTGTTAAGGTGATTATAGAATAACTACACCCTGGAAGAAGTGCCTCAGAAAGAAACCATCTGGATTTATGCTCATTATCTATGTGTGTGTGTTTTCCCAGCAAATTGGTCATCAACCAAATCATCCCTGAGGATGATGCCATCTATCAGTGCCAGGCAGAGAATGAGCAGGGATCGGTCCTCTCCATGGCAAGGCTTATTGTGGTGATGTCAGAAGACCGACCAAGTGCGCCCAGAAATATCCGAGCTGACACTGTGTCAAGCTCTGCCATCCTGCTGGCTTGGGAGAGGCCTCTGTACAACTCCGATAAAGTTATTGCTTATTCTGTGCACTACATGAAGGCTGAAGGTGAGAACATTTTTTGATAGTCTTTTTGTCACTCAGGAACAGTGTGTATTAATTAGAAGGAAACTGTTAATATTTCAAGACATTTTATGCTTATGGCATTTATAACCTTAGGAAGTAGCAATTCAGCAACCTAAATATGGCATCTTCCCGTCTATAAAGCTTAATGTGGGAGCAAACTCTGTGTTATCAAAGCTACGTTGTTGGACAGACGTCAGAAAAGGCAGAACTCTTAAATGAAGTAGAATGACAGTCTTTTCTGAACAAACAGGAGTAGTCATCAGGACCATAGTCCTGTGGAGTTTCAAGATGCAGGGTCCCTTCCTTTGGCTGACAAAATGCAGGATGAAGACAATACTATTCACTAAAAGCACAAGGGTTGCAGTGTGGCAGCAGAAAAGCCTTAAAGCCTTTCAGCTTTCCTGGGAACTCTTGCTGTTGACAACAAGAGTCACATTCAAACAATGTAACATTTCAGGAAAATGTGAAGCCTATCCATTCAGACACCACACTTAATTATAATGCCACTGACTTCCATTGGGGAAGTGAAATGTACAGAATTCAATTAGGAGAAAGGGACCACCTGCTGGATTTTGTTGGGGATAAGAAGGTCAAAAAAGAAGGAACAAGCTGAACAAATTCCCTGTTTTATTCTTGAATAATTGGCATCTGTTGGGGATTTTCTGCACTTGATACAGATTTCTTGACACAGTCTTCTTGGTCCCAATCAAAGAGAATAGCTTTTCATTGACGTTGACAGAGTATCACACAGTACGCTCTGCACCTGAGGTTGTTGACAGAGAGGCTTGGCACTAAATTGAGGCTCAACTGAAAAGAGGAACTAATTAGCCTGTGCGGTGGAGTGTCCAAAAGTGTGCATTCTGTGAGGCAACGAGTGGGCATGAATTGAACAGGAAAGCAAGCTTTCTTAAACTTTTCAGTGAGGCTTACTGAGGCATTCAGACAGATGGAGAATACTTTTTTGTTTACTCTGAAGTATTTTGTTTACCAGGTCAAAAATCAGGCCAGGTATTTTTTCCCCCAGAACACAAATACATTTTGTGTGCGACTTTGCTGCCCTAAAAAAGGGCATAAAGTGAAGAGTGTAGCTCTACTGTATTTTGTAATGATATGATTGTGAATGAAAGAGCTTTGAGAATACACGGAACTGCATTTGACCTGTTTTAAAATGGGACAAGGTGAATGAACTGTGATTAAATAATTTTATAAACTTGTCATTTGTCTAGGATTAAACAATGAGGAATATCAAGTTGTCATTGGAAACGATACAACTCGGTACATTATTGATGATCTTGAGCCAGCTCGCAACTACACGTTCTACGTGGTGGCCTACATGCCTATGGGAGCCAGTCGAATGTCAGACAACGTGTTCCAGCACACGCTTGAGGACGGTAAGGCCTGCATCCAGGGAGTATGCGTCCTCCACAGAGTGATCAGAGTCAAAAACAAGTCATATAATACACTGAGATGACTGAGGTTTATATTACATGGACCTCTGTGCAGGCAGGGCCTGTAGATAAGTTAATAATGGAAAATCACATGGGTCAGATTTTCACATTATCCTAATTACTTAAAAATATTATGACTTCAAACAGGATGTGTGGCTGTATGTGTAATATTACTAATCATATTGTGATTGTGTTTCCTCTACAAACAATAGATTCCATTGTGTATTTCACCTTACAGCTTTGTTCTATTTCCATTAGGGTGGGTGATATGGAAAGTCGTTGTACATACAGTATTATACTGTAATGCTGACACATATTGTGATATGGAACATTCCCTGGAAAATTGATTGAGACGCTGTTTAAAAGCAGAGTAACCAAACAGGATTGTCTGTTTTGGCTAATCCTGCAAATTAAGTACTGGATCGTAATAAGATAATGGATAAGTAATGGATACTGAATCACATAAAAATCCAATTTTACCATAAAATAGTCCTTATCACTGATTTGCAACATTATCCGTTTTGGCCCAATACAACCAAAAGTATGAATGGGTTAGTTTTTTAAAACTATCCTAATATACCCATCTAAATTGGCATAATTCATCGTTACTGCAGGTAACAACAAGTACACTTTAAAATCTGTAGTCTTTAGGATAGTTTTCCTTTCCAGTGTAGACAAACCTTAAGAGATGATAGCTGTTTGAAAGCTTCAAGTTTTACTGTTTGACTTTGTCTGTCTTGGTCCACAGTTCCCCTCCGTGCCCCGGAGTTCAGCCTCACCAGCAGCAGCCCCACAGACATCCAGGTGTCCTGGCAGCCTCTTCCAGACAAGCTCAGTCGTGGCCGAGTCTCCGGCTACCGCTTATCCTATCGCACCAGCTCTGAGAGTGCGGTCTCCCAGATAGAACTACCTGGAGAAAAGACCCAACACCTGCTGGGAAACCTGCAGCCTGACACCATCTACCTCCTGCGTATTGTTGCTGCCACCAGCGTAGGGTGGGGTGAGCAGTCTGCCTGGACATCTCACCGCACTCCAAAGGCATCCAGTGCTCGAGGTACAACATTTGGAAGAGCTGTCCCCACATTTCTGAAATAGCAGGAAGTAATCACAAAGATAAGAAGCGTTGTTCACAATTTCAAATGTGCTGGAAATGAAATAAAAATTTACTCAGAGGAAGTTGAGCAAAATGGCTAAATTATCACTGCACTCCCTTATTCAGATATAGAGGAGCTTGCTCTAATAATCTTGTTAAGGCATTGCGTTTGTTACTCAGTGACCTTTGCCCTGCACTGCTAGTAACACTGGAAGGGCTTCAGTCATGGGTCATAAAGGGAGCGACTCAGGCCTCCGGGTGGGAAAGAGTATATGGCTGTTTAGGGCTACATCTGAAGCTTTGATGCGGGGGATGGGAGGATTCGTTTTTCCTGCCCATCTCTATTGCCCTCAATCCCCAGGTTAAACTCAGACAGGGGTCTTCAATTGGAAAACCTTCATTCCCTTCGTTCCTAAAATGAAAATGTGTGAAATGGCTCCCTGTTGTGTGGTTTTCCAGGGCCTGTATTGAGTGTGAAACAGCTGTTGAGGCATCAGATGGCAGTTTTCAAAGAAAACCTAGTCAGGAACCTCTTTCGTCCATCACAAACACTGGAAACAGCTTAGTGGATGGATACCAGTTTTCTAAGAAAAAGTCCTTGTGTTCTCAGTTCTTTGGTATACATAGCATAAAAAGTGTCAGTTTTGGATCTATTCAGAGATGATCCAAATAATTTTCTTAAGCACAGTATGAAAATGAAAAGCATGTCAGCAGCAGCATGGTTTATTTTAACATACAGAGCAACATCTGGACCACATGGAATTTTATCCAGAGCGTGTTTGTTGTTAAATGTTTCTTTCTGATTCTTCTTCTCTCCACAGTTCCTCTGGCTCCTGAACTGCATTTGGAGCCTTTAAACTGCACCACTATTTCGGCGCGCTGGCAGTTGGCAGCCAAGAACTCAGCCAGTGTGCAAGGATACAAACTCTTCTACCATGAGGAGAGCCAGCCTGAGAGCGCCCCGCTGCAGCTGCGTGCCTCCGATTATGCCCACACCATCGGAGGCCTCGGTGAGTTTGCCTTCAAGTTACCCTCTGCCACTGTGGTACCTGGCATGTAGGTCATTATACAGTATTTGCATGGTCTTCTTGAGAACACTTAACACATGATACCAGTTATATATTTATGCTGCAGGTTCTTGGTCTGACAAGATTTTGTGATATTGTGCTGTATAGATGTGGATCTTCAGGAGAAAAGACTGGACTGTATGAAGACTTCCAAAAACAGAATTATAACATAGAAGGATTTGAACATTCACCTGCATACTTCTACATTATTGTTATTCAAACTCACAAGGTTTTCAGGAAAATAGTACGTGGTGGACAGTTTTTTGAAAAACCAGCAGCTGCATCTATTGATAGACAGACATATGAGTGATTAATTGGCTAAAGTCTTGTCATGTGTGGAGCAAAGGTTCATTAGGCGTGGTGCAGAACAGCACCACATCCCACTTCCATGACCTCCCAACCTCTGGGTAGGATTTTAGTGTGTGGCTTTTCTGCGATTGCTGGATGGTGTTTGAGGCATATCACAGCTTTTTTTTTCCTTTTTTGCCCTTTAGGTCAGATTCAATTTGACTTTTTTTCTTTTAGAGAGGAAAGGGGTCTCAGGCCAGTGCAGTGGACAACTGACCATCTGTGGCCAGAGGGGGTCAACCAGGTGGCCAGCAGCTGACTTGTAAATCAGGAAGCTCTGTGCTTGAATGAGATCACAAAGAAAGAAAAAAAGAAGAGGAAGCACTATAAATTACCATAGGTGTTAACTCTAACTGCTGCAGGCATTTTGTTAGTTAGATCTTTACTTAGGGAGGCATGACTACTTTTAATGATAGTGATGCAATATAAGTGCTATGAAACACTCACATTTCTATTGATTGACTTGTGCTAATAATAATGAACTCTAATGCTGACAAAAATTACATTTTACATCTCCACTGTTTAATTTTATTTGAAAAATGGTTGTATTTGAGTCTGTTAATATGAAAAAGTCTGCAGTTTTTATATTTGAGTGTTACTTTCATGGCTCTTTCTTGTGCTGAATATTTAAGGTCCGAGCACCGAAGGTGCGAGAACTCTATTGAAATCCAAAGGATTATTATTATTATTATAATAGATAATTGTTCTTGGAAGATGAGCAAGCTGCAGTCACTAAATTACTAAAATTCAAAATAGAGTTTCATTTGAATAGAAGGAATTATCTTTCTGTGCCTGTTTGTTAAAGAAGCTTTGCGAGGCTGTGTTTTAAAGAGGGGAAAGCTGTTTTGTGGAGGCTGATTTATCATGTGTTTTATGACTGCTTTGAGCAGTGTTGCTGGAGGAGCATTGACATCAAAGACTCTCATTGTGTTGGGCTTTAAGTGCCACAAAGATAGTTTATTAGCCAGGACTTCAAGGAATTGCACCCTCTGACCAACTGAGCTGTAGGCCAAACAATGAGTATGTCTTGTGACCTCACTATCTTGAGATGTCTTTCTCACAAATTAGCAGCAGCAGAGAGCGTGAGGGGTGAGGTGTAAATTGAAGTATCTGACCTCCTGCATGGCAACACTTCCTGCAGCAGAGAAAACATTGTTTTGCTGGGAGGGAACTGACTAAAATGGCAATAATGCTTTTTACCCAGTTTCACATTTTTTCTTCAAGACATTACTCTCTGCTATTTTTATGTTAATCATATTTATTTTATTCTAATCTATTGATACAGCATATTTTATACAAGAGACAATTTTGAAAGGCTTTACTAACATTTACATTTTTAAAAGCAGTGAAATTAAACTATTTAAACTTAAATACAAGAAACTGTAAACAGGCAGGAATCAAGACAAAAATCAGCTGCAATGATAAAGCTGCTCTGATAGTAACCCAAATGGAGACGTGTCATAGAATCACTTCCTATTGCAAAATGTTTTTTCTAATACATTTTAAAAGGTCTCTCATGAATTACTGTTTTTTTACTACTATGAATAAATGCATTGATAGTTGTTTTCTGGAAATCATTGTCATCGGTTACTGATAGCAAGGCGGATACAAATGAGGTCAAAATCTAAATGGAAAGTGAGACAACAGAGTTTGGTTTATTCATATTTATTTGTTGTACTGTAAAGGCAACAGGGTACCATTTAGAATTCCTTCCCTGTTTGAAAACTTTGTTCCTGCAATTTTACATTTTAGTAACAGCGCTGGAAACTACATTGTGGACTTTATATACTTCAAATTTGAGGCTGGTAACTTACAAGCAATTTTTGTTTTTCTTTCAAACTCCACTTTGAAGCTCTGCCGTGGGTGGCTTTGAACCCTGTGACTTCTAAATGCTGCATGTTGATTTTTCTCAGCAGGTGATCACTGCAAATTGGAAGTGCTTGTACAGTAAATGGCATTTCCTATAATCCACTCGATGTCGTACACAGCAGCCGTCCCCGTTTTTTTGCCAATAACATTGATTTCTGATCATCTGTGGTAAAACTCGATGCTGCTGATTCAGCTCTCATACCAGCTGCAGAAGAGCATGCTCCGAGCTGTCCTCCCGCTAAATTATCACTTATGACGATCCACATGATTGAAAGCGCACCATGAGGGACAGGAATGTGTTTGAGAGGCTCCAGTTGGGTATAAATGGCACAGTGATGTGACCTTTCCTCGCATTTGTATTCTTTGCTTGGCCGATGATAAGAACATGTATAGTCGAAGCTTAAATACCTCTCATACCTGTTGGCACCAGACAGCGCTGTGTGTACAACTGTAGATTTATCTCACAGCTGCAGGCCATGTTGCATCTTGTCCACTCTTTTTATTAAACATGATACAAAGCAGACTTGGTGTGAAAACTAGATCAAAACAGCCATTGTTCTAAAATCTAATTTCCTGCTTAAACTGCGCGTGTGTGTGTGAGTATTTGTCTGTGTGTTGATTTGTGTGAGTAAGGGCAAAAGAGAGAGGTGGTGGGAGGGATGATAGATGCTGGTGTGAGGGTTCAAGCAGGAGATGACATTTACAGCCCCTGTTCACTCCTGGCTTACTGCGGCCTGGGGGGCCTTTCGCAACAGAACAAAACTTCAGGGGCCAACGGGAACTGCATTTTAGCTGTAAAAGAAGGGTGACCACAAATGGCTCAAATATGCCCTTTAATACAAACAGAATAATTTATGGCAGTAAAGCCGCGCATCCCTCTGGAAAACACTCAAGGAATCTTATGGTTCCTAAAGTAGTATGAAGATTTTAAAGTGTAGTATTGCAGCCATGTTTCTATTTTGTAACTCAAGAGTGTGAAAATTAATTGACACCCTTTTTTTTTTTATCAATAATTAACAATTTTAGTCTTCTAATCAAGCAAAAATCCAATTAAAAGTGTTTCCAGCTTCTTCATTATGAGGATTTTCTGTGTTTTCATGTTTTATATGACTGTAAATTGAATATTTTATTAAGTCATACACATTTTCCACACTTTTGTTGACTTGTTACATAAGTGATAACTGCAGCCCTAACATCAGGACATCATAGAAAAACACAAGGCAACAACTTTTAATGCACGCTGTCTTCTTATCTGTATCAGAGTTTGTTTATTGAGTATATTTGTGGTTAAGTAACGTCCCTCATCTTGCTGTTGACACACCAGGATGAAACCACTTATTCTGGCCACATCACGATGTTCCTGAGAGCTTCTGGTGACTCCAGTGTGGCTGAAAAACAAACCTGTCTGCTGAGTTTTCTCTTATCAGGATGCTGTGACACCACTTAAGTGCCATTTTTCTCTGACTCTTGGCGTTTCCCTGTTTTTCCACTCACTTCCTCTGCGTGACCCTCCCCCTTCAGAGAGAGAACCGTAACCCCTCCTTTTGCAGGATTTAGCTTGCCCAGATTCCATGTCAAAGGTCGTGGCCCAGATGTCACAGCTTCCCCCCTCTCAGAGCTCCTCTCTCGCATAATTACGACGGGCCCATTGTATTGCAGGGCAGGGTAGATGTGCACACTATATGCCTGCTCCTCTTTAGAGGTGGACACTGAGGCTCAACAAACTGCAACAAAAACTCTGGATAACAAGGTGGACATTGTACGAAAAGTCTGGGATTCTCTGTTTCTAACTCTCTGTCGACCTAACAAGTAGAGATAGATGCCGCTTCTTTTAATTCTGATGTTATCCCTGCTCGGTGCTGACATAGTAAACATTTATCTACTCTGCACAAAGACCAGCAACTCATGAGTACACTTTGTATTGCTAATGAGTGGGTCATTATGTTTTTTTTCTTAGTCTTGTCTTTGTAAAAAACTATTTAGATGTAGGACTCCTGAGCAAAAAAAAAATAGAGGCTCATCTCATATTCCACACCCACGACCCTGGATTCTTTCAGAGTTTTATCTCAGCCTGACCTGCCCTGCTGTGGCTCCAGTGAAACTCCTCGGGGCTCATGGGGGTGCAAGTAACTTAGCTCCACCCCTCCTAAACTTTGGTAACCTCCATGGACACAGATTCATCTCCTGTGGTCTCCCTCTTTTCTTTAGTCCCATAGCAGTGTATTTGTTTTCTGTAGGACACACGGGACTCTGCTAGTAGTATTAGGCACAAGATTTATTTTGTGTTACTGTGGAAAATGTATTTATCTGTATGTTTGTACTGTCTGCAAGCAACTGTGCTAGACTGGCATCTACAAACAACAGCACATTTACAATTTTCACAAAACAAAAGCTAGTATGTACCATTCTCACTTACTGCAAATCACTTTTTGATTATTTAAAAAACATTAATTAGCAGAGGTTGTGGCATCATACTACATTTCTTTTACAGTCTCTAAAAGCTGCTACATTTGAGGCACAATAGCAATGACTTATGCAACATTTAAATTAGAACCTGATCATTATTCTTTTAGGGGTAAAAGGGACATTTGGTCAGCTTGCTATTGTTCAGCAGAGGGTCTTCTGGGTCACTGAGGCCTGCAACTGCTGTTGACCATCAGCAGTGATCCTCCCAGGGGATTGTGTCTCTTGATTTAACCCCGAGATTCAGGACCTGACTGGAGGTGGCTGCTGACCACTGACCAGCAGGCCTGATTGGGGGTTTTCTTATTTGCAATCAAAAGGCTCGGGGTGACAGGGTGATGGATAGTAGAGCTCTTCTGTTCTGCTGCTCTGAGTGCTGTTGAAACTGACCAAAGGACTCACAGCACCGAGCATCTGTCGCACTGCCTCACCTCTCGTTCCCACCACACCATCAGAGCAGAAACCTCAGTGACCCCACACCCACACAGTCCAGCTCTCTTTCAAATAGCACCCCTGCTTCCTGTTGGCTGCAGGAGTCACATTGTCATCTGGCACACTGTTGTGGCCCATGTTGAATTTTTGCTTTGATTTCTAAGTAATGGTGACCATAAAGCTTTGTGCATGTTTCCTGAAGTCTACATACAGTGACTGTGTTAATTTACAAACTTTGTTTCTCTTTTTTATCTTAATGAAGACCCAAGAAAGAAGTACCACGTTAAACTTCTGGCTTACAATGTTGTTGGAGATGGATACCAAGCAGATCAGACTATCAGCACCCCTGGATGTGTCTGTAAGTCAATTTACAGTGTGTTTTAGGCTCAGTGGTGTCTTTCATTAACTTTAAGCCAAAAAATAACTTTTATTTCAATGTACCTCTCAGCTGTCCGAGATCGCCTGGTGCCGCCTCCACCTCCGCCACACAACGTGTACGCCAAGACCAACAGTTCGACTGCTGTCTTTCTGCACTGGGGCAGACCAGCCTTCACCTCCAGCCAAGCAGTTAACTACACCGTCCGCTGCAACCCGGTCGGCCTGCAGAACGCCTCCTTGGTGCTCTACCTGCAGGCGTAAGAATGCCCTCATGTTTTCCTTTATAGCTTCTTTAATGTGTTTAATCTCCTATTTAGAGGCTGAATTTGAGAGTTGAACATAACTCGCATGTATTAGAGCCTTTTAGATGTGTGGCTCTTTTGACTGTTATTAATTGTGTGGCTACGTATTTAACAGGAACCGAAATGTCTGTGGGCACTGGCTAAACTATTATATTGACTAGTGCAGCTTTAATATATTTCTGGAGCAGACTATTTATAGCTTTCCTATCTGGAGAGGGTTCCATGGAAAGTCAAACCAGATGGACAGCACTCTGTGGTGGCTTGGTTTATTATATTATTGCCTAGCCATTTTCTCAGCTGAATTACCTCCCTCAACACTATTCTCACACACGTGGGAAAGTTTACAAGTCACCGGTTTCTGTGTGTTGCGTCCTTCCCCCTCACTGCCATCACAGCTCCACATCGCCACCTTCTGGTCATTTTTAAAAGACCAGTTCACCCTGATTAAACTCGGTAATATCATGAGTGACCAGAGTGTAGTTTTTTAAAAGAGACATTTTCTCAGTGGTGTTTCAGCTTGCCACTGAGAGTTTATATTTTATCAGTATGACCTGCACAGCTAATACTTCAGTGAATCACACTGAACATACAGCTGGATAAATAGGCCCTCCTGCAGGCTAAAGGGGATATATGCTTTCAGTAGCCTTGTTCTTTAAGTGTCTCTCGTGTCTTTACTCTACAGGAGTAATCAGAGCCTCCTGGTGCAAGATCTGGAGCCCAACACCAAGTATGAATTTGCTATTCGCCTTCATATTGACCAACTGTCCAGCCCCTGGAGCCCTGTGGTCTATCAGACTACTCTCCCTGAAGGTGAGCACAAAAAATTTCATTATCATTTATGATTTCTGCAGTCATTGTTGTTAGCAGGAACATGTACTGCCAGTTCTGATGACATTAAAGTTTTTACTTTTTCTATTCATCCATCCCCTCCCAGCTCCCACGCTACCCCCTTCAAACGTCAAAGTGACTCTGATTGAGGAGGACACAGCGCTTGTTTCATGGAAGCTCCCAAATGAAGCCAATGTAGCTGTGACTCATTACACAATCCTGTACGCTTCTAGAAACGCCTGGATAGCTGGGGAATGGCAAGTGCTGCAAAGAGAAGGTAAGGAGGAGAATGGAAAGAGGTGCATAGATAAAGCAGCCGAACACGTGTGCAGTGGAGGGGGAGACACAAAGCTTTAATTTTGTATCAGACAAATGGTCCATTGGAAATCAGTAACTTATTTCACACTCTAATCTGTGTCTCTTTTCATTGTGATCTCAGAATTGTCCAGGACAGGTGGAGCTCACTTGTTTTTGTCTCACTGATAAAAGATCAGCTTAGAGGTTTAATCTGATTACAACAAAGACTTTCATTTACATTGATAATGATCATTTTCACACAAAGATAATTTTAACCACATCTGTAAATAAGCACACTCTGCATCTCTCCTAGTTTATGTTGCCAGGCTGCCTATTATACAGATAAATTAACTGTAAGCTCATCAATCAGGGGATCACAATACGGTGCAGCAGCTTGCATTTAGTCTAATCTTTAAAATGCTGCTCTGTTTATACCTGCTATAAAGGCTGTGCACACATACATCTCTGAAACACAGAAATGATGTCACTGTGTTATATTGATATATAAAATACAGATTAATGCCACTTTAAACTCTGTAGCCATCCCAAATGCTCATGATATCGACTTGTGCGGTTAGCTGGGAGAGATTTTTGTCTTTGTAGGTTGAATTTCCATTTAAAATCATTTTAATGTCATTATCAATGCAAAAGGAACGGGACTTCATCAGGTTGTTTCACAAGATCAGAATCTTAAAATTGGGAGTCACACAGCGTCCTTGTATGTGAAAACAGAGGTAGAAAGCAAAGCAGTAAGCATTAGAGACTATAAAGCTGTTGTTGTATCTGATTTGTGAGGCAGCAAAGGTGTTTTTAAGAGCAGATGACCCCAGGAAACGTACAAAAAAGACGCACTATTTCCCCCTCTGCCACTGGCGAAGGGGTCAAAAGTGAAGCCATTCACAAAACCCCTCCAGCTCAGCCCAGCACCCTATTACCTCAAACTGAGCACCCACCCCCCTACAGGCCCAGCTGGGGCTCTGGTGGTGTGGAGACTGGGTGGTACTGATTAGGGGAATGTGTATAGCTCTGATCCTCTGACCCCCGGCTCTTTCCCTCAGAAGCTCTGATCACACAGCACCTCTCACGAGGATTGTTTTTATGCTTCTCTTAAACTGCGTGTCACAGAGTCCAGTTCTTCACAGGTCGTTTCAGTATTCGAACATCAAAAGAATAGTGAAACAGTTTGGGAGATATGCCTGTTTAGGTTCCTTGCTTTTGGCAACTTGTTATTTTTAGACTTCAGTTGTTGTTTGATTTGAACATGGTAATAAGTGAACTTTAGAGGCGCTGCTCAGATTATGTTCCCTTTGGACGGAGCGAGGCTGTTTCACTCTGTTTCCATGCTGCTGACTACAGCTTCATATTTGTGTATAAGCAAATGCCTGTATTTTCAAAAATATCTTACTATTCTCAAGATGTTATCTTTGAAGGCAGTTAAATAGTGCTTAAAACTCCACGGTCCCAAGCATCACCAGATAGCTTCTCATTCAATCCCCAGATGTTACACTGTAAATGGTTTTCTTGTTCTAATTAACCGATTTTTTTAATTACTTACTCATCTTGCGTTCAACTGCCACACAGTGGAGACGTAAAATATCTGAACATGAATATCAGATGTATAAAAAATGCTTGTAGGAAAATTAATTTACTTTACTTTTAGACATGTATAACATAATGTCCTGACATGTTGAATACACTTTGACAAAGGAGTCTTATCCCACAGCTCACTTAATACCATAGCTTTCACAGTCTTCACCAGTTGATAACTATAGGAGCTCAGTGTGCAGAATAAGTGTGTACTGGGTTGAAAAATCCCCACAATGCTAGTAAGTGGGCCTTGAGCTAAGATTTTGTCATGCTCTTAATCTGTCCATATACTATTAGGCACATTACCTGGTTATCTGTAAATATCAGACAACAAAGCTCCCACTTTCCTGATTTCAAGGTTTATACATGAGGGCTACAATTACCTTAAATTAAAACATAAGTAAATAAGTTTAAAAAGACAAAACCCTTACTCAACATTGCATTCACAAAGAGTTACCTCTCACAACAGGGAGCATCACTATGGCGCTGCTGGAGAACCTGAAACCCGGCCAGGTTTACTTGGTGAAAGTTTCTGCATCCAACAGCATGGGTGATGGACCGTTTTCTCACGCGGTAGAGCTGACGGTGCGATCCGACCTCTCCTCTGGTCACGATCTCCGGCTCTCTCGTGGCTCCACACACTCAACAGGTCAGTGACATCGTGCTAACAGAATCACACGATACTTTATGATGGAGGTTGTTGAAATTGGGCAAAATCACAAGGTGCATTCTAAATTTATTGCCTTGATCCTTCACAGCCTTTTCTGATGGCTTTTACCACCTGGACCAAAAGTCAATGACGGGAATCAGTGTGGGAGTCTGCATCGCTCTCATCTGCATCATCATCTGTGCATTCATCATCGTCTGCAGAGGCAAAAACAGGTACTTATTACCTCTGAACAGTGACAGCAACGCTCACGGTCCTCCAATATCCCAGTTTTTCCCTTAATGTTCTGTCTCTTGTAACGCCATGTTTGTTTCCCTCCAGGAAATTTTCATCTGTTAAAACGTACAGAGAAGGAGCGAACACATCTGCAGCAGCTGCAGGACATCTGGGCTCTGAGGGACAAGCTGAGAGCGCAGATGTGACCGTGCCAATGATGAGTCCAAGTTATTTCATTGATGCCAAGGTACAGTGGGTCACATGGTCACCAGAGACTTGGAAATATTGTTTTGCTAACCTGGAAAATGCTTTATATTATATTTTTCAACTTTTGGGAAATACAAAATCGTAAATAAGGAAAGGATTTCCAACAACCTGTTAACCTTAATAATAATGCAGGGTTACAGTTTCAAAAGTTGCTCGAAGACCCTACACAAACTACTTCAAATGTAGTTGCAATAGTCGTAAGGCTACTGATAGCATTCGTTTCAGTCATCCTCATTTTACAGTCTACAATCATTTTACTAGTGTTACTTTTCAAACATTGAAAAAAATTTCTCCCCATAGGGTGGAACAAATCTCGTCATCAATTCTCTTGGCCCTGTTCAGCCCAGCACTGAGACAAAAAGGAAATGGTTTTCCTTTGGCAGTAACATGAAAAAGGACAGTAAAACCATGCAGGTAAGATTAAAAATGATGAGTCCTGCTTGTTATCAGCAACGTGTACATTGGTAGATTAAAATCCCACAATGCACTGCTTTCCCAGGCTGCTCAGTCACAGCTCTGCCTTTCACCATCACCATTTATAGACTAACTACCTGGTTGGTGGTGATTGTTTTTTCAGGACATTATGATCAGCTGCAGCTTTCTGCAATTCTAAAACTGATCCATGAACAATCAGACTAACAGCAGAAACTTTCTCTGTGCTACAGAATATGAGACACAGCTCAGCGTCTTATCAGCCAGGCATGACAGTGTTGACCTATGAGGACGAGTTGTCCATGTCTCCGAACCAGCCCCCGACCCTGCAAGCCCTGCTTGGGTGTCCCGGCGACACAGAGGGATCTTCTAACAGCGAAGGCAGCCATGAAACTGGTGACTCAGGTCGCTATTCTCATGACGAGACGGAGTTGACCAACCTGTCTGGTCCCACCAGCCGCCCACCGTCTCTGACAGTGGAGGACAGCGCAGATTCGGACTGCAGCGGCCCTGCTGAAGAGCCAAACGAGCTGTCGGAGGACAGTCAGACTGACATGAAGGTGATGGAGTCTGTCGATACCAGCTGCTGTGAACATGAAGCCCAGAGCTTTTCTCAGTCTGCACTTTCTGTCTAAGTGTGTAGACACGTCCGTGAGATTGAGTGTGTGAGTGTGTGAGTGTGTGAGGACATGAAGGCCGGGGTGTACTTGCAGAAAAATGTAACTGTTGAGCAGGTCGCATCATAGAAACGTCTGTGTGTTCACCACAGCTTACTTTTGTTTATTTGCAAGCCATGCCAGGGAAGGCAAATAAATGTTATAGGAGTACCTTAGGACACATGCTCTTTCACTTTCTGGTGGAAAGTTAGATAAGAAGATCAATATCACTCTTACATCTGTTGAATGTGAAACTACAGCCAGCAGCTGTTTTGCTTAGCACAAAGATAGAAACACATTCCATCTACCAGCACCTTTAAACCTCAGTAGTCAACACAGCACACCTCATTTGTTCAAAGTGTTTAAAGTGTAAAGCAGAGTTGTGGATATACGGGGATTTATTTGTCAGACCACATCTTTGGCTGAGAGCAGTGACTTCCTGGAGTCTCAGCTGGTTGCCCAGCAACTGTGCAGAGCCAAGAAACAGTCCAGCAAATAACGCTCCGTAAAACAGCTAATTATAGGTTTTTTTGCCTTTTCTTCTCTATGAAACAGCTAAAATACAACTTGTTAAATACTGAGCTTTAGATTTCAGGTACCGGTAGCTGGATTTTGTTACTTTTGAGCAGAGCGAGGTTACGGTAGCTGTTGTGAGTTTTGACTTTGTGCCAAACTGAGCTCACCTGTTGCAGCTATAAGTTAGACTGACAGACGTGAGAGTGACAACAATCTTCTTGGCTAACTCTCAAACAAAATTGGAATAAGTGCCCAAAAAACACTAACAGCAAAACATAACAGTGAAAGAAATACAAGGACTCATTTCCACAAACCTCCTCAGTTATTTTTCTTTGCAAGGACACCGCAGACCTGAATGTCAGTGTGAGAGTGTTGTAAGCATGAAAGAGAGGCGTAAAGAAGCAAAGAGAAAAAATGTTAACCTTTACCCTCTCAGTGAACAGGAAGCCAACGAAGGCCTTTACAGTATGAAATGTTGGCAGGGAGGGTCATTTGATTTCTTCTACTTCTTTCTTTTTCTTTCATTGAATGTCATTTTTATTTCCTCTTTATTTGTGTGTGTATGTTTTTTTTAAAAAAAAGAATCTCACCCACCATGAATGTTTAAGGAAAGATTGTCAAAGTGACATTTCTGACATTATTTAAGAGTTTATCACTGGAGCGAAAGGGAAGCGTGAGTCCTTTTTGCTGATTATCTACCTCTCGTTTGCCCCCGGGTAAACTTTCCACTGTGTATTTAATAACTACTTATACCTATGTTATGTGATGAGCTGCTTCAGCTACGTCACATTTTATACTTCCTGGTGACTTTCTTCCTGATCGTCATCCCGTTTTGTCTTTTTCTCTTGCTTTGTTCTGATTTACTGGGTGGTAAGGGCGCTGCAGCTTCGTCCTCTCGCTCCACCTGTTGTGTGGATTGAAGGATGTTAAACACACATACAGTTTGTTATTTATCCCCTCAGATGTTGCTGAGGTACTGAGCCAGTATTAATAATATTTTTTGTTCATTTCGTCCATTATTGAGTAATGGTATGATGGAAATAATGAATGTCTGCTTTTGTTTTGTATGTTAGAGTGCAGCTGCCCTTGCTATTCCCGTTTTATACTACCTCGTTTAAGAATTTATTTTATTGTCTTGTTGTTTTCCTAAACTCAGGGAACAAGGTTTAGTACATTTGAAAAGTCATGTAGTGTTACATGGTGAACTGACAGGGTATCTTCTCAGTACTAAACTGTTGTCGTGTGTAATTGCCTAAAAATGCTATGAATGTATCTCTGACATTGTGTGCCAGTAGCTCAGAAGTTTGTGCTGCCCTTCACACAGATGGAAACGCCCTCTGTAGTTTCTCCCGGGCCCTACGATGTCTGATTTTATAACAACACTCCTGTGTTTGTTGAATTCTTCATTTTATTTGTGTAAACCAGAAGTGCTTGCAGCGACATGTCGGTACAGAAAAGCTTTATAATTGGCCTTAATGTGGAAAGCGTCCCTCAGACGCTGACACCAAAGCTGAATCTCTCTGAGGGAGAAGCTCCACGTGAGGATGCAACACATGAAGAATGATTGTAGTGAAAGCAATGGAAGTGTTTAATCAGAGATTGAAGTGAAGAACTGAATGAACACCATGAAATGTTTTTCTTCTAAAAATCTATATTTTTATTAGAAGATAATGTACTTCTGAGTACACTTTGTAGTTACTTTTTTGTTTTGCTTTGCTGTAGAGTAGGTAAAGATTAGCACTTGTCTGCCAAGTAGTTTTGTATTGCAGGCCAATGTGCAACGGTGACTGTGACGCTATTACCCAAAGAGTTGTTTGCTAATTGAGTTTTATTTTAGTCTCTCAACTAATCTCTGGCAGAAGGTTACTGAAGAATGTGAAATAATCGAAACACGTTAGACCAAAGATGAAACGCGGCCTTGGAGATCAGTTGAGGCGACATTCCTCAAACAAGCCTTGCACCTTAGTGGCCTTGACCTGCGACATAAAGTGTGCAGAGAGTTGCGGGTTAAAACTCTGAGGAAGTGCCAGAAGGATTTCACAGGTGCTTGATGATGATTCAGTGACAATTAATAATCAATGTTATGCACATTTACCAAGTTATCCTTTCACAGAGTTCCTCGAAAACTGTTGCAAGCAGATGTCTGTACATTGTAGGTGAATATTATAAGACGTAAATACAGAATATTATATTGATTAGTCGTCTGTGTTGCAACAGTGCAGGTGTGTGTAAATGTGCACCCGCTGATTTTTCTCCTTTTTGTATTTGAGGCATTTCCTCGGCTGAAATATAAAGTATTTTGAAAGTTTATTAAATATATGAGATATTATTCAGATATAATATGTTGATAATGATCCACACAAATGGAAATTATTGCAGTTGAGAATTATTTTATGGCATAAGAGAGTCTGTAGAAACATCAGTGGGTGCACAACTGTTCCCACATTTCTGTACTTTAATCAGAGGATTGTGCAGAGGAATCAATCATGGGGATGAAAAGTGACACAATCAGTTTAACTTTCTTTTAAAAAAGCAAACAACGTGAACCAAAGAATTTTTTTAAAGGTCACCGTTGCATATTGGCAAGAGATCAGTTTAAAAGCATCCTATCCTAGTGTGAAATGTTGTCATTTTCAGTGTTCTCATTCACATTTTGTAACTGTAGGACGTGTTTTTACTGCGAGAAAGCAGGATGGAAATGTTTCTTAATCATTTACTTCCACAAAATCAAATGTTGCTCCTTTTTCAATCTGTTGTCTCTTCAGGATGGATGTTTTTTTGACACAGTGGAGTCATGTTATCCTAGTAGACATTTCCATTTTAACTTTAATGTGTTCATATATCCTGTATTCTTAGAGCTTCAAAGGCCCGATTCAGAATCTGAAAACATGCTCATGCTCTGAAGCCAAATTACTGTTCAGGTGATATCATACAGTGACGATACTTTACAAAAAAAATTAGCTTTTCAAGTTTTCAAACTGGGATAATAAAACACACCACTACTAGGTCATACAGATTCTGAGTTGGGTCTTTAGCAGCTCATGCAGGTACGCAAGTGCTACCTCAGGTGTTCCTTACGTTGATGAAACACTCTCGGGTTGCTGATTGAGGTTAAGCTGTACCGTCATCAAACGAGCGACCCAGGATGTTCGTCTGCTGCTTCTCATCTCATAAAAGGTGTTACGTTGGAATCATGTCGCTGTCCGAGCATGTGAATTTAAAGGGACAGAACACGGAGAGCCTGGTGTGAACTGATGAACTGTGCTCTTCGCTCTGCCCTTTGCAGTAATGTCAGTGTGTGGTGGAGCGCTGTGGGTCATTTACAGTCAGACTCAGGGGGACCCACAGCCGCTCCACCTCGAGGAGAAAGTAGCTTTCAAGTCTCCAAATTGATGAATGTATCTTTTTGTAATTATTATGTTATCTGTTATTTTCTGTTAATGTTTTGTTACATTTTGTCCGTGTCAGCAAAATTACTTGCAAGTTGTTATTTTTTCCAAAAATGTTTAGTTAGGAGATTTTAGACAGTGGTTAATAATGAAACAGTCTGACTCTCAGTTTAAATAAAAGTACAAAAACTATCTGGTGTCTATTGTTGTTGTTTTTTTTATCATATATTGTGCTGCTTAAGTGGCCCTCTGGTTCATTACTCTTCTATTGGTTGTTTGTTTTGAATTTTACTGAACAATTTATGGTTGCAGTTTTGGTTTGGAAAAAGAATGAAAACAGTGATAAATGTTGTTATAATTAGCCAGAGCTCAAACAGACATCTTCACGATGCACGCTCTGTGGAAATCTTCTGCTGTTACTGCTTTTCAACACTGAGTCGAGGTCAATTCAACTGGAAAAAAGAACAATTTTAATATGAAAGTGAGAACAGATGGCTACAAAGTAACATCAGTTAATTAAAAATATAAAACCTAAAATAAGTGGCTGCGTAAGTATTTACCACTTTCAAGTGAGTATTTAGTAGATTCACTGTCGGTTTTTTCCCCATTCTTCTTTACAAAACTGCTCAAGCTCTGTCAGGTCGTACAGAACCATGAGTGGACAGCACTTTTCAAATTCAGCCACAAATTATAAGTTGGATTGAGGGTCTGGGCTCTGATCTGGCAACTCCAGGACATTAATCTTGTTGTCTTTAAACCATTTCTCTAGCCTTCAGGTCATTGTCCTGCTGGAAAACAAATCTTCTTCCATGTTGAAGTTCTTTTGCAAACTACATTGAGCCTCCATTTTGCCCTCCATCTTTGTGATCCTTCCAGGGCCTGCAGCTGGGACGCATCCTAACATGATGATGCTGCCACCGCCATGCTTCAGAATGAGGATGGTGTGCAGTGTTTAGTGCCGGGCAAATGTAGCGTCTACTCTGCCACAGAGTTCAATTTTTTGTCTCATCACACCAAAGAATCTTCTTTCAGTTGACTTCAGAGTCTTCTGTGTGCCTTCTGGTGAAATCGCTCTGAGTGTTCTTTTGTCTTTATGGTGTAATTATAGCCAGGAGCACTGATTCACCAGCGACTGGACCAGACACAGATATGTTCATGCTACAATCATTTAAAACACATCCACTGCACTTTAAAGAGGGTGAACGCTTACAAAATCACTTATTTTTACATTTTAGGATTTTATTAATTAATATTACTTTGTAGAAATCTGTTTTCACTTCGATATGAAAGTTCTTTCTTTTGTAATTTCTTGCTTAAAAAGCCTAATTTTATTGACCAAAATTTAAATGTTGAGCAAGGCAATAAAAGTGGGAAAAATTCCATGGGGGTGAATATTTTTTAAAGGCACTCTGTCAAAATGTTTGGTGTTTTACAAAATAACATGACTTCAACACTGATCAATAGATAGCTGCTGATTGTTTTGTGCCAGCTGACTAACAGATTAACCAATTGCTAGTTTCAGCTCTACTTACAGAGACTGATGAACGTTTTAATCACCAATCAAGCAACAATTTTATATCAGCTGTATATGTTTTGTATAGATGAAGCCCCTCAAATATGTTTGTAGTTCCACCACTGCTTCTCCTTTTGCTTACAGGATAATGTAGTTTTTTCTCCTGTACATTCATTTGATTTTACTTTTATTAACTGTCGTTCCCAATTTTACAGTTTGACAAGCAGAACATGACTCCCTAGTCCCTAACCTAAGCCAGTTGCCCCACTTTTCACAAAGATCCACTAAAACTCTTAGTGGTCTTCACAAAGATAGATGTACACATGCTCCTGAAAAAAGGCAAAACATTGACAACACTGCCCTCTACCGGTAACATGTTTTAACAGTGGATCACAGGATGAAGGCAATTTTGACAGAACCATTTTGCAATAATATTTACAATTTAATAAATTAAATTTTTAAACATTAAATAATAGTATTTCTTTTTTTCTTTTTTTTTTAAATAAACAGACAACGTGAGATCAGATTTTGTGTGATTTTGTAGTCTCAGGTAGTTCTTCAAATAAAGGATAATTAGCCAACACAGATTAATGTGTTGTAGTATTATGTAACATGTCAATGTACATGCAGTAGTCAGAATTACTGAACCTCACCAACCAGTCGAGCAACTTCACGTGAGAATTCTTTATTGATTAATCAGGTCATTTGAGCGCAAATGTTTTTGTTTTTTTTCCTAATTGGCACTTTTTAGCATTAGCGGCGCGCCTTTAAAACTTCTGCTAATGTTACAACACGGTACAAACTCATTAAAATGTTTGTTAGGGTGTTTTCTTACTAGTAGTTATTGTTATGGGCTGTCTGCTATGGTCTGCTTTGTCACGCTTCCTTGTTTATGTTTTTTTTTTTCGCAGCCGCAACATTTGGTTCCGCGGGGTTTGCTCCACCCTCGTTTAGCCTGTTTGACTACCGCTCTGGCTCACGGGAAATGTAGTTTTGGCAGTTCAAAGTAGCTGTTGCGCTGCGTATTGAGCCGGGTGACCTTAAAACTACATTTCCCATCCGCTGTTGGCCTGCAGTGTTGTTAACGGATAACCTGGGCTCGGGCATACTGCAATAACTGTGGGGTTGCTTGCAAACAGCTGCCTCGTCGTCGGCTCAAAACAGCGGTCAGTTAAGTTGTTTTTCTTCGTTTTTACAGACGTAGTAGTGTAAAACGGCTGTTAAAAATAACGGACGCCGTCGACGCGGCAGTAACTGTATGTTCAGACGGTGTTAAGAGAGGTGACGTTAGTACTCAAACCTGGCAAGTTAGTTAAGTAGCAGCGAAACAACCGCTAAATGTCGGTGTTTGTTGTGAACAGACGAAGCTACTGTCCGCTGCAGTGAAGAGCTGCACGGTTCACCGCTCATATCTCTGTTGTTGAGCTAAACGGGGACTGTTTTCAGAGTCAGGCCGCGCTGGTTGGCATCATCCGTGAGCTGCAAGTGGAGCTGGTCACCGCCAGGGGGCGCTGTTAGCACCGCTAGATTGTTTGTGTTGAGAAAGAAGTGTTTAAATGGCGAGGGCAGGCTGGGAATGAATGAATGGTTAAAATGGATATTTGGTGTTAACAGCTGGTTGTGAGTGAGTGTCCTTTTACACATCTTTGACTGCCAGGCCTAAAAAAAAGTCATCACAGCACTTTTTTGGATTGTGACATATTTATGTGCGTTTTCATTTCACAGCCTCACACTGTCTCAAATGTTGGACTTCCTTGTCTCTTCCAGACTCCTGTACATCGCTGACAGAAATGTCAGAGACATCAAGTGATGCGGAGTCGTCCTGTGGCTGGACCATCATCAGCAATGAGGTAAGAATCCATTTCTAATATTTCTAATTGCAGCTGTTCTCTTTTGTTGTTGCATTATTATTTTTGACAGTTTACAGTGGCAGCAAATTTAGGACAGTTTATAGCAGAATGTACTGTTTAATAATAAGCTGATGACAACTTTGAGTAATTGTTGGTCATGTTGAAGAGTTTCTTCTAATGACAGGAGCTTTTGTCTCACTTTTCTATTGATAACAGACCTTTTATCTGAATATAGGGTTGTTAGGATTAATCAGTTGGTCTCTATTAAATTTAAAGCCAACTGTTTTAGTAATTGATTAACTGGTGTGAAAACTTCTTGCGGATAAGAAGTGTAAATTGTGTGATCCTAGCATCTTTCCTCCTCTGTGACAGTAAACTGTCTTTGGTTGTGGATAAAACAAGACTTTTGCATATGACATCTTGGGCTTTGGAAAACACTGATGAACGTTTTTCACCTTTTTTCGGACCTTTTGTAGACAAAACAGCTAATCGATTAACCCAAAAAAACGATAACAAACAAATTAATTGGCAATTAAAATAATCATTAATTGAAACTGACAGCACAAACCCTATTATGTTAAGAGACAATCCCATGAAAGGGGAAATCTATCAAATCTAAGTGGAGTTCAGCAATAAAATGAGTTTGTGTGAGTTTTACATCAGAAATAAAACGATAAAAAACAAGACTATTTATGCTTTGAATATTAAACATCTTCAACACATCCATAAAAGATGTATATTTCAGTATTTTTCTTTACATTTACACTAAAATACCTCTTGCATCATGTTTATCAACTTTTATTTTTTCAGTCACAATGAAAAACATCACTTTTCTTCCTGTTTCTGTGTGTTTCTTCCTGTGTGTGGCATTCGGTTGACGGTTTTTTAGGGGCTAGGATTAATCACTAATTTATAACTCCATTTTATCCTGTTATTGTTCTTATTTTACATAGTGGTACTGTTTTATTGCTTTTACTGTTTTTTATTGCTTTTATTGTTTTTATTGTTATTATTGTTTTACTGCTATTGTTTTTATTGTAACTGTAAAGCGCCTTGTGACCCTGGTCTGCGAAAGGCGCTATACAAATAAAATTTACTTACTTACTTACTTACTGTTTCTATGATTTTACATACAACTGGCCACTCACAGCTACAAATCTCCGCTCACAGAAATACTTTCTTTGCTGAATACTTTTTTATTGTCAACAACCAAATGACACAGTAGTTTTAAATGTGAACTGTCATGCCCAGCTTTGATGAACATCTTGTTGTGTTTACAGGGTTCAGATATTGAGACGTTGGGATCGGAGGCTGTGGTAGAATTTGCAGCCGAGCTGTTAGAGCGCCCCCCAGTGGAAGGACCAGAGCCGCAGGATGCGCAGGCCTCGGCATCTGGTGGTAAAAACGCTCATATTTAATTTTAATTTTATATATGGTGTTTAACATTGTTTATGGCGTTAGTTTGAGATAATAAAATTACAGTGTTTTACGTTTGGGAGGGGTACGTGTGTTTTTGCAGATATATATACAGTAATTTAACAACTCAAGGAGAAATCTGCAGCTAAATGCTAATTAACTGTCTCAGCTTTCAGAATTGCATTTAGCTATTTTATAAGGTTTATTTTATTAAGTTGCCATTTTATGATTATTACGTTTATTTTTTCTTTTGATGTCATTTTTACTGCGTGAGTTACCTTCCTTCACAGTTTGTGCTGTGCTTTTTAATACTTCATTTGCTTGTTTTAATATAAGATAACAGTGCATAGTTCTGATTAGAGCTGAAATGATTTGTTAATTCATTCATGAGTCTCACATAAATTTGATACGCAGCTATTTTGATTAATGTTTCTATGAGCAAAACTGTCACAAATGCCCAGATTGTATCTTTCAAAAATGTATTTAGTTTAATGGTTTTCTTTGTCTTGTATGACATTAAACTGAGTATCTCAGTGTTGTGGACATTTTTAACACAACTGACAGTTTTGTACATGTCTGCATTGCTATGGAGATTTTTGATTCCCTGCCGTTCTTCAGTATTTAGTATTTATTTAAATCATAATTCCCATTTATTGCATTTTCAGCTGAGTGTCTTGAAGAGAGGGCTGCTGATTCACTTGACGACACTCTGGGAGAACAAACCATAGTTGAGACACTGTACGCGTCAGAGGTGAGAGGCCCTGAAAATGTTCTTTAAATAATGCAAAGCCACTTTGTCCCTGCTCACTTTACACCCCGTTCTGAACGCATCCTCTGCAGGCCGGAGGCAACGTGAAAGGGAAAGAGCACGTGTTGTCCTCCAGCGATCACTCCGACATCGTGACTCTGGGAGACTTGAAGGATGAGGAGCACACAGAGAGGGAAGAGGAGGCAGCTGCCAGTGAGGAGTTTTATCTGGGCACCTCCTGCAGCAGTCAGTACGCCTTCACTGCTGGAGAGACTGGTAGGACTACAGAACCACACTGACACACTGAGCTATCCCCACGTTTCCTGTAACAAGCTGATTGTGTTTACTGTCACAGCCGGTCAACATAGAGAAAATCAACACAGCACCAAAAAACATTTCTCCTCTCCCCGTTTACCGAAGCAGGTTTGTTGTTGAGTCACTGGAAACTTCCACAGAGTCTGGTGAACTTAAGCTACCATCTGAGAAGTCACCTCACTGGAGGCTCTTTTCCAGGTGGCCTGATTGAAAATGGAGTGAATGTAATATGATGCTAAGTTTGTTCAGCAATGCCTAAAACTAATCCTGATTTGTTTCTGACAAGCCTGAGGATTGTGTTGAGATGCTGTCAGATAGCTGTTTCCTCTAATGTGCGTGTATTTTAGGCATGAATTTAATTGATTTTTATTTATTTATCACTCCTCATATCTGGATAGTAGTGAAGGTAGTCAAAGCTTCTGGGTTTCAAATGCAGACTCACAAATCCAAGATGCCTGTGTGAGCTCAGATGTGCTGCACTGAATTTAGATGTTTACTATCTGTATGCTACAGTAAAGTGCTTTATTAGTGTACTCTACTGATATAGTTGAGGCCCAGAGTCCACATGTGCTTAAACGTCATGTTGGTATTTATAAAACATTTCCTGTTTCCTGTGTTTAATTGGGAAAGGAATGGCATTCATTACATTAGCCTATTACTTCTATAACATTAATTTTTTTGGTTCTCAGCCAGAAATCTTGTCATACTTTTGATGAAGTCTCTCTAGTAAACTTTTCCATGCTACTCTCTTCTTGTCCCACTCACATGCCCGTCACAGTTTAACTCTAAAACTATAAAACAGAATTAATCACTTTCTGAAGCGGCAGTGAAGTTTGCAGCTTTAGATGTCATCGATTATATTGTAATATTCATTTGACATAAAGCTCAGAATAAATGTATTAAAACAGTGAACTTTACAGGGGTGCATCTACTGTACAGGCACAGTGAAGCTACAGCCTCTTAGCTTAGCATAAAAAGTATAAGGAACAAACAGTTTGCCTTTCTGTTTATTTTATTATCTTATAGTCTCTCTGATGTGACACAACAAAATCCAGAAGCGATCACCTCTAAAGGCCAAACCATGCTTTACACATCTGCGTCTTCATAAGGGTTTGCGTAACTGTAATTTTTTTCATCCCCACAAGTCGGGGGACGTCCGTGTGTTGCCCAGAATTTGTGACCATGCAGATTATCCACGCTGCAAGCACGCCAGCTGCACATGTGCCAGGATCAGAAATGCTTAAAACATATCCGTGCTATGAGGAGAAACTGTACAAGGAGTCTTAAACTCTCCAGAAATCCCGTGTTATGTCTAACCTCCATGCTGGGCACACCTCAGGAAAAATCACAGTAACATAACGTTTCTGTCCAGTCTGCAAAATCCTGCTATATCCTGTAAAAAGTCCAAAGTCACAGCCAGCTTTTCAGAAACATCCACAGGAGCTCGCAATGTGAGGGGCAATGCCTCCATCTGCATAACATATATAAATGTAAACAGAACCGCATGCACTTTCAAAGCCTGGACCAATCATGCGGAAACCATCAACTGGTCTTAAGGCTCACTAATTACGTTTGTTTAATCTGTACAAAGTGGAAAACGGCACATTGCAGTGTTACGGTGGTAATATGCTGAACTATTTCTTGGCTGAGCATGAGAGTGGGATTGATCCTCTCATCTAACCCTTGGCAAGAGAACACATAAGTCTATTTTCCAAAGAGCTGAACTGTTACTTAAATGTGTTCGATAACATGTATGATAATATTTTTCATCTTTTACTCAATCAGTCAACCTTTTTGGTGTTATTTGCCATCTGCATGATTAACTGCACTCAAGCATGCTCTCTGAACCTGTTGTTTGTGCCTCTTTTACCAGTTAGCTTGTTTCCCCCATGTTGTTCCTGTAACCATAACCTTTTGTGTTTCTCTGCAGTTTTCCCAGTGCAGCAGCCTCGCGAGACAAACTCGAGCAGCAGCGAGGACGAGGCTGGACGAAGCGCCACTAACGTCGTGCGAAGGCGAAGGCTGAGGAAGAACACCACTAGCGTCGTGACAGACCCTGAGGAGGAGGCGGTGCTGGAATCACGTCCAAGTGACGAGGAGGAGGAGGAGGAGAAGGAGGAAGAAAGGGAGGTCCAAGAGGAGACGCAGCAGGAGGAGGAGTGGACTGAAGTTAGACCAACTACTGCACTGAATGTCAGAGATCAAGGCCAGGGCAGCAGCATCCTCAACAAATGCATCCTGCTCGCCCTCATTATAGCCATCAGCATGGGCTTTGGTCACTTCTATGGTGAGAAGTTCAGCCTAGAATTATGAGAGTTTGCCGATATCATTATTGATGCAGAGAACGTACTTTAATTTTCCAGTTTGGCGTGGCCCCTCTGCCTTTTACATGCTCTGTGTTCTCATTTGTTCTGTCCTGGAGTGGTTTCCTGCAGAAGATACATTTGTAGAAGAGTTGCAGCCTCCCAGTGCAGTGTTAGAAATGCACTTTACATCAGAATTATCCATCTTTAAGTTCCTGTTGTCACAAGTCACGGCTTATTTGCTTGAATCCTCCGTTTCACACCTTCAGACCAGGAGGAAGAAATATCTAGACGGAGTTTATCTTTGTTGGGAGCAGTTTGTAGGTCAGACATTACAGCCCACAGCAGACTTCTTCATTACATGTCGACTTACTGTAACAGGGTTTTCTGTCTCTGTGTGTAAATGACGTTACAAATCTCACCAACAGGCACAGTCCAAATTCAAGAAAGACAAAAAACGGTGGAGAAAATCCGAGTGAATGAGCTGGACGGAGTCAGAGAGCTGCTTCAGCGACACGTCAGAGATCAACTTATTATAAACCAGGTCAGTGACAACACACAACTTTGACTTTAGTGACTTCTAATATGCATAATACACTTATATATATTTTTAATTGCTCATTTAAGCAGAAAGAAATACACTGAGAAACCCTTCACATCCCGGTACAACAGTTCTAATGTATGTCCTGCTTTGTAAATGTTAAAATGTTGACTCTTTGTCAGATTTCTTTGTATTATAATGATTCCTGTGGGAATAAAGTAGAGAAAATATTTTGAAATAACTTGAAAACCAATAACAAAGCTTAAATATCTACCAGTAGGTCAAATAGACAATCAAGGAGAAACCTCTAAAATGTATTCTTTTAATTATGGTAGTATTGACTGTATGGCTCCTTTATACCGTATATAAGTATTTCTGGGATCTCGTTGTCAAACAGGCTAAACACAGGTAATTTGGAAATCCATGTTCTACCTATGAGATATGAAATAAATACAGAATGAATGTGAATATATGCAGTGATGATTCTGGTTGGTCTTAAGTGATGTTTTGTTTCAAGTTATTGATACAAAAGAGTTTTAAAGCTTGACTTTTATAAACCATAACTTGTTTCTTTTCTCACTCAGGACCAGAGCGGCGACTTCACCTTAGATGAACTGGAAGAGCAAAAAGTCATTTCACTGCTCACAGAGGTGATTGAGAATATAAAGAATGAGAACCAGGAGCTCAGCTTAAAACAGGTGCACATTCAGGTGAGTTGGATGTCTGGTCTTTACTAAAACTGAGTTACAGTTAAAAATGAAGCTAAAATACTACTTTTTGCTGTTCAAATGCTGAATAATTTTGGTAGATTCGTTTCAACAACAATGAAACTTGTAACATCCTCTTTAATGGTCTTAATTTTGCCTCTATGTTGCTTCTTTTCTCAATCAAGGCTCAGAGAGACAGTCTGGAAGTGTTGCTGAAACAGAAGGCTGAGGAGAGGACGAACATCGTCTCTCAGCAGCACAAGCTGACGGCTGAAAACCAGCGGCTGAAAAGCTCCCTGGAACGTGAAGAGAAGTCTTTGTCTGCCTTACAGGAGGAGCTGAGAAACCTGCGCTCTAAGATTAGAGATCTGGAGGCGATGGGAGCTGGAGCCGATTCACTGCTGTCAGAAAACCAGAGGCTGAAAGTCCAGCTGGAGGAGGAGAAGCAGTCCCTTAGAAACTTTCACGGCCAGAGAGATGACATGATGGCTGAAGCACAGACGCTGAGAAAGAAGCTCGACAGAGAAAGAAAGGCCACCGATGAGCTGAGGAGAGAGCTGAACCGTCTGAGAAGTCGCATCCCCGGAGCTGGAAAGGAAACTGGTTCAGACGCGGAGGAGCTGCAGTCACGTCTGATGGAGCTGGAGAAGAGGCTGAGCTTCGAGCAGCAGCGCTCCGACCTGTGGGAGAGGCTGTATGTGGAAACCAAAGAGGAAAGAGCCAAAGGAGACACGGAGTCCAAAGTGAAGAAACCAAAAGAGGGCATGGCAGGGAAAGTGAAGGAGACATTTGATGCTGTGAAGAACTCCACCAAGGAGTTTGTGCACCACCACAAAGAGCAGATTAAGAAAGCCAAGGAGGCCGTGAAGGAGAACCTGAGGAAGTTTTCTGATTCTGTCAAATCCACTTTCCGACACTTCAAGGATTCAGCTTCGACCTTCATCAACAAAGCCAGAGGTTTTTATAACAAGAGATGTGATGAGAAGAATACGAAAGAGTCGTGGCAGCACAGATCCCACAAACACCATCACAGACACAAATCTGACTCCTCCCAGAGCAACTGCAACACGCGAAAATCAGGAGGCAAAGTCCACGAAGACCGAGGACAAGGCAGCCACAAAGCCAACATGAAGGGCTGCACTGGGGTATTCGACTGTGCCTACCAGGAGTCTATGAGTCTCTTCAACAAAGCCATGGATCCAATCAGGGCTGACGAATTTTACCAGCTGCTGCAGAGCTACCTGCAGCAGGAGGTCGACCACTTCCACCACTGGAAGGAGCTCGAGATGTTCATCAACAACTTCTTCCGCAACGGAGTGTTCATCCACGACCAGATGCTGTTCACAGACTTCGTAAGTGGGGTTGAAAACTATCTGGCAGACATGCGCGAGTATCACGGCCTTAACGATGACGTGTTCGGAGATCTTGATGACTACGTCTACAGGCACTTCTTTGGAGAATCGTACACAAAAAGTTATGGCCCGAGGTAAGTCTCCCACGACTGTATTGAGGTGTCTCAAAACAAAATGATGCTCAAAGTTCCCAACTATTAGTTTACAGATCTGTAACTTATTATTATCATAATAGAATTTAAACCACAAGGCAGTAACTGTAGTTCATTTTGTGTTTTCATCACACAGCGGGCCGTTTGAAAGACCCGACACAGACTCAAAGGAGGAGTTAAGGGCGAAGCACCAACAGCGTAAACAGCAGAGAGCCAGATCTCGACCACACAGTGAACGCAAGTGGAGCAGATCAGGTAGAAACGCAGACAGACACATGGCTGACGTGAAAATAGAACTGGGCCCCATGCCGTTTGACCCCAAATACTGAAAATTTACCCGCTAGTTTAATATGATAGTGGCAAATTTAAATTTTTGGGTTGTATTTAGATGCAAAGTCTCCTTTTTTTTGTAAGTTTGCACAATGTTATGTTTTTAATGCTACTGAACGTCCTTGAGCTGTTTGGTGTTTAGCAACGTTGCGGTTATTAGGTTCAAGTGGAAGATGTGGCATGTCTTATGTCAGCTGCACATTTGTAACATGAGATGTTTGAGTTCATTTGACAGTTTACAAATCTTAAACTTAATCATTCTTTAACATTTGCCTTCCAAATTATGGACCTGATGAAGATTTTCAGCTCCAACACATCAATATTTGTTTTCAACCACATAAATTGTGTTTAAAAAATAATGTTGAGCAGAAAATGTTAATTGGGAGAACGACTACTGTGCCATGTAAAAACAAAACAAACAATGCAAAGACATGCCACATTTAGGATGTTTTCCTGTACAGTTATACTGTTTTAAGTTGCTGCTACAAAGACAGGTTTGTGTGATGTGGCTGTAATTCCCTTTCAGACTTTAAATGCTTTTTTTTCTAACATTCCACCTTAAGCTTGTTTTAACTGGACCTTGCAGTTTGATTTCACTTTTACATGACTGGAAAGAAAAGTGTGGAATTCACAGCAAAATTAAGTGTGGATAAAGATGTTTTTGATTTGACAGATGAAATTTTAAAAATGACAACATTTGAATTTAAAATATTTATTTCAGTAGCAAGTCCATATCATAGGACATTTTCCTTCAGGAACTGAAGTTGCCATTGTTCCAGTGTTTGTCAGTGCCTTTCATAAATAAAGATGCTTCCTCCAACTCTTCCCTCAGGGAAGTGAGTATGAAATATTTCTGCTGTCCTCACAAAATCATTCCCTTGCAGAAACGTGGAGATTTGCTAGAAAAAAACCCAGAAAAAAAAATGTAATTTAAAAGTTACACATTTTCACAAATGCATGTCAACACATAATCTGCACCTCACCTTTTCTAAAACATTAAACAAAACCAGATGGGTGGGCAGAGAGGATTTGTTTGGAAACGAGGTCCTGAGCCAGAGGAGAGGATCTTCGTAGAATCTGTCAGCTTCTTCAAAGTAACCCTCCTCTCCGAGATCTGGAGGACACTCGAGAAACCTCATCTTTATTGGGCAGTGGACGTGGCTGTGAGGAGACAGAGGACCGTCAGCTGCTGCGTGTCGTCAAATCAAAACTAGGCTGGAAAAGTCCAAGCTTGAATATTAAAGTAACCTCCAACAACCGCTAGCAGAATGAATATTATAAGGTTTTGTGTTGGTAATTCTTGATGAACTTTTAGTGATCAAGTTTCTAACATTTTTATGTGGAACAATCTAAAAAAACAAACAAGCATTTTTAAATATTTTAGTGAAGAAATAATAAATATTCAGGGGAATGTTTTATTAGACTTCTTGCAGTTAATGAAGCCAAATGTAAAGGTGATGGAGCTGATGCTGGATTATGAGAAGCAGAGTTACCTTGTGATTTTAAAATACTGAACAAAAACACACTCCTACTCTGGAGCTCAGTGTTTCGGATGTACGCGCCAAAGCTTTCACCTCAGGAATTTAAACTAGAAAAGACAGCGTCACATCTCAATGTGCACTATTGCACCTGTAGAAGGGCGTCGAGTGACAGGGCATGAGGAAGAGGACGTCCGGCTGCAGGCGGGTGGAGACGTTGTTGACGTCACAGAGAGTCTGGAGGTTGTTCATGACGTCCAGAGCGCCTCGCTGGTGAATCAATCCGGTGTACAGAGCGGGAACCAGGTTGGCCACCAACAGGACGGCTGCTGCAGCTCGACGCCACGCTTTCAGATGAGCCAAAGAGATCCCTGTGGTGAGAAAAATCATCTGATATAAACACATTTGACTGGAAATGACCGCATGTTACATTTCTGGATGTGAGACGAGGGAACTCACCACAGAAGACCATACAGAAAGGCAGCACAGGATAGATGAACCTGAACTCTTTATGAGGAAGCAAACTGAAGAGAAAAAAACAAAACATGTTAGTTTGTTTGATGTTAGAACCCAAATTCAGACTGTTTGAAGTGAAAGTTGGAGTTTTTGACATTTGTCCTCTGATCTGCAGAAACACAGCAGCGGGTCATTAAAGGCAGATACAAAGAGAAGATAGTTGTCAACCATGCAGGTTTCAGAGTTAAAAAATAACACTGAATGCAAACGGAGACTTTGTTTTAAACAAAACTCCACAGACCGTCTTTAAGAATAACGACAAAAATCAATCCTTGACTTTAACTTCTTGACGGCTAAAGCACAGAAACAGGTGAGCACACGCCTTCTGATGAATGCTTTCCAGATGACTGTGCAGCTTAAGACTTTTATCCTCAGCAACACAAGTAATTCAGATCGGGGTACTGTTCAGCTGTTGTCTTCGAACAAGTTACAGCAGATTGTTTATTCTGTGACGTTACTATTACTGACAATATTGAATTTTCCATTAAAATAAAATTCATTAAAAGCAAAATAATATTACAGAGATTTTGTGGCACATGTTAGGCAAATCAGGGCTGGTGGTTAGCAGTGTTGCCTCACAGCTAGAAGATCCCCGGTTCGCGTCCTGGTTAGGACACCTGGGATATTTCTGTGTGGAGTTTGCATGTTCTCCCTGTGCAGCATGGGTTTTCACCGGGTACTCCAGCTTCCTCCCACAGTCCAAAAACATGCTGAGGTTAACTGATTATTCTAAATTGTCCGTAGGTGTGAATGAGAGTGTGCTTGTTTGTCTCTATATGTGGCCCTGTGACGGACTGGTGACCTGTCCAAGGTGTCCCCTGCCTCGCCCTGAGTCGACTGGGATAGGCTCCAGTCCCCCTGCGACCCTGCAGAGGATTAAGCGGTGTACAGATAATGGATGGATGGATGGATGTTGGGCAAATCCTTGGACCTATCTGACTATTTTCACTGAGTGTGCATCCAACTCCTTACAATTGGTCGACTGATACGGGTTTTTCAAAGGCCAATGCCAAAATGTAGAGAGCAGGATGGCCAACAGCTGATACATACACTGATCATGCATAACATTATTGCCTAATATTGTGTTGGTCCCCTTTATGTGGTCAAAAATGCTCTGAACCATTGGACATGGACAAGAGGACCTCTCAGGGTGTCTTATGGGGTCTGGAACCAGGATGTTAGTAGTGGATCCTTTGGGTACTCTGGCTTGTGCAGTGGGGCCTCTGTCAATCAAACTTGTTCCACTGCATCCTGTTGATGCTTGATCAGAATGGGGTGTAGGAAGTTTGGAGGTCAAATCAACATGTTGGGCCATTGTCATGTTCCTCAACATGTTCCTGATTGTTTGATGTTTTTTCCATGTGGTGGGTGCATTTTCCTGTGGGGGTAGACCAGTGACATTTGGGATTTCCATTTGCATGAGGGAGTGTGTTTGTTGTGGGACAATGTTTATTTGTGTGTCTAAGTCTCATCAACATGGATGTTAAAATCCAAGGTTTTCCATCAGAACAGCACATAGTACCAATATGATCAATATTATTCACTTCACCTGTCAGTGGTCATAATGTTGTGGCTGATCAGTGTATAATGTTTATATCATGTTGTTATTATACTGTGATTCACTGTATTGTCTCTCTTTGCTTCAGTAGATCTGTCTGCAGTGCCTTTATTCTACATTATTTTAAAATATGTATCAACTAAATGTCCACAAGTAATCAAAAAATAAGTATTCATCAGCATCTCTTACTGCTAAACACAAAGATGTCCGACGTTGTTAAGCTCCGTGTGTTATGTCCTTACTGTGCTGCTGTTTCTGGATTTATCATAGCTCATGTAAAAACACTAAAACTCTCTCTACAGCAGCTAATTTTAGATTGTACTAGACTTGCACCAGTCAAGCACCTGTTTGGCAAAGTTCCTCGCTAATTTTAGACCTCACACTCACTTCATGTGCTGTTTTAGGTCTGCAGACACTTTTTGTTTGCCGGTTTCATGAGAGCTGATTATCTGAAAATGGCATTTATAATCTGCCCAATTAATCCGTTGTTTGTTTCTTTCCACTGCAATAAAGACAGAGTAAATATGTCTTGCTCTTCATTGTTAGTGATTTTTTTTTCCTCCTAATGTGGCCCTTCAGCAATCTTAAGTGTGACAGTTTTACCTGTAAACCACGATGGTCCAGACGACTGCCGCCAGCAGGACTTTATATCTTCTGAAGGCGAGGCTGCATCCGTGGAGGAAGAGAGGAAGATGAGGTCCGATCACAACAGCGAAGCCCTGAGTGAAGTACCAGTGCCAGGGGTGAGAGCCGTAGAAACCAGCCACACTGTGGATGACGTTAAACTTGACGAAGTTCCACTGCACCAGGGTCCACTGTGAAGAAAGCATCAGCAGCTGTTACACCTGACTTCACCTGAACACAGGAGCTGATGTACATGTTCTAATGTTTTACCTTTCCATAGAAAACACAGTCAATCGCTGCTGAAAGTACAACGGCCAGCGTCCTGGTGATGAGAGAACAGGTAAGAAAAGAGGAAAGGAAGGAAAATAATCCAGTTTTGAGGCTGAAAGTACGAACCCTATAGGAATGTAGTCATGAGTGATGAGTCTCAGTTTGTTGTCTTCTTGCCAGAAATGATACACGATCAGAGGAAACCAGACGATCAGAGCCGTCGGTCGGATGATCACAGCCAAGGCCACCAGGGCCAAATACTTCTTGCTGAACGATACAAACAACAATGCGTGTAAAGAGTCTATTTGAGAGACTCGGGACAAACAAAATGAGACGGGTGGAGGTGGCAACTAGCAGAGACCTGCTGTGAGTTTTGGAGCCGGGCAGAGGAAAGTAAAACAGAGCCAGGCAGGTGATGGTGGTCTCAGTGCTGTTGGTCAGAGTCCTGGTGCAGCAGAACCACGTGAACCAGGAACACATGTGACAGAAGAACTGGAGGTCAAAACAAGACAAAACGGTACAATGAGAAGCGTGTTTCAGCACTAACAAATCAAATCAAATCAAATTTATTTATAAAGCACTTTAAAACAACCAAGGTTGACCAAGGTGCTGTACATAAGCGTAGACACATGATCGAAAGAAAAAAATATAAAACAAAGATAAAAGACAAAACATTGGATAAAATACACAATAAAACATAAAAACAATAAATAGACTAAACAAACAAACTGGGTTGCCCATCCCAGATCCCAGATAAAATATACGTGCACATGAAAACAACAAACCTACGTGGTGTGAAAAGCCAATGAGAAGAGCATGAAACTGCAGAATACTGAATGCATCACGCTGTACTGTGATATTTGCAAACAGTTTCTGTAAATGGACTGCAGCAGAAAACACAATCCTGACAGATTTTTCTTACCGTCCATTTCGCAACGTCACGATTTTCCAAAGTTCGGATGAGGAAGAAGAACTTCACGTCAGCAAACGCAGACAAGAGTGCTTGAATTATTCGTGGAAGCCAAACCTGCAGAGACCAACTTTAGTGGAACTCATGACTACAGGAGATTTGTTTAGTCAACAAATGCTGATTTTTAAAAAGTTTACAGAACAGAAAATAAAGAAACTCACCAGGAGGTGGACCGAGTCGTAGTTTAGGAGGTGTAATATCTTGTATAGGAATGCAAAGAACAGTGGATATAAGAATCCTCTTAATCCTGCCTTCCATTCCCAGGACAGATACCCATAAGTGACACAGTTAAGGCTTTAACAGCACAATAACAGAATAAAAACAATGCTAAATGTGAAGAGACATTTCATATCCATGCAAACTCAATGTCACTGTCAATGTCGTCAAAGTGTTTTAATTCATTAGTAAACTGATTTGACAGTGATGCGTAAAGTCAAGAGACAAGATTTATTGTACATCTGCTGCCTGTCTCTGATGTGTATAAGCCTTTTTTTTCTGCAGCAGCCACTTCTGGAATATTATTCTAACTCAATACTTGAAAATTTACTGTTTCATTTTTCTCAAGTCATTTATCTGTTGTTGGATTTTGTATTGTCTTGTCTGTATTGTTTTACTGACATCTCAATAGGACTATCTGGTTAAATAAAACTGAATAAACAACTGCAACGAAGAAGAAATGACATTTTTGAAATTTATATGAATATACTTGACAAGGTTTACACACACACACACACACAGATATATGTAGATAGGTACGAGGGGGGATTGATAAGTTTTGAGCCTGACCAAGAAAACAAGACTTGCTAATCAAAATGTTTAGTACTCTGACAGAGAAAAATGTCACAATAGTTTGAGTTCAATTTGACTCATTGTGTGCATTAATAAGTAGGGTAGGGTAGGTCATTCAAGCAAAATGAACCAAGCTGGTGGCCGTGCTGTGATTCAGTACCTGTCCTGAAAGGGTAATATTATGCTTCCCTGGTACGGCAACTGTGGGGAGAAAATCAAAGAAAGGTGCTGTGGAAAGCTCAGAAGTGGTGTCCTGTTCCACCAGGACAATGCTCCAGTCCACAAGTCAGTTGTCGCCATGGCTGCAATTCACTAATGTGGGTTCGAACTCGTGCAGCATCCACCCTGTTCCCCATATGTGGCTCCGTCCCACTTTCATCTATTCCCAAACATGAAACAGCACCTTGCTGGGACCCATCATGCCACTAACGATGATGCCATATCTGCAGTGAACGACCAAACCTTCTATGAGACTGGTATCAAAGCTCTACAGAGACGCTGGAAGAAATGTGTGGACTTGCAGGGGATTATGTTGAGAAATAAAGCATTGTTGAAATTTACCGACTTCTTTCTTGGTCAGGCTCAAAACTTATCAATCCCCCCTCGTAGTACCTGGGTCATTACATTAAAAATCCATCAGTGCCTTCCACCTGACTCTCTCAGAATCAGCCTGTTTTTTGCACAATGCCTTTAGCATATTTATTGATAACATGCAAAAATCTTACCTTCATATTATAAATACTGTCTGAGTTACAGGCCCTCAAAGTTCACATGAGTGGGATGAAATTTTAAATAGTTTTTTCTCCACCTTCTTAGATAAAGGAGACGGAAATAAAAGGTTCAGGGATGAAAAACACATTTTATCTCTCTATATCTGCCAAAAAGCTACAATTTAATCAATTTTCCATCTATATAGTGACTTTTTACAGACTGTCTGTAAAAAGGCCCAGCAGAGGTAGCACTTCCTGCGACAACTCAGGAAGTTTAATCTGCCACATGAGTTGCTGATCACCTTCTAAACCGCCATCATCCAGTCTGTCCTCAGCACCACACAGGACAAGCACAGACTACAAAGGACAATCAGGTCTGCAGAGATGATAACTGGGGCCGACCTGCCCTCCATCCAGGACCTGTACCTGTCCAGGGTCAGGTTACATCTCTGCAGACCCCTCACACCCCGCACACAAACTTTTTAAACTCCTCTGGTCCGGTAGGTGCTACAGAGCAACGTACGCCAAAACCACCAGACACAGACAGTCTCTTCCCTCAGGCCGTCACCCTGATGGACTCTCACTAGTCACAGAGACTCAGGAACCAGTGTTCAATAACCGACACTGATGCATGTTGGCACCACTTTGTACCACACAACCTCCATAACCCTGTCTCTTTGCACACAATCTGGAAATACTGTAAATACTGCCACTGATGGATGTTTATGTTTGTATCCATAATGCTTTTATTTTTAGGGCCCGAGCACTACAGTGCGTAGGACCCTATTGTTCCTGTAGTGTTTCTTTGGCGGTTTGTTTCTTTTTCTTACGCCACTTTGAACCCCAAATTGACCCCCTAAACATGCTCAAAAACTCCCCAAATTTGGCACACCCATCAGGACTGGCGAAAAATTTGATATTTTGGGGGAATTACACATATGAATGGCAAAATGACTCAACAGTGCCACCTAGAAAATTGGGCTTTAGTGGAGTTAATACGGCTAGTTTCATGTAAACTCATGAAATTTGGTACACAGGTACAGTAGCCCGAGACAAAAACATTCCTGCTTTTAAAATTTCAAAAAAAGCTCAACAGCGCCCCCTAGAGCATGTGGTGCGCAGGCATTGGAATTTAACGAACTCCTCCCAGGATTTTTATCCGATCTTCACAAAATTGTCTGTGTGGCATCTAGACCCCTCCAGGATGAAAAGTTATTAAAATCTTGTGGCTACGTCACACGGTGTGGGCGTGGCATGGCGGCCATTTTGAACAAAATCGCCATGTGGAACGAAATGGGTTTTGGAGGTGAAGTGATCCGTGTAAAATCACCAAATCCACACAAATCCTCATTAATCTCAAGACCTAATATTTAATATACAATTCAGGAATGGGCGTGGTCAAACGGCTCCACAGCGCCCCCTACAAATATTCAAATACTCATATAAAATCACTGCTTTATCCTACAAACATGAAATTTGGTACACACATATAGTATCCCAAGACCAACAGATTTGCACAGTCGAAATTCCAATCGGCTCTACGACGACCCCTAGACAAGGTCGTGTGGAGAGGAGTGCGGTGAGGAGCGAGGGCCCGTCCGACGCTGCTTGCAGCTTTAATTACTATTTTTTACCTTGCTTTTAGTACTCAGTTTTTTTGTTTTGTTTTGTTTTTTTGTCTGTTACTGAACATTGAGAGCAAAAACATACACCGGAGCCAAATTCCTTGTTTCTGTGTACAAACTTGGTCATTAAAGCTGATTCTGATTCCAGTTGTCCTAAAGCCAAAATCTCCTTTTTGTTCCTTTAACCAACATTGGGCATCAATATCAAGGAAAATATCATAGTTTAAAAGTCCAAACTGCAGCTGTTTAACATCTCTGAAATAGAGTGATGAAAACAGACATGGGTGCACCAGATGTGTTGTCTCTTTTCCCACAATTCACTATAGAAAACTTGAAAAACTGTATTTTGGGTCATTTTTCAGGCGTCCCATCACCATGTGAGACAGGTGGTCGGTCACAACAAGCTATAAACAGTGAATGATCAGGAGTCACTGATGTGTTAGAAGGATATTTGAAGACCATGCGGTGGGAGACCTCCACAGACTGCCAGTACTCATCAGGGACGAAGCTGCTCTGAACCAGGAGACAGTTGATGAGTCTGAACACCACAGAAAACACCACGACTCTGGCCCTCAGCACACCTGTGGAGTCACACATCACTGATTCATCCACAGCACACAGACTGATCACCTCCATTAGTCACTGTTTAATAGTAAATGTGGGTCAAACCGTCATTCAGAGGACTCAGGTCTTCCTTGGAGTACAGCTGAGATTTACGCTGCCTCAGTTTCACATCCTCCACTTGCCTCCCAAGCCTGAGACGCGCTCGGAGGTTCTCCATCAGGACATGATGTGTTGAGACCGGCAGCAGAGTTCACCTGCCAGGATGGACTCAGGTGAGTCAGACACCAGGAAACACGAAACAACCAGCCTCAGACGCACAAACTAACCAGAGCTCTGAGCTGCTGCGGATCGACAGTCTCTCTGTTTATTTAACCGACAGTAACAAACTCTTACATCTTCCTTAAAACGACTGTGTGTCTGATAACTTTCAGTCAGCTCTACACATTTCCGCACTTCCACTCACCTCCGCTGCTCTGTTGACTCCAGACTTCAAAATAAAAGCTCTTCTTCTCGTCATGTGGTTTCAGCAGCGGGGACTCATTACTGCCTCCAGCGGGAGAATCATCACTTACACACAATGCATCTTCAAATATGCAAATTAGAAGTTAACAATACACACAATTAAACTTAACTTAACTTGTGTAAAACAGCTGCACTGTATATAAAAATAAGATATTAAAAACTTTGAGCTTCAACCTGGAACAATCAGAGACACAAAGAAACACTGTGAAACACTTCAAAGCAGCTGAGAACACAAAAAACAATCCCTGCAACACAAAAACACACAAAAAACAATCTGAAAAAATCACAAACACATAAAAACACTCCAGAATGCTAAAAGAAAAACAAAACTCTGGAACTATCAGAAACATTTTGGAGACACTGCAGAACACTCAGAGAAACAGAAAAATGTAGAGCATTTAGAAATACAATGGAGCATCCACAAAGGCACATAAAACTCTGGAATGCTTAAAATAACTCTGGAACGATCAGAAACACAACGCAACAATCGCAAAGACACAGAAACAAGAAGAATTGCAAATCTACAGAAACACTCTGGAATACTCAAAAACACAACGGAACAATAACAAAGACACAGGAACACTCCGGAACACTTCAAAACAGTCTAGAAAACCCCAAACAATCTGGAAAATACAGAAACACACAGAAATACTGTGGAACTATCACAGACACACATACAATGATTACTCTGGAGCACTAAGAAAACTGTGGAGCAACCACAACACAGAGAAACACCCTGGAAAACTTAGGTAACCAAAGGAATAATCACAAACAATCAGAAACACACAGAAACATACTTGAAGACTTTAGAACACATATAACCTTTCTGGAGCACTCAGACATGCAGAGAAACAACCCAGAACATTTAAAAACACGGGCATATAAGCAAAGCTGAGGCTCAGAAGTCAGCAACACTAGCTGCACAATGTGCAAAAACATGAAGGGTTTTCCTATTGTTGTGGGGACACTACTATCAATAATTAAGAGTTTTCTGTTCCTCAGATGCTGGGAGTGCATGAAGAGTCTCATGTTCACTCTTGCAGCCAACAGCAGAACATTTAGTGTGATTAGCTTGTGGCTGAGACATTTTACAGTCCTCAGAAGCAGCTCTGGAAAGCAAATTAATTTTAGTAACTCCTTTTTTGTTGATCTTACAACATAATAAAATCCTACCAGCCAGAATGATGAAAAAATTAAAGTAGTGCCTCATAATTGTGGCTTAAATGTCTACTCAGTGTCTCAAAATATGAACTTTTCTCAGGTGATTTACCATGAAACTTTTCTGTTCTCTGGTTTTGGATGTGATGCATGTGTTGCAGTGAAAATGTGTAAAACAAGTTCTTTGCTGAGCAGCTCAGAAGGTTTTCAAACTGTGAGCAGCAGGCGGCGCGTCCCTGTAGGCTCCACCAGGAGGCGCTGTGTAGGTCGTTGCTGTTGTGCTTCAGTCAGAGTAGAAGAAGAAGAAGAAGGAGAAGGAAGCTCTCCTTCACTACATAAGTGTGTCCTGCCTGGTTGTTGCTTCTTGTGTCTTTACCTCATCTGTCTATCTGTGTTTTGTGACTGTAGAAAAGTCCTGCAAACTCTTTCTTCGGTAAGTTATGAATGTTACAGAGAATTGACGCTAAATGAGCTAAAATATCACGTTTGACTTGCAGTAAGCTAAATGATTAGCAACTATCAAGCTAGCATCACTTTGTTTTCATATCTGGTCCGGGTTTTCAAAATGATAGTGCTGCAACACAATGCTTGTTATTTTATTATTTTCTGGAAAGGGTAAAGATCACTTGTGCATTGCTCTGTGGTTTAAAATCTACAGTCTCAAGAATCTGTCGAGTCCTTACTGTCAGGTTCATTGATTAAGTATATATTGGAACGACTTGTTTATTACACTTGTCAGTATTGGGTACAGTTATCTGCTTGTACAGGCAGGTGAATCTCTTGAAATGCTCCTTTTTGAATCAAATAAATCAAACCCTCACTTATTTCTTCCAGGGTATACACAGTAGACTTCTGATAATAAATGCCTGACAGAACAAGGTGAACGCCAGATATTCAGTTTTCAGGTTAAGCTTTGTTTGAACTAATTATTATGTCAAAAAGCACCACCAACAAGAATTTTGTGTAGTCTACTTGCTGTTCTGGTAAAGAGTCCTGTGGCTACTCAAGAATTGATGTTTTTTTTTTGCATTGTTCACAAAACAATCCTGCCAGCACTTTGGGATGGATGTTAATGTACAGTACCGTGCAAAAGTGTTTGCTTCACTACAGGAATCTTCTGTTTGGGTTTTTTCCTCACACTCAAATGTTCCAGATCATCAAACTAATATTTATATTTATTGAAGATTGTAAACAGATAACCCAAAAAACACAAAATGTCATTTCTAAATGATGATTTATTGAAGAATTATTAAAAACCTATATCACCCTGGTGAAAAAGTAATTGCCATAAAGTAATTGAGCCTAATAACTGACTGGGCCGTCCTTGGCAGCAACAACTGCAGTCAAATGTTTGTCACAGCTTGTGATCGGTCTTTCACATTGCCATTGGGGAATTCTGACTGACTCTTATCTGCAGAATAGTTTTATTTTGGTCAAGTTAGATGGTTTACAAGCATGAACTGCACTTTGAAGGTCTTGCCACAGCATCTCAATTAGATTCAAGTCTGGACTTTAACTCGGCCACTCCAAAACCTTAATTTTGTTATTTCTGAGCCACTCAGAGGTGGACCTGCTCGTGTGCTTTGGGTCACTATCATGCTGCCGAACCCAATTGTGTTGAGCTTTAGGTCATGAACTGATGGTGGATATTCTCCAGGAGGATTTTCTGATAGAGAGCAGAATTCATGGCTCCATTATTTATGACAAGTCATCGAGGTTCTGTGGAAGCAAAGCCCCAAACCATCACACTACCACCACCAAGTTTCACTTTTGGAATTATGTTCTTCTTGTGGTATTCAGTATTAGCTTCACGCCAGATGTAACGGGACCCAAGTCCTCCAAAAACTTCCACCTTTGACTCAACAGTCCACAGAACGTTATTCCAAAAGTCATGGGGCTCATCTAGATAGTTTTTTTTTTTTTTTTTACAAATCCCAGACGAACCTTTATGTTCTTTTTTGGTCAGGAGTGGTTTGCACCTTGCAACTCTCCCATGGATGCCATTTTCTCCCAGTGTCTTCCTTATTGTGGAGTCATGTAGACGGACCTTAACCGAGGCCAGTGAGACCTGCAGATCTTTTGATGTTCGTCTGGGTTCTTTTGAGACCTCCTGGATGAGATGTTGATGCACTCTTGGAGAAATGTTGGTCGGCTGGCCACTCCTGGGAAGGTTCACCACTGCTCCATGTTTTCTCCATTTGTGAATAATGGTTCTCACTGTGGTTCTCTGGAGTCCTTTGGCTTTGTAACCTTTTCCAGACTGATAAATGTCAACAACTTTGTTTAGCATCTGTTCTTGAATCTTTTTAATCTTTTTACAAGACATCATGTGATGCTTTTTGAGACCCTTTAGATTCTTCACAATACCAGACAAGTTCTATTTAGTGATGTTTATATTCAACAAGCCTGGCAGAAATCATATGTGAGTGTGGCTGGTGAGACTGAATCCAATTGCCAAATGAGGTTGGTCATTTGGTAGACTGGTAGCTACTGGGGCAATTACTTTTTCCACATAGGGCAAGATGGGCTGAACAACATTTTTCCTTCAAAAAATAAAATCATCATTTAAAAACTACATTTTGCATTTACATTAAAATTTGTTTGATGAACTGAAACATTTACGCGTGACAAGTATGCAAAAATGGAAGATTTCTGTAGGGGGCAAATACATTTACACAATACTGTAAGAGTGACTTTGTAGCTGAATTTATTTTTATTTTACTTTGATTTTTATGGTATGCACAAGTACTATGTGGTGGTTATAAAGTAGCATAAGTCCAGCACAACCAGCAACATGCCAGTTAGCTTCCACTGTATGTCGAATTTTGCAAGAACATGTAACATTCAACAAAGCAGAGGAAATGCAGAGTGACAGTGAAGACACTTGTAATTTAAAGAGCCCTGACACCACTTTGTTGTTCTTTCAGGATCATCTTGTCTCTGAAGTTTGGGATTCTTAATTAAAAGAAGTCATGTTTCGACGAAGAATGCCTTTCACCCAACTGGCCCTTGCAGCAATGCTCGGAGTTGCTGGTGGTATTTATATCTACAGGCCTTATTTCGAGACGGTGCCAAAGACCTCAGGACAGCAAAACCAGGATGTGCCAAAGAAACAGAATGAAACAGGCTGAAAGAATCCGTCACTCCCAAGGAAATACCTCACAGACAGAAGCCAGAACAATCAGAGGCTGCTGGACTGTCACAGCTGGACTCGACGGCAAACAAAAGACGAGACCAGTATGGATAAACTGATGTTTCTCTGTGTTGCTCTGTGTGATTGTAAATGTACAAAATAAAATATTTAATAATATGACTTTCTCTGTTTCCATTTGCAATGCTTAAAAAATGCATTTGTAGTGAAATGTGTTATCAACTTCAACTCATGTCCTCATGTGTCTTATCAGTTCATGTCAGCTGGGTAGCTGTATAGTAAGCAAATTATACTTAACTGTCAAAAGCAGAAGTACTTGTTAAAAAATGGCCTTATGATGGTTGTATATGTTATATACTACATAAATAGATTGTTAATCGACACATAAGTAGCATCGTACAGTCAAAGGGGGCTGGTGTGCTGCTAGTTTTAATTACATAAAGTAGTTCATTCCGGTGGTAATAAAACTCAACAATTGAATCTCCTGGAGGTCACAAGATAAATCTGGTGAGTAGGGAGACGACTAATGTGGAGAAGAAGATCTACAGAACTTAGCTTTTTATTTTCATGTAGTTTAATATTTCTACTCAACGATGTCTCAGAGAGAAATGCAGGACTTCTTTTACCCCACTAAATTTAGCTGACGGTTTTAGTTACTTTATAAATTAAACTACATCACAGTGTAAACACAATGCTCTATGGTTGATACTAATGTTTACTGGATAATCATGCCAGTTGTTTCTCATGCCAAAAATATTCCAAATATGACGATTCCAGATTCTCAAAAGCAAGAATTCATTGCCTTTTCTTTTAGTGATTTTAACTGAGGGTAACTGTAAGAGCATTTCTCACTATTGTCGGAACATCTACACACCAAACAATCAAAGAATTAATAGAAGAAATAATAAGAAAATTAGTCTCATGGAAATAATCATGCAGTCCTCCTCCTTTACCAACTCCAACAAGAAAACACTGCTGACGTAAACAACATTTACAGGTGTAGTTTATTACGGTCATGGTTAAAGTGTACTCAGACAGACTCTGCATTTAGAAATGCAGCGTTTCTTGTAATGAGTTTAGTTCTTTTTTAAATTGTTGTATTATTTTTTTCTTCTAAATTGAACTGTATTTGGGAGATTTTCTTTAGTATCACAAAATGTGTAAAGTCACTAATTGAAGACTTTTATAGGAGCTGACTCTATGGGACAACATTGTTAATATTTAGAGTGAATCACATGATAGTCCATTATGTGTAATTCTTTTCATTTTACAAGAGAAAATTCCACGAGGTTTTTATAAAATCCTATGTGAACCAAACCAATGATTCTGAAACTAAATAGCTTCCAGAATAAAACAGATTTATTTATTTATTTAGACTGGGGACACATTTATTCATATAATATATAATTATATATCAGTGTCAGGGGACATTTTTCTGTATTATATACTTTATTCTGATTATATCTGCATACGTGTGCTTAAATTTTAATGGAAGTCACAGTTTGTTTTTGTTTTTTTGTATTTTTTAAAATACTTTCTCGCTATATTTTTTTAAAAAAGCAATAACATAGTATAACACCATTCATTATCCGTTTTTTAAAAAAAATATTTTTTTTAATTTTGTGTTTGTTTTCTTACGATGTGCCTCCTTTTCATCCAGCTGCTGTAATGTGCGACCAATAAAGTTTATCAAATATTACACTCGAGCTAATGAGGCGCGCGTAAGCTAACTGTAGTGGAGTAAAAATACATATTTGTGGGAATTATATTATAAAAAAAGTGTTTGTTTCTGGGATAAACCGGAGTGTTCAGCAGTCTGAAGCAGAAGCAGTGACCTGTGGTGAGCCGTTGTGTCGCTCCGGTCGTCGCCGTGTTGTAACGGCCGTTTCCTGCAGTTAGCTAACGTTAGCCGTTGGGAGGAGCTGTTTCTCAGCAGCCACGACCTCAGAGGGACCGGAGCTCAGACCCGATGAAGCTGCTCTCATGTCAACTAAAGGGCCGGCGGCGACGGAGAAACTAAAGTCCTCGTTTATCCACCTTTTGTGAAGCCTCCAGCTGTCAACTTGAGCTACTTTTTTTTTAAATTTAAAGAGCAGCGAAAAGCAGCAGCAGCAGCAGCAGCTACGCCCCGGGGCTGGTGAGTACCCAACTTGTGTTTTCAGGAAATGCCAGTCGGACAAACCAGCATCTCTCAGAAGTTAGTAAGAAGCTGGAAACTTTAAACCGCACTTCACTCGATTATTCGCTGTATGTCTGCATCTGTTCCGCCTGTCAGGATCCCCTAGACACAGGCTAACCCCGGGCCGTGGGAAACATTTTTACACCTGCCTTATCCTCCTCTCTGAGCTGCTAGCTTTCTCCAAACTCAACAAAAACTGATTCAAACCACTGTTTAAACGAGTAAAGGACAGGTTTCTCCGAGTAGGAACCCCCAAGAACCTCAGTAGAAGACAACTGGACTTCTCCTTTTGGTTTTGAAGATGTTTCCTCTCTCGTCTTCAAAAAGAGAAGTCCAGTTGAGAAGTCCAGTTGCTTTCTACTGTAGCTCTGCAGACCTTCATGTCCTGGATGACTGAGAATCTACACCAAGCAGGAGTCGATCACACTGTTCAGGCAGGCTTGGACACATATGCTGGCAACAGTATGTCTGACAGACTAAGCCAGGAAGAAGCTGGCATCTATTTCAGTGTTTTTTGGCAGCTGTGAAAAAAAGGTGATTATTTCTTGCCTAAGAGGCCCCAAGTCCTGCAGGGACAACCACATGAGGACCAGCTGAGGACTGTGGATTGTGTTTCGGTTAATCGATTTGAGTGTTTGTTTGTGTCACAGCGTGGATGACTTCTCTGTGCCTGCTACTGCTGCTGCTGATAAATCTTCACATGGTATTTTAATGACTAGATTGTTAACAGATTTGGCAGCCGGAAGTTTTAAGGATGCACGTCCACCTTATCCAGCCATTACATTTTATCCTGAGCTGCTCATCATTTGTGCTGCGCTCGTTTTATTTATCTTCCCTTGTTAGGCTTTAAGTTTATGGTCCGTGCATATCCGGATTTTCCCAAGGAGCTGCCTGCCACTGTGTTGGACGGCTGCCCAGGGTGGGTCTTCCACTTTATCCCTGACAAATGATTAAAGCTGCTTTTTGTTTGCTGCTCTGCACGGGTGGTAGCCTGGCACACACAACCAGCCTTCCCTCTGCAGGAGAAAACACTAAAAGATATCAGGGTACAGCTCAGACTTCCTCTGGCTGTGCTTTATTTAGACTTGGATTTATATCGGAAAACTTCTTTTAAAAGAGTCTCGGACAAAATGTGCAGAAATAGAAATAGGTTACTTGCAAAACAATCCCACAAAATCAGAAAGTGTGTGCTTTAATCCTAGAAACAATATAAACAGCGCATTAAACTAACCCAAAAGCTTTAAATACCTTAAAAAAACAGCCCGATTCAGGAAGTACAAGACGGTATCACCATAAAGAGAGAAATTTTGAAGCAAATGCCGTCCATGTCAGCTGACCCAGATATGATTTAATTTATTGGGTCACAGTAGAAATACATGTGGAACACAGGTAAAAATTTTCAGACATTATTGTCCAAAGATAGTTAGGTTATTTAAACGACCACTGTAATGGTAATATTAGGTTTCAAAATAGAGCTGCAATGATTGATTAATTAATCAGTTACTTATCAACTATTTTAATAATCGATTAATTGGTTTGAGTGGTTTTTTAAGAAAAGTAGTCAAATGTAATACTGTCTTTCTTTTTTCAATTTTACTTCTCTTTAACGGTAAACTGAATATTATTGGGTCGTAAAGAGAACATTTGAGGACTTCATTTTGGGCTCTGGGAAACACTGATCAACATTTTCCTGCCATTTCACAGACCAAAAAAGTGTTTGATCAGTTAAGAAAATAGCTCGCATATCAATTGACAATGAAAATAAGGGCCAGAAAAACCCCTTTGAAGAGAGTCTTGGCCAGAAGTTTGAAATAACAATAGGCTACTGAATAAGGCATTTTGACTGTAAAATCATGAATAAAAGTTCTTAGTATGGTCTTGTAAAGATGTTAATCCTAGAAATAACCTAAACAGCACCTTAAAGCAGGGGTGTCCAATCCTGGTCCTCGAGGGCCACTATCCTGCATGTTTCAGATGTTTCCCTCTTCCAACACACCTGATTCAAATGATCAGGATCGTTATCAGGCTTCTGCAGATCATTTCAATCAGGTGTGTTGGAAGAGGGAAACATCTGAAACATGCAGGATAGTGGCCCTCGAGGACCAGGATTGGACACCCCTGCCTTAAAGTAACCCAGAAGCTGTCAAGCCCTTCAGAAATTATTTTAACCAATATAACTCAATGTCACCATAAAAACCCACATTTTAAACTAATGCTGACACATACCAGCTGATACAGAGATAGTTTTATTAGAGCTGCAACTGTTAAATTAATTGTCGGCTATTTTGATACTCGACACTCACTTTATTATGAACTAAATATCATTGCAGTTTGGGCACAACAACACCTCTGTAGACTTATTTTTTGCTTTAGGAATTGTAATTAGTCTTTTTAAAATTATTTTCTGGCATTCTGTAGAACAAACAATTAATCAGTAATGAAACTATTTATTAGCTGCGGCCCTACGGTTTATTTTCTTTAGTGCTTTGAGTAGTTGGTCATATGCTGTTATTATGAGCTTATACGCCTAGGTGGTTATTATGAGAAAAAAGTCAAATTACTGCAGTCGTGTCTAATATGACACTGCCAGTGACATGCTCCCTTTAAAAAGAAAGCACAAAGCACTATTTCAACAATAGCAGTAAAAATTCTTGCTGATTTTCCATTTTGAAGCTGATATGATGTTGTCTAATACAGACTTGCCAATATTAGGGTGCAGCCATATCAAGTAAAGCTAATAAACACATCTTCCTGTTTCAGCATATGTCAGGATAATCTTCGTTAGATACGGCTTTTGATTCTGTCCAATATTAAATCGCTTAGTTGTTGTTAATGATACACAAACAAGTGTGGCTCTTAGTTCTGTGGAGCCATTTACATGCATCTTTCAAAGCCCTTTCCATGAAGGGCAGCAGGGTATTATGTGACGCCTTAATCTTCTGGGACGACAGGGACTCGTTTGTTGTCTGTTAAAGGTTGTAGGAAACTTGAGATGGTTCGATGTTATTTCTTCTCACCTCAAATTAGTTTAACTTAAATAAGGAAAGTTAACATAATAAGATGGGAATTGGAAGCAATTCATGATGAGGTTTAAGATTTTAGTGCAGTGAATGCAGATGCCTAAGAGAGGAGTTCTTGCCAGCTTTTAGAGCTTTCTTAATGTCAGCTCTTTGCAGCCTCTTTGACATGAAGCCAGCATCTCGTGCTTGATTTGAAGAGGTGTCCAGGGGAAAAGTGAGGACACTGTTGTTTCAGACAGGTTTATGTAAGGCAGTCACGAGGACAACACTTCTTGTTCTATGTGATTGTTTACTGCACTCAGTATTTTCTTGCCTAATAACATAACGGAAGATCAGACTCTGCCATCAGAGCTCGCTTCCTTTTCACAGCTGTGATAGGACTGGGAAGTGCAATGTGGCGAGGTCGAGGACGGGCCTTGCAACTTTAGATTTTAACAGTGCACTGGACATACTCTATCATGCATCAGAATTTGCTTCATTTTCTGATCACATTCAGTTGTTAAGATGAGCATATGCTGTTTTTGTGTTTAAATTAAGCTAGGCGTTAATTTAGGAGATGTCTGTTTAGTCTGATATTAGTCTGCAGATATCTGCAGGCACAATCTGCACTGCAGCAGTGTGGTTTGGTTTGACTATGTCAGTTTTGTGACCTGTTTTCAGTAAAACAGAAATTGTGCAATGACTCTAGTTTTTGTGTCACTGTTTGAAATAATGATGTCAGTAAAGTGAGTAGAGAAGTAAAATGGCATACTAACTTTGGCCTAACTTTTATACAACAGAGCTAAGCATACCCCTGTGCCAAATTACTTTAAAATCAAATGATTTTAAATTGCATCACCCTCTCGATAATAATGTTATGCCAAAGTTTACAAGTAGAGCATTCACTCTTATAACCAATCAAAAGCAAATACTTAGGAGACTATATGGTTGATGGAGGCCCCAAAGTAGAAACTCAGTGCCAAAAAAGTGAATACACCTGTGATCACTGACATACAAGTGAATGAGCCATAGTAGCACTAATCAGAGCTGCAGTGGTCGTCCTCCTTAAATGACGCCACTGACAGCTTTCACAAGCAGAAGGTGTTCTGACTTTTGCTGTATTGAGTTCTTACTCTGAGGCCTGTATTTTTAGTATAGTTAATCTAAACTGGATTGTTTTTAATTTGACAGGAGAGTTAATACCTTACAGTTCAATGTAGAAATAATGCAATTACTGAGAGGTGATGCAACGTTGAATCATTCGACACTGAAATGATATTGCACAGGGGTGTACTCACCTCTGCTTGGTACTGTATTAAATGTATGAACAGACCTTTTTCACGTTACATTTAAACTTCTCGTACCAGGAGAAGCACATTTTCCAGTTGACTTTCCAGCGAGCCGTCATCCAGAATACAAGGAACTCTGAACTGGCCTAGCACAGAGTGATGCTTATTAGTGATAATTATTAGGTGTAGCTGCAATTACACCCAGTTAATTACAACTGTGCTTTTCCATTTGACAAGCCAAATGACTGCTGTGAGGAGGGCAATTTGGGATGAAACTTCAGCTACCACATTATCAGCTCAAACTACTGCAACCCTGTAATAAATCCAACTCTCAGTTTTTATCACAACCATTATAGATTGCTTTTGATTCAGGGTCAGTTTGGAGTGTTATCTTTGTTGATCCATACTGGCCCCAAAAAGTTTTTTGATGAGAATGATATTGCATATGACAGCATTAGTTTGCCACCCTTTAATTTAACGGTATCTACACCTGGAACCAGACAGTTTTTGTAACAGCTATAGTGAAAGTATCCTCCATGTTTCTGTCTGTTCATCGGCACACGAGCGTTAACGAGCTCTGTGGCTTCTCAAAAGCATTTTATGGGCTTTAGGTTAGAGCTCATACAGATGTGCTACGAACAGAACGAGGTTAGGGAGTTAGCGAAATATGTTTAGTTTTCAGTATCATAAAGGTGGATCTCTTTTGACATGGCTATATCACCATGGTAACTGATTCTGTAAAGCTGACCTGCTCTAAAGGAGGCTATGTTAGGAGTTTCAGATTTGAATCAGCTGTAAGAAGCGTCTCCTTTTTACCACTTCTTTTCCTGATATTCTCTTTGAGCGATTTCGAGTCTAAACTAAGGGAATATGTCATATCTGCACACCTAGTGGGCTGTATGTTAGAAATGTCAGTGAACAAAGCTGTGCAGTTACAGTGGTGCAAACTGTAGATTTGAACACAGATTAGAACACTGATTAATCTGCTGGTATTTATCACGGAAAATATTCAATCAGTAACTTTAATTTGGGACAGTGTCAGACATAAATGCTCTTCTTAAAACTGCATGCATGACGTTTAAAGTTTCAGAGTTCTACTGTGCAGCTGTCTTTACAGAAATAAGTGTCTGCATTGAGAGTTCACTGAGTGGAAAAATAGATATATTAATATACATAATTAACTACTAGCATTCCTCTCTTTTATCATTTGCAGTAACAGTGCTTTTTACTGTAAAAAATGTCTTTATTCATCAAAGCTTTCCGTTGTATCAGCCTGTTCTTCACTGAAATAGGCGGCATGTAATTGATTTATTCGTTGCAAACGAAGACTCCCATGATGCGTCAAATGCCTCCTTTTATGTGGGTCTGATGAAGAAAACGTGGTTTACAGTGTGAGTCTGATAACCACCATTGTGATATCCATTATCTATGATCGGGATTTTGGGTTTTGTCGAGCCAGCTTACACAAAGAAAGCCTGTATGTGTTAAACTTGTTTCATAATACAGCCCTCAGAAAGCACTTAGATTTTCTCCAGGGCAAACATTTTTCTCTGAACAGGTGGCTGACTTGCTTCGCATTATTATCCACTCAAGATCCACTTCTGTGGCTTGAGTTATTGTTTAGCTGTTTTCTTTAAGTTTTCATTAAGAATATCTTCTTCAGTTCACTTCAGAGTTCATTGTTCCATCAGTAAATACAGGTTGATGAACACCATTATAAGGAAAACAGCCACAGACTCGGATATTCCCATGTCTGTGCTTTATCGTACCTTTAGTGCAGCCTAGTTGAAGTTTTTTCCCCAGGCTTACCTCGACCATGAGACCCTGCAGAACTCACAGTTTTCAGGAAACACAAACAATCATTTAATAAAAGTATAGTTTTTAAAGTTTGTTTAATAATTGATGGCAGCAGCAACCTGAGCTTGTTCTAACAGTCCTTGTAAAAATATCTCTGGCTTTTAAACTTATACATGAAACCTTATTCATAACTTTTAACTGGTTCAAGACACATCCATGAACAGGAATGTGGACGTCATAGCTCTCAGGTTTAGTGGTCTTAGCTCACCGTTTATGGCCACAGATCAGTGCTTGCAGCAAACATTTCCATCACAGCACATTTATCATGGATCCTGATTTTGCACGAGACCTTAAGCTCCTTATGTTCCGGATGAAAGGTTCATTGGGGGATACAGTGAAAGAATGTCAGATTTGTCTGAATGCTTTTCTACACAGCGGTCATATGATACGCCTGTGCTGTCTTTTGTCTGTTTTGACTGTAATTGGTCAACCATTAGAAAATGAGAATGTTACACCCAGGAGATATAATGTTGACGCCTCTTATTTTCATTGTGTAGGTGTAAAAGAAACGCATGTTTACACGTGACTCCTTAAATACAGTCAATTCAAGCCTTTACTTCAAAATGTGTAAACCAATTATCTGTTAAATATTGGAGAGAAGTTACAACTACGTTCAGGGATATTCAGCAGACATAAACCTGAGTCAGTTTTAGTCTGTGTCTTCAGGGCTGAGGAAATTAAACTGCTTCCTGTCACCGTCAGTAGGATGAAACTGCTCTTACGTTATACACATTAGCCCACAATGCCATCAGCTGTACGAATCTATTCCTGGAAGTCTGTCATAACATTGGAGAAGAAAGAGGTTACGTATTTCGCTTGCCAGCACTGACTGTAGGTTGAACTAAACACTATATGAGCCTAATGGATTAGGAGCAGAGCTTTGTGCTACTTGAAAATGTACAATAAAGTGAGCAATATGCCATTTTCTGGTTTCCATAGGGGTACTTAAGAATTACCTGGAAAAGCAAAGTCAACATTTAGTCTCTGATGCACTTTCACTGATCACTTTAGATTATAAACAAAAAGGAATTTCCACACATAAAGTTTGCAGCGCTGGTTTCATTATCATAATTTCACATTTATTTTCATCATTAAATAGACCAGTGGGACATAGTAGAAAGAGGACACTGAAATGATCTATCATCACTTTTATCAACAGTTATTGTTTTATTTCCGCTTTCATAGTTAGTTACTTTTTGATGCACTTCATATTAGAGTAAGTGTGACAAGATTGCGTGGTCTCCCTGTGCTCTGTGCGTCAGGGGCTTGATGTGCTGTTGATGTGCTCAGTGTACCACAGCGATGACGTATAGCTTGAGGCTGGCAATTAACTGCTAATTGAACACTGCATTGTTGGACTTACTGGGTTTCTTTCTCTAATATAATACGTGAAGTGCACTGAAATGACTTGTGTTGTGAAATGGTGCTACTTAAATAAAACTGAACTGAAGTACTGTCATATCAACCCGTTGGACTGCACCATCTTTACTGTGCAGAGCCTAAATGTTTCCTGGGAACTTGAAACACAGATCCTAAACCAGCATAGGGTGTCTTCTCACCTAACTTTTTTGTTGTAGTAATAAGTTCTTGTCCCTTTTGGTCAGTTAGTGTGGGTTGTTTGGGCTGCTGTCAGAGCTGACCTTCAAATCCTGTTGAATACCAAAACAAGCGGGCTCTGGTGCGGTTCGTTTTGTGGTCTGAAAGCATTTGGTGGGACAGTGTGCCCTGCTGACACTCTTGTTGGTCCACAGAGTTGTAGAGGTTCAACCAGGCAAGAGGTCTAATCGGGTGTTTCTGAACATCAGTGTCGTGTGCAGGGCTTTGTTTTAGTGCCTTTTAGCCAAGAGCTAAAAAGCACAACCCAGGTAGACCTGTGACAGGCTAGGTTAGGGCATGAGTAAAATCCTGTTTACTACGTAATGCAATACATTTATCCATCCATCCATCCATCCATTATCTGTACACCGCTTAACCCTCTGTAGGGTTGTGGGGGGCTGGAACCTATCCCAGTCGACTCAGGGCAAAGGCAGGGGACACCCTGGACAGGTCGCCAGCCGATCACAGGGCTATATATAGAGACAAACAAGCACACTCTCATTCACACCTACGGACAATTTGGAATAATCAATTAACCTCAGCATGTTTTTGGACTGTGGGAGGAAGCCGGAGTACCCGGTGAAAACCCACGCTGCACAGGGAGAACATGCAAACTCCACACAGAAAGATCCCATGCGTCCTAACCGGGACGCGAACCGGGGATCTTCTAGCTGTGAGGCAACGCTGCTAACCACTGAGCCACTGTGCAGCCCGCACTACATTTAATCTAATTTTATTTAGTATAAAATCTTGCATGCCTTAAAAAAACCCCACACTGGAATGAATAACAGTAGTCCATCCATCCATCCATTACCTATACATTGCCTAATCCTCTGTAGGGTCACGGGGGGGCTGGAGCCTATCTCAGCCGACTCGGGTGAAGGCAGGGTACATCCTGGACAGGTTGCCAGCCTATGGCAGGGCGAATAATGGTAGTGTCCATGCCAAATACAATACTTTCTGCTATTACCTCCACAATGCAACACAGGAATTCACAAGTTACCAACTACTGAGTGTCTATTACACTATTTATTAATGTAATAGACAGTGTTTCTGTCTCACTAAGCTGCAAATCCACTGGTCTGTACTGAAGACATTATTCTTTGTATGGCAGCTGTAGTGTTTAACAAATATTACTTAAAAAAATAATAATTTATTCTTTGCTGGAAGCTACTGTATATCCCGGAGTGAAAATGTGCTGTTGTGTGGTGAGTGTGTACACAGCAAGGATGTATGTATGTAGGTCTTATTTATTAAACTGCAGTTCTTATGTTTAACATGGCACAAAGTAATAGAATATATCGCTACACAGACACTACTTGGTAGTATGTTCACTGTTCTTTTCATGACCTCATGTTAAGAGCACTACGCGTTTCAAAAGTTGCCTAATGTTTGCATGCGTGGATAAGATACAGACTTCTATAGACTACAAGTTTTAAGTCCAGTTTTTGTGCATTAACAACATTGTTGGTAAGAGTTTTATAATTTTACTGTCTTAACTGTTTAATTTGTTGGAGAAAAAACAAGTATTGCCTTATTTTGAGATTTATTTCTCTGCCAAATGTTGTGTTTTTTTTGTCTGTGTGTTTCAGAAATTAAGGACTCACTATGTCTGATGGGGAATACGATTACCTCATCAAATTCCTAGCGCTCGGTGACTCTGGCGTGGGAAAAACGAGCTTCTTATACCAGTACACAGATGGCAAGTTTAACTCCAAGTTCATCACTACAGTTGGAATAGACTTCAGAGAAAAGAGGGTGGTAAGTTGCTGCACGCTTCCCAAAGCCGGCTTCAGAATAGGTGGGAGTTCCTTCGTTCTGTTCTACAGTAGAAACACACAGGGATTTCACACACCTCTGATGTAAGGCTTCCTTGTGTTCATGTGCGCTACAAGTATTTATGGCGGCCTGATTAGGGGCTTAAATGCATTCCCACAACATTAAGTAATACCTTATTAACAAAAGACTACTGATGAATGCTGCAACAGAAATCTGAGTAATGACTTATGTTGGTAAACGGCAGCCAGCACCCGCCTTAAGAACAAACACTTCATGCCATTGGCAAACAGCTGAGCAGTGTTCATATTTGCACTGTGCTCTCTTTAATGTGGTGACCTCCAGCTCCAAGAAAATGGAGCCTGATGTATATAAATAAACGATTTATCACGACTATACTGGACATTCAGTCAATCATTTGCATCATTGTCTTCTCAGTAGAAGTGTTTCCATCACGTTTGAACAAAAAAAGTTATTGAGCAAGCAAATACTGTACAAGGGGAGTTTTAAAATAAACATCTGTAGTTGCAATAGTAATGAATCATTTACTGACCGAGTCACTTTTGTAAATATAAGTTATCTGTCATAGTTAAAGCTCAGTAAGTAATTATGGTGTGCACTCAGACAACGCAGAGCTGTGCTTCTCATCTTCCAGTAGTAAAACCAACAAAGTATAAAAATACACCAGGCAGTGACAGAGTTCTGTCTGACCCATGAAATGTTATCAAGTATGAAAGGACAGCAGCGATACCGTGGCTTCCTGTCCAGTGGTCACAGGCATGCAGCTGTAAGAGACCAAATCCAGCTGGTCAGTCATGTTTACTGCAGAACCAGAACTTATGCTGTTAAATAGAGGTTAAAGAGAAGATGTGTTCAATATTTGGATTAAGAAAATGGGCTGTGAAATACAAGTATGCTTTGATCTTCAGTAATTCTTTATTATCCCATAAAACAAAGAAAAACACCCAAGTGAGAAGGTGAAGCTCGGGAATGTTAGGCATTTTTGCTAGCTAAATGACCCACATGATCAAAGTCAAGTTATTTTTCTGTTAAATGACTAATTGGGTAATCAATAAATTGTTGCAGCTCCATATGAAACACACACATCGGCTGTACATCTTCAAGTTTATGCGTTTAATGAAGTCAAACTTGCATGAAACATATTTTAGTTTTCCATTGCTTTCATTTTTGTGGTATGAAGAACACTTTCTCACCTCCACATCTCAGCTGAACAGTCGTTCATTTATCGCTGAAAAACCTCCAGTCAGTTTGATCGATAACCAGATTTATTAAGTGGTTTGTGGACTTTGGTTGATGTCCTCGTAGGTGCAAAGCTTGCAACATCAAACAAGTCAGTTTAGACAACTTATTTAAATGATCAGTAAGAGTAACTTCAGGGGTGTTGCCAAGTCTGCCTTGTTTGACGTGACGTCTCTCTGTTTCAGATGTACAGATCAACAGGTCCAGATGGGTCTTCAGGCAAAGGACAGAAGATCCACATGCAGCTGTGGGACACTGCAGGACAAGAGAGGTACATGCAGTTCAGCTGCTAACACTCTCTCAGCCTCCTCAAACTTCTTCAGTTGGCTTTAAATGTGTCTTTACCGTAGTTGCTTTTTGTCATTCATTGGTTTTTTTCTCTAACGATTTCAGGTTTCGAAGTTTGACGACTGCTTTCTTTAGAGATGCGATGGGGTTCCTCCTCCTGTTCGACCTCACAAATGAGCAAAGCTTCCTCAACGTCAGAAACTGGATGAGTATGTCCCCTAAAGTGTCCCAACAGTTTCAGGAGATTCTGTGTACAATCAGCAGTTTCACAAATGAAAGTGCACAGGATGTTTCATAATAAAACGTGTCTTGTCGGTTGCCAAGTACTTGAAGCTTACTGAGTCTGACTCATGTAGAATTGAGGCGAGGTTGCTGTTAAACCCAAAGTATAGTGTGATTAAACAAGTAATCTTCCAGCTATTAGTAAATCTTTCCCTTCATATCTCTTTCTTACCTGTTGCTGCTACTGTTGTGCTCAAACTTCATATTTTTGGTGTATATAACGCATGAATAATACCTTGGTATCTTTTTCACAAGTTGTCACACTTTAAAATGGGACTAAATTCATAATGAATGTATTTCAGGTCAGTTACAGATCCATGCATACTGCGAAAACCCAGACATCGTTCTGTGCGGCAACAAATGTGACCTGGCAGATCAGCGGGCGGTCAGTGAAGATGAGGCCCGTGAACTGGCAGAGAAGTATGGGTATGTCTGCCTGTTTTCCATCCGTCTGTCCGTGAACCTCTCCCTCAAACGTTTGTCAAGAAGGCAGTGGCTGCACTGTTTGCCGAAGTCTGTGTGCGAGAACGGAGGACTAAATTGGTCCTCCTCGAAAAGCAAATATTTGGACACACGTGTAAAATATCCTGCTTTGGCCCCGTCAGGCACACCTTTACTTAAAACACAGATAATGTAGAGCAGTTTATAAAATGCTTGAAATAAAACAGTATGAAATAAAACATCTGCTCTGCTCGACAGTATTTATTGGACCCAAAATACCAAATGTTATTTTTCAAAGTCTAAAAAATGAGGCCATTTGCATTAAAACATCAAAACTAACAATAAATCGATCCTATTAGCAGATATTTCTCTGCCATAGAGCTCAATTGTTGTCCAGAACTATTGAAAACACACAGAGGAGCTGACATGTTTCTTTTATTACGATAAAGAAGGACAAAGTTGTTTATGTTGAGGTGCTCCCATGTGCACATATAAATACTCACCAGCATGCTAGACGGGTCTCGATCCACAACAGAAAATACTGCACAATAAATGTCCTGTGTACCTCTGTTTGAGAAATGTTTTAAAAAATCGTGTCCAGCTGTTTTTGGAAACTATTGAGCTCCTTTACAAAAACTAAGTATATATTAATGACCTGTTTGTAAAGAGTTGCATCCTTAGTAGGAAAGAATTAAGAAAGCTGTAGAAGCTGGAAAGTATAAAATAGTGATTTAACTTTGTTGGTTTTTGTGGCACTAGTTAAAAAATTCAGAAAAAGATTTAAAGTAAACCCAGAAACCTGAAGGCTGGTAGCAGTAGCCTTTGATGCTGTGTTCATAACCAAGACTTGTCTCCGTGCAGAATTCCATACTTTGAGACAAGCGCTGCAAACGGGCAGAATGTCAGCCAGGCCGTGGACGTCCTGCTGGATCTCATCATGAAGAGGATGGAGCGATGCGTCGACAAGTCCTGGATCCCCGACGGCACGGTCCGAGCCAACGGACCCACCAACCCAGACATGTCAGAGGGCTCTGATAGAAGCAAATGTGCTTGTTAGAGTGATTCTAGTTGCACATCCGCGTCCATAATATTGGTGGAAAAGTAGGCAGACATCCAAGTATAACAAAGTGGGAGCTTGTATAGTCGATCCTCTGTTAGGTAAAACTTAACATTATTTGTGCCTTTTGCCCCACAATCCAGCGTAATAGAGATCTACTTCCACTGACATGCTGCGACTTGTCAATTCTGAGTTAAGTGCCTTTTGAATTTGGGCATTTCATTTCAATTCATTGTCTTTTGAATCAATAATTCCTTTTGGTTGTGAGTTTGGGTTATTTATTTCGTAGCTTAAACATTCAGTTGAACTTGCTGATCGTATTTTCCAGTGTACATTTTGGCCTCCACATCACAGAAACTTGAGCTGGCAAGTGCTATAAATATACTGTTAATACAATTAACCTGCTGTAAACAGAGAAACTGGCTTTGAATGTGCTTTATGGGAACCTTTAGGTCATGTTATGTACTACTGATACTGTTCTGAATGTCCAGCTGAATACTGCAAGCTCTCCGGTGCCACAGCCAGAGACAGCGTCGCTCACACTGGCCGTCTAAAGGCAGTCGAACGGACAGTTTCCTTCTCTAAATCTTTTTGCTTGTTTGCCATTTTTTGATTAAGTCATTTACACTTTATTATGTATAGCTGTGACCTGAAAATACAAAATATGTGCTTAGTAATTTAAAAATATAAATAAATACATCATAGAAATCAAAAGTAGAGGACATTAACTCAGGAACCCTGTTAGTTCAGGTAATTTATCCTGCCTTATAAAAGACAAGGGCAAAAATTGCAATCAAAATAAAGAATTGACATTTTTGTGGATATTTGGCCCAAAAATCTACAAATTAATTATTATTGTTCCGGGATTTTCCAGGGTTTTATAGCTTATATTCACAACAAATTAATGTTGCCTTTTATGAAATAAAACAATGTTCAGGGGAAAAGAGCAGAGATGCTATGTCATACAGCAAATGTCATAAATGTGGTAAGTGTGGCTGTTTGTTTATGGATCAGATGATGGGATGCTTTAAGATCTGGGTGGCTCACTGCCTCAGCCAAACAATTCTCAGATGCTGGATATGATGGCGCTGTTGCTGAAAAATATCATTAGGTCATTAGGTCGCTGGATGTGTTGATTTTTGAAAAACTTACATGTCTTGATGTTGTGTTGCCAAGTTTTATAAATAAGATATTAAAATGGGGCCTTCGCTGTAATTTGCTGTTATAACATGCCCTTTAGATCAGTTTATTATATTGCTGATATTTTATAAAAACACACAGAACACTGAAATGATGCTGTATTTACTTGTTTTACACACAAATCCACATTTGTATTACACTGCCATTCTCTCCTGTGTAAAAGGGTGAATGTGATGTTTAAGCTAAGACGCATAATTATGTTTTTCTTCTCACTGTTTTAGCCACAAATTCAATAATTGATGATCATTATAGTTGGACTAAACTGAAATAAGTCATGTTGTCATTTGTGCCATACTTTCATATGCAAAAATATGTAAATTATGTCCAAAAATAAACATTTGTATTTATGTATTCCTTGCAGCATTATCTTACTTTATGTGATTGATTATTAAAGTTTTGACTAAGTGCAACTGATAGGAGACCCGTTATAATTATGTTTGCCAGTACTGAAACATACGACACTGAATGCTCTCTTAATGAAGAACATTTTCAACCTCCTTGGGTTTGTTTTCTGCATTTTTTGATACTTGAAATATGTTCATCTCTTTAAAATATGACAAGAATATTAAAATATATAAAATCACAAGTGGTTTGTCATGTTAGGTTGCCCTGCATGTCTATAAGTTAAATTTAGCTGGAGGCCATTTTAAGATTGAAGCTTTCATTTGTGTGCTGTATTTTTTTATTTTTTATTTTATTTTATTTTATTTTTTTACAGATAACAGTTGAAGAAGACTGACAGCAACTGAAATAAATGTATGAAAAGTAAGGTGTGTTGCCACCGTTGACAAATATTTTAAATATATTCTCAGTTCAGACTACTTTGCCATGACTCTCCCTCTACAGATCCACCATAGCTGCCTGCTGGAGCCCCAAACTGACTGACCTTCATCATATTATCAGTTATGGAAAAAGCTGATAAAGGCTCCACCTGTTTGAGGAGCCAGTTTGGCTGCAGCTGCCCTGATCTCCTGCAGGGGGCAGCAGCTCAGCTCAGCTCAGCTCCACCTGCACGACTGTTTAAAATCCAGAGAAGAAGAAACTCTGAACCCAAACTTCCTGTCCGGTGAAGGAGTGTTTGAAAGGTATCAGACTATCTGTTTTTTTATTACCTCCCGGGAAACTTTAAAGACGGTACCAGCTTTATTGTATGCAGTAAAAAGTAGGTAGCATGTTTTCACTTTGAACTCATTCGCAGTGTTTGTATTTTTTAAAGGTTTCGCCGCAGTATTAGCTAGCTAACGTTAATTGTTCGGTCTTGCTTTGGTTTTCTTTTTGAAGAGGAAGTGGGGAACACGTTAAAACAAGTGAATGTGAAACCATGGATATTTAAGCTCTCATGTGTTTTGTAGCTCTACTATTCAGAGCCTTTGTCACATTGCTAACACAATGCTAATAGTAGCAGGCTAAGGTAAACTAGCTGTTAGTTTTGTTAAGGAACCAAGTTTAAAATACCAAACTGACATGAAACCAGACTGGCCTTTAGCCTGAGAGGATTTTTCTTTTACACGTTTCTCTACACGTTTGCAACAAGAAGAAGTGTAATAAGTGTATTTGAGATAATGAAGTTAGACAGAGGAAGAGTCCTTCTGTGGTTGCCATGGTTAAATCAGACCATGCATCCCCATGGTAACAGGCCTGACTAGTAACTACATCCCTGTCAAAAACACATGCAGTTTGGATTACAGTGTAGGTGTTATGAGGGCAAAATGTGTATTATTTGAACAGATTTACTGACTGTCGTACTTTGAACGACGATATAAAAGAATCATTAAAAATGGTCAAATTTTCTGACTCACAGAAAACATTAAAAACTGATCTTCTATTGTTTTAGTTAGAGAAAGAGTTAAATATGATGGTGTGTACAAAAGGTTTTTGAACTGGTGACAATCAGGTAATCCACACCCTTGTCAGGTCATGAAAATTCCTTTGACCCGTGACCATAAAAGGTCACCTTAAAATGCAGCTATATTCTAATTACACAATGCCACAAATAATGACAATAATAATAATACATTTTATTCAAAGGCACCTTTCAAGACTCTCAAGGTCATTGTACAGATAAATGCACGAAAATAATGTATAGAGACATACAATAAAATGTAATAAAGTGCAGTTAAATAAAATAAATACAGTGCTACAAGTGTGGACTAGATTTGTAAATAAATATGGACTTAGTTGGGGGGCAGAGTGGCTGAATGCTCTGCCCTCCATGATAATGAGGCGGATGGATGAGGAGGATCTGAGGGTGCGGGCGGGTATGTTAATTTGGAGGAGGTCAGTAAGATACCGAGGGGCGAGGTTGTGGATAATGGGAGAAAGACAACAACTTGCTTGCTGAATGTTTTCATGTCAGTCAGAGGCTTTGCCAAAGACTTGAATGTCCACAACTCCAAGAAATCATGTCTGCACCTCTGGATGGATGTGTCTGACAACATGATCTTAGCCCCCAAGAAGCGGGGAAGGGTGACACAACATTACACAACATTACACAACATTACACAACATTACATGAGCCAACATTGGCAACCTCTTTAACTCTGTGAGCCTTGTTACTGGAGTCATTTCTAATTTATGACCCCATTCTTTATCTTCCCATTATGACATCCCTTTTTTGTATGAATGTAATTTGTTGGAAGAAGAAATACTTATTTTCCTTATGTTAAAAAAAATTGATAAGATTACATAATGTATCACATGCTGTGTTAATTTTTTGTCAGCCAAAGACACACTCTACGGCGGTGAGGATGGATGTATAATAAAATGTGTGTTTACTCTTGCAGAATGCCTTTCCATTTCTGCCCCCAGTGTGGGACAAAGCTGCAGCCTGATTTCAGGTTTTGTCCATCATGTGGAGAGAAACTTCCCTCTGCTTCTGATGAATGCGAACCTGCAAGCTCAACAGCTTCTTTAAGTCTCTCTGCGCCCACAGTAAAAGAAGCAACAACATCTATAATTAAGACAAGCCGTGCTTCAAGCTCCACTAATGAGCCCAGGGAAAGTAAGGCAACATATCTCTGCAACATTTTATTGAAGATTTACCTAATGGTGTCCTTTGATATCAGCTTTAGTGTGGTAATAAAAGTTTTTAAAGTCTCTTTTTCTGCTGCCCCTGCAGGTCTCACTTCATCTCCAGCTTTAGCTCGTCCTGCACTGCGAAAAACCCGCAACTCCCTTCGTCTGGACAAAGAAGTTAAATTCAACAACAAGGATGCTGCTCCACCTGTGGTGCGCTCCACTTCTCCTGTCAAAGATGACAAGACTGAAGGTAATTAATTAAAAGATCCTGGAAGCAGTTTCACCTTAAAGGTTTTATTTAGCTTTCTGATAAGAGATAAAAGAAAATAAGCAGCAGGTGTAATGTATAACTGCATGTTGCCTTTTTTCCTGGAAATAAAAGGGCTGTGATTTGCATCCACAGATAATGGAGTTAGGTGGCAGGTTTCTCCTCCCAGGCAGCACACAGTCACTTTCAAACTCGATGCAGAGGTGGTGCCAGATTCGTATTCTTCAACGTCTCCTGCTGGAAAATCCCCTCGATCTGGTGAGCAGACTGTTTAGTCTGATCATACAATGCCTTTTGAAACCTGCTGTGTCTTTCTAACCCATGTTGATTGTTGTTGGATTTCTGTGTAGTCAGAGGAAAGTCAAAACTGTCCAGCCCTGTGAAGCAGGCAGAAGAAGGAAAAAGGCTTTCAGTTAGAGCAAGTGGGCCAGCAGAGACCTCAGCAGCAGACGGCTCCTCTGTGGCTTCCCCTCTTTCATCTCCTAACTCGAGGTCTCCTTCTAAAGGTGAGCTGCACCTTTCACAGTCGCCACACAATACAAGATGTTACACACATCACAATCCATTGGTTGATTAAATCCACCAGCTGGCTCCATTCTGAAGAATATTATATTACTGTTGATAGAAATTATCATCTCTGAAGCTTCCTGGTATAAATGAGGTCCACTTGAATATATACAATGAATTCTTTGTGAATTAAAACTTAAAATAAATCCTCATCTTTTCTTCCAACGCAACACACCAGTAAACCTTTGTTTGCTTTAAATTGCCACTAATCAGATTTACCAGGATGTCAGGATAAGGTAGACACAAATGTGCAGTAAATGTAATTTTGTCTTCTTTTCCCTACATAATTAATCTGATTTTTTTTTGTATGAATGTGCAACAGCAGGAAAAAGTAAAGCCAAGAAGGCAAAGCATGTGCCAGCTGTGGCGCCGCTGCAGGAGGGCGAGGAGGTGACGGACACAACGGGCAAGAAGTGGAAACTGATGGAACTGCAGAGTCAGAGCACGACAGAGCTCATCTACGAAGGTGAGACTGTGTTCAGGGCATCAGGGGAAGTAAAGGGAAATAAAATTAATGTTAAAGTTAACCGTTACATATTAGTGATTTTAAATTACACAGTTACTGCTACATCCCTAAAAGCAGATACAAAACGAAACAGATCATAACAAACCATAAACCGAAGAGAAAGAACACTTTATTGTCATAACTGAATTATGTTGTTTTGCCTTTTTCAGTTTCTCGGCCCAATTCCAAGGAATCTAATCACATTCTTAAACTGGTAAGTCCCAACGCCTGAAGGAGATTTTAAGGTTTTCCATTTACTCATTCAAAATGCGATGAATTATTCTCATGCTGTGTCACTGAGGTGCCATTATTTTAGAAATAATTGGCTTTTCACTCATGAATTCATCAACACACTGATTTTATTTGTTCTCTGTTTCTGTGAGTAATGCCTCTTCAGTTTTTTTTGACATCACTGTGTAGAGTCAAAGTTTATCTTCTATTTCTTACTCCTAGGCTGCTAAAGATGGAAAAATCTTCAATGAGCAGAACTTCCTCCAGAGAGCTGCTAAACCTGCATCTGGTGAGGGTTTAGTGTGTTATGGTGGATTTTTCCTTCCTTTCCTAGATTAACAGGTTTAAGCTCCTAAAAGCTGTAAATGTTTTTGTTCTACTTAGACTCTGTTGTGAACTACACAATAAATTGACTTTCTTAAAACAAAAGCAGCGACAGTATTTTAGTGTTTATGTTACGAGGTGACTGGAAGTCTGAACGTGTCACACAGAAATGAGTCAGACACAGGACGACTAACAGCTACAGACCTTAAGATGGTTCTTTTACTTGTGATCTGGTTACACAATGTTGCATAAAAGTATCTGCTTGATTTCATAACACATTCAGAGGAAGGCAGAGGTGGAGAAATAGAGCATCAGCAAAAAGCTTTAGCCCTCTCTCTGTAACGTTACTTACGGTTTGTATCACACATGATCATCTGTGAACTAAGACGTTTGGTCTCTTTAGTGGAAAAATGGATCAGACAAAACAAGATGGACTTCCTGGGGATCCCTTCCTGTGTTGGCTTTGGTCTTCATGCAGATTCGTACAGGTGCGAAGTACGTCTGTGAATATTTACACATTATTATAGAAGGGCCTTTTACATTAACTGTGGGCTTTCCTTTTTTCTCCTAGGTTTCTGATTTTCCCCAGCATAGGCCAGTCCCTTCACTCCGTCACTGAGGAAGAAAACGAGCTTCTGTCTGAGAAAGTTGTTCTTCAACTCGCCTGTAGAATAGTGAGTGTTCTCACATCCTCTGTAAACTCTCAAGCTTAGCCTCCAAATAAAACATTAAAAATAACCATTAAAGCATCATTAACAGTAATTCCCACCTTCTTAACAGTCTGTAACATTTGTTTCTCCTTGCAGTTAGATGTGCTGCAGTATATCCATTCAAACGAGTACGTTCATGCTGATATTAATGCAGAGAACATCTACGTAACACAAGGACAGAAATCACAGGTGGGAAATATTTAGAAATGTGCCCTGTGAGTGTCTGTGACTGAAGCGTGTTTTACACTGATCACTCTCTGCTCCTGTGTGTGGTTAGGTGTACCTGGTAGGATACTGCCATGCATTCAGGTACTGTCCAGGAGGTCAACACGTAGAGTATCGTGAAGCCAGCAGAACGCCACACGAGGGCACCGTAGAGTTCATCAGCCTGGACGCACATAAAGGAGCAGGTGCGTCACCTCTGTGGTTCACTGAGTCCTCATCTATAAATTAAAACCCTCCACCAGTCTCACTGAATTATACCTCACTTCATCCTATATATTACTGTAAACCAACACATTTATTTTCTTCCTTCCATGAGAGACGCTCTGCCCACACTCCATCTGTCACACATAATAAGACCTGATGATTTGATTTTCTCTTCTGAAACTGACTGTGATGTTCTTCAGTGTGAAAAAAACAACTCGTGCAACATTCTCATTAAAAAAAACATTAAAAAGGAAGGTTAAACACCTTTTTGATGTCTCACTGTTTTAGCTCCGTCTCGCCGCAGTGACTTGCAGTCTCTGGGTTACTGCATGCTGCACTGGCACACAGGGACGCTGCCGTGGTCTGAAATCACGCAACCCGACCAAGTTGCCGCCCAGAAACAGAGGTAAGAGGAAGCTTATCAACACACCACAGAAACGCCACGCTATGGCAGATTTCTGATGCAAGCCTCACTGACTTCATCCCACACTGTTGTGTAACATGAATTAAATCCAAATGACTGAAACAAAGTTCTCAATGCAGGTACATGGAGGATGTTAGAGCGCTGTTGAGCCACTGCTTTGGGAAGAAGAAAGTTTCCAGTGAGTTTAAAAGTGTCTTCTATATAACATATAACGAGGTTGACTGCTTGCTGTTTGCTAATATGTCTCTGTGTGTCATGGTGCAGGCGCATTTCAAAGCTACCTGACTGCAGTGATGGCTCTGCAGTACTCTGAGCAGCCCGACTACTCGGCGCTGAAGGCTGGACTCAGTGCTGCTTTGCTGCAGCTGGGGGGGTCGATGGAGCAGCCACTAGACATTTAGGTGAGGACGCACCACTCTGCACTTCCCAGTTGAATATCTTTACCTGTACTTGGGTACGTCAGAGGGATGTTCTACGAAGAATTATATGCATTAGCTGTCTCAACCTATAACCCCAGTTAGGAATAACGAGTATTAATCAGACATGGTGGACACGTTTTGACTCTTATTTCGCACAAGACAGACTGACTGCATGCTGCCTGCTTCAGTCAAGGGCAACAATTTAATATAACTGAGAACAATGAGGAATATTTAAAAATGTATTATATAGTGCAAAGTGTGCAAAAGAGAAACCCTGGTAGAAGATTGTTAGTCATGCAAGTTAATGTATTTATTTCAGGCTCTGTGAACTCTCAATGCAGTCTGTTACTTCTAATGTAACAGCTGTACATTACAGCTCTTAAACTTTATTTATTTAAACACTATGCTTGAGATATGCATTTAGGTCTGACTCTGTCCCATAATGAAAGACACGAAAAAAATCACTTTTGGCCAAATCAGAGTGAAATCAGTGTTTTGATTGTGTATTGTCTGTGATAAATCCCCTTTGACTGAACAAAAGATTATGCAATCGTTTATTGTGTGCTCTATTAGCTGCAATTCCAGCAGCGAAAAATAGACCTAATTATATTTAACAACTTCAACATATTTCTGTATTATCTGCAACTTAATGCACGTAGTTTCTTCTGGCAACACGACACATAAAGGTACATAAGCTGTATCCCAATTCAGGGAGAGTAGACGCATGAGAAGTTGCATGAGAAGGCTGCGTGAGCGCTTGTTAAAGTTACGGTCGAGCCTACGACGGACTTCCGGCTTGCGTCATGACGTCACGTAGCGCCGCTCCTGTTGTGTAGCAACCCGGACTGCCAAATTTTTATCCCGAGGATCAGGATAAGACGACGTTGTAATTGTATCTAATTTTTTTTTTTTGACTGAAATTGATCCCCAAATTGTGTTTTTAATATTTTTTTATATACTTGACGACTTGAGGGGCTTGTACTGTCCGGAGAACATGGTCAGGAAAAGAACTGATGGAAGAGTTGCATTATTACAGCCCATTCAAATGACAAACCCTGAACGTAACCCTTTCTGGAGCAGGTTAAGTTACCGTGGTGATCTCTTGGATTAAAAAAAAAAGCTACATTTGTGACACTGAAAACCCCTGATTTAGGATCAACATTTCTCACTAATGTACATATTCTGGTTTTACACCACAGTTTTCACACATAGATTTATTCTGAAACTGGTTGTTGGGCTCCCAAATGTCATGTAGATTGCTGTATTCACATAAATAGCTATTAAAATGTAATTAATTGAATACTTTAAATTAGTGCAATTAAAACCGAAGACATCTTTTTTACTCATGGTTTTTATCATAAAAGTTTTGTGTGTATTTTTTAACCAGAAAAATGTGCAGAGGAGATGACTGAGGTTTTCCAGCCCTGATCTGTGTTTTTTAAAAGCAGCACATGACAGCCTCCACCAATCAGACGCTGTCGCCTCTGTGTAGCCTGACAGGCAAAATCCAGGGTAACAAAGCTAAGCGCACACATGAGCACACAGCAGTAATTAGAAGCAGTCTGGATGAATATTCACATTGTTCTCATTTATCATCATCTGGATTTTGGTAGTTGTACAGTAAGAAGACAGAGTCCAGAGAGAATAGACCATATTAAAACTTTAAAAGGAAGACAGCGAGCCTCTCTCATCCTCAGTGGAAATGACACTAAAGGAAATATGAAACTTGTACTTCAAACTGTCAAACATCTGTGCTTTGTGAGTGATAATAATATTTAAACATATCTATTTTGTTTTATTTTCAGAGGTGCTCGGCCAAAAAGAAGACTTTTATTCATCCTGCTGTTTTATTGCACTGTTGTGTCCTACAGTTTGATGCATTGGGTTTGTTTACATTTCAGATGTTCGTGGTGTTTTTCAGATAAACTGCACTGCCGACTTTAGACTTGAGAGAGCAATGGGAAAGGGATGCAAGTTCTTATTCTGGTGCACAGATTTTGGGTGATGTTTTACACTTTGTTGGTTACATGTTTTAAGAGGTTTGTGGGACTTTTAGATATTTAATGCATTGTTTTTAATTATTTGTTTCCTGTGAATGTCAGAGGAACACATCTTTTTTTTCTTTGATGTCAGCCTACTAATGCTGAACACTTCTTTAAGATGCGTTGACATATAGATTAACACAAACAGTGCCTTGGTGTTCTTTGACATTCAGTTTCTACCCGTGAAAGCCAAAGAGCACCAGAAACAACCCAGCATTCATTTATGTTCTCAAGTGTTTAACAATAAATTCTACAGGTGAAACTGGCCCGTTGTGATGTTTAACTACTCTGTTAAAAAAAGACACTCGAGCTGATTCATTCAACACAACTGACATGTTAATTTTAAAGAAACCTTTATAAAGTTTAAACATTTCTGAACATAAACATTTTAACATTTCAAGACATATACAATTCTTTATATGAAACAGTAAATATCTCTTATTGTGCACACTCTTAAAGTAATTCCGAAAATAAACACTGTTATCTTTTGCCTGATCTCTCCTGTCGTGGCATTTAAATCCTTACATCTCTTGTCACTTGAGGCACTTTCTGAATGACGAGGCTTTTGAAGAAACATGTGACGCATGACGCTGAAAGACTATAGCGCCCCCGTGAGGCAGCTCTTGGACACAGTTACAGACCGGACGGCTTCCTTGGAGCGGAGCCTAGCTTACACACTTATCAGTTGAGCTTTTTATACAGGCATGCTGGCAGCGTGAGGCAGCTACACATGCAGGTTTAAATATAGTTCACACTGCAGATTGTTCTCAGGTTTAACCAAAACGAGTTCTGAAGAGAAACTTTGACCTTTCAAGTGTTTATATAACGACATCTTCATTCAAGGTACAGCTTTGAACATTAAATCCGACGTTAGCACTACAAGTGTACTTATAAATTTTCTCATTGACTGTCTCTGATGCCTAAAATGAATGGTCCTCTTCGTTTTCAGGGTACATTCCTGGTTTGGAAATGACTCCGTGTCTCCAGACAAACATCACATGCTCATGAAACCACTAACAAGGAAAGAGCTGCGGGCTGTACACCGATTTAACACTGAAACTCATAACCTCGGTAGTTTTTCATATCCACAAATACTGATATCTTTGAAAACCTCGTAATGCAGCTCAACAACTGATTGTATGCTTCACTGTAGATTGAAAAGACAAACGTCAACTTGAACTTATAAAAACCATTTCAAAATGATTACCTTAAAAATAAAAAGCACTGTAATAAAGCCGAAAACAAGGCCGCTCTCATGGCTGTTCCTGAAATGTTGACATTTTGGACACTGATTTTTCACATGACAGGAGCAGTTGATCAAAGTGTAAACTTAAGTGGCGTCGCGCTTTAAGGTGGAGTCTGCAGCTCTGGAGAACAATTGTTGATATTTAGCTTGTAAGCATATTTACCGTCACTTTCGCTCACACAGCCCCCTTCCTTCCATCCTGTCCTGTGCACGAGCAGGAACGTGCTCGGGACACACTGGAATAGTGTCTTGGATCAGTCCAAGCCACTTTGGTTCCCATTTACAGAGGCAGAGCTGTGTACAAACACTGCTTTTTTCAGTGCACACATATAAACAGACAGCTAGCAGACCATGAGGAGATAATCACTGAATTTAACAAAAGTGTATTCGATTAGAACCGCTGACTCCACCTCTAACCCAGGCAACAAGATGAAATGTCAAAAGAATGATTACTGTTGGACTGTCAGTCGACAACCTCGAGCTTCATCGTTCTTGGTCAGAACAAGGCAAATGTGTGCACAAACTCGGCCATAATGGAAGAGCTTGTTTGTCTGAGCAACAAGTGAAACATCCTCAAGGCCTCCAGTCCCGCAGTGTAAGTGAGAGATGGCACCAGTAATTCAGAGTGGGAGAAATGGTTTCAACGGGGCTCCACCGCGTCATTAGAAGACGGTAGTGGCCAAATGGCTGGGGGTGGAGGGACGCTCCTCCTGATCATGTGACGTTTCCTCTCCTGAAAGATTGGAAACAAGGCAAATTAACGAAGCTGTCACACCGGCAGTCATGAGAACAACCACCGTCTGTGTTAACCGACTCTCCTAACTCCTCTCACCGAGTTGTTCGTCTCCCTTTTCCTCGCTGTGCTCCTCCTTCTCCTCAGGAACTTCGATCTGACCCAAATCCTGCGCATCACCCACACTCGACTCCTTTAAAGGGAAAAAATGTTTTAACCGTGCTTTTGAAAGCATAAAAACAGTCGAAGTAACGTAGCTGCTTCAACAGAAATCTGTTCACCTGTGATTCTGAGAAACGATCTTCATCCGAGTTCCTGAATCCTTCAGGAGCCTCCATGAGGATTTCAAGGCCGTCTGCCTCCTCATCATCGCTGCTGAGTGACACAGAAACACTGATGTGACAACGACATACATGCTGCCTGGGAGGAACATCTCATTTCAGATTGTCACACATGATCTGTCACCTCTCCATTCACACTACACTATTTATACACTGCAGTTTATTAAACGTAAAAGCCCTACATGTCTTCAGTTTGCATCATGCTCCACATATTTCTCCAAAACTCATCCAGACACATATGTTGTCTTTTGCAACTTCAGGATCTCGACTGAAATACTTCTCAGAGACATTAATCACATCAGCTGTCAGGCCATGTCTACACATTATCTACATAAAGTAGGTCACATAAACAAATGTGCACATCAACATAAAGATATATTGACACACTGACGTCATTCTGTCATAACTACAAGCAGCAGGCAGGAAAAAACCTTTACAACAGATTCTTAGTCTGAGGATTTTCTAACGTCCACCACATGAAAAGATTTTCTGTGGCGTCAGCAAAACTGCAGCAATCCATCACTTTTAGTTGGATCGAAATTAAGTCCAATAAACGGCACTTACACACCTGATTCAGCCAAACTATGCTCAGAACAATGTAGCTGCCAAGTACTTTGAAAAACTGTGAGGAAGTGTACCGAGGAGAACTGGCGCTGTTATAAAGGCACAGAGAGCTCACACTGTTTTTTTCTGTTTCCTGCATCGGGATCGTTATCAGGCTTCTGCAGAGCTTGATGACAAGCTGATCATTTGAATTAGGTACGTTGGAAGAGGGAAACATCTAAAACATGCAGGATAGTGGCCCTCGAGGACCAGGATTGGACACCCCTGCTCTTTAAGATTCACTTTAGTGTCTCACATTGCAGGAAATTTGTAGTGCTGCTGACATTAACAACTACTTTACCGGTAAGTCTGTTAATCTAAATCAGTGGTTCTCAACTGGTGGGTCGGGACCCAAAAGTGGGTCGCGAAGCCATTTTTAGAGGGTAGCAGAAGCATGCCCACCCTCCAAAAAAGTAGTGGTGTAAAGTCTTTTATTTTAAAGGACGTGTTTCTTATGACACAGTTTGCTTTCAGTAGCAGGATATTTAGTGGTGGTGACACCAGTAGTTGCCCACTATTACCCTCTAAATTTGACTCTGACAGCTTATTGGAGAAATTTATGCTAAAACGTTCCAAAAATGAACCAAAATGTTCTCAGAATCTGTCTAAATGGGCTAAAATATGTTCAAAAACTTGGTAAAAGTGTCCAAATATACCAAAATGAGCAAAAAATAAGCTAAAATTTTCCCAAGCTGTATCAAAATACGTTGAGACTACACCCAAATAATACTTAATTTGTTAACAGGAACAGCAAACTTCAAAAAGTTGGGTCGCGACCATCATTAATAGAGACATAGTGGGTCCTGAGGCTGGACCAGTTGAGAACCACTGATCTAAATGATCGATTGTTCTCATTCAGGTTCATTTTCTTTTGACAAAATGAACATCCAACAGGAAAATCAAACATAATAAAAATAAACCAAGAAGAGGGCTTACTATTTACGTCAGCAGCAAAACTCTTAAAGAACTAGTTTCCATCAAACCCCTTAACAAAGTGAAAAACTAGTGCAAGTGCAGCCTGGACAATGTGGATGTTTTACAGCACAGAGCAGCTTAAAGAATTCCTCCTCTCCTTGTTGCGTAATTGTTCTCTGACTCTGGTAGCAGCTTTAAACTCTATAAAAATGTCACTGAATGTCTTTAACTTGTACGGTGAGTTTGTCAGAGTCTTAGTGGTGCAAAACAGCAGCTTGGAAGACACTGCTGGTTTGCATGTAGCCTTCATTAGTCACTATTTCTTACTCGCTCTGTTGTCTGAAGATATGTAGGTGAGAGCCGCTTTACTGGAAAATTAAATACAGTAAATGTGAGCACAGAGAGAAGCAAACAGGTGTTCAGGTGCCTCAGTGTCGAATATCTCCTGTATGTTTTGTCCTCAGGTGCTACTGAAACTCTGTGCAGTGTAAAAAAAACACTTAGCTGCTAAATGCTCGACTGTGTCTGTCTGAATGAGGTGTTGTGAAGCTGAAAACTATATGAGAGCCATGAGAAAGAATCAAACCAGTAAAGTTGAGGGTCAGACAGATAAACAATGAGCTGAAACTCCAAAGAAAGCTCCTTAAAGTTGAGGGGAAACAGCCGATGTGGGTGACTATTCTCTGAGAAAAGTTAATCAGTACAAATGACCTCTTTGACTGTGATACATTCTGTTTGATTAGCTGCTCTACAGCGAGCTACTTCAGGCTGGCTGTTTCTTTCCTGTTGACACTGACCTTCCTCCAGAGTAGAAGATCTCCACGTTCTTTTCCTCTTCCTCCGTTTTCTCTTCTTTCATTTGGTTTTGGTCCTCTTCAGGTTTCTTATCCTGCTCTTCTTTCTCCCCTTCTTCTATCTGTTGTTGTTGTTCCACTTTCTGTTGCTGCTCATCCACCTGTTGTTCATCGTCTTCCTGTTGTTTTTCATCTTTCTGATCTTTTTCCTCGTTCTGTTGTTGCTCGTCCTTCTGATGTTGCTCGTCGTTCTGATGTTCCTCATCGTTCTGTTGTTGCTCGTCTTCATCCTCCTTTTCATCTTCATCAAGATCAGAGCAGTTGAGGAAGTCGAAACTTTCAAGGGCTGTCTCGACTTCTTGGGTGAAACTAATAGAAGTAGGAAAAGGAACCTGAGGAAAAACAAATCCAAGTGTTAAAATATCACAGTCAACATATTTTAGACTTTACATACACAATAGACTGCATTGAAAAGACGGATGTAGCGACTGTGACATTTTGGACATCAACATCTTGGTGAGGGGTAGATCGAAATGAGAACTTGAGGACACTGCACACACGTATATGGTAGCAACCTGTCAATCATTAAGTAGCCCTACAGCCTTCCCTTTATCAATGTGGCTGTAATTTACTAAATTTACACCATGCTGTGTTGAAGGAAACTTGAAACAACAACTGAAACCATAAACTTATCAAGAAAATGTTAATTGAAGCAATAAATCAAAGGAAAAGAAGAGCCGTTTTCTCATAGATTTCTATATAATCAGACATCTTCGCCCCCCTGCTGGTGATTAGAAGGACTGCAGCTTCACTTCAGCTCAGCACTGGGGTCATTTTTCAACCTTAAAGGCTACGTCCATCTTTTATATACAGTCTGTGACAAATACACAAAATAAACTCGCTGTTGATCTCACCGTTGGAGCATCCTCTGGTCCTTTTAGCTCCTGGACGGACTGAGGTGGCTGACTCTGTTCTACTTGGTGTCCCTCTGCTGCTTCAGCTGTGTTGGTTTCCGTTTCTGCTTCAGTCTGTTCAGTCTTTACTGATGAATCCTCAGGTGGATGATCCTTCACCACCTCTGCAGACACATCTGCGTTCTCCACCAACAACACAGGAGGTACGGAGGAGACGTCGGGGCACGAGCTGCTCCTGTCTGCGGAGGTTTCTGACAGGTCCTCTGACTGGACAGACGCTCTGTCAGTCGCAGTACAGTCTGGGCTGCTCCCTCCGACGAGGCTGTGAGAGCAGGAAGTCTGCAGATGGCCGTTAGGCACCGTGTCTGTCTGAGTGAAGACCTCGCCGGCTTCTGTCTCGTCCTCCTCTTGGTTTGATGAGAGCGACGGCGTCGAGGCACTGGACTTGTGCGGCGTGAACGACAGCTGAGTGGTGAGAGTGGTTTGCAGCATGTTGGAGGCCGTCAGCCGCTGAGTGTGATGAGCCAGAGCCGGACTGGAGGAGTCATCGGAGGATTCAGAGGAGTTGGACCAAACCGTCCCGTTCTCCATTTCACCCTGACGCTTCAGCAGAGACTGGAAAGGAAACGAGATAAACAAATGCATCAATCTTATCTCCACATACAGCAGGACTCTTTGTAAACATGCTGGTTATCAAATTACATCCAGAGAAGCGATATGCAACCGGCAAGTTAATCAATCCAGCGGTGGATGTATTAAACAGGGGGCAAGCAAAAACAAAAGCCATTGAGAAAGTTAAGATTGATTCAAACAGCAAAATGAAATATAAAGTGCTGGAAGTGACTGGTTTTTGGCAGGTAAAAAAGAGAAACAGGTGAGACTCAACTCGTGAGTCTCTGCTGACGTCAAGAACATCTCAGTTTGTCCTGCTGCAGGGTTTAATATCAAAGACGTAGTGAGACTACGTGCCTTTCACGTCTAAAGATTCAACACATGAATGTTATTTCAGCTCATTTAGGATCATTTCTTGCTAATTTTTCAACAATGTAAATGGTTGACATGAATTTTAAAGAGACAGGAGGGATTTGATTTATGAGATAATATCTGGGAAACATGCTACGTCCTGCTCCTGCTGCACGAAAACAACAAATGTCTACTAATCTGCTGTTAAAAACGGCCCCTGGAAATGCTCGCTCTACTCCTGCTTCAGTAACATTTGGTAAAAACTGCAGTTTAAGATGAACTAACACACTGTTAGTTGAAGTCCTTCACAGGAGAGATACGATTTATGAGGTAATATCTGCTCAAGAGTCATACGAGCACCTGAGTGCCTACTAGCGACTGAATACCACCTTATGCACTTTGTATTTATTTGTAATGCACTGAGAGATTTTTTATTTTTTATTTATTTATTGATCCTTTATTTTTCTTGCAGAAGGGAATAACAGAATGAATTAGAGAAGTGAATCAAGCCAGTCGGCCTGATGACAGTGACTTATTTGTAATTTCAGTAATTAATTACTGAAGTTTTTGGGGTTTTATGCAAACAATTTTTTAAAACAACAAATATTTGATGCTTGAAGTTTTACACAAAAAGATGTGGCTACATGCTGCATCTGAATTAATAGAAACAGATGACCGTATTTAAGCAATGTTAATATATAATTTTGTGATTTTGGTGACATGGGATTAGTCGTTCCTTTATACACTAAACAATTAACATTTGTCACTTTATTGATTTTATAAACAAAATAATAATCAGCTAATTAAAAAAAGGTTGAAATTAAAACATTATCAGGATTTTTCTATTAGTGTTTGATTAGAAATTAACTGACACAATTAATTCAATCTACAAAACACTTCTAGAGCACAGACTGCTGCCACATGTTGATTACTTCTGGTTAATAAATGATTATTTTCTTCTAAAGTTTGGCCACAGCAAACTAAACTACAGCTACCACTACGTCCCAACACACCGGCTGTGCTGAGGTGAACCGGGTCGGTGTCGTGTAGCTGAATTCACAACGCAAGGACGCCACCCTGTCCGCCACCACACTGTGGAAAGCCTCCGCCATCGAGCGGCTCAGCCTGGGCCCGCCACGAGGCACGCTCTTCATCGAGGTGAGGAAGAGGAGGGACATATTGGAGCACTACTCAACCACTATTAAACAGCTACAAGGACCACAGCTGCGTTCATACATGCTGCTGCTGCTGTCACACAACCCGCCGCTGCTATCGGCCATTCTGCGGGCATCAGGCACGCCACTCCCACAACCACACGTCCTCACACACAGCCCTCTGCGAACGTCCTCACACACACCAGCGCTACCACAACACACAAAGCAGTTGGGGAGCAGCTGAAATAGAACAAGCCGGTGAAATGACAGTAATAATAGCCATCAGTAATACAAATACACAGAAAGTGTATACATGCAGCAAGAACAAAGAGTGCACATCTGTTGCGAACCCCTTTACGCAAATAGTGAACCTGCAGTGCAGCAGAGAAAGTGTGATGGAGTTGGTGGAAAAAGCTGAGGCTGAGTATCTCTTGTAATGTGACTCACATAGAACACCTGCTCTCGCATAGAGGGCGTGTCAGGAGGGCTCTGATTGGACAGCAGCCGTTTAGAAACTGTACTGGTGGAGCATGTTTGGTCATCCTTATCAAATGGACTGGAAAAAAAAGAAAAACAGGACAAGGAGTGAGAAACAGGGTAAAAAAAAAAGACAGATAAACGCTGTAATAAAAGGATGCAGGTCTAAGCACCTCCAGGTGACCTCCAGGTTCAGCTTCACCGTCCCGAGGTCGTTGATATCCACAGCGAGCGTCTGGGGGAGGGGGCAGAACAGATCGAGCATCTCGCAGGACACGCTGCCCACCACCACGTGATTGGCCAGGCTCTTCAGCTCCGTCACCTTGACAACCAGAAACAAGCAAACCTCAGAGAGATGACGACACGCAGACACCACAGAAACTCAACAAGAGCAGCGATTATCTGCAGCCTCTGACCACAGTCACAATGAGGAGCAGTTCTCTGAGCTGGCGCGATAAGGCCACGGTAATAAGATACGTTTTCTTAACGTCAACAAATCCTGTAAAAGACAAAAACTAACAATGAACCCATCCAACCAACAAGCTCCTCTTGTACAGCTAATGCCTGATATGGAGTATTCCTCTGTGCCATAGACTGTGAAAAACAAAGAAGTCACAGTGCTGCATTTGAATTCTTCATTACAATGAACACGGGGATGAAAGCTTAAATAGTAGTTTGCAAACATACAGAGTCCTGCTCCTGCTGCACAAAAGCAGCAAATGCCTATTAATTTGCTGTTAAAAATAGCACCTGGAAATGCTCGCTTTACTCCTGCTCCAGTAACATTTGGTAAAAACCGCAGTGCCCAGTCAGTCTAAAGAGTTAGTGTAAGTCCTTCATCCTTTTAAATTTGGTTTCATTACCTTGATTGACAGCAGTTCTGTGACCAGAGGCAGGAAAACGTACTCCTCGCTGTCCCATATCTGCTTGTTGCTGACTTCCACGCGGCCTCGTAGCCTCCAGCGCTGCCTTCCATAGCGCATGAGGACCTGTCAGGGCCACAAATAGCCGATGTGATAAAGCAGATACAGACACTCGCGTAAGAATGTGCTGGTGTTTTGCGCGTCTTACCTCGTACTGGTCACCAGCACACAGCCGAGCAAACCCAGCGAGGCCTGAAACATCAGAAAAATGAGAACTGGACTAGCAGAGAGGAGAGCAAATGGGAAGTCACGTGAGGGTAGTAGAAAATGACTCACCCTTCATCTTGACATGAAATTCTCCCATTTGGCTTTCTATTTCACTCTCAAGTGAGCACATGTGCTGCAGAGACAAAAGCAGCGACGGGTTAAAATAGAGAACCGCCTTCTGTTACATCAAGAACTGAAACAATAAGTCGCCTAACCCTGTGACCAAAAAAACTTCTGGCTCACAAAATGCACACCTTGTATCAGAGCCAGAGCCCCTGAACTACTCATCCATGATGTGTTGATCCATCAGGAAACCTAACCAGTAGAGCCGGGTATCGCCGCTGACCTCCCGATGCGATACGATTCCGATAAACTGGGTCCCAAGTCGATACGATTGCCGATATAATTCGATACGATTCAATATAGATATTTTAGTTACAACACAAATTTTGCTTTGGCAATGGAAAAGATTCTCAAAGAACTAATGCTTTAAATTCAACTGGAACAGTAGCCCTCTAACCTGGTGCATAACTAAATAGTATTATTTACATTAAGAACTGACTGTTAAACAAATACTTATACAGCATCATGTACTTTTTTTTAAACAAAATTTCACAATTTCACTGTCGCCAGCGGTTGAAAATACCCTTTTCAGATGGAACACTGGTCCCCAGCACACAAAGACAGCGTTTTGCTTCTTCTTCCTCAGGTCCTTCCTGTTTTCTTTTTTCCCAAAGCCGAAGCGCCGCAAGACATCGGCTTTTAAATTTGCCGGGTAGTGAAGTTGCGTGTCTGCTTCCGCCATCTTCCACGTGGCCTGGATCTGGCGTGATCTGATCATCTGACTTCGATAATGTTGCACTAAGCACTAAACCACGCGAGACTTAAAGGGGCAAACCAAACAAAACGACAAAAAAAAAAAAAACGATACTGGGATTATGTATCGATAATCTTTCCTACACAGGTGTATCGATTAAATATCAGTATATCGATATTTTTAACCCACCACTACTAACCAGAGCTCAAAATTGTGATATTTAATCAAAATCTCCTTAATCTCATTTAAAAATTTGCCAAAAAATAACATTTTGTTCTAACTGGCTTCTGTGAAAAAGGAAAAACTGTGTGCTCGCTGGAAAAACCATGAAGCCATTAGTAACACGGCTGTGATCAACAGTCACGTGACAAAAACTTCGGGATTTTTTGGCTGAACTGGGCTGAACTGCAGGCTGTGTACACATAGAACATAGATGGACAGGAGAAGCACGGAAACAAAGAGCGTGGTTTTTGGCAGTATTGGTAACAACTGTAGGTACCGTAGGAAAAGTGTTGTATAAGCTGATTCCAGTTTTTTAAATTTTTGTAAAATAAATGATCAAAGAAATTCAACTTTTGTTTTTTTTTAGGATTTGTGACATTACAACTATGTCAGGGTGCACAAAAAGACATGTTTTTAGTTCTGTTTCGCTGTTTCCATGGAGGTGCAAGACTTTATATTGCAGGGAAAATGAGCCCACATTATTATTATTTCGATAATCATCCGCTGAGAAATTTCCAAGCAACAGTTCCGTTTTTAGATCCCGTTATGACGACGCGTTATCTTTCTTTTCTTTTAGTTTCGGTTCACTGACAGATCTGTAAATTAATCAGCAACGACAGCAATCAAAAGATGAAGCCTGAATTACACTACAGTGTTCATGGTTTCTTGTCCGTTTTTGGCAAAATGCTAAAAAGAAAACACAAAGCTGACCCCAGTGTTCATGTGGACTCTTACCTCTGTACATTCCCTGTAACCCTTGTTGGCCTCACTCAGACTCTCTCTGGCCTCCCTGCTGCCAGTAGCGGAGTTAAATGCCGCCACCATCTTACTCGCGCCGTCACGCAGTCGTCGCTGTATACAATAAGCATCGTACAGTTCCTCAAGCTGGAAAGACGAATAACACAAAGCTGTCAGCAAATGGATGTTATCAAAATGTATTATTACCTTATAAAGCCAATATGGCGGTTGAATATATTGTCATTCAAGAGTCACAAAACAACATGAGCATTCATTTGAAGTTGTGTTTGTGTTCATCTGATGTATTAAAGTCAATATTCACAGTCATTGCAAAGTGGGTTTATCAGAGTTTTATAAATGTGGTGAGCAGAATGAACGAAGACAGCCGAGTCGCAGCCAGTAAAACCAAAACAAAGATGTGAATAACGCTAAAATGCTCCATAGAAATGAAGAGAAACTACAAAGATGGTTGACAACTCTGTCAGCTTGTTCATTCATCTGTCTCCTCAATCAGTTCCATGTTTCCACACACACCTTGCTGAGGTGGAAATCCAAGCGACGCATGAACCTCTCTATGGCTTTCACTTGCTGCAACAGAGGAAACAATTATTAAAGATCACAAACTACTACAGGAAAGTCTCTCTTTCATCTACACACAGTTTCAGCGCACGGAGCTCAGATCAATACACAACAGGAGTGAATGAAACTCACCTTATCCAGTTCATACAAAGAGCCCTGCAAAGAAAAGAAACATTTAGTACTCAAAGCATCACATTAACACCCTGATGGACGACAGCAGCCAGTCTGATGCTGAACGATAGTTGATACTGGTGTGACTGGTTTGACAGCAGGAGCTCTCACCAAGCGACCGTTCCTCTTGTTTTCTCTGATCTGCTGACCCAGACTGTCCAGCTCCAGCTGGTGGACCTGCAGGTACGACCTGACAACAGAAACACATCGTCTTTACTCCTGTGATTCACTGAACAGCAGCAGTTTCGCTGCATGTTTAGAGATGTTTCACCTGGCAGCCGTCCACTGGAATCAATGCAAACAGAGCTGGAGATGTGTTTACTCACTGTAAGCCTCTGCGTAAGGCAGCGTACACTTCATCCAGCCGCTCGGGCTGGGGGGTTTTAGTGGGTGGCAGTTTGGTGGAGCCTGTGAACATCCTGCTTCCTTACAAGGCACGTTTCTCTTGGATCAAACAGTGCTGAGGGAGGGAGAGGAAGACACAGAGATAGAGCAGGGGATCATTTCTCACAAGGCCTTCTTGAACATTTCAATCAGAGCACGTTCAAAAAGGGCAGCAAGGAAACTGTCCAGGCAGAGAGAGAGGGCAGCTCACCTGCTGGAGATATTATCACTGCTGTGGCATGCTTGGAGAGTGGAGCACTGTGGCTTTAACAAACTGAAGGACATGTCCTGTAATTATACAAAAATGAAGACGTTAGAAACAAAAATGTCCCCTCTTCGCCTCGCACTTTACCGTACCTGACGCGGGTTTCGCTACTCTATGATTATCAAGCTTTCTGATAATTACAGAAGTCGCTGGAGAGAAGACCAACGAGAGAAAAAAAGACACAATCCACTCTTTCACTTCCTTGCTTGGCTTTGTTGCGAGTCTGAGACAGTGACATGCTCGCAGTAACCACAGTGGCCACCACTGACAACAGTAGGGAGCACAGTCTGCCTGGGCTTCTCTTCCCCTTCCTTCCCTCCCTCCCTGCCCCCCCCCCCCTTCACATCCAGCACCAGAGCACAGGAAGTCTCATGGCTGACTCTACACAGGAAATTCTACACAGAAGTTTGGCCGAAGAATATAAAACCATCCCTCCACTGTGTGCGATGGTGTAAAAACTGACCCCTTTCCTTACTCCCAAGCGAAGCAGATTAGTGATGCTCCAGTCGGGGGAAACTATAGGAGGAGAGGGTCGTGCCTGAGCTAATCTAGTCACAAAAGAGATTACAGACTTAAACCAAACTAAATCTGTCAAGCAGGAGCCTAACCCTTATTAACACATGGGATCTGTGAATGAGGCAGCAACTGGTGGCATCTGCTCTGCATCGGCTGACGGTGAACTCACAAACAGCAGAGAAATCTGTATTATTATAACAGATGGGATCAAGTGCTTCGCCTGCTGGAGCTGCTCAGATGGAAAAAAACACACAGATTATAGCTTTACGTGATCAAAGCCTTATTAGAAAACAACAGTGCTGATATGGGATTATGCTGCGTGCACCCTGCTGTCTCTCCGGTCGCGGTGAGGGGGGGCGTGGGCTCGGGGTGCACCGCGGTGGTCAGGGGTCCGGTTAAACCACTAATCTCACCTGCACCCTGCCAGGATTAACCGGAGCTGGTCAAGGTTAGAACAAAGCAAAGAAAACACGCCACAACATGAGATGTGTCTACGAGTACAGCACCCAACCTTTTGCCAAACATGTGCAGGACTCGGCTATAAAAGTGCAAAGTCATCATGAGAACACACATGAAAAGACCCCCAATCTCACACACTCCCACTCCTGCAGCATACATAGCTGTACATTCAGCCCACGCACAGGCCTCGGTGATACTGATAATTACGAGGGCCCGGTTTCCTCTCCGTCAGATGTGCTTTTATCCCTTTCCTTACATTAGAGATCATTAGCTGGATTAATCCTCTCCATGGAGCAGCGTGAACAAAGAGGACACTGTTCCCAAACACCTCACAAGACTGGAGTTTTGTTTAAAAAAAGAAAACTTTCATGCTTTCACTGCACGCACGATATATAGCCATGTTCAGGGAGTCTTCTGGGCCCACAATAACAACAACCACCACCTCAGGATCATGTAAGCTGAACAGAACTGCATTTAATTGTTATTTTTATAGCAAGCTGATTCAGTCTGTACTGTAAATATGGGTTAAATAGAGGCCTTGCAGTGGCGTTTATCAGATAAAACTCTGAAGAAGATCAATTTAGAGAATCTGTGGTGTTTCTTTACTTGATTAATGAGCTAAACTATTAATCAATGATCAATATCTGCTACTGAAGGCAAAATAAATGGACATAATAGGTTATTACAGCCAGAAGAACACAACAACTTAGTGTTCAGTGTTTTTTTTACACAATAATTGAAGTGGCAAATGTTTTCCTTAACTTTAACATGACAAATTGAACTGTGGATCAGCTCAAACACTAATCTACTGAAGATTTAAGCATTAAAATGTGTTTTTCTGTCACTGACATTTACAAATGAGGCAGCAGTGAGGCAGACAAAGTGTCCATCCACACTTTGTTTGAGGAGGAAGAGGAGGAGAAGGAGGAGGATGAGGGGGTAATGGTGTTACAACAAAATGCAGCCACCTCTCCTCCAGATTACTGGATTAGGCTGACCGGGCGGCAGCAGGCCACTGAGTCGGATCAACCCGGTCCACACACCGCAGCAGGGCTCCGTACCTCCACCAGCAGCTCCAGGATGGAGTTCAACCCGCTCAACTTGTGAGACGCCGTCGTGCCAGATTTTTGTATTCCGCTCATATCCCACCCCAGCCCCCGGAGCTCATCACAGGCCACGAAAACTCCTCCAACCGGGACCCCTCACCGCCCCTCTTTCCCCCTTCCGACACCAGCCGCCGAACCGAGTCACCGCAAACACCGCAAACGCCGAGAAAACGGGGGATGAAGTGAGCCGGAGCCCCGCTGGCCGTTCGGTGGTTTCGACAACATCGCAGCAAAGCAACTTCACGTCGGACGGACTCATGCCCGTGTAGAGAAAAAATCTCTGGTAGTGACCTTGATAAAAAACCAGCAGCAGCCCCCTACCTCTGTCCGAACGCCCGACCACCCGGAGGAGATGACCGCAGTCCCATTTCAACACGGCGCCGGCCGCAGTTTGCAGAGGTTTACAGTTATTCTGGGCGCTGTCCTTCTCCTGGATTTCGCAGTTTTTTGTGTCCACAGTCAAACCGGCAGCAAACACCGAGAACCACATCCGGCTGGCCGCCTTCAGATTAAAAGCACACAGTGAGCCTCAGCGTACTGTTGCATAAGAAGCACAGACATGCACACATTAAAGTGTAAAAAACAAAAAACCCTAACAGCACAGTGTTTAGACATCTTACAAAATTCAGTGTGCAAATAGAGAACTGAAACAGGCTAAATATACACAAGTTAAAGCCCCTCTTCGGTCATCGTAATTTTTCTTTTTAGCTTATTTATTGCCACCAGTCTCTTATCTGTTATTATTCCTCTTTTATCCATGTTTTTATTATTCTCATTTTTATTAGATAATTTTAACTGTTCCTATTTATTTTCAATGATGATTTTAATGAGCACCGCACTTTAATCCTGTGCAATAACTACTGACCATGCTTGTCGCTGACCTCTGCTCATGAAATGGAACTGTGTTTATGTTGTCTAGTGTTTTTTTTGTTTTGTATGTAGACTGTGCCTGTAGCAAGTAGCACTGCTGTCTAAGGCAAGTTTCCTGAAAGGGACAATCAAGTTTTATCCATCTATCTATCTATTAATTAAACCTTTTGAAACTCATCTCTGTGCATCAAACTTGCATATGAAGATTTTTTGTTGTATAAACTAATTCTTTCCTGTCTTAAAATATCTTAGATGTAACTATTCACTGTTGCTTCCTCAATAATGTGCAGATCTATGAAGTCCCCACCTCCTACTGTATATACAAACCTTTTTTTTTTTTGCACTACTGTTAACTCCGCAGGTCACTTTACTATTTTCCACTATTGCACCTTTTTTGCACATTTTGCTGCTGTATATTTTGATTATATTTTAATATATACTTTTTGTTTAACACATACTTTTTATATATCCTAAATCTGTGTTGAGTTATTTGTAACAGATTGTCATTCTGTATGCACTTGCTGTATATTTGAATGATAATAAAGTCTGGCTAAGTCTCCACTTGTGGCAACTCGAACACCCAGTTTACCTAAGACTCTGCTCAAAAATGTGTAAATCTGTGTGCTACACAATGGCATGTTGTGATCTTAGAGTTATCCAGCCACACATGTTCAAACCACAAACTAATTCTGAAGAAGAATATCGATTCGGAAACCCAACCTGCAAGTTGACAGGATTGTTTTTTAGTTATTTTAAGTTTGTTAGATATAAAACCCTAAAAAGGGTGATAACATGAAAAACCACATGAATGAATGGATTCTATAGATAAGATTTTGCTTGAAGTCATCTACTGAGTCAGATGCTCTGAACTCTTCTGGAAGGCTGTTCTAGAGATGAAGGCCGATGACACAGAATGCAGCAGCATCTCGCACATCTTAGTTGTCAAACATGTCAAACATATTTTAGATACTTACCTTCTTATCAGTGAGTATTATATCATCATCAGCTGGATCAAACCAATACTGAAATATTCAACAATTATGAAAGATTATAAACATAATGCTGAGTAAAGAAACTGGCCACAGGTGGGATAGGAAAGACCTTGTGATTTCCTATATTAATCTTGCATGAATACAAATAAAAATTAAATAGGTTTATTTATATAGCATGTTTGAAACAAGCTGAGTTGACTAAAGTGATGCACATGTTATTGGTTAGGCTGCAAGAAAAAGCGAGACAGAATAAAGACCTTCAAAATCAATTTGTAAGACAAGATTTTTTTTTTTTTTTTTAAAGCATAAAATACAAAATATAAGGCAAACAGGATGGAAACTTGTGTGATCAATTTGAAAATTAAATAAATATTTAATAATAAAATATCATGACCATTATAAACAGTCAAAAGTCACTGAGGCGTGTACGTCATGAGATTTTTCCCAGACAACAATTTAATTTTTATCTTGAATATTGCCCTTCTGGTTGTACCTCCACCACATGGTGAAAACAATCAGTGACCATGGGTAAAAACCTGGGTTTGGTATACAAAAGAGTCATCTTTAAAAGGATTATATTTAACATTGCAAGTAACAGTGCAAAAAAACAAGCTCCCTAGACTTAAATTATAAACCTGTGCCCATGCAACTTGTGTGTTTGAAGGCAGTGTTGTAGCAGATTCTTGTGGCAGTCCTCTATCTTGTTGGTTTCCCAGAGCTTTAGATGTGAAGCTGTGGTTTTATTTTGAAACGCTGCTGCTGGGACCGGACGCGGCGTGTCTGTTAGTTGCTGTGGTAACAGGGCTGTCCTCCGTCTGTCACTGCTGCTCCGCTCATGTCTCTGCTTTGCTGGCGACGCCACCGTGAAAACCAACGGAAAAAAACAGGCATGATGTTTCCGAGGCAGAGGACGGAGGGAAGCACCGACTTCTCCCTGCGGCCGTGTTAGTCCCCCGTAGGTGCCCCCCCCGGTACACCGGTAGGGTTAAATGTTGCCCGTTAATCAGGTGCAGCAGCCCCGACGGCCGTTTGTCCAAGTTTGGCCGAGCCGGGGTGGGGGGCGGCGGTGAGGGGAAGCATGTGGCACTTTTTCCTCCAGACTTCCTCCAGAACAGGACGACACAGCTGCCAAAAACCCAGAGTGATGCTAGTGAACTTTTTTAATGTTGAGCAACGCTAGTTAAATTAGCTAAACTCGATTAGCAGCTAGTTAACGGTACTTTAGAGTGAAGATAACGGGAGGTAGCCTGTAAAAGCTGGAAAGAAGACAGGGAAATACCACAACAGACGGGTAAACACTTCACATTTTTAGTTTAATGTTAGTTTAGTAAATTTAGTATCCCACTAACGCCACTTAGCGTAAACGGAATTAAGTTTTAAATCCAATTCTCGGTCACCAGTGTTTTTTTTAGCTAGCTCCTGACTTGCTAGCATAACTAGCTAACGTTACATGGACTTGTACAACTATTGCATGACTAGGAGGTTCCCTACCACAGAAACCACCGGGACTCCAAATGTCTGTGTTGTCAGGATAAACACAAAAACATGGGGCCTACTACTTCACAGATGATTAACACTTGTTGAGTAACATGTTTAAAAAAGAGAAGTATCACAGATGCAGTGATGGAAGAAGTATTCTCATCCTTTATTTGGAGTAAAACTGCCAACGCAGCATTTTAAAAATACATGAAGTGTCAATGGGAAATTCTTCAGAAAAGTACATGAGTGTTAGTAGTTTAAATATTAAAGGGAAAGTACTGGTTTGGTCCCTCAGACTGATATAATTTTATACTTGGCGTCTGTATTAATAGTGAATCATCAGTGTGTCAGCAGGATGTTTGTGTTGTAGCTGCTGCAGGTGGAGCTGGTCTGAACTACTTTATATACAGATTCATACACAGTGACGCCACATACATGTGAGGAGTCTTCAGATGATTAATAGGAGAGGAAAGAAGAAAAACAAAGCTCCGATACACAAGCCGGATTTTCGTTTTTCTCTTACCTTAGATTTTTGTGAGATATTTGACCATTTAAATGTCTGTAGAAGTGAAATTTAGAAGGAAAAAATCACAGTTTGGTTGAGCTTTCGGCTCTGAGACATCTGAAATGTGAGACTGACTGACTGTCCAGTGCATTTGCAAGAGGTCAGAAGCCAAAAATGTTAGAAACCACTTATTTAATCCCTTGTAAAGCTTGTTGTATGATCAGTTGTGTAAAATCTTCATCTTAGAGGTAACTAAAGCTGTCAAGTAAATATAGTGGAGCTGAAAGTGGATCAGATTTTCCTCCAAAATGTTGTGGAGTAGAAGTATAAAGTATCATAAAGCGCAAGTACCTCAAATTTTAACTTGAGTAAATGTACTTAATTCCTTTCTCCCACTGTATAAACCTAACATTTGTTGTCTGTGGCATGAAATCTAGCCACATGAGAAACTAAGAACATAATACAAGTGGATGTTGTTGCTTTTTTGACGTGTGAACATGGAAACATTTGATCCTCTTTCAAAAAAATGCCAACAGATAAATGTGGTATTTATTCCAATTATCAATAGATGTAATATTGAAAAAGTGGGCTGCCTGTTTCAAATGCCCCACAAATTTTCAGTGAGATCTGGGCTTGACTGTCATTTCATAATCCTGTGTGTTTGTTCTTTTTCGTCATTCCTTTGTGGGTGTGCTCGTGGTCATCCCTGGTGTGGTCCTGTTGAAAGGTCTACTTTAGCTTCAGCTTTTACACAAATGACCTCACATCATCTTCGAGCAGTCTTTGATATGATTCAGAGTTCATGGTCGAATCAGTGACTGTAAGTTTCCCTGTCTTGAGGCAGCGAAGACACCCCGAACCATAACATTTCTAAACACATGCTCCGCAGTTAGCGTGAGGTTCATGTCCTGAGAAGCTGCTTTTGTTCTGCACCAAAAAGTGTCTACTGTTACTGTGGTCAAACAACTCCATCCTTGATTCGTCTGTCCAGAGTACATTATTCCAACAGGCCTGCTCTTTGAATGTGTATTTGTTGGCAAACTGTAGTTTTATTATAATGTGCTTTTTGGACAGCGAAGGCTTTTTCCTGGCATGCTTCCTGTGCAGGTTAAATTGGTATATTCTCTTTAGAGTTTACATTTTGGGGTTCTTGGAGACGTCTTTTTTTCCTCTAATGCTCTGCTCTTTGGCTGAATTTGCTGGGGTGGCCAGTCCTGGATAAATTGGCAGTCATTTGAAATCTGTGCCACCTGTAGATGATTTTCTTTATAGTGGAATGATTTATTTCAACTAATCTTTTTAAATCCCTTGAGAGACTTACAGACCTCCACACCCTCTTTTCTGAAGGCCTTAGAGAGCTCTTTAGATCTTGGCATGATGACACGACACACTTCAATGCAAAGAGAACAGCAAAGTCCAGATCTCAGAGGTTTAAATAAGACAGGTTCCACCTAAAAACACTATTTTTAGGGTGTGATAAACATTGGGGTGTACTTCAGTTTCCAGCTCATTTCAGTCATTTTGTTGGAAACAAAATAGATAAATACGAAATGTTTTCTTATGCATACAATGTACACAGAGTTATATCACAAAACAATCTCTAAAATGGTAAAGTAACATGCAGACTAAGCAGTGTTTTTACTGCTTAGTTTGCACTTGAACTGTGGTTTTCTAAATCTCTGGTCTGAGGGAAGAGTTTCAGAGTGAATGGAGTTGTCTGTGCAGTCTAATAGAGACCTGACATGTGGCTGAATTTTTTTTTTTAAATTAAGACAATGTCTACAAAATGTTAATTTTATGTTTTTTGTTTGAGTACATCATCTTTAATCTGTCGTCATGTTTACTGACTCAAATATGTTTTAAAAAAAGTAAACAATTTCCATGCAGTGTACTTGTGACTTCACATGACTGACTGCATTTTCGATACTGGTCAGCAGAGAAGTATGCATATAATTCAGGGATTCTCCAGTCCTGCTGATACGATGTTAACAGTATCATCTATAAACCAGTAAGGGAAACTGCAGTGCCAGCTGCCCGACAGTTATTGAGAACTAGAGTTATAAAATTGAAGCAGCAGGGTGAAATATAATAAGATGGCAGTGAAAGCATTTGTAATTAGCCTCAACATGCTTTTTTCACATGATGTGAATTCATGTGACATGTCACATGCAAAGGAGCTGGTCATTATTTCAGTGTCCTATTATTGCTTGTTGGTATCATACACTGGTTATAGTCAAACTGAACATTAAACACTACTGAGAATTTTACTAATAGATACCTAAACTTAGTAATAAACAGATAAGGGTGTTAGGAGTGTCTGGAGGCAGTTGGGTCCTATTTGTAGTTTGTCTGTAGGAACATAAAATCTTTCTTCATAGTGGATCAAATCTAACAGCCCATTAAGACACATACTATTTGCAAAAACTACACACTGACTCCCTACCCTAAGGTGCAAATTTTAGTTTGGGAATTTCACTGAAATCTCAGCATTAAATAAGAATAACTGTCTAAAATACGTAACACCATATTGTAAAATGATACAGTGCTGTGCAAAAGTATTTGCCCCCGTACAGTAATCTTCTATTTTTGCATATTTGTCACACGTAAACGTTTCAGATCATCAAACTAATTTAATGTAAGACAAGCATAACCGAAGAAAACAGAAGATGCAGTTTAAAATTCTTTAATTTTTTGAAGGAAAAATGCTGTGAAAAATTATGTGCCCCCTTTGCTACCAAATGACCAGATTCATTTGGCAGTTGGGTTTAATCTCACAGACAACTTGTCTGGTATTGTGAAGAATGTAAAGGCAAAAAGCATCACATGATGTCTTGTTCTAAAGATCTGATGCGAAACAAAGTCATTGACATTTATTAGTCTGGAAAAGGTTACAAAGCCAAAGGACTCCAGAGAACCACAGTGAGAACCATTATTCACAAATGGAGAAAACATTGAGCAGTGGTGAACCTTCCCAGGAGTGGCCAGCCGACCAACATTTCTCCAAGAGTGGGTCAACATCTCATCCAGGAGTCACAAAAGAACTCAGACGAACATCAAAAGAGCTGCAGGTCTCACTGGCCTCGGTTAAGGTCCGTCTACATGACTCCGTAATAAGGAAGACACTGGGAGAAAATGGCATCCATGGGAGAGTTGCAAGGTGCAAAAAGTCCGGCATTTGGAAAAAAAAACTCTTTAGATGCGCCCCAAGACTTTTGGAATAACGTCTTGTGGACTGTTGAGTCAAAGGTGGAAGTTTTTGGAGGACTTGGGTCCTGTTACATCTGGCGTGAAGCTAATACTGAATACCACAAGAAGAACATAATTCCAAAAGTGAAACTTGGTGGTGGTAGTGTGATGGTTTGGGGCTTTGCTTCCACAGGACCTCGATGACTTGTCATAAATAATGGAGCCATGAATTCTGCTCTCTATCAGAAATTCTGGAGAATATCCACCATCGGTTCATGACTTAAAGCTCACACACAAATGCGTTATGTAGCGTGACAGTGACCCAAAGCACACAAGCAGGTCCACCTATGAGTGGCTCGAAAGGAACAAAATTAAGGTTTTGGAGTGGCCGAGTCAAAGTCCAGACTTGAGTTGAATTGAGATGCTGTGGCAAGACCTTCAAAGTGCAGTTCATGCTCATAAACCATCCATTGTGACCAAAATAAAACTATTCTGCAGAGAAGAGTGGAACATTTAAGTGTGAGAAATATGCAAAAATAGAATATTTGTGTAGAGGGGCAAAAACTTTTGCATAGCACTCTATATGTTGATGTTGATGGTCATTAGTGTGTAGACATACAAATGAAGATATCGAAATAATATGAAGTTCTCCATTTAATAAAATATATTTGCAAGCAACATACACTGACATTTCTGTTATCGCTCAGGTGTTTCTCAGCCAATTTGAATAAACAATGATTCAAGCAAAGTTTATTTAGCTGTAACTGTACCACTAACATGTTCACTGCTCAGCCAAAAAAGGCTTATTTCAAAAATCCATGATTGAGACTATTACAGCTGCAGAAATCTACATCAGTCTCATGTCTACTTCTTTTTATTGGTTTTACAGTCATACATCTGTTCTCATCTGCCACACAGTTATTAAAAGGTCATTCAAGCTGCTACGTAGCATTGCAATGTCAATGGTACAAAAGGAAAACATCAACCCAAAGTGGAATGGCTACACAAGAGAGCAAAACAATGTTCTTTCCTTGCACTTAATCAGTGGCAATGTTTAGTACATACACATCATCTACAGGTGTTACAGTAGCAGGGAAGGAGCATGAGATAAGCAGTCTATTAAGCTTTTAAAAACTAGAATATAATTAAAAAGGATCTGCTAACAAGAACAAAAAGGGAAAAAATATATTCAAAATATTTCACTTTTTCATATCTTGAGGTGGCTGTGATGTCTTGCAGTATCATCTTCCTGGAAGTTGCCTCTTTGTTTCTGTAACTTATCGAGCCTAAATTTTACTTTATTGTTTTTTTACTATTACGTTGCTCTAAAATCAAACCCCACAAACCAATTTTCAACTTCAGCACCTTTACTAGAGCAGTTGTCTGTCCTAACTCTTCATTGAGGAATATTTGTTGAGATAAATGATATTTTAGAGGGGAAAAAATCACTCTATAGGTTCAGTACAATTAACAAATAACTAAATTATAACTTTAACCCACTGGTACAGTTTCATAAAAAGTAAAACATAAAGAAAAAGGCTGTAGGAAAGGAAAAAAATAGAAGTTCAAATCTTTCTGTGGCAGTCATGTCGCCAGAAAAGGTTTTGTAATATGGATCAACAAGCATAGTTATTACCTGCCAAATTACAGAGCTGCTAATCACCAAAAGCAACAACACAAAGAGAAAATGATACTGCCTTCTATTACAGCCACCCCAAACTCAAATGTACTGAAATGCATTTTTGGTAAGTACATCCTTATTAAAAATCTTATTTCACTCATCCAAGTCTTTATCAATACATGATTAAAAAGCAAATCTTAAATTACAACTGTGACATTTCTTTCTGGTGCAGGATGCAAGTGTTTGTTATCCTAAATGCCGAGAATTAAAATGAAGATGTAACCAAGGGTCTGGGTGCGTTTACAGGTTCGACCCTCACACCCATCACCGGTCCATCATGCTGAGGATCATCTCAGGAGTCAGGTCTCCGTTGGGAGGGGCCTCAGACAACTGCACCTCCTGCGCTGCTCCCTCCGCCTGGGACAGCTCCTCCATCTGAATAGTCGACTTCCCTCCACCGACCACCACTTCCTCTGCGGCCTCCTCGTCTTGTTCGGCTCCGACCTCCTTCTTCACAATGATGTCATCCACCTCTCCAGTGACCTCGTCCTCCACACGGATGATAGCAGCCACTTTTGAGAGAGTTTCAGGTCAGAATCTGTTGCTTCCAGACTGTTCTAATCATTTAAGGGGAACTTTCTGACATTTTAGCCAAGTGCTCTAAATTATTATGAGTCAGACAACTTACTGTCAGGCTTGTTCTTTGGGGGCCGTCCACGTTTCCTCTTGACTGGTGGCTCCACTGGGGCTGGGATAGGAACAACTGGTTCAGCCTGTTCCACCTCAATCTCAGTAAGCAGCTCATCCTCTTCCTCCTCTATGTCGTCCACATCCCCCTCTGCAAAAAGAAAAAAAAAAAGAGTGACAATAAGCAGATATGAATTTAAATGTTTACATGAGCATATTTTAATCAATCTCACTCAAATTACTGTGTGTCCATGTGTAAGTGATCGTGGACACAGCATACAAGGACGGTTCTAAATGAGTATGTTGCTACAAACACAGCTAAACTGGATGTCCTTGGAAGAAGATTACTTTTGGCTTCAACTCCTGATACAGTTTTTGATTTGAAAGGTTTTCTTGGGGTGTTGCTGGTCAAACTGCTGCCTGTTAAAGTTTGCTAAACTGGGATTTATGACAAGCTTGTAGAAATAAACTTTTCTCATCCTGTAGGTTTATATTTTGTTGATTACTGCTAAAACATCGACCCTGCTGAACACTTAAAGCAGATGTTACACTTTAATTGAAAAAAAACTTGTTTTAATTTCACATCTGACCTTGATCGACTCCTCTGGACTACTTAAGCAAAGTCCGATTACATATTCTTTTATAAAATTAAGGGCCTGGTGCTGAAAATATACAAGATTTGCAAAAGCTTATGTCTACAATACCTGTGTCGTCGTCGTCGTCATCATCATCATCCCTCCTGGTCTGCATCTTCCTCTTCCTGCCACGACGGCCCTTTTTGGGTGTAGGAGTTCCATTTTCTTCAACAGCATCACCCGTGCAGTTTTCAGTATGACGCAGCATCGTGTTCTGTGGAGCAAACAAACAATAGTCACACCTCAGTGACATGCTGCAAAGAACTACTGCAGTTTGTGCTCTAAACTCTTAGTTCAGTCCTACCCTGCGGGTGAATGTCTTGCTACATTTGTTGCAGACGAAGGCAGTGGGGACAAAATTGGGATCATGGTAGCGTTTGAAGTGCATGTCCAGAAGCTGCTTCTGTCGGAAAGTTTTATCACACTGGCTGCAGGCAAATGGCTTCTCCCCTGTGTGTGTACGCTTGTGCATTATCATGTGACGTTCCTGCCGGGTAACACATCAAAGAGATTTAACAGTCATTTAACAGTAGAACAAATGCATAACAATACAGCACATGGTACATGTTCCATGTAACACAAACCTGTCTGCAGCAGTAGTCACACTGGTCACACTTGAAACGCTTTTCATTCTTGTGAGTCTTCTGGTGTTGAATGAGAGCATAGCGCTCATGAAACACAGCGTCACAGTAACGGCATTTCTTCCCCGTCTCAATAAATGAGTGCTGCTTACGCAAGTGAACACCTAGGATGAAAAAAGGATGACAATAACAAAGACATGAGAGCCAGCCAGATAAATGCTACACAGCCTTGTTATATAAAGTCCAAAAACTGTTCTGAAGCCTTAGTATTTGGTAAACATTGGTTCCAAGGAGTCCTCACACTATAATTAACAATATTTACACAGGCCCACCAATATCACAGTGACTGGGATCTGCATGTTTAAGATAGTATTTTTATTATAAGGTTTGCATGATGTGAATAACCACAAGTTCTCTTACAGACCCCAAAGACCCACATGAAACAAGTCTTTCCATCACTGTTTGCAGTTTCTTTTCAACATTTGTTGACTTCAATGACAATCAGTTTGAAGTAGGAATAGTCACATCACTTACCAAGGTCACTCTTGCGTGCAATGACAGTATCACAGTGTGGGCAGTGGAATTTGGCCACATTCTCCGTGTGTTTCTGCAGAATGTGCATCTTCATGGTGCCGCTCTGCGTGAAACGAGCATGGCAGATGTAGCACTCGTATGGTTTCTCACCTGCAACAGGGAAGAGAGAATACAGCCAGTGAGGTACTCTTCTGAAACTGGAGATAAACTATGTTTTGACCACGAGAAGCTGAGACCATCTTACCTGAATGAGTTCTCATGTGTCTCTTCAGTTTGTAAGTGTCTCTGCTGGCATAGCTGCACAGACTGCACTGGAAGGGTCGCTCCCCTGTGTGAGAGCGGATGTGCCTTTTCAACTTGCTCACCTGGGAAAAGAGGCAGAACACTCAGAATCAGAACTTGTCCCATGGTGTAAGAAGGAGAATTACAGATTAGGTTGGTATTTAACAAAAACCAGTGATGTTACTTACCTCCACACTGGAGTAGTCACACATAGAGCACTTAAAAGGCTTCTCATGTGTGTGTTTGTAGCGACGATGACGCACCAACTCACCACTGGTCACAAATGCCATGTCACAATCTGTGCATTTATGTGGCCGAGTGCCTGAAAAAATTGAAGTAAATTAGAGTTATGCATCATTTGCTTGTGTAGACAAAACGAGAGCACATTTGGATGAAAATCAAATAACTGCCCACGCATTTTTGCTCGGTATGGAAGGATCATATCATGCCAACATGACAAATATTCAAAAGGGAAATTCTCCATCTAGCCAGCCTTGAGAGGAAAGCTCAGTTCCTGAACTGAATTATTACAGACTGCCATTTTTAGCATTTTAATTTCTGTCATTTCTAAATTACCTGTGTGTGTGTTGAGGTGGTTTCTCAGCAGTGTGACTGTTCTGAAGGCTCTTCCACACAAGTGACATTTATGTGGTCTCTCGTCTGTGTGGCTCTTCATGTGTCGGTCCAGGTTAGAGCGCCTTGGACAGGTGTAGCTACACAGCTCACACTGGAAAGTCTTCTTTACACCTGGAAACCAAAATGAGAGACCATTAGCTCATTTTAAGCATCTCATCTAAACCAGTACAAGACATGGAACAGAAAACTCACTTAGCCCACCTACAAGCTACTGTTTTCAACCATTTTTTCTTGTTCGCAGTTGTACACTGTAGCCAAAACACTGAGTAGAAGTTTTACCTTTTTTCTTGATCTTTGTGGGCTTTGGTGGCTTCATGTTGCCCACAACCTTCTCGGCATTAACTTCTGACAGCATCCCCTCCTGCTGCTCTTCCTCAAAGTCGTACACCGACACGTCCATGTCACGATCTCCCTCTGCGTAGCGCAGGCGGCTCTTTTTTCCTTTCTTGCCTTTACGGACACTGGTAATGGGCTGGTAGTCTGGATCCTTGGACCATTCTGGGTCATCTTGCTGGGGCACAGAGGTTTCCACTTCTGCTGTCTCTTCATCCTCCTCTCCATCCTCCTCCCCTCTCCCCCCTTGGAGCTCCTCATGAGCGGCCTGGAGCTCCTCCTGTTCTACAGTCTCCACCTCACCATTGGCACCCACTTTTACCACCTAAAAGAAAACATCACAAATTCAGCTTAATGTGACAAGATTCTTCAACAAAAAAAAGTCCACTGGATGTTCCAAGTCAAGTACATACTGTAACTAAAAAGCACTAATCTTTTCACCCATCAGTCATTTCTCACCTGGAAGCCCTCCGGCAAGGGAAGGGTGTGACAGATAACAGGTTCTGCATCCTTGTTAGCTGATGATGCCTCAACATAAGTGGCCTGAAGCCCCTCTACAGTTGTTGTAGTTACTGGAACCTGAACCAGCTGAAGCTGGCCAAGACCTAAAGCAGCACCTGCCTGCTCCTCCATGTTCACCACCTACAAAGAACAACAGAACTTTACCGCTCAACTAAATGACAAAAACATCTCACAACAAAGCCAGTTACTGATAATCCAACATTAGTTGAAGTTTTGTTCTATACAAACCTGGAGCGTGATGATCTGACCCTCATCTCCACCAGTAACGGTTACTGTGCCACCTCCCTCCAGCACCTCTGTCTTCATTTGTAGCAGAGCTGGATCGAGAGCATCCATCACCATCATCTCCATGTTACCAGCCACTTCAGCCTGTGCCCCTTGTATCAAGGCTTCTCCGCCCTCTGGCAGGACCTTTCCTTCAGAAGCCAGGGCCTGAGCGGTCTCCATGGAAACAACCTCGCCCTCCATGGCAATGGGCCAACCAACACTCTAAATAGACAAAAATGTTAGAAAAAAGTTAAAGAGACTTGTGTGGGCAATATTTGCAAAAACTACAAATGTGTTCTTTGTACAAAGACCATATATGAAACTGTCATGCATGGCCACAAATAGTTATTTTGCCCTTTGGCCAGAGCTGAAATAGCTGAATGTCTTTCAATAAATCTATGTATGTCAAGACATGATGCTGAAAACATTTCATTGAATGAACAGGGAGTTTAAGAAAAACAATCATTTTCTCAATCTTTGCCTATTGCCAAGAACCTTTTTAGTCTTATGACCTACTTGCCTGGACTGCATAGGTCATGAAAAACAGGATTAACTTTCCAAAACTGTGCACACTGAAAGCATCACAGCAAACCCTTTGTGTCGCGTTTCGAGGTGCAGATAGCAGCGACTCACATCCAAAGTTCACCAACTTTTAGGTGCATACTGTCATCTACCATACCGGAGTATATACAATAGAATCTAAGAGTTGTTGTGCGTTATTGTTAACTTGCGAAGCCAGTTGGCAATTTTGATTGGATATTCAAGGTTTTGTCGTTTTGGTGTGCAGTGGAAGCTGTTAAGTTTTACTTTTCCTTGAATTAGTTTTTTGTGTAGACACACACAAAATATGCGCCATAAACCGTAATGGATTGGATTCTTGTATGCATTTAGCAGTGTCATTAAATATTTTTTAGAAGATTTTCTCACTCACAACCAGTCTTACTGAGCCACACAGAGATTTTGAGATCTCACAGATGGAGTAATATCAGAATACATCGCTCCAGAAGCCAGAAATAAAACTAAGTACACCTGTAATTTTGACCTGACCCTTTAACAGATCATTAAAAATGGACGCTGAGGGCACTATGTATGGGTTTATTAGGTTATCAAACTAATTCTTTCAGTATTGCTATTTTATTTTATTAAAGAATTTACTTGCAAAACATCCCATTTACATGTCCTGGCACTGTGGATTATTAAATCTTTAACTTAGTGGTTCACATATGTGCAGTGATTGCTAGTTGTAGTGATAGAAAACCTGGTGGTATTTATTTGTATTTCAGATGTTATATGATTCACTGGGTTACTACAAAGTACCATATGCAGACTGTCTGCCCACACTGCAAACATTAACTTATACCATGCATGTCCACGTTGACTTCTTGTAATGATACTCTGACTTGTAGTTTTGGCTATACAGCGATACCTGTGGGAAAGCCAGGGTGTGTTGAGTGAGAGTCAGGTAAAGTAGAACTTGAGCACAGAGTAAAACTCAAGTGAACAATGTGTTGCGAAGGAGCAAACCGTGCTCGTTCATAATTCATTGTCCCATTATAGTAACCATGAGACTGACTTTTTTAAAGTGTTATTTTTGCCTTCCTGTGCTGATTTGGGTTGAATGAACACGGATGGAGTTTGTGTGTTTGCCAATTATATAAATCAAAATCAATCGATCAGTCAATTCTGTAGTGTCACTTATTCGACCGTTTTAAAAAATATCCTCTCTTTACAATCTAGTTTTTTTATTGTTTCACAAGGCATCGGTCCAGAAAAATAATGCATAATTTAACCGATAAAAACTACTTGCACACTGTCTCATGTTAGTTGGTTAAGTCGGGAGGCGCGAGTACGTCTGAAAACAGGAAACAAAGGGCACGATAAGATGGACGTCAGGCCTGAACAAAGTTAAAACAGAAATACGGCGAAATGCAACCATCCCTGTGCAGATACACCAAAATATCGTCCGAAAAGCACCAAAAAGCTCAACTGTGACCGGGAGTTACAGTTTATAGACGGATTTAGTGCATTTTGGATAACGATAGAGGGAGACAAACACCCCCCGCCAGCCGCCTGGCCGGTAAGCCCTACCGTGACACCTAGAGGCCGACGACGGCTCCTACAAAAACGTTTCCGCGTTTGGAGGCAAAGAAAAGGCTATACTTACTCCTGGTTGTTTCTTTTCCCTGTTTTATTCGCTTGGAAGCTCAGCGCTTGTGGTGCTCTCAGCAGTCTCTCAGCGGACGGCTGTGTGTGCTCTGCACCGAGCTAATAATTTTCTCCCGCTTTGGAAGAGTGGGCCTAACACAAAATGGCGGCCCCGAGGAGCTAATGCGCCTGCGCAAACACAGCACCCGGGGGAGTGAAGGGGAGTGGTCGAGCCGCAGCTGTGGGTGATGGGCGCTAGATTTGAATTCAGGCGTGGGCGTGGCGACCTGAAACGCGACCACGGTGATCAATAGAACAGAGAGATGATTGATTACTTTTCTGATTAGATTTGCAGATCAGTTCTGCGCGAGGGTGTGACCTTTAAAACTCCAACTGCTTCGAGTCACTGCTGCGTTAAAGATCATGACAAACGTTTGGTGAAAAAGCAATTCATGGAATCAGCCACAGGAGGGCAGTATGAAGGTTATAGGTGTGAAACCACACACATAGACACATACACAAAATCGTGACTGATGATCATCCTCATGGTGTAGATTGAGGGCGGTCTGAAATTGATTAATTTCATAGTATTGGCAGGGAAAATGGGCTGCTGGTCTCTTATTCTCCTTGCAGACTGTGTATTCTGTTTCTATGCTGCCCCCATACGTTGTTTGTGAATTCCACTAAACAAGCTAAATTAAAAATCCCCAACATTTAGGGCCAGAACTCTAAAAAATCTTGGCTCAGGTGAGAGTTTAATTGTTCTTTCCATTCATCACAGTGCCTCTGGTTTAAGTCTGGCTGTGAACTTCTGTTGTGTGGCAACAGTCAAGAGCTTTTCCTAGAGTAGAGTAACAATCTGTAAAGGTGCTCCGCTAAAGTCAAAATCCTCCATCCAGAATGTTTTAAACTAAAAGTACAGCAGCAAAACATACTTTAAGTACAGGAATTGAGAATTAGCTGTAGCTAAAACTCTATATGCAATACATTAGATTCATGCCTTGTACTGAAACTATGTCAATTGCATTGTCTCTATTAAATAAAGTATCAAAAGTCAGTGCAGAGAAATTTCCCCTGTGAGCACGCACTAGAAAATGATAAATAGTTAGATTTTTATTATTTCTTAGGAAATAATGTGTAAGCACCATTTTACTTATGTAACTGGTCAAAGTAGAGCTATTTTTCTTTCACTTAGGTCTGCAAATTAATGGTTCAAACTAAGGACTTATCAGCTGAATTTTTTCTTCAGTCATTTTATTGGTTTGTACTGAGTAAAAGTGCTCAGTTGCATTTAAACACTCCGTCCCTCCGTTCCTCCTGCTGACATCTGGACAGTGAAAGTTTTTCCAGTTAACCTGCCAATTCAGTGAAAGTGTAATCTCATGTGGTCTTCAAATTGTATTTAATCTTTTGTCAGTTTATTGCTTTACAACACATATACATTACATATTGCAAGCATAAGCAAAATCTATTTAACATTTAAGGTTCAAAAAATGTCATCCCCTGTGATCCAACTTGCATTAAGGTTACAGTAACCACCTGTAGTTCTATTACGTCTGCTCCAGAGCACTAATGTAGCTGATGTCATGTTACTTCTTGTGGAAAAGTTGACGTGGATTCGTAAGCGGAAAACAAGTTATTTCTGGGTTGTTATGTTGGGTTGAGGGTTAACCGTTCAGAAAGGAAACAGTGCTTACAACTTTTCCATAAACATATGAATACTTTTAGAAACAGAGGCAAAAGCAATGATCCCTATATAGAGACTGTCCACTTCAAACCAGGGAAGACATATTGCCTGGTTTAAATATAAAATATTCAAACCAATATCAAATATTCAAGGCAGCACAAATCCCCTGAAACCTGCTACACATGTCCTCAGGGGAATTAGCAGTGTAATTAAGATACATAGAATTTGGTGCTTGCGGGTATCTGCCTTATTTTATGGTTTCTGAACAAGACTTACAGCTCATTATCACAATCCCTAACAATCCTCTCAGGACTACTTAGGACAGTTTCCTCTAGTGCTGCTGTGACATCTTGTTTTGAAATTTACAAGGATACTACAGTGTGTATTTCTACGCTTACGAATCTACCAGGTCAGTCTGTCACTTACAGCATTTAAGAGCATCTTTTTCCGCATATAAAATAAATTATTAATTTGTTACATAACCAACAGAACATTATGTCCATTCAGCTATTTCCAGTAGAGCATATTTGTATGTGTGCACTTGTTATTAGCTTGGATCCATGGATGAAGAAAATGTCAGTGCGGTCACTTTATCCCCGTCTCTGTGCCTCTGCTTATTTTATCACCATCTTTTTCTCATGGTTTCCCTCTTGCAGAGGGGAGGGGGCAGAGAAAGGCGAGGCTCTGTTGTCAGATCTGTCAGTCTAGCCAGCCTGGCCCCTCCCACCTCAGTGGAGGCATTACATACTGCTGGTGCTCGTGCTCTTAGCAACGGTGCCTCAGCAACAGAGCCACGGCAACAGAGCTCCACGGCAACAGCGTGCCGTGTCTCCCCAATGGAGCTGCCATTGGGCGGACCAGCGCTCAGGCACTACACCCAGAGCAGACCGAGACCTCACCGACAAAAACTGAACTACCGTCCCAGCAGACCGCAGGTACTGTGAAGGAGGACCAGGGAGGTTCTGTGAAAATGGAGTGTGAGGGAAAGGTGGTGTGTGTGAGGAGAGAAAATGGAAGGGAGGGAGAGAGGAGAGATGTAATAGGGTACAGAGGGGAGAGGCAGGGGGAAGGGAAGGATGGAAGGGGAGTGCTGTAAAAGATGCCTGGTCCCTGCTTGAATAAGGCATTGTACCGGTCACCGGCTGTTTGAAGAATCCACTCTATTTTCTGTCTGTGAGAGCATGATGACTTTAAATGAGGTGTAGTTTGGCTTGAATGTCTTTTCTTGCGCTCACCGGGGGAAAAAAAGCTAGTGGCGTTTTATTTTTTCATATGGTTGTGTTAAGATGTAGAGTGTGTGTGATCATCCATTTTCCACTGAGCTGATCATGTTGTCACAGAGCTGTTCAGCTGTAGACATATAGTCACTCCCTTGGAGACAAATGGCCTGGGAGACAAAATTCAAGCAATTCCCCCGGCAGGATATCATGTAACGGTGACTTCTGCTAAATCTGTGTTCTGCAGTCAACCTCCTGACTTTCATTGCTACTTGTGGGCACAGATGTTAATATGATCAGGATGATGCAACTGTGTATAGCTGCAATTTTGATATCACATTACCTACGCTGGCAAAATGAGTTATCTTGCTTTCATTCCGCATGTAAAACCCAGTGACGCCCCCCCATTGTAGGTTACTGAGCAACTGACTCCCAGGAGGCCTGCTTCATAGCATAAATGGATGAGAGAATCAAACCAAAATACACCTATAGAGGCAGGAGCAACACTAGTGCCAGAGTGTGTGGGTTTTCAGAGGTGATGGTTATGTAATGTAAAGTTACATATGAAGCAAGCTACTCTTCATCATCTGTTTGTCTGATCTTTGGTGCAAAATGTCTGTGTTTTCTGTGTATGTTTACCTTAATTAGGAGACAATAATTGAGAGTGAAAATGAAGTCCTTGAGCTCATGGGGCGAGTGGATGAAGGCGTGGAAGAGTTCTTTACTAAGAGAGTACTTCCTGCTGACACACTGTGAGTATCACAGCTGGCAAATTAGCATCTTCCTTCATATTTAGCTAATTTAGATACAAACTGTAGTACTTTAACAAAGTTATACTGTATAAGTAAAGGCATGTAGATTTGAATTATATGATTCTTTGTAGGAAACAGCAAGATGAGGAAATTATTACAGTGCACGAAGTGGCTCCCGCTAGCTCTGTCCCTTGTCCAGCCCCAACCAAAACACTCAGGAGGAAGCTTGGTGATTTCTTTACACTCAAAAAGAGGCGAGGTTTAAAATCAGAGCCGAGCCACGAGGGGCGTCCTAAGAAGGCCTCCATCGCCGATTTCATTCGTCCTCTTAGGGAGGTCGCTAGATCTGAGAAAGAAAAAGATAAGGACCGAGTGAAGGAGCACGACAAGGAAAATGAAAAGGAGAAAGCGAAAGAACAGCCCAGTGCTGTTACTGGAGAGTCAAATGATCAGGAGACACCTGTTTCTGGTGCTCCACCGCTGAGGGGTGAAGCGGCGCCTCCCCGCCGAGCTCTCAGAGAGGGGAAGTCCCAGTCTCTTATTTTGCTGTCTGGATCAGCAGCAGGAACCACTAATGCCAGAAACACTGCAAAGGTGAGTGCTACTGAACTTGAAGTCTTGTGTGCTTTCACATTAGTAGATACATTTTAAGAAGCATCATTACTCCACTGTTGCTCATTTCAGAAACAGTTTGAAGGCCAACATAGTTTTGAACAGAAACTCCATCTCATGCTACAACGTATTGGAGTTTCCAAACCACAGCCTGGAGAGACACAGGTGTGTGAATGTGTGTGTACATTTAATTAGGTATATTGTAGGAGTTGTCAAAAGTGTAAAAATGCCCCTTTTATTCTTGCAGAATCAAGAAGGAGAGATGAAGAAGGCAGAGTCTGAAGGTATGTCCCTTTGTCTGTGTGATGTTTAATATGATTAAAGTCCTCTCTGCTCCTGTTCAGTGTTAATGAGGCAAAATTAATCTTTGAAGTTGAGGGATTTGTATCAAATGGAGAGACTTCATGACATGGATCAGTTCTCCATTAATAAGATTTAGTATCTCAGGCAGTGTCCTGATAAGACAAGCAGGGATATTTGGCTGTTTCCATATATTATAAGGACATAATAGGGACTTAATTCTCTAGTGAAATAAAATGTAAATGATCTTTGTGCTTCAGGTACTATCATCGACAGTAAACCTGAGCCACCTCCTACTTTCTCAAAACCTCGAACGATGTCTGCGTCATCAGGTAAAACCCAAACACGGATTTACTCTCTGTCAAATGTACAGCACATGATAAGCTCAATCATTTGCACATTTTTTTTTTTTTTTGTCCTTTAGACACAAGGCATCAAATTCGGGCGAGTGTGTCAGCACATGAGGCGGCTGGGAAACCTGCTTTGCTTCCAAAGCCGGTTATCAAACCGGGTCCACCTCCCACGACATCTGGCCGCAACACACCTGAGAACGAGCTAGCCCAAATACAGGAAGCGGAGACAAACACGCCCACTAAACTCAGTCCAGCCGCAGCTCCGACAACCTCTGCTGCTACCACCACCACTCCTGCTGCACCGACAATCTCAAACTCAACCTCTGACTCAGCCGATGTTACAGTTTCCCCTTCAAGTACTGTACCTCCCTCTGACACAGATATATGCACTGACTCTGTTAACCCTCCTGCAGCAGCTACAACACCCACGAATGGTACAGTGCTTGACAGTGAAGCCTCTATCCCCGAAGTTAGTACTCCTACCACTGAGTTACCCACCTCTACCGTCCCGACAACACTTATAAGCACCACTACACCTACAGAGCCCCCCGCCACTGTCTCAGTTACTTCCACCCCCTCCTCAGAGATTATTACCCCAAGCCTCCCTGTCACATCCGACTCAACAACAATAACTAGGCCTTCCATTACCATCTCGGAAACCGCTTCTGCTCCCAGCAACGAAACCTCAGTTTCCACAGCATCAACAAATCTGTCAACTGAATCGTCTTTGCCAGAACCAAATGATGTTCTCTCAGCTGATGCTACCCATGCTGCTGTTGGTGATGCAGCTATTTCTGTCACCACCACTGCTTCTTTGCCCTCCACCAGCACATCAGATATGCCATCGGGCTTGTCTACCACCATTAGCCCAGCTGCAGAAGCTAGTGATGAATCCACTTCAGTCACATCCAGCAGCTCCGTAACATTACTTTCATTAGTCACTACAACTACATCTCCTCCTCCTAACCCAAGTGATATAATTACCGCTGCAGTCTCACATGACGCCCCCAACACCTGTTCCTCCATCATGATCTCTGCTGCCCTTCCTCCCACCACCTCCACCTCTTCTACCACTGCTGAAACAACCAGCCCAACACCCAGCATGAACTCTATCTCCACATCTACCATTATTCACCCTGCCGCCCCTAGCTCTACTGATATCTCCGTTCCCTCCACTTCTTCCAGTGAAACAAACCCTACAGACACCACTTCCACCGCCACCAGTTTAAAGCGTGCAGATACCACTTCCACCCCTAGTTCAGCCGCCGCAGCTGCCATTAGCTCCCCACTCACGACTGACTCAGACCCACCTTTGTCCAAGAATGTCAGCACTACCCTCACACCAGCTATCTCTAGCCTGCCCGCTACTGATAACTCAAGTGCTGCTTCTCACCATTTGACCACTCCAGCACCTTCTAATGATAGTCCAGGACAAGAAAATGATTTACAGACATCTCCTGAAGAAAAATCCACTGTAGAGCCTGCAGAAAAGGCCACTGGTGAGTTTTAACCTCTGTGAATGTGTAATGGATGCTTGTGTGTACGTACGTTTATGTTGAATGGTGTGCTTTGTGATTCTGTTCTCTCGACAGCAGATGAGGAGCCCGACATGGTTCGAAAGAGCAAGGTACCCGAATTGGATGAGAAAAAGGAAGTTATTGCTGGTGAGAAGCAGAGCGAAGGCGACAAGGAGAAACCAACGCTTACCAACGAGCAGGAAGAAAGTGTGAAAGCTGAAGAAGACACAGCAGCTGAACCTGCATCAGGGAAAGCAGGTGAGCGGAGAAAAGATGAAGGCGTGACAGAGGCTCAAAAGCAAGAAGAAACAAAGTCAACGGGTGATAAGTAATTAAAAAATAAAGAAGTTGCTAATTACGGGACCAACTACTGTGACGGGCAGAAGAGGCCACAGTAAAGGGTAAAGATGGGGGACGATCCATGGCACTTCCTACAGGGACCACCACATTACAGCAGCACACCACACAGGGTGGGCCACTGGACCAAAGAACTGAGATCCCCTTGGTGTGATGTAATCAACAAATCCAGCAGTGTCTTTGTCCTTTTTTAACTTCTGTTTGAAATTTTGCATTGCACGTATGATTATGTACCATAAGAAAACTACCGTGGTAAAATACACCATGTTTACAATAGATGGATAAGAGACATAGTTATGACTATTAAATGGAATATTCAATTGAGTGAGTCATCTCCTGAGCTGTTTTCATGTGTGAAAACTTTATTTCTAACAAATTTGTGTTTTTTGAAAAGAAATTCTTAAGTCAGTGTACGCTTTATAAGGTTTTAAACTGCATCTCATGGTCTTCTTTGGTTGCCATGGAGAGAGCTCAATTGTTATCACATGGGGTCTTATATCATAGTCTCCCTTCAGCAGTTATTTTTTGGTGCCAGATTTGAATAGTGTACGCACAAAAAAGCAAACTCCATCTGCTGAGAAAGACCATGAGATGCTGCTCAGAGGAAAAAGATGAGTGAAGGACTAATGAAAAAAAGACTATTTATAAGGCTGAGATTCATGCCAAAGTTTATGTTTGACTGTTTCTGGATTAAAAATGTGAATGCACATATTTAATATTTTATTCAGTTTATTCACGAGACCACATATAAAATTCTGGGTAAATGATAACGTATATATTCTTCATTGAGCAATGTCTGGATAGGGACTCAAAAATAATTTTCTAGATTATGTGCCAATTAGAAAACACTTTTCTCCAACTATTAGGATTATTAGTGTGGCAATCATAAATAAAAGACAGTATTTATTTTCTACATTTTATCAGGCTAATTGTATGAAAGTGTTTGAATTTTTTGCCTGAATTTGAATCAGAAGATTAGTGTTGCACATTGTAGCCTTTTCAGTATTATCAAGGAAACATAATAGAAATGTCCCTTTAAGCCAATGCTGCTCTATGGCTTCCTTCTACCACAGTGATCCAACAGCACACAGGGATTAAATCCACTGAGCACACCAGAGTTTTGCTTAACTGAGCCCTAAAATTGAGGTAAATTCAACACAGTGAAACGATGGAGAGAAAAAACCCTTACATTAAAAAAACAATTCTGCATTAGAGACAACATTTCTTGGTATCTAAAAAACTCTGAAGACAACCAGCCGGAGCCTGAGGCACAGGATGTAATAGAAGTGCTCCTCCTGTCACAGCAGCTGGGGCAGTACAAGACACTATTCAGGCCTCAATCACCAAATGTTTCCTCAGTTTTTCTACTTATTTAGAAAAATGTATATTGGGCTTTATAAGTGTTGATCTGAGGCTTAAGTATAGACATACATTAGATGGATCATGCTGATAGAAAGATACGCTGGTGATCCAATGAAACAGTTTAAGCACAGAGAGCTTTCTTTTAGGTGCACTTAATCCACAAAGTGAACAACAAAACTGCTGCCAACTGTGTCAGATATGTTTGACATTTATTTAAATCTTGCGGAATCCTCGAAGGCATGCTATTTTCAATAATGTTGAGAGTACAGAGAGAATAAAGGGCAATAATACAAACAACAGAACACAGTTAAAACAGTTGCATTTAAAAGCAGTGTAGTCTGTAATCATGGTTTATAACTGACCTACAGGTAGAGTTGTGTAAAGTTTTACTGTCCGCATAGCAAAAGCAAAAGCAGTTTTCCTTAGTTTAGTGCATGAATGTGAGACTTCAAGTTAAATCCTTGAATGAGTTGATTAGTGACTTCGCAACCAGTTTAACAGAAAAGTTATGTTTAGGTAACTCTCTGTGACATGTTACTGCTAGAGATGGCCAGCAACTTTTTCATACAGTCTACAGTGATGAGTTGAACGACTGTCACAAGAAATGCATCTCATGGCCGAGTGGTAAAGTAGATCCAGGGGTTTTAGATTGGAGGCAGAGGCGTGTCTGTAGATGACATCACCACAGTCTAGGACAGACAAGAGGATGGCTTGAAATATTTATTTGTTTTCCAGCTGAATGACTGAACATTTGCTTTGTTTATGTATAAATAAACTTGTTTTTTTAAGTTTACTAATTAAAAAAAAGACAGGTGAAAGCAACACTGAAATAAAATTCACCTTATTTACCCCACCAGGTACATACTAAAGGAAAATGACTGTTTTAAATTTGATCGTCCACACTGTCTGATTGTGGATTTCTGCTGCATCAAACCCTACCGCTGTCTCTGCATTACAGCATGATGGAAGATGTGAATATTAGTATGTATAAAACATCTGCTTTTTTCTTTTTATGTTAGCCAGAAGAGACAGAAAAAAATGATTTTCGTTGAAATGTCTTTGGCAGGTAATGCAGGTTTGTTTTTGGATAATTCTGTAAGAGAAATAGCTTTAACCCTTCTTTATGATAAAACCTGCATGTTGTTCATCTTCCAGACCAGCAGGGGTCGCTGGAGGAGACACCGCCCACAAAACCTGCACTTCACCCGGAAGAGAAGCGCCGATTGACTCGACGGTAGAGACATTGTTGTGGAGAGTCTTCACTCTTTCTTTTGCTGTTTAGATAATCCAGTGAGTTGCTAACCAGCTACCAGCGGAGCAGCGCTTGCAGGAGGGTTTGGTGCCGCTGAGTTCACCGTGAAGATGTCGGTCGTCCCTCCGAGTCGCTCGGCCGCCGGCTGGCCGCGCGGTGGTGCCGTTCAGTTCGGGAACAAGTACATCAGCGGGCCCGCTAAACCGCTCACCCTGGAGAGGACCATCAACCTGTGAGTTCAGGGGGAAAATGCACACATGTAGCGGCTATCACTGCACACATGTGTCTGTTAATTAACCGACAACAGAGACAGTATTAGCTTAAGTAGCTCAGTTAGCTAATTGTGTTTGAACGCTGCCTGTAGATTCTCATCACATCTGTTTCCTCCACACATCATGTCTGCGGTCAAATCTGGGTTTGAACGCTTTCAACGACCAGTAGCTTAAAGTATAAAAATATCAAAATATAGTGCTAAAATGCATCATTTGATTGTTAGTTATGGCTGTATCTAGTTATTGTTTCCATTGTTGGAAATGAAACTGAAAAATAATTTAATTGATAACCTGATTAACAAAAAATAGTAAACATTTTCATTTGTTGTCATTTTTTTTTTGCAAACCACCTCACTGGTCTCAGCTGCTCAAATGGCAATATTTGCTGTTTTTTGTGTGAGTTTTATAATATATTCTAGGGCTTTGTGAAACTGTAATATGTATTTTTGGTTTTTTTTCTTTTATATTTACAATGTATGACCCTGTCAATTAGTACAGATAATGACCAACAGAATATATAAAAACTGATCAGCCCTCATCAGTTAATCTGACAGCTTTGTTCTTAATAAACAGACGATTTTATTTGGTTGTGAAATATCCGCACACGCTGATAAACTCCTATAGCAGGTTCTATTAAATAATGTATTTTTTTCTTTGTAAACAAATAAATATTCACACCAACACTAATCATTTATAAAAATTGTAATCCAGAATTTAAAACCAAAAAAAGATTATTTTTACTTCTGTTATTTATTCTGCTAGTTATTATAGCCAAAATCCTGGATTAAATGTAGTATCATACTTGACATTGAAGCAGTAGCAGTAACTGATACAGAAACAAGTAATCATTTAGTTAATAAAGAGAAAAAGTCATTCATCTAGCAAAAAAAATGCCAGAGTTTGGGTTTTCAGCCACTCAGATGTGAGGATTTCCTTTTCTTTCAGTTTTTATATTATTAGAAATCATTTATCTTTCATCCTGTGTCTGTTTTTTCAGCTTTTTGAAGATGTCACTCTGGGTCTATACATTCAGTCAGTTTATCCAAACACAAAAATTAAAAAAAGCAAATAGATGGTTTAGTAATTAATGAGAGTAATCATTTTCTGTTGTCTTAGATTAAAAACCCTAGATGCATTTTATTACTGTCTCTCACAGCCTTACATTTTACAGAACATAGGGTTGACTCACGCTGGTGTTGTCTCTGTTTGAGCTCAACGACTTTCCCTGTTTCTGTTGCAGATACCCTCTCACTAACTACACATTCGGCACCAAGGAGCCTCTGTATGAGAAGGACAGCTCGGTGGCCGCCAGGTTCCAGCGGATGCGGGAAGAGTTTGACAAGATGGGCATGCGGAGGACGGTGGAGGGCGTCCTCATCGTCCACGAACACAGGCTGCCTCACGTGCTACTTCTGCAGCTCGGCACGACTTTCTTCAAGCTGTGAGTGTCCAATGTTCAGACGCTTCTCTGTGAACCAGCCGAGGTGGTTTTTTGCTGCTCAGTGTCCTGACTGTTTCTCCTCTGCTGCAGGCCTGGTGGGGAGTTGAGTCCTGGAGAGGATGAGGTGGAGGGTCTGAAACGCCTGATGACTGAGGTAACTACATCTCAGCACAGCCTGAGCTCGTTGTCGCTGTGGTGATTGTGAGGTTTATGTTTATTATATTTTGACTTGTTGTTAGATTCTTGGGCGGCAGGATGGAGTGAAGCAGGACTGGGTGATCGACGACTGTATCGGTAACTGGTGGCGCCCCAACTTTGAGCCTCCACAGGTTGGTACGCATAGGTGACTGGAGCAATGACACATTTTCAGGATTTATTTTCGAAAGGAACTGTTTTAATACACCGGTGTGTTTCCTGTATTTTAACTAAAAGTTGTGTAGCATTAACAGATCAATATTGAAATGTTGTAGCAGCTATTGGTCCTGATTTATAGTGACTGAGATTTGAAATATGCCCACAAACTCTTTCATGTCACATTTCTTTCTTCAGAATGCGCAGCGTTTTATGGACTGGATAGTTTATATAAGATGCTCTACAGTAATAACAATGTGGGATAAACATTTTAAAAAATTGAAAACACTAATGTACAAATCAGTTCCATATTCTGCTTCATAAATCCAGAGTAAAAAAGCACTGTGAAGCCATATTACTAGGATGTGTCAGACTTGCTGGAGTCTTCTTGTTGACAGTGTTCAGGCTGCAGTCTGTGTTTTTATCTGTGTGCATGAATGCAAATTAATCTGAAGCTGTCTGTCTTGCAGTACCCTTACATTCCAGCTCACATCACTAAACCGAAGGAACATAAGAAGCTGTTCCTGGTTCAGCTGCAGGAAAAAGGTCAGTGTGTCACTGAAGTTTAACAGATGAAAAGTAGTAGAAAGAAATGTAATCAAAAGGAGCGGGGACTCTTGGATTAAAGCTGCTTCTTGTTTTGACGTCTGTGATCGATGTTTCTGCAGCGCTCTTTGCTGTTCCCAAGAACTATAAACTGGTGGCCGCACCGTTGTTTGAACTATATGACAACGCTCCTGGATATGGACCAATCATCTCCAGTCTACCGCAGCTATTGAGCAGGTAAACATCATGTTTTCATCTATTTGGTCATTGCATAAAATTCAAACATTATTTTTTCTGCTTAAAAACTGAATCAAGTATCATGACACTGACAGCCTGTCTCAAGGATTTTTAAGCTAAATTACTGACCTGAATAACCTCTAATTTATTATTAAAGTAATTAGCATTCATTTTCATAAATATGCGACATTTGCTGATGTAATGGTACGTCTAAGCTTCGGCTGTGGTGAGCAGGATGGTGCAGAAAATATGACCCCAAAGCCCTTCCAAATTCAAAATCTGAACCTTCATTGCTGCTTCTTTATACACGCAAAAAGAGACATTTACACATCGTATTTGCAGAAATGCAGTAAAAGAAAAGGATGGGGCATTAATATAAGTGAAAAATTCTTGAGTTTGTCGTTTTTTTCAAATTGCTTTGCCTTTTGATGCAGTGGTCACATTTAAATTTTAGGATGCATTTAATTTTTTGGCATTTTGACTTTAAATTCCTGAAAAGGAGAAATGTAGGCGCAAACTTATAACCAGTGGGTCGCCGGTTCGAGCCCCTGGACCGGCAAGAGGTTGAGGTGTGAAAGTAAGATGCGACCGCTTGTCCCAGTCACCCCCTCTGTGGGTCCCTGAGCAAGGCCCTTAACCCCTGACTGCTCCCCGGGTGCTGCACTGCGGCAGCCCACTGCTCCTAGTATGTATAGTTAAGGTTAACTATGAATAGGATGGGTCAAATACAGAGAAGGAATTTCCCCAAGGGGATCAATAAAGGTTAGATAAATGTTAGATTATTATTACTATTCTTATTATTATGATTATTATTAAATGTTTACTGTAAAGAAACAACTAATACTACAAGAGAATGATGTGATGGAGCTGCAGTAATCCTTCAGAGCAGGAAACCAGCAAGATGGCTGCCGGACCTCTAAAACCTAAATTTAAAATATTGAATAGGACAACGATCATGCTGTTATCCTGAAACAGATTTTTTAACAGTTATTTCTGTTCATAGGTTCAACTTCATCTACAACTAACCGGAGGGAACAGAAGAACAAGTGGCTGTCTCTGTGAGTGCAGCTGTGTCTGAGAAACAATGTGGTGAAAAAGACTTCCACATCTGGCTCAACTTCCACAAAACACACATTTGTCATGTCAGCTATATTGACAGTCCACAGGGGTGTTTATACTGTTGTAAGAAGAAAATGAAAATGTCACGTCTGGTTTTTCTTTTTTCTTTCTTTTTTCTTTTTTTTTTAACCTTTTGAAACTGCTAGCTTTTGTAGTGTGCAGCTCTGTTTTCCGGTGTGATCTGAATTCACGTCCTCTCAGAGGAGGCCAGTGTTTGATTAAACAAACTACAACATTGAGTTTCCCGTTGTTTTAACCTGTAACAATGCTGTGTTTTTCTTTTTAATAAAACAGTCTTTTGAGTATGTTTTTATAAACAGCAGCTGAGTAATGTTTCTTAAATTTGAATGGCGTTTAACAATCTTATAAAATGATGGCTATTACACTGGAGTGCTAGGCTTTAATTTAAGTAGATTTAAATCAAGTTAGAAAGTCTGATGTGTGAGATGAAGCCTTTCTTTTTTGATATTTTGTTGAAAATCCTTTGCATCCTCAGACATCACCAGATGCTTTCTATCTTCTCCAGTGATGCTTCAGGGCTTCAGTGCAGCCGCCTCAGGCTCGTGATAGTTGTAGGGTCTCCGAGGGTTTGTTGTCCTTCATTGTTTTTCAATTAATTTTGATGCATTTGGCAGAAACTGAGGGCACAGAATGCTCCAGTAAACATCTGCGTCCATCTGGTTGCTTCTTTCAGCAGGAAAATCATCAGTTATTTCCAACTCCAGATAAGCATGTCCACACCATAGCAGAGACGTCTCCATGGTTGACGGGTAAGGGTGAAATCCTCCTGGTCATGAGCTCCTGCTGTTTTTCTCTGGGCATTTCTCTTCCTGATCTTTACCTCACAGGCAGCTGAGTAGAAAACGCTTCGTCAGATGTAAGTTAAAAGATTGTCCTTTAACTGAGCATGTTCAAAATGCACGGAGACAGACTAACGGATCCCGGTGAACCGAGGGAGTTTTCCAGGAAAAGCTTTGTTTGCAGCATTTTGTGAAGTCCCATATTCCCGGAGGCCCAGAGGCATTTCTGCAGCCTGTGAAGGACAAAGGTTATGTTTCATATGTGGGCTAATAAAGTTCTCTTTGTGAATGTAGCCTGTATGATATGACATCCATTCATCCTTTCTCTAAACCGCGTACCCTGTTATGGGTCACTGGGTGCAGGAGGTCTGCACATACACCGGGCGGTTACTATGCTGTGTAATGTTTGAGTTTATTCAAATCAGATAAGAAATCATCACAACTGTGTTTTAGCTGAACAAACAGCCACATTCTGGGTTTATGCACATGAAAAACACTTCACTTGTCTGCTGCGTGCAATTCCAGCCGTATCCATTAATGAGTGCTGCTGAGTTATTTTTCTTTGCCAAACCTGCATATTTATCGGTTCTTAATAGTTAAGACTGAGAAATGCAGTGTAATATAGGAGTAAACCAACAATGAGCAGATATAGATTCACTGAACGGCACAATATAAAAGCTAAACAAGGGATAAAAGTATATTTTACAGCTCAGGGAACTGCAAAGTTTATTAATTACTGAAAGCAGCTGAACAAGGTTGATGTAAAAAGATATAATGTCAGTTTTAGAAAGAAAGCAGACATAGAACTGAACTATTACTATAGAGGAGCACATGTTTTGCGGTCTACACAACTACAGAAACCTTTATATATGTAGCATACAGCATGAGTGAGAATGAAGTAGTTAAATATTTTATCACCTCTAAATAATTATTTTAGTTTTAAGTTGAACATTTGGGTATTTTATATTTAAGGGATATTGCACCCTCACTTCTGTTATATACTGTACATTTCAAAGTTTTTCTGTCAGGTTAAGTCACTGTTTTTATATACCTCATTTAAAGCAACAGCTGCTGAGCCAAAGTGCTTTCCAGTAGAAAAATACAAGTTTAAATATTAAAATCAGGATCCTGCAGGGTTATATTTAGTGTGAATTTGCCCAGGTTGTTTATATATTAAGTATTAAAATCACACAAAAATATATAAAGTATAATATTATCTGACTATCTTGAATGCTAAGGCTAAGACAGTGTTATTAATAATGGAGATTATCCTGAATAAGTCAGAACTAAAGTCTGCAAAATATACATGAAAACATAATAAGTCCAAGGATTCCCTATACTTAAGATGTGTTAGCATTTTTATTTTTCTATGTATTATTATTATTATTATTATTATTATTATTATTATTATTATTATTATTATTATTATTATTATTATTATTATTATATTCTGGGTAAATCTGCCTGACAGTCAAAACTCGGGGCGGAAGTAGGTTGGCTAAACGTCACTTATCCGCGACGCTGGTTCACGCACGCTCCACAGCGGTGTGAGTAGTGTTGTCAGTGTTTATGAAGTTTCTATCCTGTCACGGCGGATAGTTTGAGTTATGAGTGCGAAAAGGGCGAAGGAAGAGTCCGGGGCCACCGAGAAGAAGAAGAGGAAGAAGAAGAACTGTGAGGAGGCGGCGCTGAGTTCATCTGTGGAGGAGAAACAGCTGCAGGGAGCCGTGAAGGAGGCATGGAGGAGCAGGAGCCCCTACAGCCACGGTGAGGAGAAGAAACTACTAAAACCTTACTACAACTTTATCCAATTTAAACTGAAAAATATATATTCTGCAGGTGTGAGGGAACTATCTGTTTTAACACTCCTGTCACTGGTGTTTTCTGGTATTTTATTTGGATTTGTTTGAAAATAATGATCTGCTTTCTTGCTAATAGGAGCTGACAACATTGTTAGAACTCCTTTATTACAGTTTATGTTATTCTATATAGCAACACATTCTACACCGATCAGCCACAACATCATGACCACTGACAGGTGAAGTGAATAACATTGATCATATTGGTACTATGTGCTGTTCTGCTGGAAAACCTTGGATTTTAACATCCATGTTGATGAGACTTAGACACCCAAATAAACATTGTCCCACAATAAACACACTCCCTCATGGAAATGGAAATCCCAAATGTCACTGGTCTACCCCTGCAGGAAAATGCACCGCACCACATGGAAAAAAACATCAAACAATCAGGAACATGTTGAGGAACATGACAATGGCCCAACATGTTGATTTGACCTCTAAACTTCCTACACCCCATTGTGATCAAGCATCAACAGGATGCAGTGGAACAAGTTTGATTAACAGAGGCCCCACTGCACAAGCCAGAGTACCCAAAGGATCCAGTACCAACGTCCTGGTTCCAGACCCCATAGGACACCCTGAGAGGTCCTCTTGTCCATGGCCAGTGGTTCAGAGCATTTTTGAGCACATAAGGGGACCAACACAATATTAGGCAGGTGGTCATGATGTTATATAGAGAGAAGGTTCTGTTCTTGTTGATATAAGTAGAGTGGACACAATAACAGAAACATATGTTAGGATAGGGCTATATGCAGAGTAAAGTACAGGTGTTTCTTTTTTCGATTTTAGGCATTTACCTGTGAGATTTTTGCGCATACCTGCACAGTTAGCACAACTGCCACACTTAAATAACATAGTGAATATTTGTATTATTTCTTAACAGCTTTAGTTTGCTACATTTGCTTTTTATTTGTTTCGTAAAACTTAATGTTTGATTGATTTGCATTCTTCTTATCAGTGTCGGTGTTGCACCAAAACACCAGGCCAAACTCCTCGTATGTGAAAACCTACATGACAATAAAATGGATTCTGATTTTGAGACCAGCTTTAGCTCTGTTTCACACTTTTTATATGCAAATAGCATTCAGTCCAGTGGCATAGTGTTTTAAAATGAATATATTGAGGAATCTATTCATTCTTGTATCGATGTGTTGTTCTGTATATGGACAAAAAAGAAGCTAGAAGTAGTCATGACTTAAATAACCATAGAAATAGTAAGACCTTGTACAGTCCTGCTCATTGTTTTTGAATTATTGCCCACATTCACTGAGCACATCCAGAGATATTTAAGTAACAGAACAATATAAAGGGTATCCCAAAACAGAAGACGGATAATTATCCTCCTGGTCACTCTTTCCGAGCCAGCAGAGAAATTAGAATATGGGATCAATATCTTTTTCTAGTTTTTTTAATTAAATATGTATGCATTATATTTTGACTTAATTATTTAGTAATTATATTATATAGTATTTCACTTAAATGTGAAGTTTAGGTTTTGAGTGTGTAATTGTTGTGCAGGGGATCTGGAGTTGGACTGCCATCCTTTCCCTCACTGCATCATTAAGAACTTCCTCAGCAGCGAAACCTTTGTAGAAAACCTCCAGAGAGAGCTGCTGGGACTCAACTTCCACGACAAGTCAAACGACCTCTACAAATTCAAACAGGTGATTATCAAACCGATCCTCATGCTGATTTATTCCACTTGGTTTGTGTTGGTGTCTTATTGGACTTTTTTGTGTTATTTCCATGCAGTCAGACGACCTGAGGAAGAGATCAGAGCCACATATCGCAGGACTGAGGTGACAAAACAGCTTGTATTTATCAGTTGTGCAAATAACAGATGTAACATCTGTTGGTGTGAGTTACTGAGTAACAGGACAGGTTGAGCTATAAGTGGAATAAAGTGCTTTGAAGTGAAGTAGCTCATTTGATCCTATGGGAAATAAGGTTGCTAAAACCAGACGCCTGATGTTTATGCAAATTATTTTGTTATTCTGGGTTTTTCTTGCCTCAGAATGGGCCTTTGGGGTCCGACTGCTCACAACAGTAAGATCAGTCTGTGTGCAGTGAAGGCAACGAGACAGAAGTCTCTGCCTTTTCAAGTTATTACTAATCATTTGATAAAGAATAATATCTATGATGCTTTAGAGAATTAAACCTCAATAAATAAAACTGGTTATAAATATATTATCTAATCCTCAAATCTTATTGTCATTCTTTTGTTTGCTAAAATCTGTTTGTGGGTCACCAAAATTCTTCTATGCAGGAAAAACCCTGTTATTAATGTTTTATTCAAGAGCTGGGACTGAACCAAGAACCCGGCAATGAATAACCTATTAATCTGTACAGCTCCACCCTCTGACCCACAACTCATCCCTGACGCCAGACACGCGAACCTACTTCTGCTCAGAGCATATCGGTGCAATGTAATCAATTTTTCCCACCTGACAAATGACCTCCCTTTCTTTCCAGTCACACCGTGCTGTGTTATATTATGGGCCGTTTTCACAGCAGACATTCTGATGTGTTGAAACAGAAACATGTTGATCGTTCCTTTTTTATTTTAGTCCTGACTCTTTGGAACAATCTTCCCCAATCTGTCAGATTTGCTATCTATGAAAATATTCAGTTTACTGTCATAAAGGACCTAAAGACAACAGAAAATAGAAAACAGAAAATGTTTACAGTTGGAATTAGTTTGAGTTCTTAACTGCCTTTTTTTCCTTTTTCTTTTTTTGAAAATTACTCAAACTGATTAATTGAATATCAAAATGGTTGGTGATGAACCTTGTAGTTGAACAAAAAATCTTTCATAAAAGCACCGTATAAATACAGCTTTAGTACTTTACTTATATCAGTGAAGACTGCATAAGGTCAGCCTCCTCCAGAGTCGTGGTTTTCTGTTTTTAAGGCTCACTGATGACATTTAATGAATTGATGCCTTCACTGATGTCTGTATTTAAGCGTCTGCTTTTTCTGCTTTAACAAATCAAAGTGTCTGCTCGTAGGTTAATTTGATGTTGATGCTTAATTTTTTTAACTTCATAATAAAATAATTACAGCAGCTTTTTTTAAAGATATTTTACCTCCAGCGTCCACATATCAGCCTTTGATAAAGCATTCTGTTGCAATTCAGCAAAAAGGTCTTTTTATAAAAGTTTGCCTTTAAGAAGTTTATATTGTTCAGTTTTCGTTGACATTGTCAGAAGTGAGTAAATTCACATAAACATCGATCAGCCACAACGTTATGACCACTGACAGATGAAGTGAATCACATTGATCATATTGGTACTTTGTGCTGTTCTGATGGAAAACCTTGGATTTTAACATCCGTGTTGATGAGACTTAGACACCCAAATAAACATTGTCCCACAACAAGCACACTCCCTCATGCAAATGGAAATCCCAAATGTCACTGGCCTACCCCTGCAGGAAAATGCACCCCAACACATGAAAAAAAACATCAAACAATCAGGAACATGTTGAGGAACATGACAATGGTCCAACATGTTGATTTGACCTCCAAACTTCCTACACCCCATTGTGATCAAGCATCAACAGGACGCAGTGGAACAAATCTGATTGACAGAGGCCCCACTGTACAAGCCAGAGCACCCAAAGGATCCACTGCCAACATCCTGGTTCCAGACCCCATAGGACACCCTGAGAGGTCCTCTTGTCCATGTCCAATGGTTCAGAGCATTTTTGAGCACATAAGGGGGACCAACACAGTATTAGGCAGGGGGTCATGATGTTATGCCTGATTGGCTTATGTTAATTACAGACCCCATATTGGGGGCAGTGTTGCACATTCCAATTTGCTGTTCTTCCCATTTACATACATGAGGTTCAGAATCTTAGAAGCACTTCTAAATATAAAGCAGTTCATGTTGTTGAATTAACACTTCCATGACAGTGTCAATAAAGACTTAAAATTGTAGGCCACATTAAAGTAGTTTTTATGGATCATATTAGATGGATATTAGGTGGAAGTGATACGTGACAAAATCTTACCTTGAACCTTTTATTCTATTTTAACTCGTCCTAAGAGAACTGTTGAACTTGTTACGACGGTGTTTGTTTTATTGCCCCTCATTGCGGATCTCATAAATGCTGATATGTTGATGTCGTGAGGTAGTTATCACCAGGGATTGTGTTGATAAGTTGATTGAATTAAGTTGTTTTATAAGAGCAAGAATGAAAGAACTGAGGTGGGACCTTTTGGGTTTTGTTTATCAGATCCACCAGGTGGAGCCAGAGATTACATCTGCCTCCTAATTAGTATATTTTCTCATCTCTGTGCTGATGACTCTGATAGTGTTAACATTTTATATAACTGTAGGACAGGACAGAAAAGCTGATAGAAAATTCAGCAGCCACCTGTGAGCCTGAGGTGATCTTGGGTAAAGCAGGAAGTTGTTTTCCTCTTCACTCTGGTTGTAATGCTGAGCTTGGCAGTGAAAAGTCATCACAGTAGTGTAAGTGTTGGAGCTTTCAGACAAATGACCTGAAACAAAGCTTTTATTGAGAGCTACCAGACCTGCCAAGAGGTTCAGTGTTCGAGCCAAGTGCAAGAAAAATTAGGGCCTCAGTGTATAGATCAGGGAGAATATTAGCTGGGTGTCGAGACAGAATCCAAGTCAACACCTTTGAGACTCGTAAATCATCCTGATAGTGAAAAAGTGGACAAATACTTCCTTTATTGAGAGATAATGCACCGTTTATGACAAACTGTGTTTACAATAGAGAGACTGTGGCGTGCATTTTCTCCTAAATGCTTATTTGTGATTATATTGTGCTAGACCTGCTGAAGAATTAGAGCCCTGGAGAATGAATACTGTAATTAAATACACAATAACAGCCTCCCCTTGTGATCATCTATTATTTATGTCACAACAAAATGTCACGGTGGGCTTTCGGGCCTTCGAACAGTCTGTGTGCTGAGGGTTACTGAAGTTCTCCTTTCATACTACATTAAAATTGTAACTACACAACACACTCCAGGATTTCACAGAAAGCATTTTCCTGTCTTCAGGGCAGCACTATTCGGGCGTTTCCGTTCCTGGCTGGGCGAAGTGTTGGGGGTTGAGCTGGAGCCCACAGTGGACATTTCTTGTGCCAGATATGAATACACGGGTGAGATTAGTCTCCTGCAGGAAAGTGATATTTTAGGCTTCTTGGAGCTTCCTTTTTTATTTGATTACTAACTGTTTCCTTTTATATGCCGTATTCTGTCTTCTGTCTAGATGTTCTGTTGTGTCATGATGATGAATTGGAGGGGAGGCGCGTTGCTTTCATTTTGTATCTCGTGCCTCCGTGGCAGAGCAGCGACGGGGGAACCCTCGATCTTTACACAACAGACAGTGCGTATCCCACTTTGTGTGTTTTTCTGTGTGTGTTTGTGTGCTTTTAGACAACAGAAGTGTGTGCTTCGTCTCTGTCATCAGGTAATTTCCAACCACAGAGCATAGTGAAGTCACTCGTGCCTTCTTGGAACACACTTGTCCTCTTTGAAGTTTCCCCAGTTTCCTTTCACCAAGTAAGGACAAATGGTCTGTTTTTTTAATTTCAGCTACACCAAACAAGAGGACGTGATTGAAAATCTGGAGTGTCTGCTGTGTTTTTACAGGTGTCAGAAGTTTTGTCACAGGACAAGTGTCGTCTGTCGCTGAGCGGCTGGTTTCATGGACCTTCTCTTGACCGTCCTCCTCGCCACATAGAGCCGCCCGTCCCGAGGAGTCCACACTTACCAAGAGACGTGAGCGTTACCTTCATTCGAATAGTTCTCACAAACTGATGATCAATAAGATAATCAATCAGTATGAAGCTGGAGCCAGTAGTTTATCATAGTTTACCCGAAGTTAAAATATCTCCTAGCATCACATTAAAATCTCACTGATTCACATGCCATTCAATTCTGGTTTAGTCTACACATTAACCAAGGCATAAAAACTGCAGTTTTCAGTTTTCTGAAGGGTTATATGTGTTAAGCTTGTCATTTCCTGTGTCCAACCACATCCTTAACACACAGATGTGAGCATCTTACCTTCATATAGGAGAGTAAATGTCACGCTGCTCATGTGTTTGCTGTGTTTGTGCTCTTGGCAGGAGACGGTGCTGCTGGAGTGGATCAATCCAGTGTATCTGGATATTTCCTATCAAGAGCAGATTCAGGAGGAGTTTGAAGACAGCTCTGAAATTCAACTTAAAGATTTTCTCAAGGTAACTTCTTGTTAATTTTTTTCTCTCTACCTTGCGAATGTTCACTTCTTCCTGTTGACTGACTGTGTCTGTCTTCAGGAGGAGAAATTCAGGGAGCTGAATGAGGCACTGCGGCACGCTCAGATTCAGTGGACCAAGAGAGGTCCACCCAATAAGAGGTGGGAAACGTCTCATGGATCATTTGGCTTGTTGTGTGTACATGCTGTATTTACGAGCTCTAATTCATTCTGTGCTTTCAGATGCTATGAAGTGGCTTCTCTGGATACTGTGCCACAGTGTGTCACTGCATGTTGGGAACTGCTCCGATCAGAATCGTTCTTCCTGCTTCTCTCCAACTTCACCGGCCTTCGACTGCACTACCTGTGTCCTGCTGATGAGGATGATGATGAGGACAAAGAGAAGACAGAGCATAAGGAGGATGAAGAAGCCACTGGGTCTTCAACCAAATCCTCAGCTGCGAATGCAACCAAACAGAAAGGTGTGTGTCAGTGTGAGCCTTTTTCTTCTGATGCAGCTGTGTTTGTGTGTTTTAACCTTTGTGTATTCTTTAGAGCTGAGCACACCTGTGTGTTGTGGTGAAGTGCGAAGATGGTCTCATGGCGGCTATACTCTGCTGCACGACGCAGAGGCAGCACAGGCCGAGTACGCTCTGGACCTGGTTTTGCCTGTCGGCTGTGCAGGTGAACACACAGACACACACACAGAGTTAGAACAACCAATAATAATTATTGCAGCTGTTACAAAAACGTTGTCTTTCACAGACTGGATGTCAGAGTGTGGGGGCTACACATGCTATGTTGCTAACGAAGAGGATGAGGAGGTGAGTGCTGATTCCAGTAAACAGTTAAGGGCAATACTTCAGTGGTTATCATCATTGCTTTGTTTTCACCTTATTCACAGCTCCTGACAGTGTATCCAGAGGATAATTCTCTTGCCCTCATCTACAGAGACAAAGAAACCCTCAAATTTGTCAAACATGTCAACCACAAAAGCTCCTCAGAGTCTGCTGACAGAGGCTTTTGTGACTTTTCTTATGTCTACTACGAATAAATAAATATATATGTATGTATGTGTAATATGTTTGTGGCTTTCTTCCTCTGTGTTCTTTTCATTAGCGAAGGGACTGCACTGAAATGGCACTTTTTATCTTGAGCTCCCAGTTTACTGAGAAAAATTTATGGTTCAGTCTTTTGCTAAAGGACACATTTGGACACAACAAATCAGAGAACTACCAGTCAATAACCACCTGAGGTACAAACTGAGCTACAGCAGTCACTGCAAACTGCCTTTTGACTGGCATGATGATTTAGCCACCTTTATATGAGACGGTGGTAACTTTGGAGAATGAGGGAGAAAAAATCTGGACTTTCATCTGGTTTTAATTGTAATTTGTCCCCTGTTACAAACTAGTGCCTTAAAAATCTGCTGAGATTGTTTAGATATATTAGATAACTCCCTTTTGTTTTTTTTCCATGCAAATTACAAAGTGAAGAATGTGGTTTAATTAGAACTGCCATTATTCATGCAATCACAACAAACTTAGAAACTTCTTGAGCGGATAAGGGTGAGTTGGTTTTGTTACAGACTCGACTGGCATCCATTTTATTGAAAAGGTGAGCTGTGATTGTCCTTGAACAATCATTAAGCGAGAGATAAATGCCTGTTAAAATGGTCTGCACTGACAAGAGCTGTTAAGACCTATAAACATTTCTCCTCTTGGGCTAGCTGCTAACAAGAACGTGTAAAAGGGCTGATTCACTTTGGAACACAAAAATAGCAAGAACCACAGCCAAATCTTTATTATGAACTATTCTACTATTCTACTACTAGGAACATTGGTGTCATGGGGCAAAATCAGTTATAAACGGAAGCCGTTTTGAGACATTTTGTCACATAAAACGACTCATGGTGATTTTATTCATTTATTTGGCACTCCTTAAAGTTTATTTCATTAACTTTTATGGTGTTTCTTAGAAGAACACGTTTAAATAGAATTATGAGTCAATCTTATTTTCCATTACTCAATTATATGTGCAAAAACAGAATAAAATGTGTATACGTTAAACTGTTTGTATGTCCGGTAATCTCAAACTCAAATATATTTCAAGATTTATATATATATATTTAAACAGAAAATCTAGCAAATATAATTTACTGACATGCTTTGAATCGTGTTTTTTCACCAGCTCCTTTACAGCTGTTAACATGACTAAAACAATCAATATTGCCACAGTGAGAAGTAAAACACCAGGGACACACATAGGAAAGTAGAGAAAATCAATATAGGCTTTAAAACTGACAGCAAAGTGGTAAATTACCATTCACCAGTTGTATTTCAACTCTGATCAGTCTTAGCTCAAATATTAGAGATCATTGTTCAGTCATAAGAAATTGTAGCAGCGAAATGTCGACTATCAAGACTTGTACTGTGATGTTTGTCCTACATATGAGAGTCTACATTAAGGGAAAAAACACACTTCCTTCCCGTCATGATTTTTCCCCAGGCGGCATGCTGGTTTCCACCAATCACAGCGCGTTTTGATTTCTGCTCAGCCAATAGGAGACCTGGAGGCTGTTACAGTGTCAGTGGGTGTGATCCCAGAGGAGGAAGCGTCACCGAGCAGTGTAACAAAGTTTGAAGGTAAGTTTGTGCCGACTTTAACCAAGTTTTACCTCACAGTGAATCCAAACAACAGCTAATTATAAACCGTGTGTGTCTTCTGCCGTGTCTTTTAGCGGCTCAGTGAACTCTTCTGCGGTCTGTCTGGTCGTAGACTGAGCGAAGTTTTACGGCAGTTGTATCCACTGTACGTGAGGTTTAGAGCACGAGCTGCTCTCTCAGAAATTCCAACCACACGTCCTGTATGTTCATCCTTTTAGCAAAAAACAAAAAAAACCTCTGAGATATAAAACAGACGGTTTATATCCCCACTGGACTGAATCTAACTAATGCTGGTAAATATTTGATAAAAATCACACTTTGCGGCAGGTAGCTAGCTAACTTCTAACCGAAATTCACCTGTACGTCTGGGTCGCATAGCAACCATGTCTTTAGCTAGAACTGCTGTTAAAACTTTAGCTACAGTTAGCATTGGCATTAAAGTAAAATAAAATTCAAGTATCAGAGTTACTATAAGAATCAGTACCGATTTCTGCTAAGGCACTAGTTATTAAGCTGCAATTCGCAGTGTGATTATTATTGTTAGCAGAACATGTGAAAACCTGCGTACCGACATTCATTGTTAATATTATTGAGTAGAAATTATCAACTAAGCACTTGATTTAAATGTGACACACTGGTGCAAAGTATTCAAGCAGTAAAATAGGAACTTCTTGACTTAAAAACTCTTTCATCAACATTTCACATTTTGAAATTTTCTGTCATGTCAATAGCTAAACTCAGTGTGTATAAGTTGATAAATGGTTATTATACCATAAAGAGCCTGTAGTTGCAAACGTTAATAAGCAGTTTAATTTTGGTCCTTTCTGAGAAAATAGGTGGTCAATTAGTGCATTGGATAGACCTCTCTAATGAACTGAATATGAAATGAATAAATGTGAAAGATGTGTAATGCTAGAAGGGTATTTCTGACAGTCTGGTAAAAGTTTATCTTGTTGATGGTATATAACTGCAACTAAACTATAGGCTTACTAATTAGTTACTAATCATTCTTCAATCTATTACAGCCTCTAAAACGTTTATTAGTAGCTTTACCAGATAATAGCACCAAAAAAGTCATATCTCCAGAAATACTGAAAACATCTTAGCATTAACTGGATAGATTTTTGGAAAGGACACAAGACAAAGCTGTCTTGTGACAATATTTACGTGCTCACATGTCCATTAAACTGTTGGTATCTGTATTTGTTCTTCATGCTCCTACTGGCTGTAAAGAGATTCCTTGTCAACATGGAAGCTGAGGGGAACGAAATACACACCGCTTTTCTTAAAGTTATTGTATTATTTAGGAAGATCTCTCTGTGTTGCCCTCTCTAATATGCAGCTCAGCAAAGAAACAAGTCAACCTGAATCCAAAACTAAAACATAATGTGTTTGTAACTCTTGTAATAATGAATCATTAAATACTTTAAACAGTGGACTTTGGTACATATGTGGCACGCGTGTTTGTTTGTCAGGCACTTGGTATTGTGTTATTTAGATATAAAATGATTAGAGATGTAATCACTTAGAATAACTGGAAGCACCTCTTGTGTTCTACCTGCACAATTAGTTCACATTTAGACAAGAAGTGTGCAACACATTTGTAATGTTTTGGTTCACAATGGAGAGTTTTGCTTCAAACAGAAAATGTTACTTTACAGGAAAGCTGTGTAAATTCAGTTGTCTCTAAATTACAAGGATATGACCAATATGATGTGCAAGTAAACAATTAATTAATCTTGAAAGTCCATTATCAGTATATTTATTAACAGATTGATGGACAGAGAAATGATTGTCACATTGTGATTATTGATAATCGTAAGATGAATTATGTCAGGGTAGCATGGGACCTTTTCCCCATTCAGTAAAGGTAATAAGTCTGTGTAACTTTTATTTCTTTACACTCAATTTTTTATGATGTTTGTACTGGTGATTTTCCTCTGGCCCTGGCTAATGTCTCTTTGGGGGGTACTTAAAATGTATTTGAGGGGCCCTGAAATACTCTCCATGCCAGAAAATATCTGAATTTATTTTATAAGCTTTATGATTCATTAACAAAACATAAAAAGTCCTAGTTGTAGCACTCTAATTTATTTCATTTGATTGTGCATAGCTTTGGTTTATTTCAAGCCATCATCTACAGGTCTGCTTGGTATACATCTGGAGGTATAAAGCACATAAGACGACAATTCAAAACAAACAGAAACAAGGTCAACTTGCACCATCACTAAGAGGGTAAATTACTAATTTATGGAAGCATGCTTTTGTGTGAATCAATATTTTGTGCCGAAACGTCAGTCAAGCTGTCCAGGGAATACTAGAGGTTGCCTTTTGGCAGAAAAAGATAAATGATATATTTTAAGCTCCTGATGATCACTTAATCCTTATGCAGCTGGTGAACTAATCTCACAGTATACTTCCAGAGTACCGGTAGATAGGATAGCATATAATTACATACTGGCTAAGTTGTGGACATTCCTGTAGACCCAGTAGGCAAGCATAGTGTGTATTAGTGAAATGTGAGGACATTCATATAATCCAGCTCAGAGGATGCTCTTTCCATGCAGAGCGCTGCCTGCCAGGGTGCATGGAGACAGCACCAAGAGAGCGAGCAGGCTTCAGTGATTCATGCAGAGTAGAGGAGTTAGGGGCTGGACTGGGGGAGGGGAGGAGTGAGATTAAACATGTTTTTATGTAATGAGGGTTTCAAAAGGAGGCTGGGGTAAAAAGGATAAGGTGGAGTGAGGCCACAATAACCATTGAACACTAGTACAGCAGTTAGCATATTTTAGCTGTCCCAGGTAGTTTTCCTCATCAGTTTTGGTAGAGGTGGTTAGAAACTGTAGCTTCTCCCTCAGAAGCAGACGTATAATTAACAGCCGATCAGAAGCTCAGAAACTTAACCTGAGATATCTGTACAGTTGTGCAAGTGATTTTTATTTTATTTTTTGACCACATCTGTTTCATTTGTGTCGTTAGGGGGATTGATCTGTTGATAATTTTCTGACAAATTGATTATTTTTTGTATGTCTATAATGTTTCAGAAAATAGTAAAAAAAATGCAGAACATAGAGTCAAATGCAACTAAATAGAGAAAACCCAGATACATTTGTTTTACATTGACAGAAGTCCCAGAAAAACAGCAAATCTAAATGGTTTTTACATGTCTACCATCTTTTAACCTGAGCTTGGTTCTACAAAGCGTTTTACAGTGTGTTTCTAATTTACATACAAACACCAGTGGGAGCAACCTGGAGACACTTTGGCACAGGGAGGGGCAGGGGGTCAAACTTCCAACATTTGTTTATTATATTATCATATAATAAACAAGCAGTGAACACAGATATACTTTGTGAGAAATGATCTTGGCCTCAACTCACCGTTATCATGTTCTATAATCCAGAAAAGGAACTTTACTGTTTCACTCAAATTGTGTTCATAGAATGGCAGACAAGTCTGTGGACGGAGGGCCTTGGACAGGATGTGCGGTCATGTTTCTGCAGTCACTCTGTCCTGGTGCAAATCTGCTCTCACTCTACAAAGATCAACAGGGAAAATTCATCGTTTTCAAAGTCATCAAGCTGACACTTACAGGTGAACACTTTAATTAGGATCTGTTGCACATTTCTGTCACTGTATAGTAATTAAATTGTAAGAACCTTTTTCAGGGACACAGCATTCATTAATCAGTATTTCCAATGGTCAGACTCTGCAGGAGGTCTGGGTGGTTATGAAATCCTAAAGGTCCATGATGCTGATCCCTTCCTGGGGGTGGAGGTGAAATTTGTGGATGTAGCAGCATGTCAGCAGTTCCTGGAGAGCTACAGCTCTGGAGCCGTAGGCCAGTCTTTCTCCCAACACGCCTGTCGGCTTCTTGCTCTACCCCAAGAGTTCAGCGTGGAAACCCAGCTCAAGGCCAGCACACACATCCTGGATCTCTGCCTAGACAAGCTGGATCTTTGCCTGCAGCACATCCACCTCTCACAGGTACACTTGATGTTTCTGTTTGGCTGTTTCGCTGAGCTCTAGTATTGAAATTTCAGGTTATAGGTCCTTGGCTTGATAATCAGAATAAATGTTTTACATCATGCACTCTACCTGGCACTGTATTCATGTGAGCTGATTTTGTTTTGGTCTAACCTATCACTATCAAGTGACAAATGCTGCAAGTGCAGTTGAAGTTTTCATGTTGATCAGTGAAATATGTAAATTTTATAGTTATGGCTGTAAGTCAGCTTAGAACAGTCTGTTCAGCTGCCTCTCATCTCATTCACACTTGCTGTTGTTTCTATGCCTCTGCATGGACAACAGCTGTAGCTGGAGAATTGATGCTTTCAGGCTGACCATCCATCCTTTCATTCATCCGTCACATTCTTGTGAATGCGATATCTCAGAAACGCCTTGAGGGAATTTCTTCAAATTTGGCACAAACATCCACTCAGGAATGAAAATGCATGGATTTTAGTGCTCAAAGGTCAAGCTCACTGTGGCCTTGTAAAGCATGTTCTCGGCCATAACTCAAGAATTCATGTGCTAACTAGAAAAGCACTCAGATAGCACATACCTCCACCAAGAAGCTTCAGTCCACCCCCAATCTCCACAGTCTCCCAATTCACATATTTTGTATGGAACATTACAGATACAAATGTAATTACATACAGTTCAAATGTCCTACCGACAATGCAGCGTTCACCCCATCCGACCTAATGAACAGCCGCAGCATCTAGCGCAGCAGCTCCTAACAGCCTCCCAGCTTCTTAGACAACCGGAGATAAGAATGCCGGCCCAACCGTGTGTATGTCGCTCAGGAAGGAAAGAGAACTCCGCTATTGTTGCTGTTTGTCGCATGGAGACTCAAAATCTCATGTGGTCACAGGGGGTTACCCCAAAAACAAGACTGCCCTCTGGTGGCTTTTAGAGTAAACCACATTTAATTGTCCACCCGGTTAAACTTACATTAAAAAAAATTCCTGGATGGAGACGGTGATCCATAGCAGTCCCAAAAGTTCACCATTTCTTCTTTGTCCCATTTCACACATTTCCTGAAAATTTCATCCACATCCATCCATTACTTTTCGAGTTATTTTGCTCACTAAAAAATAAACAAACAAACCAACGCCGGCCATCACATAACCTCCTTGGCGGAGGTAATTATGACCAAATTTCACACAAATGTCTTCGAGGATAAAATGATTAAGTGGTGACATTTTACATTGACAGGTCAAAAGTCAGGTTCACTTTATAATATCCTACAAAGACACTTTTCTGGCCATTAGTCAACACCATAGCTTAACGATGAGAAGGAGAAATTAATATAAAAGCATACAACTATGAGGTGGTAATTTTAGTTCATTAATGTACCTGGTTGCAAACTAAATGTGAAAATAATTTCCCTTTTCTGAATCTGTGATTGGTCAGTTGTTTCTGTTTGGATCTCTGGCTTCACTAAGCTGTGTCAGCATGGCACTTCTGACAAAGCATATAAGTAGCTTGAGTGGCATGTGCAGTGAATACAACAGAAATTGAAACCACACCCAAACAGTACAAACCGTCACAGTGCTAGTTCAGATTGACCGTGTACCTCATCAATATATTTGAAGTGTAAACAGCCATTCAGACGTGTTGAAACCAGGGTAGTTGATGTTAGTCTTCACAAGTTGAAGCTAAATTCAAATTTTCTGCTATAAAGGTAAAGCTCCATAAAAACAAGTTAATTATCATGTACCTGTTCCTGAAAGCTAAGCCTTCCCTGCTGTGAACCTTGGTGTCATTTTAAATTTTGGTTATTAGACGAGACTGCCACAGTTACACATTTACATCTCACATGCGTGCCCACTAAAGTTCACTGTGGTTGTTGGCATGCTTGACTAATGGAAAGTTACAGACAGAATAAAGGTCAATACCAAGCACCGAGTTTCAAACAGACTGCCGCCCACTGTCTAACTTGCAAAATATATTTATTAGTGAAGTTTTGGTGCTAGACCTCAATGAGGCAAATAGTGACAAATCAGCTTCTAAGCCTCCAGAATCTTTGCAGAATCTATGCAAACACATGACCAGGTTCATTTACCAATGCGACCTGTGACTGTGTTCATTTATGTAGGAAATAATGCTGCGGATTCTAGAGGCTTAGATGCTGATTGTATTTATATCTTATAGTGGGGAACGGCTTGAGTAAATGTATTGGTGACATGATTTGTTGTTGTTTGCCTTTCTTCTTTGCTATATTTAATGTCATCTGCTTAAGTTTTGTATTTTTTAGGAAATTTCTTCATTGTAATTGCAGTTTAATGTAAATGCAGAGTAAATAATTTGGGGGATTTGTTGATGTTTCTTACTTATTGTATGTTATTGAAGATTGTCATTCAGTGGAATGATGTTTTGTAACTCACACCTCCCTATAATGTGTGAAGTATGTTCATTGGTTGTGGAATTAATGCCAGTCCCTGTTAAATATGACTTCCCTATCACACCACTTGCCTGATAAAGGTCTGGGCATCGGTGCACTAATGAATAACTAAAACATTTAACATCCTCTGACTTTAAAATGCCATTGCCGTAAATACGTCAAAGTTTGACTGACTGGTAGAGTAAGCTGATTTACTCTGTACTAAAGGCAAATACAGTTTATTACTTGACTAATGGAAAATTACAGATCAATATAAAAGGTTGTATTGTCTGGAAATTTCTTTCATGATGGTGTCATCATCTTCTAGTAGGAGACTTTAACATCTTATATTTGAAGGTCTTCAGCCTAAAAGCAATTTCTTAAATAGATCAATATATTACACATTCTGTAAACAACTATGGACAGTGTTTATTTCTTTAACTAATGAAATTTAGTGTGTCAGAGAAGCCTTCACAGGTCGAAGAATAACAGAACAGGCAAGAACAGAGAAAGCACACAGTGATTGAATCCTGTCATTAAACGTGTACTATTTCCTGTGGCTCCCAGAGGGTGAACTCACCTCGAAGTTTTCATTCATTTGATTCCATTAAAATGATATTTGTTGTTGCAGCCGGAGCGTCTGCGCGACGAGGAGATTGATCATCTGGAGCAGCAGCTGCAGAACCAGGCCCTCGGTCCGGCCCCACAGTCCACCCCCATCACACAGGAGGAGTCTCCTGTCCCCAGCAACTGCTTCAAGTTTCAGAACAGAGTGTTTGGTAAGTCAAGGCAATGATTATACTTTACACTCTTGTGTGGTTTATTCTTGGCAGGCGTTTAGCTAAATGAAGTCACAGCAGAGATTAAAATAGCATTTATATTCAACGTAGATTTAAATTTTTACTCTAGGTCTTCTCTTCTGTTGAAATGCTTTCATTGGAGTCACCAGGAGGACAGGGTTCAGTGACATATGGTGACAAGTTTTATTATTTTTGAGCCATAAGAGACTTCCTTGTATTGTATGTATAATCCTCAAAATGAGCATTAGGTGGCATTTGCTTTTTATAACAGTTGTGTCATTGCTGCTTACAGTCAAAAAGGTTGTATTGTCTAGAAATCTCTGTCATGATGGTGTCATCATCTTCTAGTAGGAGACTTTAACATCTGATATTTAAAGGTCTTCAGCTTAAAAGCAATTTCTTAAATGCAAGAGGCTATCAGACCTTTGTCGATTGACTGTTGTGTTTTCTGACAGCACAATGAATTTAGTGCTGTTTTCCAGCGGACTCTAATCTTTTATAAACTGATGGCCAGTCTATAGGAAGGGATTAATGCCAGCAGACAATGTAGTTGGTTTGCATATTTGGATTGATTTCATAGTGGATCAACCAACTTTGAAATAAAAAAACCCCAAAACAACGTGGTGAGACGTGGTGGCTTTTTTTCCCAAGGGACTGCTTTAAGCCTCAAGCTATGGAATAAAACAGAGCTGCCCAGCCACTGAAAATAAATACACAAGCACACGTTAATTCGTTGTTGTTCTCCTGGGGTTTGTAAATTAATGTTAGTGGTTTTGATGGGACCAGGGAAAATGTGAAAATATGCCACCAGTGATATTTGTATTTTTCTAAACAACATCAAGCAGACAGAGGCTTTGGCAGTTCGGCCCATATGAAAGACACCTGATTGTTCAGTATTCGATTAAGCAAATGTACAACCTTGAAGCTGAACTAATCAGTAATTTTTACAGTGAATCAGATGAGCATGTGTAATGTGGAAGGAGGAGTGGGGCACATGATGTTTGGTTTTCTGGCTTGCAGCTGCTATTTTAGTTTTTCTTTGACTCCAAATGATTGCTGATGTTGCTCTGGAACGGCTGAATGTCTGAATAGCAACATACTAACGTGTCACAGCTTTGTGTGAGAGGTACAAGTTGAGTTAGCATCTTTCACGACTGCCTCCAAGTGACCAGAAAAGAAACAGCCTTTTCATGCTTCAAACACATTAAATTATTGAAAAAGATGCTGAGCAATAGCTGCCATTCACAAAGCCACATTGTAGGACTAAGATATAAAAAAATCCTGCTGTTGGACTTACTAAGATTAACATGAGTAAGATATGTTTAATGTTTACATATTCATCTGTTTATAAAGCACAGTTTATGTAATCACAATTAATAACAGTTTGCATTAATGTTTTTCCTTCATCCTTTATCCTGCGGCCCGTCAGAGGACCGAATGCTGACGGCGACAGATGTTCAGAGCTTTTCTAACGGAGTGGGCCGTCAGTGGAAACACGTAGGGAGGGCTCTGGGGAAGAACTGCCGCGCTCTCAAGGGTCCAGCCATAGACAACCTGGCCTATGAGTATGAGAGAGAAGGGCTGTATGAGCAAGCCTATCAGCTGCTCAGCCGCTTCATCCAGGCGGAGGGGAGGGCGGCCAAGCTGAGCCGACTGGTCAAAGCACTGGAGGACTGCAAACTCACCAGCCTGGCTGAAAATATTCTGGACGTACAGCCACGAGAGTAACTCTGTGTTCGAGTCGAGAAAACTGAGGTGGACAGGTCCTCTCCGCATGAGGAGAGCTGACTGTGTCCAGCCTGCTTTTGTATACAGTGTGTTTGTTCTTGATTGACATCTCACATTTAAAATCATTCCTGTGTGTGTGTGTGAGTGTGTGTTTTTGTGTGAGTGTGCATGTTTCACACAGGTTATGTGAACACATGCTAAGATCTGTGACAACTGATTGATTCACATCTTGATTTGCCTATCAGTTATTAGTATTACTGATAATTGTCTTCATTTAGATGAAATGACTGTCATCACTGTTAAAAAAAATATGCTGTCACGAGTTTTATGCACTGTTATAAACTGTTTTTATCATGTACCTCTTTTATTTCTGCTTTATAAGTCAATTTACAGATGGAACCTGTTGGGTCTTGTTTCTAATGAGTGCACAACTGAAGGTTATTGATTTTTTTTTCTACAAAATGGGTGCATGCAAATTAAATGGTTGTACAAAAAGGCTTCATGTTTGTGTTTGATGCATTAGTGTAATTAAAACTGAAAACATCATTTTGTCAAAATTCCCTCAGGTATAATTTAGTGTTAATCCTCCCTCCCTCTCCTGCCATCTCTCGCTGTCACTCACGCACACGTGCACAAGCTCATATGATTGAACTGCTGATTGCTGATGCTGTCGCTGATTGTGTGTCTGTGGCTGCTGGTGTCACGTTGTGTGAGTTTCGGGGCGGAGAGGAAGAGATTGCAGCCGAGGTGTGCGTGGAGGTTTTATCTCGGCTTGGCTGTCAAACAGAGGGACTTGCTGACAGTGTGAGCAGGTTGAGCTCCTCTGATGGTTTCATTCAGGGTCCACTGTAAAAGCCCAGCCCCCCCTTATTACTCCACTTGACCATCCATCCAGATGTGATGTGTGGATTAGAAGCTTTTATCACACAAACACTTATTTCTGCTATATGTTATGGCCACAACCCCCAACATCGGAATACACAGCTGTATAAGTTCTAAAAACACACACGTCTCTTTTTATGTATGCTCTGGCTGTAACTACTAAGTGAGGTCATGTCTTGGAATTTTGCAAGTTTATGACAAGGGGAGTTTACCTTCTACACTGGCACAAATATTGCACATGGCGATTTTTTCTAAAGCTGACACTGCTGTTATTTAATTCTACTATTTTTGCTTTTAGGCAATTACATGTTCATACCCATGCACTGTAGCCAAAGACAATTTAAAACAGCAAAGAAAGGGGCTAAGAGAAGCCCTTTTTTCTAATTAAGACATTGGTTGCTGGTTAGGCCATAATCTGTTAGGTGTGTGGAGTTTTGCTGGTTGAATTTTGCGTTACTCTGCCCTGTCTATGACCCAGGCTGCAAGAAGATACTAGGATGATCTCTTTGATTGCTTATGATTTTCAGAAGTGCAGGGTGACATAAGTGCTTAAACGCAATTAGTTAATACTTGGATCTTATTTTCTCCCACTGTTGTATTGCACTTGTTACTCATTTCCATTTATTTGACAGCGATAGTAGTTAATTGCAAATTTTAAGGTTTTACAAGCAAAATCCCCTCATTAAAAAAAATGATGCACCAGTTTTTACATATATGACATTAGGTCACTTATATTCTTATTTTATTTTGAAGGCAGGACTTGAATACTTACATTAAAATAAAAGTCAGGAAATATAAAATAGAATATTTGAAAAAGTGCATATATTTTTAAATTTTTTAACCAGTGTTAGGATGTAACTGAGAGGATGAACTCAATACTGTAGACAGACTAAGTACAATTGTGGGGTGACTGTGTGTTTCTGTTGCTTGCTTCTTACTTTTTACTCCACTGTAGTTATTCAACAGCTTTATATACATCACATATTCAGCATATAAAATATAATATAAATATAACACATTGCCACTGGTTAATACACTCAGCTGTAATTATAACTGCACTGTTAAAAAAAACTGAAAAATTGTGGAAATGCTCTGGCTGCTGGGGCATTAAATTCACAGTTATTCACATTTACAAGTTTTTCTTCATATTGTTTGAATTTAGACATGTAAACTCAGTCTAGGTTTTTTGTAATTTTATTAATATTTTCGTGGTGTTCATTACAGCAAACAAGAACTTTTAAGAATTGCTCATGAAATGTTCCCTGAAGGTTCAAATGTTCCTTGAAGGTTCTCTGAACATTTCTGTTTTCCTGTTTTGAAAAAAAAAGATCGTAGCAAACAAGCACCTTCAGGAAATGCTACATCAGAGTTCTCTGAATGTTCTTGTTTTCTTGTTTTTGTAAAAAAACAAAGAAACAGCAGGATCTTAGTAACCAGGACCTTGGGGGAATGTCAACATAACATTCCCTAAAGGTTCTCTAAATGTTTATGTTTTGTAGAAAACAATGATCCTATAGCAAACAGGCACTTTCAGGGAATGTGAGCTCAAGGTTCTCTGAACGTTCCTGTTTTCCTGTTTTTGTGCAAAACTGATCCTGGCAAACAGGAACTTTATTGGAAACGTTCCCTCAAGGTTCCCTGAATGTTCCTGTTTGTATTATTATCATCATCATTATTATTATTATTATTATTATTATTATTATTATTATCATAACACAATGACTCTACGTGTTTTCTAGGATCAATGTTTGTTGGTATACTGCTACTCTTCCCTACCTGACTATCCTCCTGTTTTTTTGTGTAATTACATGTTCACCAGGTAGTAGTCAGTGTCCACCGTCGTGTGTGTTGCAGGCCTACTTGTTGTTGGAATGATTACACTGCATGCAGGCCCGGGGAGTAGACGGGGACCGTGTGGTTGCGGCGTTTTAATTGTTTTTAACGGCTATAACGGCGAGGCACGAGCCCCCGGTGCTCCGTTCTAACGGCAGTTTCGTTTCAATAATCTTTCATAGGACGTGATTAGAGCTCGCGGCTGCTCTGACGTCAGCCAGATTGTCTGCGTTTAGGTGAGTCTCGCGCAGCCTCTTCTTCCTCTCGCGCCCCTCCCGCCTGCGCGAAAAGATACGATGAAACCGCTCGCGCTCGCTGTCATCATCATCATCACCATCACGAGCGCCGCCCTGTAGAGAGAGAGAGAGAGAGAGCTCGAGACCCCCCTCCCCACCTAACAACAACCCCAACCCCGCAGGCTCGAGCACAACGACCCCACCCCCCAACCCCCTCTGACTGAGGGGACGGAGCGAGACGCACACAGTCGCGGAGAGAGACGACCGATTCGGGATCCCGGCTCTGTTTTGCCCTCAATCCGGGCCTAATGCTGTAGCAGACAGCGCGGAGGAGAGCGAGTGAGAGACAACGCACTGACCGAGAGTCGGCGAGGGACAGGGCGGACCGGGGAGACGACGGGATTGCTCATTCGCCTGGAAACATGGGATGTACACTGAGCGCCGAGGAGCGCGCCGCTCTGGACCGGAGCAAGGCCATCGAGAAAAACCTGAAGGAGGACGGGATTGTCGCCGCCAAGGACGTCAAGCTGCTCCTGCTCGGTAAGAGAAGAGCCTCCCCGGCCGCGGGGCTGCTGCGCCTCGGCTCGGTGTACTTGTGGTGGGACTGCATGGGGCGGAGGTGCTCTCCGTGGTACTGATTTCACTGCCGGCTCTCACTCTGCCCTCGTTCTTTACAGGCGGCGGAGAGTCCGGCAAAAGCACCATCGTCAAACAGATGAAGTAAGTGTCTCTTTTTTGGTTCATTTGAAACTCCCAGGCACAGGCGGAGTGAAAGGCCCGAGATTGCGCCTCCCCTATCTGTGCTAAGGCAGGTTGAGCCGCCATGTTTCGAGAGGCCGTAGCCCCGGAGGAGTGCCGGTGACTCGAGCACCTCCTGCAGACCGACAGTGAGGCTGCGGAGGCCGCACCGGTGCGTCCCAGGGTGCTGTTCACCGCCTGGGTGCTGAAATGTAGTTAACGAGGGTTTTACTCGACTACAGGGAGTGTGCGACTGGGGATGTGTGGGTGTTTTTCCTCAGCCTGTGTGTGTGTGTGAGTGTGTGTGTGTGCGCGTGCGTGCGTGTGTGTGTGAATTACAGTGAGGTCACTACAGCTCCATTAGTGAATACCTCTGCTTTTAATCTTAATGGCTTTAAGTGCCCGATATCGCCGGGAGTACTTTGCCTATAAAGCGGATTTACGCAGAAATATGGCTTCTAAAACCGCATCTAAACCTTCCCCTTTCTAAGCCAAATCACTCTTTGATGTTTTAAATCACTGTTGTTGTTTCCTCTAAACCTCTTAGTTAAGTTTCTAGATGTTTCAGTGCGGAAAAAAGAAACGCTCCTTTGTACATTTCCTCCTGTGCAGCGTCTCATCCAGTGTTTGTGGGTAGCAGCACTGTGTGTCTCCTTCCTGCACTGCACTGACTGCACCCTCCCTGCATGCCCTGCTTCCTCCTCTTCCCTTCACCTCATTACCCAGCCTGGTCTCTGGTCGCCCATAACTCACTCTTCTGCCCTGAACTCAAGACACTGGGCCAGAGAGTGTTTGCAAACACTTTCAGGGCTTGCTTGAGCCAAAGCCATCAGCAGATGGATGGGTTTTACTACATGTTGTGGGTCATAAAGGGAAGGTGTTGAACATGTAGCATGATCTGCTGTGGATTGTCTGCTTATCATCTTCCTGTACGGTGCAGGTTAGCACTGAGTCTCTTTTCTGGTTTGATCAGTGAGAGTGAAACTACACCTGATGTAGTTTCACTCTCAATGCATTGTAAAAGAGAGAGAGAGAGACTAAAAGGCTGCACGCAGTGTTGACATAAATAATTTTAACAGCCTGAAAATAGCCAGAGGACGTCACCTACAGTGATGGAGAAGCTGTAATGATGTGCACAGTAATATGGATTGTATGAATAAACAAGGAGCAGCTTCATTGATAGGTGTTGTAGTGCTAACCACAGTAGTCAGCTGCAGCTGCAGAAATGTCACTGATGTCTATTTTTATACTTTTCCATTTTCAGACTTCGTGATTGGCCAGTTAAGTTTTCATTATTAACGCATATAGCTGGAACCACAACAATTAACCCATTACGTTTATAAGTTTAGTAATGAGTTTAGTAATTTTTTACAGCAAAAATAGCTTATTCTGACTTAAGTCATTGATGAATCCAGAATATAATCTCCAAATCTATAACAACTGTAATTATTAGTTATAACTTTACCATTACACAAATATAAATGTCACCCCTTATTATAAGCATTTTTATTCCCTGAATGCACTTAAATATAAAATTAAAACACCTCCTTTTCCAGAAGATGTTTAGTCGAAGGGTAAAACATGCACCTCACGCAAACAAAAGTCACAGTTGTTTTAGAGCTGAAATGATTAGTTGATGATCAGCAAGTTGATGGACAGAAACCGTTTTCTGTAGTTGTGGTATACGATAGTGAATTTAATAGTTGACACTATAATCTGATATTTTATGGGAAAAGCAGATGTAATCATTAGTTGCATTGTTCAACTGTTTAATGGCCTTTGCTGTGTGAAACTGCTCCTCGACTGCTTTTCCCTGGAGGTTAATGTTTTATTTCATAACATTTTTATGGTTGCAGTGGACATTCAGGCCAGGGGGCTGATCTCTGCAATAAAACACTGATTCAGGATGTGAACAGATGAGATGAACATATAAAAACAGTCGTCCCTTATTTATTTTCCTCCATCGTATATCAATCACCGATCACAGAGGAGGAGGCGAGAGGCTGCTCTGAAAGTTTAAATGTGGGTTGCAGGTCAGTTTTCAGGTTATAGGTTCAGTCAGGGTGATAAATATGCTGATGGATAATTTAATGCTGAACAGATTATAAGGAATTTAACTGTGTCGAGTCCTGTGTAGTAGTGATTGATTGGTGCTCTGCCTGATTCCACTCCATCGCCCTGCATAAATTATTAATGGCTTAAATATCACATTACTGCCCAATTACAGATCACAGACTGAGAATGTGATCAATTTCTACCCCATTATACACACACACACACACACACACACAAACACACACTTAAAGATGGATTTTGGATAGAGATGGTAGGAATAAGGGAGAGAGGACAATATGATTTATGTGTTTGATTTAATACCAAAAAGACAGAAATCCCCTCCAACACACACACACAGAAAAATCCAGAGCATGTGGAGCTTTTATTGTGAAAAGACAGTTATTTAGGACCAAATGGACGTGTGCAACTTTTTCTGTTGAGTCTAGGCTTGTGTTTCTCTGATAATGTCTCTGTACGCATGCAGGATTATCCATGAAGATGGCTTTTCTGGGGATGATGTGAAGCAGTATAAGCCTGTGGTCTACAGCAACACCATCCAGAGCTTGGCAGCCATTCTTCGAGCCATGGACTCACTGGGCATCGAGTTTGGAGACAAAGACCGAAAAGTTAGTCTTACTTTTACCTTTAGTGCCAAAGCAGGTCTGTGTTGAGATAAATCATAGTGTCTGTTTGGGCCATGACGTCTAATTGATGACCCTCAGGGGACTGGATAGTAGTAAATCTGTTTTAAGAAATCAGTAATGGAAGTATTTGACTTTGTGACCGGTTTGTCGTGTCCGTTTAAAGAAATTATTGTGTGTAATGGTTTAGAATGATAAAGAAATGCCGCAATACCACCTAAGCAGATGATAAAAATATGTTTTCAGATATAATCTTGTTCTTTCCCTGATCTTATAAAATGTGCTTGTCCAGGCTGATGCTAAGCTGGTTTGTGATGTGGTCAGTCGTATGGAGGACACAGAGCCGTACTCTGCAGAGCTCCTCACTGCTATGAAGCGTGTATGGGCCGATGCTGGGACTCAGGAGTGCTTCAACCGCGCCCGAGAATACCAGCTTAACGACTCTGCTCAATAGTGAGTAGAACAAAGGCTACAAAAAGCTGTGCTTTCAAAGAAACGCCTCTCTAATCCACAATCTTCCTCCCCGTTGTCATCAGCTACCTGGACAGTTTAGACCGGATCGGTGCGGCGGACTACCAGCCCACAGAGCAGGACATCCTGAGAACCCGAGTGAAGACCACTGGCATCGTCGAAACTCACTTCACCTTCAAAAATCTCCATTTCAGGTAGCAAATTGCTGCAGCTCAGGGTAACGTGCCCCGTCTAAGATGAGGTTCAGGGTCTGAATTGACATCTTGCCACCTTTTTCTAGGCTGTTTGACGTGGGAGGGCAGAGGTCAGAGAGGAAGAAGTGGATCCACTGCTTTGAAGACGTGACGGCCATTATCTTCTGCGTCGCTCTGAGTGGATACGACCAAGTGCTCCATGAAGATGAAACAACTGTAAGTGTGTCTGAGTCGAATCAGTGTGAATCCCTCTGGTGCACAATTCACGGTTGGACTCATCCAATAAAGGAAAAATGCCAAAAACAAAAAAATCAAACAGACATAAAACCAATATTTACAGATTAATGAAATTGTCCAGACAACTCCAAACTTTCAGGGTTTCTGTCACCGCATTTGTGATTTATCTATCCCAAACTGATATTTATATATTTCCCAGAGGAGGGTTTTACAATCTGCACAACATCCTCTGTCTTAAAAGTATAAACTAAACTGTAAAATCATTCATTCTTTCATTATTCAATTAGTCTCTTCTTCCTCTGTTTATATTGTAAGCATATTTTATGTTAGCCAGGTGCCTGAGGCTGGCTTAACAGGAAAAACATTAATATCATAAAATGTTTATTTGTTTTGTTCTTTGCTGATATTAAGTAAAAATATAATCTCTGGAAGATAAATGTATGCAATCATAGTTGTTTCCTCTAGAAACTTAGGACTGGGTGTTGCTGACAAAGGGATTTATAGTTCATATTACACCGGTGCTCCACTCCAGCCACTCTCCTCACTGTAACACTAACCTCATTGTTTTGTTTTCTTCCTCCTGCAGAACCGCATGCATGAATCGCTCATGCTCTTCGACTCCATCTGTAACAACAAGTTCTTCATCGACACCTCCATCATCCTCTTCCTCAACAAGAAGGATCTGTTCGCTGAGAAGATCAAGAAGTCACCGCTGACGATCTGTTTTCCAGAATACACAGGTGAGTCCCGCACCTTCGCTCTCCATCAGCTTCCTGAGCAAAGCGACCAGTCTTTAATGCTCTCTGGTCTTTTCCCTTTTTCCTCCTTTTGTCTCCAGGTGCTAATACTTACGACGATGCTACTGCATATATTCAGGTTCAGTTTGAGAGTAAGAACCGCTCTCCCAACAAGGAGATCTACTGTCACCTGACCTGTGCCACAGACACAGGAAACATCCAGGTAGTGTTTGATGCCGTCACTGACATCATTATTGCAAACAACCTTAGAGGGTGTGGCTTATACTGAGGCCTGGCCAAGCACAGAGGTTGTCATGGAGTGTATGAGGTGTTAATAATGATAATTTTGATGATACTTAAACACATAAATATGTAATTCTACACGTCCAATATGGACCCAAAGAGCTGCCGTCAGACACCACACTGGATTATTGCCATGATTTGTTCCCTTTCCTCTTATTTTGATTTAAATATACAACCCCCGTTTTGTCTTTTAAAAATGTGTTTTTGAGCTGAATGTTTCATGTTTTGTTGATGACCGCGTCAACAACTGGTAAGGTCAGAAGCACCAGGAGTTTATTCAGCTGGAGCCTTGTTTTGCAAAACTCAGAAATGTAACGAGAGAAGAGTACAGCCTCATTCTCATACACAACGTGGAATACTGTCCCGTTCTTATTGGCATTTTATGTGCAAGTCTCTAGGCATTAATATCTGTACTGAATACAGCCTCTGGTGCTCCGTTTGAAGAGCTGCTGTGTGTAAGAAGGTGGAGATGATGTCGGGGAGGTGCTGTACTCGTGGCTGAGGGTCATGGATGGAAAGAAGGAGGCTATTTTACTTTCCTTCAGAGCCACACATGACTGAGTAGCCTGCAGGTCTGTTGCACTCTCGGTTTTCTCTTTTACTCAAAAACATAATGAAAGAGAGGACTCTTCTGTTCAGAGTGGCTGCCCATCGCCATTGGCCTCCTGTAGTGTGAGTAAATACCTATCAGCCAATGATATCTCAAAATGTTAATTAAAAAAAACATATCGGTGCCAACCATCTGAGAACGACAGATAGGGGAATAGGATCAGAAATCATAGCTCATACTTTCAACTATATTATTTAAGTTAACAGATATAACATTTTATTATCATCGAATGATTTATTTATTTAAGCCTCATGCCCTACATGCCTCCTCCTACCTCCTGAAATCCCGTGCCACATATTTATTTCCTGTCATGAAACACTAGGGTGCATCAGTACCCGTCTACGGTTCAGAGGGTGGAAAGCAGCCCTCCAATGACATCTTGTTCTCTGTGTGGTGCTTGACCCTTCGATGTGAATCTGTGTAGAAATAGAAGACTGCACGAGGAGAACAATATCATTTGAGGCAGAATCTGTCTGGGGAGTCAAGGTTTTTTTTAAACCCTCTTCTCCCCCGATCAGTGAACAGGGAGCCATTATCCCCCTCCTCTCCCGCCTGTCACGTTTCTCTTTTCACAGAGGAAAAAGTACAGCTCTCCATTTTCACCTGTGCACCCAGAAATTCATCCTCCCATCCCTGTATACTCTTTACCTTTCACATATCAGTCCTCATATCCTATCTCCATTTCCACCTTAAAAAGCACCGTACTGTATATATATATTATGATTATACCAGATTTTTTTTTTACTGTGAATGTTTTTGTGCTGCACCCCATCCTATTCAGTAGTTTATTGGTTGCTCTCATGTGGAATGTTTGTGCTGAGCCAATCGAATGTTGTGTTTACATTAAAGCCACACTTTTCCTAACTATTCCTGCGTCCGTGGTCTGAGTCTGATTGTGCTGCGAGGTAACGCGCTTTTCCCCCTCCGCAAATGTTTTAACACACACTGACCTGCTTTAATCTGTGCAGAGAATTAAGGTTAGACCGGGAAATTAGGCTGAACATTATGAGAGTGGACCACTTTTAATGCTTCATTGCCTGGTGAACACAGCTTTGTATTTAGTGTCAGAAATACGTATAAAAGATTGGGAGCAGGTCTAGCACGGCAATAGGGCAGCACTTGGTGAAATGTGGCGGATGGCAGGGATCAGAGGCGTCGCGCAGCAGCTCTCAATTTATTAGGTTAAAAGTGTTCCATCATCACAGACAAGGAGCTATTCATATATTGAATGACTAGGCTGGATCAGCTGTCTGACCTGCTTCTGTCTGTTTAATGGGTACGATGTTCATTACTGCTCTGTTTCACTGACAGCCACAGAGCTCCACTCCTCAGTCCCAGTGTGTCCTCGTTTCTCACAGCCAGTTACAGGTTGAAAGGTTGGAACTCCCGCGGTGACACAATTACAGAGTTACACTTTTAATTAAACATTCAATATTCTCATAGTTTACAGTTAATTAACATGAAATAGTTCCACCATTCCTGCCGGCTACCCACAAAACCCATGTCCCTAAACGCTCCTCTGATACAGTTTGACATCCGCCAGGTGAGCAGCAGAAATTTCCTGGAAGAGCGATCGGCATTTTTGTCTGCCCACATCCGTTTACAGAAACATGGATCGAGTCTTCATTGAGCTTGTTGGTGGAAAACATCACAAGGTGGGTACGGCGAGACAGTCACTGATTACCAGCACACCAGTTCTTCGGCTACAGTCGCAACCTCTTGATATCTTCACTTCTGAAGTCGATTCGCAGCGCTAGAACCTGACGCACCTCTGCCGGGGTCAGCCGCCACGTCAGGGGGCCCGAATTAGGACCCCAATAATCCAAGATCTCAGTTACCTGCAACACAAATGGGTAACAGAATAAGTGTCTAATGTGTAATTATTGTTAATTTATTTTTGGTACCTTTAGTCCCAGTTTCATGGTCAGCCTGTACAGACCATTCGGCCACATTTGACTGCTGTACTGGGTCAGAGTGACGCCAATTTAATTAAAGTAGCTACCCAACTTGAATTAAGTAACTCTAAAAGTGTTTGGTGATAGCACTGTGAGACCATGATGCCCTAACATTCTTAAAATGTTCTCCAAGTGTTGCATTGGGAATGTCCTTCCTTCCTGATGTAACATTATGAAGTAACAACGTGGGGATGTTTTATAGAAGAACTTCCTATAATGTCCTCTCTTAAGAAAACCCCCAAACATCTTCAGAATATTGCAGGAAAAATCTCCTGCCTTTAAGATGTGACACTGCAGGAATATTTTATCATCTTGACAAAAAATAGTTTAAATGTTGGTTTGAGAATGTTCTAACATAATCCGTGGCCTTGACACCATCCTGAAAACATCCTCTGAACGTTGCAGTTAAAAATGATGTCTTATTTAACTTTTAACCTTGGGTGAACGCAGTGTGAGAGTGAGTGGTTGGTGGTTGTCAGAGGAGCCGATGGTGCAGACTTGCAGCCTCGCCTCCGTCAGTCTACCCCAGGACAGCTGTGGCTACATACGTAGCTTACCACCATCAAGTATGGAGTGAATGAATAATGCAATGTAAAGCGTCTTTGAGTGTCTAGAAAAGGGTTATATAAAACTAATGCATTATCATTATTATTATTATCATTATTATTTAAAGACTGTTTGACAGCATTCTTTGAACATTATATTAAAATGTTTTCTTAAAACATTATGGAAACTTCTAGGTAATGTTTGCTAATGTCGTGGGATCATTCCATGCTAGCTGGATAGTAACCTAATAACCTGATAGACAAATGTAGTAAAATACAAAGTAGAATATTTCCAACTGAAAAGCAGTGGAGTGGAACTATTAAGCAGCATGTTATGGAAATATTCAAGTACCTCAAACACTGGAATAAATGAATGTAGACACAATGCACCACTGGTGTAAACACCCTAAAATATTATAGTAAACTGTTCAAAGATGTGTGATCAGTGTGTGTGTGTGTATAGATCAATGTGAATTACCCGCTCCAGGTTGAGGATGGTGGCCATCTGTGTGAGTCGAGCGAACTTATCCCTGATGGTCCAGGTGGTCACAGTGGTGAGATACGCCACAAGAGACCGGAGCTCTTTATCGAACTGCAGCCCACCGAGCTGCAACAAAGGGATCAGCATGACGAAAAACAACAACACACTTGTGCATATATCACATACTCAGTAATATTGTCTTCAAGTGCTTGTGTCTTAGGACTGTATGTTGTATGATCAGAACGATAAACACTGCTCAAAATGGGAAAATGCTAACAGGCCAGAGGGAAGCATCCTCTCCTACAGGCCTTCATTAATAAATCACTGCTTGAGGCTTTTCTTCATGTGTGTCAGTGACGTGGTGCAGAGGGAGTTCGCTGCCACCTTGTGGCTGAGCTCAGCTCCTCACCCTGCTGAACGAGCATTTCAGGACCGTCTTCTCCATTTCAATTGATATCAAGCTGGTCATCAGGCTGGTCAGTGTGTCGTAGATGACAGGAGAGAGGGCGATCTGGTGAGGCAGAGAAATAAAGATTGGAAGACAAGAAATGGTTAAAATACAAAGGAGGAGTACATTTAATCAGCAAAGCCACAGCTTGAAGGGTGCAGATACCTTAAACTCTGCCATCAGCTGCTCCAAGTTAACGATAAGCTGCTGCACCCAGGGGTCATTAGCTTCATAGTCATTAAACTCCTCCTGTGATAAACAGCAAATGTTAGAGCAACATGCTTCATGACCTCTGATTGGTGTCTGTGCAGAAGTGTGAGGCCTTTACCTCTTCGATGTTATGTGAGATGGACAGGAAGCTGCTGATCCAGGGTTTCACCTGAGGCTTTATGGCTGTTGTGTTTAACTCAGTCAGGCCCTCCTGTGAAGTTAAACTTTTACTTTGTAGATTATTTTGGTCAAAGAAGTCAATGGATGGCAAGAAACAACCTGTCTCAGGACAACCACACCAAAAAATCTAAATCTGGGCTGTTTGATTTTCTTTTCCTCAACGTACACAACAACCAGAAGCATCTCCTTAAAACAGAGATTTAGTAGAGAGATCTTATTAAAGCAGGTTTGTGCTTCAAATAAATAAGAAATTCTCCTCCACTGTGCCCTGGTGTGTTGTGCTAACAATAGCTCCTCATTCTGAGGTTGCCACTCTAATTGCACAAATCTACAACTATCAGCTGACAACCACAAATCAGTGTGTGTCCGTTTGAGTGTGTGTGTGTCCAACCTGTAAGAGATCCTTGAACTTTGTGGATGTGCTGACGAGGTCGGACAAACAGCTTTCAATCTTGGCTTGTTCACCAGAGCCAGACCCCTGACTGAACAACTTGGAACAATCGTTCTGCCAGGGGGAAAAAAATGAAGCAGTGGAGCAAACTATAAATAACATGTTGATAAGTAAAGAGGCACAGCTTCAGCACAGACGTGAAACTTACCTCTAGGTTCCTCTTTAAAGTAGTGATATTCTCACTGCACACCTCAACATTATTCAGAGTCACCTGAGTGGAAAAAACAGTGTGAATGAAAGATTTTTACACCCAGAATTGTTCAGTACGATTCAGTCTTAGTCGGTCTTACATAAATAACATAATCCCTCAACACAAAGTATTCTGACTTCTAAAGTTTAACTAGTAGCTATAAACCGTTAGTTTTTCTTCGACTGGACAAATGTTGACGTAGTACTTCTTTAACCAAAGAGTAATTTTAAAAACTAAAATGCAACTCATCTCTCTTAGATTCTAGGAGCTTATTAATGCATTTAACCCTTAAACCCTCCAGCAGGTTTGAAAGGCATGTTGTCTTTACAAAATCACAAAAAACCCCATCGCTCATCAGAGCTACAAACTGTAACAACAAACAAAATTTTGGGATTTGAAGCTTTGGGAGGGAAAACAGAAGAATACTAACCACAAAATTGTGATATTCCATCAAAACCACTTATTCTTCATGTATCGTTTAAGAATGTACCAAAAATAAACCCTCTGCACTAATCAGGTTCTTTAACAGACTAAAGATTTTGGACTCCCCACATTATGGCTTTCAACTTGTCAGCTGAACTGCAGGTTGTGTTTACACAGAGCACTCCTGGGACAAGTAAACAAATTAATAATGTAAGTAAAATATCAATAGAATGTAAGATCCACCATGTTTTCTCAATTTCTGTAAAACAAATAATCAAAGAAATTAAACTTTAGTTTCGTCTTTTTTGTGATTTATGGCATTATATCATTGTTTTTCCGCACAAAGGGCATTTCTGGGTTCTCTCTACTTCTAGCCATGGCTGTACTGTTTCCACAGAGGAGCAGGATTTTGAACTGCAGTGACAAATGATCCCACAGCGAGTACAAATGTGGCAGGAGCAAAAAAAGAAAAAAGAAACTGCTAGGACTTCAGAGGGTTAAAAAACTGCTGATCTGTTTTTTTTTTTTAATTACTTAAAAAGAAAACATGAGTATTTGGTTTTTGGCACAGTCGGGTCAATAATTTCTAAGATACTGTCTGAGAGCGAAGCTGGGATGTGTAGGAGTGTGTCTTTGTCCATCAATCTCACCAGAAATGCAGCCTTGGCGTTTTCGGTGCTCTCGATGCCCAGTGTGTTGAACTTGCCCTGCTGTAAGCTGCTCTGCATCAGACTGACCGCACTGCTGACACCACGCTGGATGTCCTGAAGCGTCGTAGCCGGGAAGCCCTGCCGCAACTTATTATACAACACCTCCCTGACAGGTGCAAAGAGACAGAGACAGGACAGGGATGAGATGTGAAATAATGATTTTTAATAGTACTGAATATGTCAACCGGAGAGAGAGAGAGAGCACCTGAAGTCAGACTCCAGCACAGAGTTGGCGTGGTTGATCATGGCACAGAGGCAGTCGATGCTGGAGCTCGATAAAGCTCTACTGATGCACTTCTTCACAATGTAGAAACAGTCGTCCACCATGCTGCTGGTCAGCTGACCCTTTTCATATGTATCCATAGTAACAGCCTGGGGGCATAATAAATCAGTAAGCATCCCATCACAATTATATTTTAGCTTTCTTAAATCTTTAACAACTGGATTTCTTACATAACAGCGAAAATATTTTTATCCATTATCTATATATACAGTATACGAAGTTATGTTTTTTAAAAAGTGTCATGTGGTTGTTTTCTTCCTTGCATTTGTCAAATGTTTTGGTTGTTTTTTTTTGTTAGATGAGATCAACCAGAGATAGTGCCACTTTTCCACATATTGTTTTCTGTGTTAAAACCTGGTGCCTACATTACCTACAGGTTTGTTTTGGAGGTTTGGTGAGTTTACTACCACTTAAATCTACACTTACTTGTAGCCTTGAGACACAATCTATCACTAAATAAAGTGACAGCACAATTTACACAACTCCCTGCATAGCAATAAAGGATTTACACAACTTTTCACATACATCGTAGACATTCTTAACAGATTTTGAAAATCAGTGAAGTTTCCCTTTAAAATCCCTCAGCAGTCACTGATTAAACCCCTAAAACTCCTCTATGAAAGTTATATACTGAGAAAAAAAACATATGGACATGTCAGGAAGATAAGATACTTGATTTTCAGTGTGGATGGTCTTTACTTAGTTTGTCAAATAAACAATAGTCAGTTAAAGAAACAATACCTTATGATACTGACCTTGTTGACAGACTCCCTCATGTAGTATTCTTCCATTGGAATATAGTAGCCAATCAGCTCCTGCATCGTCCGGCTCAGCAAACAGTGTTTCAGGAGCTTCTCTACATTCTGCTGATGCTCTGGAAGTTCAAAAGTGTAAGAAGTAAAACACATTTTAAGCAATCCCACATCCAAAACAGGCATCTCTGGATGTAAAATAAGACATTCACATAAAACTACCTTGTGTGATGCTCTGAGCGTCTCCAACCTCAAAGTCGGCCATCATGCGGCGACGTAAAAAGCGCAGGTAGAGCTCCGCCCTTGCATTCATCAGTGTAACCTCTGTCAGTACAGGGTCCAACTCCCTGTTTGTGAGAAGTCAGACATGCACATATAAACACCACAAACACAACCATAACAGGAAATGCAGCATGTTGCCGAGAAAAACACACACACCGTGGCTCAATCCGCTCTCCCGGGACACTTTTCATCATGCTGCTCTGGACAATCTGAAACTAAAAAGCAGATTTGAGGTCACAGCAGGCCCAGAAATGCAGTGAAAACAAACATCGGATGCAGCTCAGATGTAACAAACACCTTGTTGTGGTATCCTCTCTGCTGGATGAACTTGTCAACAATTTTCTGGGCTTGACGGTCACACTCCTGCTGCAGGTGAGTGATGAGTGTGTACAGGTGGCCTGGACCGTAATACGTCTCTACTATCGGCTGATGAGTCTCAACAACACGAGCGATACCTGCAAACACACACCAGCACATCAGCAGAGTCGACTAATATGCAAAGGAGAACGTGCACACACACACACACAGATTGCTTTCTCACCTTCCAGCAGCAGTGTCAGAGTGTCTGCAAAAATCAGCAGAGCTCTCTTCTCGCCCAGATCTCCTCCTGTCGCTAACAGCAGGTTCTCCTCAGCTTTGGAGGCAAGCTGTGTGAGCGAGCGTGAAAGTTTCAGAGAGAAAGATTCCTGATAAGATGTGATCAGAATCATAACCACATACTGTAACACATCCGACTAAAAGGCTAGAATAAACTGAAATGACAAGTCTGATGGAATTTATAAATTTCAAACAATACAAACAGCATGTTTTACAGAAGAAAATCAGAAAATGCGTAACTCAATTGAGGTTGTTCAATTCTCTAAATCTCCCATTTTACTATTAAGTGTGTATTAAGGATCCAAATTCACCATTTAAACTTTAGAAAAACACTAAAACAACTGAGGCATACAGATCACTTTCATTCAATTGATTTGTGATAAAACTGAAAATATTAGAAACGTATTTAAAAATTACCTGTTCATTCACTCACAGCCTACTTTCCCACTGAATTTAATTGGTTTTAAATTCAGCTACATTGTAAATGAGGCCTCTATACCTCAGTGAATGACAATTAAGTAAGGGTTGGATGAATAATATAGTGTGGAAACAATATTTAAAATCAAAACATACAACCAAACAGCTCTTCCCAGTCCCCACTTCTTATGCTACTGACCTGGCTGCAGAGATAATGACCGAAACGGGCGAGGCCCTGCTGGTGGAGACCCAGCAGTGGGAAGATCTTGAAAAACCTGTCCACCTGTGCCAGGTCGCCTGCTGCTACAGCTTCATCGAGCTTCTCGGCAACAATGACCTTCAGTTTCTGTTCTGCCTCCTGCAGCATGACCAGACTGGCGTCCACAGCGCTGCCTGTGCAGACACATTAGGCGCATTAGCTGCTATATTCTGCTTACTGACAGTGCAGTGAAAAAAGCATGAACAACCTCACACTTTTTTAAAAAGAAGATCCATTGATTAGTCAAAGTAATCAAACAAGCAGTGTGAAAAACGACCAAAAGGTTGGCAGCTTTTCCTATTTACTCAATTCCCTCTGTTTTTGTACATAAACAGAAAACACTAGAGAGTGTTCTACGTCTTTACAGAGAACTAGAGGCCTCTTACTTTCTTCTCCCTGCCTGCTCAGCTCAATCACTGACTGGTCCAGAGAAAGGTATCGATGGATGTGAGCAGCAGCCTGTTCATAATCTTCATTGCGCAGAGCTGTCTGCACGCCATCTGTGCAGAACTTCAGATCGAGGATGTCATCAGTACGCTGGATGACGTTATACAGCCTTGTCTGCAAGAAAGGCAAGGAGATATATAATCAGAAATCAAAGTACGAGAGTTGAATCAAAACCTCCATTCCACACCCTGAGCAACAAAGGAAAATAATGTGTTTTGCAAAGAGGATGTGTAGCAGTAATACAAGTGTCAAGATGCATGTGATCAACATTTATACGAACCCCCAGAAAGTAAACTCTCCTCTACAACTACAAAGGTTAGTACAAGTGAGTGTATGTGGATTAATTACATCATTAACATTATGACAGTGCAGAACTGATATCTCAACAGTGAAAGAGGAAATTTGTGTGTGTGTGTGTGTGTGTGTGTGTGTGTGTTTGTACCTTTGCCAGGTCTAGCTGTCTGACTTTGCGGCTGACGTTTTCTGCCAGGCTGCAGGTAAAAGTGATCATTCCCGACAGCTGACTGGCATCTCCTCCAATCAACTGTAGATTGGGTCTGTAGAGCAAAAAGAGCCCAATTTGCAACACAGATTATTATTTTAAGATCGTACAGCTGACTTTGAAACTACACTAATCTGTGCAAACTGTACCCCATTCTCTGCAGCGCCAGCATCTTTGTGTGAATGCTCCCCTCCTGCCCCACCAGTCTGTCCAGCTCAGCTTCCACTTCAGTCTGTAATGACAGAGAACATGTCATGAGCAACAACATTTTATTTTGATTTTAACACAGTAAATATTATACTGTATTGAGCACATGTTGATTTATGAGGCCTTTTCATATGGAGGAAAACACACTGAAACACTTTCAGGTTGGGAGAGGGGCTTAAAAAATAATTTTAAGGGGATAACACATGCGAAAATAATGTTTAAAAAACAAATTATTGTCTTTATAATAGATTTCTTAAGTGTTTTAGGGGGGACAGTGACCAAAAATCATGAAAATTTCTCTTAACTGAAGCTTCATGGTAATATTAAGTCATGGTTTTCATGATTTGGGGATCAGTTAATATAATAACAATTATTATCAATGGTAGTTATAAAAATCATAATAATGAAAACATAAACCATGTGGAAAAAAGGACATTATTTTATGTACATCCAGTAACTATCCCATTGGTTGAAGTGAATCTCTTAATTTGCAGGGTTTTTTGTGTTGTTTTTAATAAGATTTACCTAAGTCTCAAATAAAATGCTGGTTTTCATTGGTTTTGCACATTTTAACTTAACACATATGCAAGAAAATATGCTTTAAGTAAAATATCACTTTGCATGTATTAAAAATGTAATTGTTTGTTGTATCAACAATTTCCACAGCCGTGTTTTGAGCTTTATATACTTTTAAATTACTATTAAAATGACAGAGTTATGTGAAACAAACGTGTGTATCAGATAAGTCCAACATTACAGTGTCATTATGGGTTTAGTCCAACTAAATAAATTAATACACATAAATGAAATGAGTTAAGACATCTGGATGTTTGTTTGGTCAAATGTCTCCTCACTAAAAGTAGTGCAAAGAAGTATTTACATGTGAGCATGATTTGAATCCCATATTATTCTGATTAACTTGGTTTTATAATAACACTGAATGTTCTAGGAAAATACTGCTCTGGGTTAACTTGTGGATGAAATTTTTAGTCTGTCTGTTTTGTGTTTATTTTTCCTTGTTACTTATACGGTGGACGTTTCTCTCTTGCTCTGTTTTGACGCAGCTACATCGCGGAAGTTACGTGGCTAACAACGACTGCACGAACAGACGAACCGCCGTTACAGGCCGCCGGTACGAACCTCCTCGGCGCAGAGCTGCTGGTAAACTCTCTCCAGGTCCTCCAGCTCCGTCAGCGCAGAGATGGTCTCCATACTGACGGAGGACGAGGAGCCGGAGTCGCATCTTCTCGCTGCCACGGAGCCGCTGTCAGCCATCTTCCGCCACCGGAACAGGACTCAGGAGGAGCCCAGGTCCGGGATAAGATCGCGTCCTGGGTTTAGTCTGCCAGGCAGCGCTTGAACATGGGATAATGTGAATTAAACTTGTAACCATGTCCGTAACATTATAAATTTATAATATTAACTTAATACATTACTACATTAGTGGTAAGTGGTGACAGCTCATGACTAAGCGCAGCTCATAAGCTCTGCCTGAGAAGTCTAATTCTGGGATACACAACTCTTACTGCGCATGCGTCTTGCATTCTTCTTATACTTACGGAAACCTCAGATGGACACACAGGCGAAGGCTGCTTTTACGGTAAAAGCCTGTTTGACAGCAATTAGTGGCTGGATTCATCTTTCAATTTTACTGAAATAACTTTATTGGTTGGAGGTAACAAAAAAAGTGGTTTTGAAGTACGTCAGTGTAACATTTTGTTAGCACAAAATAAGCCTCTGTCTTTTTCCATATACATAAACAAACACCTCTTATTTTTGTGAAAGTCATATGGTTGGTTATACATTATCTGAACAAAATAAATATGTAAAAGTGAAAGAGGAGGACTTTTGAGGAAAGATATACACTCTGATGAATCCCTCCTTACTGTAGGATAAGCATCCCTGCTGATTGGTAATTGGACCAAAACGTATTTAAAGATGTAAAATCATTTCTAAATGTGTTGTCTAACATTTATGTTGCAATTTAAAGTGATGGCAACATCAAAAATAGAAACTAAGGTTAATTTTATGCACAAGTGTCAAGTTTGTATTGATCAAAATAACTTAGCAAGATGACCCACTGGGGGCTTCTTCCCTAGGTCCTGGGAGAAGATGCCAGAAGATCTGTGCAGGTGTATTCAGTTCGATCAGCCTGAATTACATGTTCTGACACTGCATAGGCAAACAAATCAGATCAATGTGTCTCAATAGCAGAGCGTACAAGAGCACCTTACTGGTGTAACGATAGTGAGCAGGTACAGCATACAACAGCTGTGCAGTGGGTGCAGTGATGTGAGTGTGCCTTCATTAATCAGTTTCAGGATGTGGGTTCTGCACCACTGATGGAATTCTGTGGGGGCTCTTTTCTTTGTGGTTACAGATGGTAAATGCTGGGATGACTTCGAATGTTACTTCCATTGGTTTGTGTCAAAACCACCAAACTGATGTGACAGAGAAATATGCATCAAGCACAGACATTTAAAGGGGTTTGCCTGGGGGTATGCTTGTAAACTGTATACCATATAGACCACATTTGTCTCATATCCTCAGACGTGTAAAGAATCACACTGTCTTCAGATAAACTCTGTAACACTGTTTTGTTTAAGTTTGGTTTTACTTCTTCTTAACAAAGCTACAACTGCCTCCTTAAATACACTTTAAATTACACTTTATAATAATCCTTCCTAACCACGTGTCTTTCCTACATTTTTCATTACAACAAAAAGGGTAAATAATTGAACCATGACAACCTTAAAATGTTTCTATTGCACTTTTAGTACATTTTCAGGAACCTTCAAGAGACCAAGTTTAAGTCTCAGCATATGATTATCACAACACTTGCAAAAGGTGCATCATAGTTGAAAAATTAGTATGAATCATGACTGACTAGCTGATCTTATCAAGTCAAATTCAGAGAAACAAAAAGGGTATTTATGTCTAATCTTGTGAGAATACGGAGCCTTTAGTGTTTATCAGTTTCTCCTGACAGCATGAATGTTGCTTGTTGTGGTTTTGACTGAGTGCAGGGTGAGGTGGAGGGGTCGGACCTGGATCAAATTTCAACACATTTGGTGCCAGAGTGATGTCAGGACATCAGCTGTAACAGAAACAAAATCAATTATAGACTGATCGTTTAAAAAATATGTTTTAATGAAAAAGAAATTTTACATGTTTACATCTTGTGTTATATTCTGCGTATTCCTTTGGTCCCAAAGCATTTACAGAAAAGCTAAAATCAATGATGACATCTCCATCTTTAATGAGGAGGCTTACTGTCCTCTGGAAAACAACAGAAGTCCTCCTCTTTCCTGTTGGAGCTCTTCCCATTTCTTCTGCAGCTCTGCCTTCTCCTTCTGCAGCTCTTCTCTCTGTCTACTTAACTCTTTGGCTTCCTCCTGCTGTGCTTTCCTCAGAGACTCTATTTTCTCCCTCTCTGCAGCTGCCTCTCTGACATGGGCTGCACGCAGCTTCTCTAGCAGCTCCCTCTGATCCTTCAGAGCTCGAGCCTCCTCCCTCTGTGTTCTCCTCAGAGCTTCTATCAGCTCCCTCTCCCTCCTGAACACTCGCCTTTCTCCTTCAGAGGCTCCTGAAACCTTCAATGCACCTGGAGGAAAGAAAGGTCCAAGTTTAATCTCGTTACAATCTTGGATACAGCAGAAACTTTGAAACAATTATTTTGATCACTGAGAAGAGAATCATACATTTAAATCAAATTTGGTGATTGCACAGAAATATTTAAAACAAACAAATGGCATTTTCAGAAGAATCAGTCATGTCAAACAGCAGTGGGCTATAAAAACTTACCTGGAACTCGTCTCTGCTCTGTCATCAAAAACGTCTCATCAGTGTCACCGTTACTCTTTGAGTCCTGAGATGAGCTTAACGGTGGTGGTTGCTTCCTGTTGGCTACCAGTTCAGAGAAAACCTTTGGGTGTCTCCTTGACAAGTGTCGATGCAGGTTATGTGTGCTGCCATATGAATACTGTAATTTCTTCATGCAAATGCGGCAGCGAGCAGCATCCAAACTGTCCAATTGCTGAAAGTACCTCCAAATCAAACTGCGTTTGTGTTGTGTAGATACTAAAGGGCGATCATCACTCGCCTCTGCACGTGTTGTTTGTTCTGTTGGACCTTCTTGTGAAAGATCCTGGACCCCGTTGATATCAGCAGAATTCATCCCAGTTTCATTCTCTGCAGAAAGGATGTCAGAATCTCCGTCCTCCAGCTTCACTTCCACTAAATAAGAAGAAAACAAAGTTATAGTAAGCCTCCGACTAACAATTCATTATTAATTAATATGTGGAATTTGTAAAATAACTAATAGTGTTTAAAATATTTTAAAAGTGGTCCAGAGCCCAATGTGATGCCATCAACTAGTTTGTTTTGCCTGATCAACACCTAAAATCAATTCACAGTCATGTCAAAACACAGAAGCAGCAATTTTAAAAAAATTATGGGCGATTAATCTGCTGTTGATCAGCTGCTTGAGTTAACAACTTGTTATTCCAGCACTTTCACTTCCAGTTTTACTGAGCCTTCATTAAATATTAGCAAATACATGAGGCATCTCCTCTGTTAACTCACAAGCCTCCAATTGGAGATTCATGGGGAAAGTTAAGCTTCCACGTCTATAGATCCACAAGGCTCATCAGTGATGTCTCTTCTTGGCATTGGATGGTCGAAACCCTCAGTGTTAATGAAAGTGCAGATTCGACAGGTCGAAATGCAGGAATTGCACATTTTTGTGGGTTTACAGATACAATACACAAATCTGAAAGTTTAGTTTTTGAACAATTACTGTTGTCTACCTGTTAATCAAACCCTCATTCTCTAAGTATAAATGCAGGGGTTTTAGCTCTCCCCATCCTGTTGCTGTCTGGATGGACTGTTGAATAGTAAAATAACTTCAAAATCATTTGTGCTTGCCAAGATGTGACACTTCTGCAGACGTGTATCTGTCAGTACTTGTGTTACAGTTCAGCGAACATGAACCCAGTGCTTAGTTTAACTACTTAACAACAGATGATTCAGGGAAAGTGCAGATTATTTAGAGAGACAGGGCCATAAAATCTGTCCGATAATTCAAAGTAAATTAAAAAGTTAGCTTAATACAACCGGTGCTGAGCCCGTGTAAAACGTAACAGGCATGGTACATGTAGGTGAGAAATTCATCATGACTGTATTCACTAATCAGAGAGCATTCTCGGAGCAATGTCTTTGAAAAGAATCATTTACGCTGTCAAACAGCAGTGGGCTATAAAAACTTACCTGGAAATCGTCTCTGGTCTGTCATCAAAAACGTCTCATCAGTGTCACCGTTACTCTTTGAGTCCTGAGATGAGCTTAATGGTGTCGGTTGCTTCCTGTTGGCTACCAGTTCAGAGAAAACCTTTGGGTGTCTCCTTGACAAGTGTCGATGCAGGTTATGTGTGCTGCCATATGAATACTGTAACTTTTTCATGCAAATGCGGCAGCGAGCAGCATCCAAACTGTCCAATTGCTGAAAGTACCTCCAAATCAAACTGCGTTTGTGTTGTGTAGATACTAAAGGGTGATCATCACTCGCCTCTGCACGCGTTGTTTGCTCTGTTGAACCTTCTTGTGAAACGTCCCGGAGCCCATTGATATCAGAATTCATCCCAGTTTCATTCTCTGTAATTAAGCTGTCAGAGTCTCCATCCTCCAGCTTCACTTCCACTGAATAAGAAGAAAACAAAGTTATAAATAATATGTGGAATTTGTAAAATAACTAATAGTATTTAAAATATTTTAAAAGTGGCCCAGAGCCCAGTGTGATGCCATCAACTAGTTTGTTTTGCCTGATCAACACCTAAAATCTATTCAGTCATGTCAAAACACAGAAGCAGCAACACATCATTTCTGTGAAGCAAATACTTCCTGATTAGTCAGTGTGCTGATTGGTTGAACAGTTAACCTATAATATTAATCATAGATTAATTTGCTGTTGATCAACTGCTTGAGTTAACAACTTGTTATTCCTGGACTTTCACTTTCAGTTTTATTGAGCCTTCATTAAATATTAGCAAATACATGAGGCATCTCCTCTGTTAACACACAAGCCTCCAATTGGACATTCATGGGGAAAGTTAAGCTACACTTCTAAAGGACATATTCACTCTTTTTAAAAAAAACCTTCATTGGCACTGAAAAGGTGTTGGACATTCTAGTTGCAACCTTAACACTGTGAGTAATCCTTATTTTATTTATTTATAAAAGCCAAAAGGGACAATTCCACTCCACTGTTTTCATCACCCCGACCACAGTGAACCAACTCTGATCTCTACATTTGTACTGATCAAACCTGTAACCCTGAACGTAATTATGAAGCAGACTCTGGTAACTGCTTTGTGAAACATGTGTTCTATTTGTGAAAATACAAAAAAAAATGTTAATCCACTGCTTCCTCATGAGTACGTCTCATCAGACCAGGGCCTTGTTTCCTGAAGAACACTGTAAAGGTAAGAAGATCATAAAATTTGTCTTACAGATCAAGTTTAAGGGTGCTTCCTAAAAGTACCTCACAGAGATGACTGTAAATTCTCAAGTTACAGTCTATGAGCCACATCAGGCCGGCAACAGGATGCCAGCTGCTCCGCCAACCATTTTATGATTCACAACAATGAGCTGATTCACACTGGGAATTTTTTGTTTCTGTTTATATAGTAAATGTTCAGTAATGTCTGTTGTACATTAACGATTACTTCCTTATCAGCTGTATTTGGTTAAGCTAATCATTAGTCAGTGTGGAAACTGTAGGACTAACCAGAAGGTCTTTATTTTATTAATGTGTTTTGGCTATACTTTCATCATTAACCCTGATGCTCTTTGTTAAATAGAACTTGATGTAGAATTAGTGATTTTAATTAATCTCTCTTATCATTTGAACACACTTCCCCCCAATGCAAATTCAACACGTAGGGAAGTGCATCTGTCAATAAAATACCGGTACTTGAGTTACAGTTCTGCTAAAATTAACCCAGTGCTTAGTTTAACTACTTAACAACAGATGATTCAGGGAAGGTGCAGATTATTTAGAGACACATAGTCATGTTAAATGCTGAAACTCCAGCCGGGATGACATAAATCTGTCCAATAATTCAAAGTAAATTAAAAAGTTATCTTGAAACAACCGGTACTGGGCCCGTGTAAAACGTAACAGGCCTGGTACATGTAGGTGAGAAATTTATCATGACTGTATTCACTAATCAGAGAGCATTCTCGGAGCAATGTCTTTGAAAAGAATCATTTACGCTGTCAAACAGCAGTGGGCTATAAAAACTTACCTGGAACTCGTCTCTGGTCTGTCATCAAAAACGTCTCATCAGTGTCACCGTTACTCTTTGAGTCCTGAGATGAGCTTAATGGTGGTGGTTGCTTCCTGTTGGCTACCAGTTCAGAGAAAACCTTTGGGTGTCTCCTTGACAAGTGTCGATGCAGGTTATGGGTGCTGCCATATGAATACTGTAACTTCTTCATGCAAATGCGGCAGCGAGCAGCATCCAAACTGTCCAGTTGCTGAAAGTACCTCCAAATCAAACTGCGTTTGTGTTGTGTAGGTACTAAAGGGCGATCATCACTCGCCTCTGCACATGTTGTTTGTTCTGTTGAACCTTCTTGTGAAAGATCCTGGACCCCGTTGATATCAGCAGAATTCATCCCAGTTTCATTCTCTGCAGAAAGGATGTCAGAGTCTCCGTCCTCCAGCTTCACTTCCACTGAATAAGAAGAAAATAAAGTTGTAATTAGTGCTTCATCCAACAATTTTTTAAAAATTATATGCTGTACAATGTCTGAACATAGTAAAGACACCCATTCCAAGATCACACAGCCCAGTGTAACACCTTCAACTAGCTTGTTTTGTCTGTTCGACACTCAAAAATCAATTTACAGTCATATAAAAACAGAGAAGCAGCCAAAGCCTTATTTCTGAAAAGCAAATACTTTGGCTTTTGATTTGTTGAACAGATGATCTTTTACAAGGACAGTGGGTGATTAATTTGGGATTCATGGGAAATGTTACGTTATAAAACTGTGTGATAGATTCTCAGTTCTTTACACCTTTTATGAAAAAGTGTTTGACATTGTAGTTGAAACCTCAACAGCAGCATTTTATTTATCAAAGCAAAAAACTAGACAATTCTACTCTACTGTTTTCACCATCCAGACTGTAACAAAGCAGCTTTAGCTATAAAAAACAAAACATCAAAGCAGCAAACCTGGACTTAACAAGTGGATTCAGGTTCAGATTCTGTCACACATTATTAAATGTTAGGCCCTGTGACTTTGTACTGTTAGTATTGTCCCACACTATGTCATGTGTTTTCTGAGTAGAAGTCTGAAGGGTCTCTCAGATCTGCATGGACTGGTCGGTTAGTGGTGGTCAGAGTTCATACCAGACACAGTGAGATGGTGTTTAGTCATTATACTGGTGGAACAGCTCACCTTGAAACTTACATTCATCTATTTTCCTCCTTACTTGTAATTAATCAGTTATATTTAATAAAGTCTACTGAAAAAAAGTGAATTTGCCAGTGCTTTATTTACCTATTTCTTTTGTATTTTATTGTTTTCTCTTATATGTTTTTCTTTATCCTTTGTCTTCTCTGCTGTTTTAGTCAATCAGTTTTGATGACACTGTCAAATTAATGTGCTCTGTTGGAGCTATTTGTTATTTTTGTGATATTTTACAATAAGATACTTAGTTATTTATTTTTGTTGTTTTCCTTGATGAATGCATCTTTAGTTGATAGTGAGTGGTATGAGTATTTGTTAATGCTTTTATTTTGACACTTTGGCACACTGGGTGAATCTATATATATGGGCATGTAGACGTAGGTGAGGCAGGCACCTGGAGGGGTTCATGGTTTTTTACCAGGGCGAGACACAAAGGAAAGAGGTTTTTGTTCTGTTTGTTGCTACGCCAGTGGAATAAACCATCATCAAATGTAAGTTTTGCCTGGACAATGGATTCATTTCCCCTGCGTAAAATAGTTCCCTGGGTGCCAGAGTGACTGGTTTGATTTTGATTGTTAGACAAATAGTCACTATACAAGTAAAAAACCACCCCTAAAGTGAACATTTTGTGGATGGACTTTGTGGAAGCTTGGATTGCTTTGTCGGCGTCAGATGTCGAAGGAGGAACGCTGGATTCTGACAGACACGGCGGTGTTTGGAAAGTGAGTAACCTGTGGACATCGCGCAAAACTACCCAACAGCATCGGTATGTGAAAGCATTGCTTTGAAGGCTGTATTGGAAAACGGCTTATGTATTGGAGTGTTGAGTTATTCCACTGAGCGAGTATTGGGAGTTTTGATAGTTTGAAGAAGTTTGGATGGATGCGTAGCATCACGCAATACAGCCACGCCTACTTTCATTCATAAAATGTGACGTGGAACCGTGTGTGCGTGACAGAGGGTTTCCCCGTATCTCCTGTCATTATAAATAAAGAGTGTGGAAATTAAGACACAATGTCCGAAGTTGCACCAAAGGCTAAGAGTGACACTGCGTCGGTGCTCTCAAAGCGGAGCGTTAAGTTCACAGCAAAGGGCTTGGCATATTATCTAAAAACGTGTCAGGAAAAGCGATCTCTGAAATGCAAACAAGCAAAGAGGAACATGGAGGAAATGCGTGTCTTGATGGAATCCACTGACAATGTGGACTCAGTGCAGTCTCTGCTGAGTAAATTCATTAAATGTTGTGAGGAAGCTGAGAACATGCACCAAGCCATCATAGAGCTGAATTTGCCCGAGGATGAAGTTGAACGGCAAAGTTCATATTTTCACGCAAAAAGGACCGTGTTTTGTGATTTCATCAAAAATGTGAAGTGTTGGTTATCTGATGCTGGTCTCCCATATATACAATCAACTGACAATGATACTGAACAGGCTGATAACCTAAGTGTTGTTTCTGATGAAATTAACCCTGAAGACAGTGCTTCAAACATTTCATATCAACAGGAGAATCATTCCAGAGCACATTCCCAGTCATCTAAGGTGTCATCCACTTCATCTGCAAGAATAAAGGCAGAAGCTGATAAGGCAGCACTTATGGAGCGCTTGGCTGCATTGAAAAGGAAACACCTATTGGAAGCCAAAGAGGAGGAACTTAGAAAGGAAAAGGAACAGTTGGCTTTGGAAACTGAGCTTGCCGCTGCTAATGCAAAACTACATGTGCTGGAAATCAATTCAAAGTGTGGTTCTAAAGGATCTGATGGAATGAACTCATACTTTGAAAGGAATGGGAATGGTGTTCAAGGAGCCAGCCAGCTGAGTCCTCATGCTGATGATTTTGTTCCACAAAAGGAGGCTCACACTGTTATTGTTAGGCCTAAACAAGTGGCAGTAACACAAACTGACATCAACCCAATGATAGTAAACACTCAGGTGAGAACAACACAAATGGCCTCTACAGGACGTGAATCGTATAGTGTCAGGCCCAAGCAAGCAGCAGTGACACAAACGGACAGCAGCCCAATAATGAGTCAAACACAAACACAAGTGGCTCATGATATTCGACGAACAGGAGGTGAATCCTATCTAACACGCAATGATAACACCTGTAATGATATTGTGAACATCATGCAACGACAGAATGATATAACTGCATTGTTGGTTCAGCAAAATTTGGCATCTGCTCTGCCAATGAGAAGTATTCCTGTGTTTGATGGTGACCCTCTTCAGTTTCAGTCGTTCATGAGAGCTTTTGAAAACTGCGTTGAAGTGAAAACCAACAATTTCAGTGATTGCTTGACATTTTTGGAACAGTACACCAGGGGGCAGCCAAGAGACCTCGTCAAGAGTTGTCAGCATCTACCTTCAATTATGGGATATCAAAGAGCTAAGGCCCTTCTTGTTGAACATTTTGGCAACGAACATAAAATTGCTTCTGCTTACATGGATAAAATCCTGAATTGGCCCTCCATTAAAGCAGAAGATGTTAAAGCACTGCAATCATTTTCTCTGTTTCTTCGAGGTTGTTCCAATTTAACACAGCAAATCATGTACATGAAGGAGTTGGACATGCCCTCCAATCTCAGAAATATTGTGATGAAGCTGCCGTACAAGCTAAGGGAAAAGTGGAGAAGTGTTGCATGTGATCTACAGGAGCAAAATGGATGCAGAGTAGCATTCACTGACCTTGTGACCTTTGTTGAGAAACAGGTCAAAATAGCCTCTGACCCACTTTTTGGAAATATTCAAGATCAACAACCTGCCAACCGCAGTAAAGCCTCCAGTGTTAGTCACACAAAGCAAAGGAGAAATGGAAGCACCTTCGCCACAAGTGTCACTGAAGTGAAAGAAGGACAAAACATCACGGACAATAACATCAGGTCCTCTTCTGCCCAAAGCAACCTCAAATGTTGTTTACTTTGCAAACAAAGCAGTCACTCTCTGGATAAATGCTCACACTTTAAGTCAAAGATGCATCGGGACAAGATAAGTTTCATAAAGGAAAATGGAATTTGTTTTGGTTGCTTAAAGGTTGGTCACACAAGCAAAGACTGTAGGAGTCGTTTAGATTGTAGTGTGTGTCACAAGAAGCATCCATCTGTCCTTCATATTCAAGAAAGGGATAAAAGCACATCCTTTAAAGATGCACAAGAATCTGTGAGCCCTCCACCAAGCGGGGCATCTCAGACATGTGGCCATATAGGGGCCGGTGATGAGGACAATAATGTCTTCTCCATTGTTGCAGTCCAGGTAAGATGCCAGAGGAGTAATATCATTGTGCAAACGTATGCATTTTTGGATCCCGGGAGTTCAGGTACATTCTGCACTGTCAATCTGGCAAAAAGGCTGGGCCTAAGAGGAAAACCAGCCAACATCTTATTAAGAACTATGGGTCAGAAGAAGGTGGTGAGCACCACTGTACTGTCTGGTTTGGAAGTGTCTGGCATGGAGACGAATGATTTCATTGAGTTACCGAATGTATTGACTCAAAAGACCATGCCAGTGTCAAGATTGAACATTCCACAGCAAGAGGACATTGCAAAATGGTCTTACCTGAGGAACATAAAACTTCATGACGTGGATGCAGAGGTTGACTTGCTCATCGGTACAGATGCACCTAAAGTGATGGAACCATGGGAGCTGATTAACAGCCAAGGTGATGGGCCATATGCAGTCCGAACGAGGGTTGGCTGGGTAATTAATGGACCACTTCGTGGTGGAGACAGCAATAGGGTCAAGACTGGCTGTTCTGTTGTCACAACCAATCGCATCTCTGTAGACCACCTGGAAGAGATGCTCATCAGTCAATATAACCATGATTTTAATGAACAAACATCAGTGGGGCAATTGGAAATGTCAAGAGAGGACATTAAATTCATGAAGACTGTGCAAACTACAGCAGAACTAAAGGATGCACATTACTATATTGACTTACCCTTCAGAGAAAAGGATCCTGTTTTACCGGATAATCGTTGTGTGGCAGAGCAGCGGCTTCAAGGCCTGAAGAGGAAATTTCAGAGAGATATCAAGTACAAGGAGGAGTACACTTCATTTCTCAGTGACATGTTGGTCCAAGGCTACGCTGAAACTGTGCCGACAGATCAGTTGGAGCAAGATGATGGCAAAGTGTGGTACATCCCCCACCATGGAGTACATCACCCCACAAAAGGAAAGCTGAGAGTAGTATTTGACTGTGGAGCCACATATAAAGGAACATCACTGAACCAGCAGCTTTTGCAAGGCCCAGATCTCACCAACTCTCTTATTGGGGTTCTCATTCGGTTCAGGAAGGAACCTGTTGCCATCATGGCGGACATCCAGGCCATGTTTCACCAGGTACGAGTACCCGACAAGCATATGAACTTCCTTCGCTTTCTTTGGTGGCCACAGGGCAACACTGACCAAGAACCAGCAGAATATCGCATGAGAGTACACTTATTTGGAGCTGTATCATCCCCAAGTTGTGCTAGTTATGCCTTGAGGAGAACTGCAGAGGACAATGCATCTGAGTTTCCTCCTGAAGTAATCAGCACCATCAACCATAACTTTTATGTGGACGACTGCTTGAAGTCCACAGCCTCTGAGCAAGATGCAATTCAAATTGTGAAGGATTTGACTGCACTCTGTCACAAAGGAGGATTCAATCTCCAAAAATGGGTGACGAACAGCCGTTCTGTGTTGATGTCGATCCCAGGTGACATCAGAGCAACAGAAATGAAAGAACTGGATTTGGAGAAGGACCAACTTCCTATGGAAAGAGCCCTTGGACTGCAATGGTGTGTTGAGTCTGATCAGTTCATGTTCAGGACTTCAGTGCAGGAACGGCCGCAGACCAGGAGAGGCATGTTGTCTGTGGTTAGCTCTCTGTATGATCCATTAGGGTTTTTGGCTCCTTTTACCATGTCGGCTAAGTTAATGCTGCAGGAACTTTGCAGGAGAAGTCTGAAGTGGGACGAACCAATTCCCCCCTCTTTCTCCAAGCAGTGGTCTGATTGGTTGAGTGACCTCCAAAAGATGAGTGGATTCAAGGTGGATCGCTGCGTTAAACCTCAGAGCTTTGGAACATCTGTGATAGCACAAATTCATCATTTTTCTGATGCCAGTGAAGCTGGTTATGGCACAGCGTCCTACCTAAGACTGGAAGATGGTGATAACGTGCATGTTTCATTTCTTGTGGGAAAAGCCAGAGTTGCTCCTCTGAAACAGATCACGATTCCTCGTCTGGAGCTCACAGCAGCAGTTCTTGCTGTTCGAGTGGACGCAATGCTTCAAAAGGAGCTACAGTGGCAGCTGGAGAGGTCAGTATTTTGGACTGATAGCACGACCGTCCTCAAGTACATCTGCAATGAGACTAGACGTTTCCATACCTTTGTTGCCAACAGAGTATCTGTTATTAGAGAAGCTACAGATGTTAAACAGTGGAAGTACGTGGGCTCCAAGGTCAATCCTGCAGACGAAGCTTCCCGTGGATTGAGAGCTGAGGAATTCCTCACCCATGGAAAATGGATTAAAGGCCCAGAGTTCCTCTATTTGTCAGAGAAGGAGTGGCCTGTGTCTGACATTGAGCCAACTGTGATATCTGCTGATGACCCAGAGATCAAAAAAGAAACAGCGGTGTATGCCATTGTCAAGCTCTCAGAAGATCCCACAGATTGCCTCATCAATTACTTCTCTTCATGGAGGAAACTTAAAACATCCGTTGCCTGGTTCCTTGAGCTTAAGAGAGTTCTTCTGCTTCTGAGTCAAAAGAGAAAAGAACTTGAAGCCATTGAGAGTGACAAGGGCAGAGAAGCTAACAGTTCTGTTGAACAGACACTTCAGAGCTTCAAGGCTACACTTGGAGGGAAAATTTTGACTCCAGAAGACCATGCTGAAGCAGAAAAGGCAATCATTCGTTTCATTCAGAAACACAGGTTCAAAGGTGAAATTGCCTCTCTTAAACGTGGCCTGTATAATGTTGCCAAGGACAGTCTACTGTATAAGCTAGATCCTATACTGGAGGATGACATCCTCAGAGTTGGAGGTCGCTTGCACAGGTCAGCGTTACCAGCAGAAACCAAGCATCCTGTTATCCTCTCAAAGGACATGCATGTTTCCCAGCTTATTTTACGCCATATTCATCAGCAACTAGGACACGCTGGTAGAAACCACATGTTGCATAGGCTTCGCCAGAAGTACTGGATAATTAGTGCCAACTCTGCTGCAAGAAAGACCATTACAGAATGCACAGTGTGTAGACGTTTCAGAGGAAAACTTGGAGAGCAGAAGATGGCAGACTTACCAGAGGAGAGGGTCATGCCAGACAAAGCCCCCTTTACAGATGTGGGAGTTGATTATTTTGGCCCCCTGGAGGTTAAGAGAGGAAGAAGCCTTCTAAAAAGGTATGGAGTGCTTTTCACCTGTCTGACCAGTCGTGCAGTGCATCTGGAAGTGGCACACACCCTTGATACAGACTCATGTATTAATGCTTTGCGGAGATTTATCTGCAGAAGAGGTCCTGTGTCAACTTTGAGGTCTGACAATGGCACGAATTTCACTGGAGCCAATAAGGAGTTAAAACAAAGCCTCACCAGATTGAATAATGAGAGAATTCAGGGCGCCTTAATTGAAGATGGAATCAAGTGGAGCTTTAACACACCAGCAGCCTCACATCAAGGTGGCATTTGGGAGCGTCTGATTCGTTCAGTAAAGGGAATACTCTCCTCCGTTGCTGGACAGCAGGTACTGGATGATGAGGGCCTGCAGACATTGTTTTGTGAGGTGGAGGCAATAATGAATGACAGACCCATCACTAAGGTTTCTGATGACCCCAATGACCTCGAGGCCCTAACACCAAATCACATTCTTCTTTTAAAAGGAAAACCCATCTTTCCACCAGGACTCTTTGAGCGGAGTGACCTGTACATAAGGAGAAGATGGAAACAAGTACAGTATATTGCAGAACTCTTTTGGAAAAGATGGACATCTGAATACTTACTTGTGATGCAGGAACGTCAAAAGTGGACGAAACCAAGAAGAAGCTTCTCCACAGGAGATATTGTTATCATCGCTGATGCTACAGCTACAAGAGGATCCTGGATGATGGGCCGAGTTCTAAGTACCAAGTCTGACTCCAAAGGATTGGTTCGTTCTGTGTGCCTACAAACTAAGACCAGTGTCCTGGAGAGGCCTGTGACAAAGATCTGCCTGCTCCTGGAGGCCACAGAATCATAGACGGTTATTCATTCTCTCTGTCTTTCTACTCTATCCTCTGTCTGTCTTTTATTTTCCAAACAGACATCCGGAAGAAGACAGAAGAACCTATATAGTAGCTTGTGAGAATAGCTCCCCTGTAGAAATAAGTGTAATTGTGAGTTGTTGCCTTTCACAATTAGGGGCCGGGGTGTTGGAGCTATTTGTTATTTTTGTGATATTTTACAATAAGATACTTAGTTATTTATTTTTGTTGTTTTCCTTGATGAATGCATCTTTAGTTGATAGTGAGTGGTATGAGTATTTGTTAATGCTTTTATTTTGACACTTTGGCACACTGGGTGAATCTATATATATGGGCATGTAGACGTAGGTGAGGCAGGCACCTGGAGGGGTTCATGGTTTTTTACCAGGGCGAGACACAAAGGAAAGAGGTTTTTGTTCTGTTTGTTGCTACGCCAGTGGAATAAACCATCATCAAATGTAAGTTTTGCCTGGACAATGGATTCATTTCCCCTGCGTAAAATAGTTCCCTGGGTGCCAGAGTGACTGGTTTGATTTTGATTGTTAGACAAATAGTCACTATATGCTCTTTACTCAACTTGTCTGCACTTTTTTGATTTACTGAGTCTATCCAGTTTTGTTCTGTTGTATTTAATCACTTAAATAGTTTTTTTTTTTTTTAGTTTTTACTATTTGTTTATTCATGACAGATTTCATAAGTATAAATGTTGAGTTTTAAGCTACTTCCATCTCCATTCTGTTGGTATCTGTTTGGAATAATAAGTGAACAGTTCATCAGTTTAACTTTCTAACTTTTAGGAAGATAACTTCGACACTAATACATCTCAGCAATAACAGGGTAGAGTCTCTGCCAGTAAAACCCTAAAATGATGCTGCGACAAACCAAAACTTGACCTAAATATTTAACTACAAATAATTTCGGAAGCAGTACCGGAGTAGAACTGTTCCCCGTCTATGTCCATGTACTTTATGTCGTTGCTGGTGGTAGTTTCAGCCACTTGTCCGTTACTTTCCCTGCAGGCCACAGTCGGGTGTTTAACCCGCAGGTGTCTCAGCATCGAAGTGGTGGAGCCGTGGCTGTGTTTGGGAAGGAAGCCGCTGCAGAGGAGACACTGGACCGACTCACAGTCTGTGGTGTTAAAGAAGCCCCACACGACACTTCTCTTCCGAGCCGCGTCCATCGTTAACTTCGAGTCTGCTGCTCATAAACGTCATTGTTAATATGAGTAAGACAAATAAACTCTGTATTTTCCATCCCACGGCATCTTTAAAAGCGTGTAAGTACCGGAGGAGTTAGCCGTTTTGCTAACTTAGCCGAGCGGCTACTCTCTGGCCCATCATGCATTGCTGCAGCCTAACGTTACATCCAGACTAGCCGCTGCCATGACAACAACAGCCAATAACTTCGATTAGTTTCTCTAATAAAAGGATAAATACAACATAAATCATGACAAAACCGTTTTGTATAATGTAAACAACATATTTATATAATGTATAAAAATAAAAATGATTAATAATATTTATGCAGCACTTTTCAAAATCTAAGTTACAAAGTGTTTAACAAGGCAAGAAAATAAACGGTTCATAAAATCTGAATTTAAAAGACGGATGGAAACACAACATGGTGTACAAAAACAATATTGAAATAAAAAAAGACAATTCAAAGGAAAGTAAAACTTACATAAAATCAGAAAATCTGGATTAGAATCTGTTTCATTGCCACATAGATTTCCACATATTATGAATTTTATGTGGTGTTTTGGTGCATAACAGTGACAAAAGTTTTTTCAAAAAAGCAGGTGTTGCAAGTCAATAGACAATGCAAATGCTGCAAATGTAACAACTCCTGGGAATTTCATAAGTCACTAAAACCAACAGAAATACTGTCAGTCTCCAGGAATATGAAAAATGATTCCCTGAGAATATGCAAAATTATATATTATGTAATATAAAAAAAACTTGAAATGTGCAAAGGATAATAAAAATCCTTTTAAAAAAGACAGAGCCATTATCACTGTTAATGAAACCAGTTGCTGTTGGGAAGAAAGGTTCTCAATGAATGTATGTATGTAACAAACTTCAGGTCACTGACTCAGCCATCCTGATATATCCTATGGCAGATCACTCCAGAGCCCAAAGTTCTGTACCCTAGTTTTCAGCTGTTCCCCTGGAGCTGGCAAAAGACCTCTATCCCCACTGATCTCAGTGTGTACTGGTGCGAATGGTACCAAAAGGTGACAAATATAACTACAATAAAGCCAAAAATAACCATTAACATCATGAAATCTATCCTAAAACAAACTGGCAGAGTGAAGAGATTGAAGGGAGATAATATATAAGTTAGAGGAGGCATTTAAAAATGAGTGAGACAAGCAAAAGGTTTGTTTATAGATACAGAGATTCTGAGTCTACAGTGAAATGTTGTCATCCTGTACTTAGATGAGTATCTCACGCACATTTAAGTTGAATAAAAATCTGTCTGACACACTAACTAGCCGAAAAACTCTCCTGATCTCATTAGAAAATCTTTCTCAAATTGCTTACCGACATAGCTGTGGCCCAACAAGACCTCAAATTTAAAGTAAATGATGATTTCTAATAAAAATGTTTCTTTTATAAAATATGAATAATGCATGTATATATATCCAGCATTAACTGTACTTCCTGTATACCTTTAGTGAACCTGGTTCCTCCGACAGCTGACAGCAGTTCTTTAGTACTACTATTAATGTATGTCTTTGTCTTTCCTCTGTATGTTTGCAACAATGAAGTAATAGATGATGCACAGTGACTTACTCTTGACAGCTTCTACAGCTGCCAGTTGGATACTTTCCCACTCCATTTTCAGTGTACTGTTTTGTGCTGTATGTCCAGCTCTTAATCTAGTCATTTTTTCTCTTCTCCTTTGCCAATTCTGTGTCTGTCTTTTGTTTCTTTTCTCCGGCAGTGCTGCCAAATGCCGTTATTGTTTCCTGTTTCAATCTGTTTTTTTTTTTTTTTTTTTTGGGGGGGGGGGGGGGGTTGCTTGTTGGACCTCTCCTTCATTTCCTCTTCTCCTCTATGTGCTGGTTCCCATAGGAACTGAACTGAAATGTGTCTCAGTCTCTATAGAGAATGCATCACATCTTGTCTGTCTGTGACACTTTTCAGGACGTAGCTGGAGTCTGAGCAGATTATGATGTCCCTTAGATTCCATATCTAAGATTTAGGGAGGTTTCTCTTCCCCCCGGAGACATTTAGTTTAAGAATTATAAATGAAAATGTAGTCTAATCTTTTCTTCATCATAGTCTCTCCTCTCTTTGCTCAGTCTTTTTTCCTTTGTGTAATCAAACATTCTAACATTAACATGATTTAACTATAAACTTCCAACCAAGGTTGAGCGACTGACTATAGGTCCATCAGTTTGTTTGTTTTTTAAAAATACTCCTGAATTTCTTGTCATTTTGCATCCTGTCCTGATAAACTCCAGCAGCCTCTACTTCCCACAAAGACTGGAGGATATTCTTTAGTTGGATGGCCCTCTGAATGTCCCTGTAGGTTTTCATGTCAGGGCTCGCCCCTGTGCTTGGCTTGACTTGTTTCTTGAGTTATGATCTAAAAGACTTAGCTGGCAAGTAAAGGGAATTTTTTAACACTGAAATAATGACGGCAGGTCAGACAGGAGACACTAAATGAATACAGCTTATTTATTAGAGGAATTATCCGTCAAGTGGATGAACAGCACAGTTTCCCAACTTTAAAGCAACACATTAGTGCTCAAAAAGCTGCATTATCAGTTAAAACAACACTAAATCTATTTTTAAAAAAGATAAATATTACAGTTTTAAACAGAAATTCACAGGCTGAAAACACAAACACTGGACAGAACAAACGATGGCAAACTTTCTGCACACCAACTCATAAATAAATAGTCTTCCTCATACACGTTAAATTCATCTCTGCAGCGAGCTGGCTGTTACAAACGTTACACTGCATATTAAATATGTGGCATCTTATTAGTTTTCAGTGCAAAGAAAAAACAAAAACAATAAACAACTGTTGACCAGAAGGTGAAGACTCCGTTGGAATGTATTTTAATAGTGATGGGTCCTGCAGGCGGATGTGATGTGTTTTATAAAGACACTTAATGTAAACTCTATTAGTTGTTGTTGTAAAGCACTGTTGGGATAGCGTGAGGTAAGCGTGTACGGTGTATGATTCCACATCTGCAGATCCTGCAGGTCTAAGAAGTGGACAGACCAATCAATACACACTGCGTCTGTCTTCAACACATCCTGTCTCAGCGTTACGAAAAGTGAAGACCGATATTCCTTCAGCAGAAGTGAGATGCAGTGAGTGACTATAACAACTGTAAACTGTCACTTCTCTTGGTCTGAGCTCAGAGAGGCACATATTTATACTCTCAGACACGTCAAATCCAGTGGTTTTACTCATGAAAAGATAAGTACAGTTTCAGAGTGAATGGTGTTAAATGGTGGATGCTGGCTCCAGCTTTGGACTAACACATCTGTTATGAATTTTAATGCAGAGACTGCATGACACTAATCTTGTAAAAACATAAAATTACTTCAATGCTTAACAAATGTAAACAAACCTTTTACATACATGTTAAACTTTTGTCAAACACCCTCAGGCTTTGTATTTAAAAGTCTGTCAGTTCATCAATAAAAGGGCACTAATCTGTAATTTCTAAGACGAGTCAGTTTCTGCAAATGTTTATCTAAAATCTCTCCTTTGTAGCATCATATGCTCACTCTGTGCAAGCCTGGAAAGTGGCTGTTAAAAGTTGGTCGTCTCCATCCCTAGATTTTCAGTAGAAAACTGAAACCAAACATCTCTAGAAAAACACTGTTGTTTACCTAAAATATCACCAAGACATGGCATTTTATTTGCACTAATCACTTCTAAGACAGGTGCATTTATTTGGAAGTAGTACATTTTGATGAAACTGTGACTGAATATACGTAGCGTTTAGGAGATGCAGGAGTAGTTTGAGGGGTGTAGATGGTTTGGATACTTTTTTCCCATTGCAGCAGAAAAAAAGGCCGTGGGAGGAGGTAACTACAATCTTTAAACAGCCTCTTTTGTAGCTTATAGCAGAGTGAAACTCAGAAGATATATCTAAAATGAAGAACTGGGCGTTTTGAGAGGTGACGCTACAAATTAGACTTTTATTTCTCTAGTTTCTACATAGCTTATTTTAGTCAATCCCTGGTATCTTAATTATATCACGGCATGCCGTAATATACAAACCTACAAGCCTCTCACACAATCTTTCAGACTATCTAAATTTATGCATATTATTACACAGTCCAAAATTAAATAAAAAGTAAACCATACACAGCTCCATTATTCTCATTCTGAGTTGGTTTAGCTCAAGTAGAGACTCATTTGAATTCTCACAAGTATTTTGTTAGTCAAATGATTCTCATGCTTTGATATTCATTTCCTCCTACATTTTATGCACAACAGCGATTCACAGGACTTAAACTAATTGTTCTAGAGTCAACTGTTGTCTTGCCGCAGTACAAAATCCTCAGAAACTGGTCACGATCCAAATGTTGGATGGACAGTGCTAATGCTCAGTGAGCTATTTATTTTATTATAGACGTAACTCAGGCACAGATCAAACTCAACAAATTTCAGAAAAAGGATGTGCTCTTGGTCAACTGGAAAGATAATGGAAATATTTCTATACTGATGTATTAAAACAAGTGCAAAGTGAAAAAAAGGCTACAGTCTGGCATCACCTGTGCTTTCAGCCAGTTTTGGTGTAGGAGTGGTGCATTACTGACAGGTGACATATATCGACCTTATTTAGCAGGAAATCTGCAGTCATGACTTCAAGCCAGAGAATAAACACAGAATTTACTTTTTGGCATGTGTGTTAGTCAGTGGGGCACATGTAGATTTTGACACATTCACACTAAATTAAGTATTCTAATATTTCCTGGTGAGAATTAGAGTAATGGAGCTGTGGTTTTAAAAAATGTAGTGTATAGCAAATCACAACTGTGATGGTTACAAGCAGCCACAATGTAGTTATGTCCTTTCAAAATGAAATATTCTGTTCCAAATGTGACAGAATGTAAAAAAAAAAGGAAAGTAGTCGTGTATGATGTAAACTGCGGAAGCAGCTGAATTAGAGGAGGAACATTCGGAGCCCCGTTCTGTCAGACATGTAGTAGGTGCACTGGGTGAGTAAATTAGTTTTTGTTTCTCTGAAGAGCCTCACACAGGTTGTGGTTTGGATCTGGCTCCTGACTCATGATCTCAACACACTCCCATTCTCCACTACAGCTGGACCGCTTCACCGCCTCTACCACCGTCTGCACGTATAGACCATCCTCAAATGTTGGTGCCATGGCAACCGGTCCTCGCGCCCATGACCGACGCTCCTCGTGAGCTTGAAAAGACTGTCTCAGCGCTTTCACCATGGAGCTCAGCCCTCGCAGGTGAGGCAGGGGCATCTCTTTCACCTCTGGTCCCACCCACCCACTGTCACCTAGCAACAACTCCTCACCTTTACTCCCATTGCGCTGACCGTACAGTTCTGTCCCCCTGGCGACCAGCCTCCCAGTGGATCCAACTACCATGACCTCATGCACAAAAGACCCTGGCATGTTGAAGTTCAGGGTCACAGTGCAACAAACACCGCCAGACCCAGTGCCACCCATCAACATCTGGAAGAAACAAAAGTCATCACTGGTGACGCGGCGGATTCCACGAATCAAACCGTTTTGTTGCACAAAGGTCCGCAGTAAACCGTGCACCCGGTGGGCTCGAGCGCCCGTCAGGTAGCTTAAGAGGTCGATGATGGAAGAGCCGACAGTGTGCAGGCCGCCTCCTCCCATCAGCTCCTCGCAGGTCCAGCCGTACGACTGGTCCAGGAGGCTCGGGCCGTACACCCGGACATCACACACCTGCAGTTCGCCCACATATCCCTCCAACAGCAACTGGCGCATTGCAACAAAAGCTGGCAGGAAGCGCAGGGTATTACCCATAACGCTGAGCAGCTGTGGGTAGTATCTGGCTGCAGTCACCATCTTGAATGAATCCACAGCAGTTGCAGCTTTCTCACACACAACATTCTTACCTATACCTGCAGAAAGACAGAAAGTTAATGGTTATTATTTTTAAGATACTTCAGTGATCTCTGAGGTAAAGCCACTTTTTACAGTTATTATTTTACACTCAGTACCCACTTCCGTTCACATTGCCCTGCATTTGTTTTAGCTAAGGGGTACCTATTCAAATGACAACTGAGTGTGTTTTCAAATATGATTTGAAAGTGTAGAGACTTGGTGTTGGATCTCAAGCACAGCGTAGAGTTTATGCTCTTAGACTGCATTACTGTCCTGTTCCTGGTGTTTGGTCCAAATAAACACAAAGTCCACGTTCTCCTTCAACTACATGCGATAGCACACAGGATGTGCATAGTTTCTATATATGCAGATCGGCCTTGAGTAGCTCTTGGAATTAGTGCCGGGGATAAGTCCTTCAGTGGGGAAACACTCAGGAAGTTGCAACTAAAACAGGAAACTGAGGTCAACACTCAGGAATTCCATCAGATACAGTAGGTTAACTTTTTACATCTACTCTCCTCTGATACGACATAATGTTTGCTTTGGTGTGTTGCTTACAGGATTTCACGTTTTTGTTTGACTTGTTTTAAATTTTCATCCTCACATGAATATGTCCCCTGTGGTCGCATCTATGAAGATGTTTACACACATGTGAATAATAAACCCGAAGAAATATGATATGGAAGAATGCAGACATATCGTGACAATATGGGAGAATAACAGTAAATGTTCTCAAATATGTTCCAGAGCTGACCTGCCACACCCAGCTGGGTCAGGTCAGATTAGTGGTTTGTACAACCCAGATGCTAATCCAGTGTGTGTGGAAACTGGAACTTGAGTCTGGTTTTCAGACGGCTTATTTGAGAATCATCATTCATAAATTTGGCTCGAATTACAAATTATTTTCATTGTTGATTACCCTGTATATTTTCTCGATTAATCAATTAGATGTTTGGCCTATAAAATATCAGAAAATGGTGAAAAGATGACATCCTCAAAAGTCTTGTTTTGTCTGCAACCCAAAGACATTCAGTGTACTGTCACAGAAAAGGAAAGAAAACTAGGATGTATTTATATTTCAGAAAGCTACAATCTGAGGCTTTAGACTTTTTGTTTTTAAAAAATTATTCAAACTGATTAATCATTTGTCAAAATAGTTGACAACTAATTGAATTATCATTGCAGCTCTATTCACATAAACATCAACTTCTGGTTTTCAATAAATATGTGTCGATATTCTCTATTTTACATCAATACTATGTTTTACAGCTTGAGATAGAGTACAAATTTTAAATGCAAATGTACAAATTAAAAGAAAAGTTAAAATTTTGGTGAAAGTGTTTGTGTCTAGAAGCTCTTACCCAGTGCCTTGACTGCAATCTGCCTCGTCATTGAGGGTGGAATATAAATGCAAACCAAATCAACATCTTGGTGCAGTAGGACGTCATCCGATTGGCTGGTGTGAAACGGGATGCCAAGTTCCTTTGCCAAGCAACACGCTTCCTCCTCGCTTCGCCCCCAAAGTGCATGAACCTCAAAGCCTTCAGCTTTCAACAAAGGGACCAGCACTCGGGCTGTGCTCCCAGTGCCAAATACACCGACTCCTGGCAGCATGACAGTGCCACTCACTGTGAACTTACGTGTGAACCATGGCCTGCCTCACCGGCATTTCAACAGCAAACAATCCACTTGTTTATCAAAGCTTGAGCTGGTGTCTGTAAAAACCTACAAAATAAATGAGCAGACTGTTAAAGCTGGGTGACATTGACAAAATCAAACATCAATTTCAACAAAGTAATATGAAATGCTATTATTATTCCTGCTTTCACAAAGAACCTAAAATAAAAGTAAGAGCTAATTAACATCAGAAAACCATTTTATTTGGTTTACTGTAATGCAGGACGTAAGACTAGGACAAGACACAATCAAACCTATATCAGAAAATTCCAATAACCAAAGTCAATTACCTGTCTCATGGCACAACATTTACTTATTTTTCTCCCAGCTTTAGTGAATGTATTACCAAACAGGACAAACGTGTCTGATGGTGTACAGCCCAGTCTTGACTATCAGGAGCCTCTGACAGCCACTCACATTGTGTCCTGCTGCATACTTTACATGCCTTTCCCCACATGTTCCACACCCACCGAATGTCAACGTCATCTCTACCTCTGCAGCAAGTGCACCTTATGCTGCTGTGCGTACAAACTTTTCCAAGTTAAACACAAACATCTGCACAGAGAGCAGCTTATCCTAATAACATTAAATAAGATTAATCAAGTGCTTGATCTTGTCCACAACGTAATGCTAAAATATTGTAGTGTTCAGCTCCTCCCAACTTACCACTCACCTTCCTGGTTTCCTATTCTAAGCTTTCTAGACCTGTGACTGTCATGAGGATTTCAACAGTACATGTAGTTGCTGTTATTACATTAGATCTGCATGGTGGGAGCTCCTGCAAACTGTATTTATGAGGAGGGTCCACTTAGCCGTGAGCTTCATACAGCTGAAGAAAGAGTAGCTCTGTCTTGGTTGAGTACTAAGAAAGTTTTGCCCAAATGGATTTGTGTATCTGTATTATTATGGATATGTATGAGTGGGAGAAAACGTGATGTTAATGTTAGAGTAGTAGCTGGCAGGAGCTGACACTCCCTGTGGCCATGACTGTACTAGAGACTGATAAAGGAGTGTGTGTGCCTGTGCACCTGCGTTACCTGTGTAACCTCTGAGAAACAAGTTCTCTCTTTTTCGAACAGCAAACACACCTTTACTAGACTGACAGCGGCTGAAGCCTCTCACACTGCAGAGTAACCGAGCCGTGCTGTGTTGAGTCAGCTGGACAGATAACAAAGCCATGCCACACCAAATTGTCGCTGTCGAGGTCAGTAGTAGTTGGGGGTAGCCATAATTCTTTAATGATACCACAAGCTTGCGTAAACTGGCCACCCCTTTGCATAATACGAGCGTGTTTGTTATGGGTACACAAACACACAAAAACACACACTGAGCTAGCTAGACAGAGAGGTTATTGATAACGTTAGCTAGCACCTTTAGCTAGCCGGCCAGACAGCCGCAAAGCGACCAGAAAACTCGCGATAAACGCAGGTACCAAACAGACTTACTATTAAAAGTTAAATTATCTCCGGCCTTCAAACATGATACGAAAACAACCCACTGTGAAACGTACAGACAAAATGAGCTACCTACTGTGTTTGGCAGGACAACATCAGCGGCGGCGGTAGGTGTAGAGCCGGGCGCTGCCCAGTTGCTAATGGTAACTTCAGTAGCAACGGCAGGACTGTGGGAGAAGCGGAGACTGTGAGGAAGTGAAGATGGGTCACCAGCGGAGGATTTACGGAGGGGGACGCAGAGGACAGCAGCCATATTTGCGAATATGGTTCCGTGTAAACCCATAAACTTAATTGAAGTTATACTGATGTTTGTTTTGTGGCCCATGAGTGAACTATCTTCAGGCAGGAAAGATTCAATAAAAGATCAAATGCAGTTGCATCATGGGAAATGTGTTTTTAAAGCTTGACCCATGCCAGGTATTGAAAAATAATAATTAAAGGCTGTCTAATGTGTGGGCCCAAGCTTAATTCTACAGGAGAGCTGCTCCCAGATCAAACCTAAAAATGTTACATATTTCACTCTGGTGCAGCATTAATGAATTCAAACCTTAACTTCCTATACACCATAACTTTCCCCCACATATTCAAGAATGTGTACAACATCAGTACTTTCTACTCACAGAGGAGTCTGTGCAATATCGTTCTGCACAATACCAGTGTTTTCCAACATATAGAATAATCCTGTGCAATATAGTTACTCTCCACATTCAGTGGAATCTGTGCATCTAAATTTCTATATATGGAAGAATCTGTACAATATCAAGAGCATATATATATTTCTTGATCATTTTTTATTAACTGAGGTCCCTACATTTTTGCACTATCCCATTTGCTGCTGTAACACTGCAAATTTCTCCACTGTGGGATAAATAAAGGCTATTCTAATCCTTTTTTAAAAAAAAATTTAGAACCCTTTTGAAACAGAGTCCATCTATTCTGGCTAGTGGTTGGTTCAGCTCATTTTAAAACATGAGGATGTGCTGTTGACTTTTATTTTAGTGTCTTGTTGAACCTCAGACACCCCAAATATGATTTGCAGTGGTGGAGGTCTTCCTGCCATTTTTAATGTCTGTAACTAACAGCAGCATACCTACAGGGATCATTCAGTTATTTTCCCCCATGATTCAGTGCTCTACCTGGGCACAGCACAGACATCCCTTCTTAAAGCAACTTCATACAAGCAGTTTTTTTTTAGTTTAATGCATTCTAAGTATTTCTTTTTATTAACTTTCAGAATCAGAATTAGCTTTGTTGGCCACATATGTGTACACACATGAAGAAATTGACTCCATTTCACACATGCTTTTAAATAAGAGCAACAAATTAAAGACAGGAAAACAAGTGATTATTATGTACAGCCATGGATATGCGTAAAGGAGCATTTATAATAGTAAACCAAAAGTTTTGTTTAAATTGTGCAGATTCTGATGATACAGGAATAAATACAGTTAACAATCAATGTAAGGTTATTGAGGCAGGGGAATGATAATGTCATTGTACCTCAGGCTAATAAACTAACAATAGCTTACAATAGCATATATTACTTGAGAATACATTTAAATAGTCCGATATAGATTTTCCAGAGTTTAGTTTTCCAGCAGGTCAACTTGAAGTCCAATCACCAAGTGAGAAAGTGGAAAGTGTGATGGCCTTGTATATAATCCCTCAGCTGTGTGCCACTGTTCTGTTTCCATGACTTCTACTACTACACAAACATGCTTGTGTGTAAGGCCTCGAAACTAAACACTAATGACACTTGATTATTGAAAAGGCCCATTGTGCTGTAGGCCACAGTGAATATCAGTTATGTTTTAACAAGCAGATTCTCTGGTACTTCCTTAAAACTAATTCAATTAAGTTAAAATATGACTGCTCAAATTTAACTTCGGTATTTTATTTTGGAAATTTTTATTTCACAGAAGGTAAAAAAAAATCTGGTGGCAATGTTACAGTATATGTGTACCCTGCACTTTAAGCTATTGATCCACCTGCTAATGTGCAAAGAAGTTTGAAATGCCCATAGATGACATCCAGATGTTTCTGTCAGGTGCAGTAATGTTTGTGTGAGGAGGATCAGAAAGATGATGTAAAATGTGAAAATCGACAGTCATCCAGCATCTATACACCAGCACATTCCTAAAGGGAGATTTTGAAGCTGTTACTTCCTTGTGGTTGCCACCAAAGACAGGAGTCCCTGAGAGGAATCTACAAGGCCATCGGGTGACTGTTAAAGGTTACTACAGCTGGAGACACACAAGGCTGCACAGAGTGCTGTTTCCAGTGGCAACCATGACAACAAATCCTAAGAAACAAATTCTGGATGCAAATTAAAAGTGTTTAATTGTTTTATATGCTTTTAACCTTTTGACATTCTGAACATGAACTTGGCACACATGGGGTATTATCCTCTGTGGATTCTTAATGTAAAAAATATATAACCTTTTTTTCCCAACTTTTCACCAGCTGTAGATTTTTTAATGCATTAAAGCTTTTAATCTGGCTTTTACAAATAATAATATATATCTCCATGAATATATCCATGTCAATGAATGTGTACAGTATTCAAGATGAAACCCACATTGACCTGTATGAAAAAAAAATACATTCATGTGAGCTAATACTGCTACTAAGTTATATGTGCAAATGTTTTTTTAATTGTTCTATTTATTAAGTTTATATATTAAATTTATCTTTATTCGGGTATTATGAGTGGTTCTTCCTTGCAAGTGTTTTTACTTATATTGCCTAAGGACTTATTAGCTCATAAAGTTCGGTGTCATAAGTCGCAGGATAGCTTTAAATAACGTCAGTCTGACTAGAGTTTTAAAATTAGCAAGTGTAACTGAAAACACCAGTAGGGGTTTACAGAGATTTGTTTTATCATGCACATAAAATAATAGCCTATCTGCCTCAGTGTTCGTAGATAATTGTGAAGTGTTTCATATGGAAATACATTAATTTTAAAAATAAGCATTATGAATGAAGTCAGTGTTTTTCAGCATTTTGACTTTCTTCTCCTAATGTTTGTTCCACCTCTGACCAGCAAGGGCGCCATATTACTGAAGGACTCGGAAAGGAAGCGCAAGGAATTGTGGGACTTTTAGTTCTCAGTGGGAGACGGTTGGTTTGAAAACAGAGCGAAGAACAAAACAAGACATTTACCGCCGAAAATCAAACACAAGCCCTGGATTCAGCATAACTACGAGCTCCGTCTGCTGTGAGTTCGGATGAATTCGGGTGGATTCGGTCGTCGTACGAAGCAGAGCGGCTCACTTTGGTGAAAAATAAACAGGAAGCTGTTAGCGTTGTGGGACGTGTAGTTCCGCCTGCAGGCCGCTGAGCTTGATAACAGCTCACAGAATAAAGAAACAACAATAAAATAATACAAACTTAATCTGGTGAGCGTGTTTTAGCCTCGGCGCTGCAGTAAACATGCCCGGGTTCACCTGCTGTGTCCCTGGCTGCTACAACAACTCGCACCGAGACCGGGACCTGCGCTTTTACACGTTTCCTAAGGACAGCACGCTGCGGGAGCTGTGGCTGAGGAACATCTCCCGGGCCGGGGTCAGCGGCTGCTTCAGCACCTTCCAGCCCACCACAGGACACCGAGTCTGCAGCGTGCACTTTGCCGGCGGGAGGAAGACCTACAGCATCCGAGTTCCGTCCCTCTTCCCGCTGCGGGGGGTCAACGAGCGCAGGAGTCGGCGGGGTAGAGGCAGGAAAGTGTCCGCGGCGGTTCCTGCCCCCGCCGCTGCAGCGACCTCCGGGATTGTCGTCACCAGCGTACTGGGCAGCACGGCAGAAGGAGCCGAGGGCAACGCCGGCGGCGAGGCCAGCGATGACAGCATCACCGTGGTTCAGATAGGCCAGAACGGGGAGTACCTGGGCACAGCGCGGCTACCCGCCCAGTCAGAAGGGACTTGTTACACGGCGCCGATCGGCGGCGGGGACGAGCTCACAGCCGACGAGTCGTCGGTGGAGACCGGCTCCACCGTGCACCAGCCGCCGGTGCAGTATGTCAGCGTGACCAGCAGCCCGCTGGACCACTCGTACTCTCTGACCACCGGAACCACGTCCGCCGAGCTGCTGCGGAAACTGAACGAGCAGCGGGACATCATCGCACTGATGGAGGTGAAGATGAAGGAGATGAAGGCGACCATCCGCCAGCTGCGGGTGGCCGAGGCCAAGTTGCAGGAGGAGGTGCGGGAACGAGACCGGCTGCTATACGGCCACTCGGTGGCTGTTAGCATCCGGAAGAAAATGTGATGAGACGGGTGGAGACACCTGGAGACCCGCTATAGAGACTTGGACTGACGGAGGAGGCAGTGAGGCTTTGAAGGCAGCAGATCAGCCGTATTTTGTATCAAACTCCGAGCGATGACAATTTATTTTCAACAAGTAGAGCTGATTTTTCGTAGGCCTGATGTAAAAACAACTGGCTGGCTAGTTTATGTAGCTGATAGTAATAAACTCATTGCTAGTCACATTGAACTGAACCGAGCTTCATAACACACTTTGTACTCATCAGCCAGGACTCATAGTTTGCACAGAGTTGTGACTTCACATTAGGCAGGCTGACATATTTATAGCAGGACTGAGGGACACTGATGAGGAAGACGCTCCAAACTGCCTGGTTGCATACAGCATTTCTCTCCTTAAGGTTTTTCATCTTTTTATTACTTTTCAACCGAAGTTAAGAGGTTGTTGCAAAAACATCTCACAAAAGATTGCAGAAGTAGTGTGGAGTGCGCCGAGATGAAGTATCCATAGGATGGTTTTTGTAACCAAAACACTATTCTTGGCACACCTGTGAGTTTAGTGAGTTAAAACTCTACAGTGACCGTGTCCCAGCTGCCTTCAAAGGTCGTTTCAGTAGCTTTCCTTTATTTTTGTTGCTGAAAGCATTTGTGCATCAGAAAAAGGAATTCCTTTAAACTTTAAAGGGCACTCAAGTGATGAGATGTTATTAAAGGATGTTTCTTTGAGACGTGCATTAAGTTAAATCTGTGCAACTGTTATTTTTCTCTTAGGAAATCTTAATAGAAGTACATAGAAAAACATTTTCTCAAGATACTTTATGCAACTGGAACGTGTAATGTTTGTCTCCGAGGTTGTTTTGTGAAACAGCAGCTGCTTGTTTCTGTGTGATTCATAAACTTTATGTGCCTGTTGATGGTCGGATGTTTTCTCCACACAGAAGTTTCGTGGCTGCGTCTCTGTCCTGTTCATGAGTGTTTTATGCACAGGATGTCACTTACATTTCAGATTTTTTTTTAACTTTAAGTAAGTTTAATTTTGAAATGTTCTTGCAAAGTAACTTCTCAAGTCGTTATTTTGTCCAGTGTCACAGTGACAGAATGGAAACATGCTGCGGGTTACAAGATCCTGCAGTGAATTTTTGGTTTTTACCTTCAAGTTAAGAAGGGTTTGGCTCAAAGACTCCCTGGACTGCTGTGAGGATTTTGTTTTTGCCTGTTTTAGGAAAGAAGAGGTAAATAGAAAATTGCAGTTGCTGCAGTATTTTTTCAGCTGTGTTGAGTTGTGGAAAAAGTAATAAAATTTGTATCATATAAAACCCTCGATCATAAGGATTTGTGATGGAAACCAAACATGAACTCAAACACTAAATCTCAGTATTGCAGTGCTGTTTTATACACATATTCAGTGAGACCTGACATGAACTTGTGCTGAAAGCATTACACAGATTATGTCACCTTAAAGAGCACTGATTGTGCTTTTTAGTGGTTTCACTGTTTTTTGGTGTTTTTCATGCATGTAGACGGTTTGCAAACTTAAAAAGTCTACGCTAAAGGCATTTGTTCTCTCCAACAGGAAGCCCTCCTCCTTATCTGTCTAAAACACTTTGTTTGAAGTCCAGACTTTTCTTCTGTTACTTATCTACATCACCATGTGACATTTGCATACCGCCTCCCTAGAAGCTAGTTTGACTGGCCCTCAGACACAGAATGCCTCACAGTCTGCCATTATTTCCTCACTAGAGCTGCTTCTGCTTGAGCTACATCCCAGTGAGCTTATCATTGATCTGGGGTTTCAGTTTGTAGCCAGTTTTGCCTGACCTTTGTTGAACCAGCTGAACAGTCAGAGCAGACTGGCTTTATTCTCTGTTCATGCTATGAGTGTCAAAATTACAAGTGGGTCAGCTACGTTGCTGCAGAATTGCATTTGAAGTGATGCTCAAACACATGTTGATGTTGTTAATTTGGTGATTAAAAAACAGCATTTGGGACCGGCAAGAACAGATTATCTTTCCATTTTCCAGACAGTACAGATCAAAAGATTGTGGATAGAGTTAAAGGAAATGGAAATAGTGAAATAAAAACATGTCTGGTAGATGTCGTTGGAGTGCTGACAAAATTTTAGGTTGTGTATCATTTCTGTCTAATGGCAGCAAGTGCTTGGTGTCAGTTTGAAGCTTCATGTTGCTGCCCTCTATTGAACATGACTGTTGCTTTTTTCACACAAAATCTGAATACTGAATTCAAGAGACAGGAGCTAGAACGTAAACTGAGGGTAAAAGAGGTGCAGCAGCAATATACTGTGAAAGAAAAATAACAAATGTGTTTTTGAACAGCCAAAAATATATTGCAAACCATTGAATATGCATAAGGCATATGGGCTTTTTAAAAAAGGTGGTAAAGATGAAGCATACACAAATCAGCCACAACATTAATACCACTGACAGGTGAAGTGAATAACATTGATCATATTGGTACTATGTGCTGTTCTGCTGGAAAACCTTGGATTTTAACATCCATGTTGATGAGAATTAGACACCCAAATAAACATTTTCCCACAACAAACACACTCCCTCATGTAAATGGAAATCCCAAATGTCACTGGCCTACCCCTGCAGGAAAATGCACCCCACCACATGGAAAAAACATCAACCAATCAGGAACATGTTGAGGAACATGACAATGGTCCAACATGTTGATTTGACCTCCAAACTTCCTACACCCCATTGTGATCAAGCATCAACAGGATGCAGTGGAACAAGTTTGACTGACAGAGGTCCCACTGCACAAGTCAGAGTACCCAAAGGATCCATTGCCAACATCCTGGTCCCAGACCCCATAGGACACCCTGAGAGGTCCTCTTGACCATGCCCAATGGTTCAGAGCATTTTTGAGCACATCAGGGGGACCAACACAATATTAGGCAGGTGGTCATAATGTTATGCCTGATTTGTGTATAACCCATAATTTAAAATGCATCACAAAACCAATGAAACCCTGAAACCGATGTAATGTTTTAGGCAGGATTTTAACTTAGAGTTGGCTCTATAGATGTAGCTGCCATTAATATGTTCAAATAAACTCATCATTTGTTCCAGAAATAATCAAAAAGTTACCATTATAAGATACAAGAGGAGGAAAAACGTGTTCAGGCTGCTTGTTTTAATGAACAGATAAGTAATTTTTAAATGACATTTTAAAAAGCTGGTAAAATATTTTAGTTTCATTTTAAATACAGAAATCACTTAAGAAAACAAATTGATTTCTAATTTCATCCAGTGTGTTCAGCACTAGTTTCATACATTGTAGTACTGTATCTGGAATAATCAGCATTTGCACCATGATTTTCTCCCTCTAGATGGCGACAGGATAAAAGCTGGACGAGCAGAGCTTTATCTCGCGTCTCTGTGGCCTAATTTGCTTCATCTGTCTACATGTGTTTGTTGACAGCTCTGATGCTCATTTGCTAAACTTATTAATATAAAGGCGCTGGAACGTTTAATGACACAATGTGAATGTGGGACTGTGATGCGGTTCCTCCTCCCAAACTTAAACAGGTAGCAGCCATCCTGATAATGTGTTCCAGAGAACAGAGAAAGAGATGGATGAATGGAGAGACAGAGAGCATTGGAGAGAGCGAGGATCCAGATCCTAATCTCATCTGGATTTATTTTTTTTACTCCCAACAGTGTTGCATAATGCCTTAATCCAGGACTGTCAATCAAACTTACACAACTCCATCTTCCTTTTCTATGGCTGCTGCTGTTTTTCAGCGCCGTCTTTACATTGAGGCCAGACAACAGCTTCTCATGGCAGATTGTCTCTCCCTTTGAGAGTAATTATATAATGTGAAAGAGGACAAATAATGTATGTAACATGTGATTCCAAAATCCGCTGTCTGAAATACGCATATGCACAATAGAACGACAGTATTTAATCTCATTAGAAGTCAGAAGTTATGGCCCAAATTACATTGTAGGTTTTATTGTACTGACATACTGCAGCTTCTAGTGGGTGTTTCTGTGTGTGACTGTAGATCAGGACCATGTATGATGGAGAGCTGAGTCTGCAGAATCAGTGACCAAAAACTGAGCGAGGTGATGCTTTGGATTGATTTCCTGCTGTGGTGTTTGTCTGTGGTGGAAATGTTCAGACTCTGTCACAGCTTTGAGCTAGTTTTGTGAATTTGTCTTGTCTGTATTCTCATAACCGTTGTTGAAGATGATCACAGTTGCAATCCACTGTAAATCTAATCTGAAAAAATCGTAACATTTCCACAACAAAGCAAACCACAGGCATTTTACGGACACTTTTTAAGAAATATGCAGCATCACTGAAACTGTATGCAGTTATGCTTTGCTGCCATTCAGGGAATTATCACACAAAAAACCTTGATGCTTCAAATGAGGGGAATATCTGAACAGAACTTGACATTCTCAGTAGTGCAGTAATATACGTTTGTCGGAGCAGCTTCTACTTTGAGCTGCAGATGCAATTAAAGTGAGTGAGCAGGTCAGAGGACTGTGTGGAAAGTGATTTGAAAAACTTTCGCTCAATCCATGCAGCACTTCACCAAAGTTGTTAGCAGGAAAACACTTTCACACACCTGACAACACAACCTTAATGCTTCAAGTGTGCATAGAGTCTATGTGAGATTCAGTCTTGGTGTTATACAGGATTTGGACCACAGGTGTCAGTTCAGTTCAGTTTTATTTATTTAGCACCAATTCACAACATACCGGTAATTCATCTCAAGGCACTTCACATAGTTAGGTGAAGACCTTACAATATTATAAAGAGATACCTAACAAATCCAGATATTCCCTTTCAGCAAGCACTTTGGTGACAGTGGGAGAAAAAAATCCCTTTAACATGGAAGAAACCTTTAGCAGAACAATGTTCAGTGAGGGTGACCATCTGCCTCAACCAGACAGGGTGAGGGTAAAGTACAGAGAGAACATGATAGCAGACAGAAAAACAGACAAACAACATACACCAATCAGGCATAACATTATAACCACCTGCCTAATATTGTGTTGTTCCCCCTTATGAGCTCAAAAATGCTCTGAACCACTGGACATGGACAAGAGGACCTCTTAGGGTGTCCTATGGGGTCTGGAACAAGGACGTTGGCACTGGATCCTTTGGGTACTCTGACTTGTGCAGTGGGGCCTCTGTCCATCAAACTTGTTCCACTGCATCCTGTTGATGCTTGATCACAATGGGGTGTAGGAAGTTTGGAGGTCAAATCAACATGTTGGGCCATTGTCATGTTCCTCAACATGTCCCTGGTTGTTTGATGTTTTTTTCCATGTGGTGGGGTGCATTTTCCTGTGGGGGTAGACCAGTGACATTTGGGATTTTCATTTGCATGAGGGAGTGTGTTTGTTGTGGGACAATGTTTATTGGGGTGTCTAAGTCTCATTAACATGGATGTCAAAACCCAAGCACATAGTAACAATATGATCAGTGTTACTCACTTCACCTGTCTGTAGTCCTGATGTTGTGGCTGATTGGTGTATAAGACAACAATAAACACTGGGGCGGTTTGTGAGGCCAGTAACTGCAGATCAAACGTGTGGTTCTGTAGGTAGAGATTCCTACAGAGAGAACAAAACACAAAACTACAGGAAAGAGACATGTGACATGCAGTGGTGGCATATAAATGTAACAAAAGAGGAGAGTAGAGAAGAGGTGTGCAGTGCATCATTTGAAGTCTTCCAGCAGTTTACACCTACAGCAGCATAACTAAGGCAGAGTTCAGGGTTCTTGAGCCAGTCCTAACTATGAAGGTACTTCAAAATGTTCTGGAGCTCACCTGGAAACAAGGGGCGTAACTCCAATTTTAACTGTGTACTATACAGCCTTTTATGACTGTCCACAAAAACTCAATTATTTGAAGCAATCACAGAAAATAATTGAGAAAAATTTTAAGCCGGAGTGCTGTTGCTCCATGACAATGCAGAAGCAGTCGAATGTGGCTTTGAACTGCAACTTGCTCCCCTGACCTGGCAGCATCTGAACTCTATCTCTTCTGGTCGCCATTTTTAGAGTAAAGTGCATTAAGGTTCAAGGAAACTGTGCTGAAAAATAATAAAAGAACAACTTTCCTAATGTAACGTTTTCTGGTGAAGTTCTCTGATATAAGCTTTAATCTTAAAAGCATCTTTAACATTAACAGGAAAAGTACATTTTATTTATCTGCTTCAAGACGTCTTACAATCAGCACCGCATATGACTCCCTCTGTTTTTAGAGCCTCGACAAGGACAAACTCTCTTCAACAGAGAAACAATGGAAAAGTCCTAAAAGCTCAAATACCTCTAAAATATTCTGAAAAAGATATTTTTTTTTACATCCAGAATGATATATCTTGAGCACATCTGCAATCGGACAGAGACAAAAAAACACAACAAATTCGCTGAGTTAATACAGACTCACAGGATGTATTGATTCAAGGCCGCGGCTTCAGACACAGATTATTCTGCAGTTAATGTTTGTTTTAAGCTGCAGATTAACAATGGGTTACCATTCATTCCTCCTGTGTCAGTAGCCTATACAGACGTGAACCGGGACTTATACTAATGCATGGAGTGTGAGCCATCTGGGGGGCATATAGTAGGGATTTAGAGGTTGGCAAGAAGAAGAGGGGGATGTAGGATCAAGTTGGGAAAAACAAGGTAGATCGTTTGTTTTCTGTGTTCTGTCACTGTCCAGTCTCTTCTTAATCAAGACTGTTCAACACATCACAGTGCTCTTAACTGGCCCCGTGCAACCCACATTGCTATAGATGCATCCTGACATGGGCTGCTGCTATTCTCAGAGGCCGCTCTGGGCTCCCAGGTGAGCTGGATTCTCTTATCCTCACTGGGACGTCATCCATCTGTTCAAATAACAAAAAAAATCCTCTTGACGCTTCTGATAATGTTTTCTGCCAGTGTCATGTTAAAAGCGCCTTACTCAAGAGTGAAATCAGGTTTTCGCAGCAGGTAGGTGTGTCACAAGGAGTGTGTGTCCCGAGCACAATCACTGTTATTTGATTCTGTGTATAATTTATTTGTGTTTCAAATAAATGTTCTAAATACTGAAGACCGGAAATGAGAACGCTCTAATCCAGTGCGCTGTGTTGTGATGCTGTCATTGGTCTGCTGCTTCCAAGCTCTCTACGACTCTCGCCTCCCCACAGACGCACAGACACACACACACACACACACACACACACACACACACACACACACACACACACACACACACACACACACACGCACAGTAACACAACATCCTCTTACTCTCTGCGATGAATCAGTCCCTGTCTCTGTTAATCCAGCTGGGTTGTGCCTCTGAGCATTGCTGTACTTTTGCAATCTGATCAATTCCCAACGGATGACAGGAAGGATCCCATTTTAAAGCAGCAACTTGACACTTTTTTTGAGGATTTTACACACAACCAGTGGGAGTTTTCACATCAGAGCCTCTTGTACCAGAGGTGGTACTCAGCTCCACGGGACTCTGCTGAGCCGAACAATGAAGTCCGGTCCAGCCACTGCGAGTGTGCTGCTGCCCATCGCCTTCTGCCTCAGTAAGGAAGCTTCTTTTACTCTCCAGTTGCAGCATGAGTGGGATGTAAGGGTTTGTATGCATTCAGGTCTTCTGGGAGAAGTTTGTAAGTTGGTTCTTGCCTGTCTCATTTATTCACACCTTTAGAGGTTTTCCAGTTTTTCTTTCTTTATCTGCACATATTGTATGTTTTTCCCCTTCAAACTGGACTCAGGTAGAAACTAAACAGAGACATTTCATGTTTGCTAGGAGACATATGAAGTAGTGAAGATGGCTTATAAGTGATATTCTATTCAGCTTGCTCTGAAACTGAGGGGAAGGTTTTACAAATGCACTTAACTTGATGAAAGTCTCACTATCCTGCCATGAGCTGATTCTCTCTCCCCTGAGTGTGTGTGTTTGTGTGTGTTTGTGCATGCAGACAGGGGTACATTTGGGTTCGAATTGTACCGTTTATTTTTTTCAAGGGTTTTTAGAATTTGATAGAATGTTTAATATTACCCTTTTGAAGGAATACATGAAATGAAAACAATAAATTAACAATCATGACAGCATGAAGACAAGTAAAAGCAGGGAAATACAACAAGACAAACTGTGCATTCATATATTGCTGCTATATCCATCAGGCAGAAACCTGCTGAAGCTAAACCACATTTTTTTTTTAAAAAGTTATGGATAATATGTGTGAGAAAGTGAATTAAGAGGCAACATTGTGTACAAAGTGCTTTGGTACTGAACCAAATATATAGATTGTGATCCATTAAAGATGATATGAGTAGAACTGGTCCATTTGAGTGCCTTTTGAAGGCCGGTGGCTCCACAGTCTGAGAGCTGTGGTTGGTTGAGGCGAGCTAAAATGTAGTTTATATTCTGTGGCCAAAAGTATGCGGACGGCCATGTCTCCCTTCAGGACTGCTATTTAGAACTGTCTCTTAAGTTCAAATTAAGGGAAACATTAATGCTGCAATATTTGGTGAGATATTTAAGAACACTGTGCTTCCAACTTTGTGACACTTTGGGAAGAGCAAATTGAGGTGTTGGATCAAAGAATCCAGTGAAGGCAGAAGTCAGATTGAAGATCCACATGTTCCCCCCTTTTTCCACCAAACTAGCTCTGGTTCTTGAACTGGTTCTGTTCAGGATTCTTGGAAGCTTGGCGCTCTCTACCAAACCACTGCAAATAAGGCTGCATCATCAGTGGGGTGTGTTGCACAATTGACAACGAAGGTAAACTGTGCTATCAAGATGGCGGATTGTCCTTTTGTTCTGTTATTACAGATATTTGTTTTTGTCCACAACACAAGCATGGATCAGCTACTACTGATGAGGTTGGCTTTTGTATACTCTTTTTGCAACTTGCAGAATATTACACATCCACTGTCTTTCAGTTCAGGCAAAACCTACAAGCTTTTGGTTCCGAACCAGTTTATTTTTCATCAAAATGCTCTGAACAGTTCAACATTAGCTGCCCTAATTGGATTGAATATTGGAGGAAAGGGATGTCTCTGTACCATCGCTTCCAGTACAAATTTGTGAAGTGCCAGTTTTCGATACAGTATCCCTGTTAGATCAAAATGCAGCTCTGTCCTGTCCTGTTTGAATGAGACGCTGCATGAGTAGAGAGTGACGTCAAAAAAGAAAAGCTAAATAGCTTGATGTGGAGGGACTTAACCGGCCTGCACACACCTCTGAGCTCAACCGACTAAATGACTTCAGAAACACAAGCAGGTTCCAAAATCTCCTGGAAAGCCTGAAATCAGACAAGTGGATGTTTTTTTAGCACCAGATTGATGTTCATGATTTTGAAATGAGCTGGAGAGTTGCTGCTCAGGCGTCCGCATGCTTCAGCTGTGCAGTTTGTTGTTGACCCTGCAACAGCATCTTGGAGTTACTTTCACCAAAACGCCCTCTAATCAAAATCAATGTTACATCAAAGAAACGTTTCAGTAAAAAACTCGACCCGTTCTCAGAAGGGACGTGTTACGTATGCGATGATCAATGCACTCAGTCAGATCACACACGGTTTAGTAGTCCCACGCTGAATTTGGCTTTAAGGGTATATAATCCCTCCAGATGAATGGACTACAACATATTTCTGTATTTGTTTGATCCATCTAAGCACCAGATGGATGATGTCTCTATAGACATACAAACATCGTGCTTCACTCCACAAAATGAAATCCTCGGCTCAAAGAATCCAGTGGTTTTATTCCTCTCTCTCATCCTCTGTTTTCAGCTTTTCATACTGTGCTTACAATGTTCTCATCAGTTTTGATTTAATGATGTCAATTTGCTTTTCAAATACGCTTGTTGCTTGTCTCTTCCTCTCCTCTAGGCTTCGTCCCTGTGTGTTTCGGAGCTGCAATTCCTGTTGCGTGTGGTTCCATCTACAAGCGCTTTGCTCAGTGTCTGCTCACACTCGGGGACAGTTTGGTGGAAACACAAAAAGACCAGAGCACACAGGACATCGACGCAATCTGCAGGTGAGTGTCGCTGTCTGTCACCATGGTAACCATCAAATCAAACCACGTCCATCCATTGTCCTCAGTTGCTAAAGTCGTGATCCTCAAAGTTGTTCTCGTCAGTATTCATATTAGAACAACAGGCGATGTCAGTAATGTTTGAACTGTGGGATCAGTTGTCATGCAGATACTCATCATCCCCTGCTGGTGAATCCCACTGTGGTCCCTTCACTTTTTGTTTGGTGCCACCGCAATGGTGACATTTTTGGCTTTTAGAGAAATGCCTTGACAGCTGTTAGATGGATTTCTACAAAGATGAACTGTAATAACTTTGGTGGTCTGCTGAATTTTCACGTGGCGCCATCAACAGGTACAAATTTTTATTTCACCAGTAGTTTCAGCCTCAGTAGTACAGTGGGATTCGTACTAATTAGTGAATCCTGCTCTCAGATGAATGGTAGTTCTAAAATGGTTCTTCAGACGGCTCTCTGGTACTTTAAAGCATTATTACCAATTAAAGAACCTCTTTATTTAGGAGGTGGTTCCTCACATACTTACTGTGGTTCTTTAAACCTCTAAAGGCTCATTTTTTGGAGTTACTTAATTTGGTGGCATGAAAAGCGTAACATTACAGCTGCAACTATTTTCATTAGCGATTATTCATTGGGACTATAGAACATCAGAAAACAGTGAAAAATGTCCAAAACAATTTTCCAAATCCTAAAGTGACGTCTAATAATATGCCAAAGAACAATTTTTGATGGTTCCTTGAGGCACCATTGGAGGTTCTTTAATCAACCTCTGGCTAAAAGGAACTAAAAGCGGTTCTTCTGTGCGTCACTGTGAAGAACGATTCCGGGTTCCAGTTTGCTTTTTTGTTTTGTTTCCAGAGTGCAGCGATTTAAACACCAAGCTAAGCCTGTAAATGCAGCTAATAAGGCTACAGAGTCTGTTAACACACTGCTTTTATTTAATTATTTCCAGATGCTGGAGGCAGCTGTTCTCTGTTTGCAGTGCAATGAACAGGGCTCTTCTTTTGTTGCATCTCTGCATCTCTGTCGTAGTTTCTTCTGGGACCTGTATTGTTAGAACTGTGTTCACCTCAAGTGTAGTCAAGTGAGCAAAGAATCAAAACAAAAAAACATTTCAAATTTATACGTCAAATTTCCACATCTAAATGTCTGAAATCAACTTGACTGATGTGATATTTTATTGACTTGTGTGCTTACATATCCCAAATGTTTTTCAATTTTCCAAATAGTTTTGACTACAGATAAATGCACTGAAAGCCCTGCAATTGAATTCGCTGTATAACATTTGCGACATTAGCTGTTTGCACAAAAACAAAGGTGCTAATGGAAACCAAAAATGGTTCTTTGCAGTGATGCCATAGAAGAGCTGCTTTAGTGGCCCATCACTGACATCACTGACAAACACCTTTGTTTAGGAGATGGTTCTTCTTTTTTGTCAGGTAACAGCATAAAATTCAAGGGTTAAAGAACCTCTTTTAGCAAATGCATCTTTAAAAAAACCCCAACCATGCAAGGACTGTTTTTTAATTATCTGCAGCATTAATTTTATGCTGTCCATATACAGTTTCTGCTTGAGTCACGTCAGACCTTTACTATCAGCGGTGGTAAAGACAGCACATCATCTGCCTGCGTCTTTTGTTACTGTCTTGACTTAGAGACCCCTAGTGACAAAAATTACATATGGTGCATTGAAATAGTAATTAATGATATTAATTTACAGCTAGAAAAGGAGCGATTTGGACTAGAATCCATTGTTTCCACTGCCATCTCTTCAGTTTGTTTCTATATGGATGTAGTCAGAGTGGTGCTCTTTTTGTACCCAACAGTGATGTCATAGGGTTCTGCAGTACACCTGTACACATCTGGCAGTGATCAAATTTTAGGAATGGTAATTACTCCTTTGCAGCTGGGTGTTAACTCTTCGTAATGTCATTACTGTATAATTTTACTTTAATGTTTACATACAGTCCTGCTTCTCTACAGCTGCTGCCTTTCTGCACTTAAGTCTAATGTCTTGTCCTGTCCTGGTTCCTTGAAGGTCCTGGAACGCGTTTCATGTTTGTGCCAACTCGGCTCTGGCCGGCTGTCCTGGAGAAGCAGCAGCTGTCTGGGAGTCTCTGAGACAAGAGTCCAGGAAGACGCAGTTTTCTGGAAACCTCTATGCCATGTGCGCCAGTCGCACCACCGTCCCGCCCAGCACTGTGCCTGCACCCCAGAGCCCCCAGAGCCCCCCGACCTCAGACCAGACCAACCAGGAGACACTGAAAGGGCAAACACACCACCACAGCGCCACCTTCATCACACTGTTGTTCCCTGTCTGCAGCACGCTGCTAGTTCTGCTCAGGAGTTAGTTATCCTGTATTAGTTGTTTATTAATCAGAGTGATGCCAGCTGGTCATCAGAGTCCTGCTCCCCTACAATCCAAACACACTCTGTACAGGTCAGACTCATGGTGATCACATGTTGATCTTAAAATAAGGATTACAATACCTGGATCACTATGAAACATGTGTTCAGTGGTTCTTATGTGGACAAGGTGGGGCACATACATAGGCTTTAACTAAATATGTTCAGATTATCGTATGCCTTGATCTAGTTTTCATTCTGACAGAATATTTAAATCAAGCATACTGGTAGCTGCTCATCTGTGTCCCTTAAGATCAGAGGACTGTGCAACAACTGCAAGTGTTTGACTGACTGTGATTAAATTCACTTTTTATAATAAGTAGGCCAGAGTGACAGCAGCAATGTAGGAGAAAATGAAAAATCATTTTTACTTACTGAAGTTACTCAGCTGAAAAAGAAAACCCTCCGTTATGAACTAATGTATGTCATAAACACCTTTATTTATTTATTTCACCACCGCTGCAGTTCATCAGTAATGCCACATGATTTTAGGACAAAGGAGATTTTCAGGGATGTTGCAGTGCCAGGTGTTCAGATCTGCTTGTGATCCAATCAGGTGTGATCCAGAGGACAGAATTATTACTGGGTGCAAAGCAATGGGTTTTGTGTGTGTGTGTGTGTGTGTGTGTGTGTGTGTGTGTGTGTGTGTGTGTGAGCATGCAGTGGGTTTAATTCATCACCTCACTTGACCGGTTTCACGAAAATGCGATTCATGTGTGGAAGGACTGTCTGATGTGATGTTAGATGTTATCATTTGTTTAAAACTAAGCCATTTCACACAGTTTTCCAGCTTTTAAGAAGTTGTTTTTTTGTATTTTAAATGAATACGTTTAACTTTATCAACTTAATATTTTGATTTGTCCCCTGTGGGGCAATAAAAAAGCGTACATAGCTAGGGGTGAGCCGTTAGCCGAGTGGTAAGGGTGACATACCACAAGGGTGGAAATGCCTTCAGTCCCCAGTCTGACCCAGACCTTTACTGCATGTCGTTCCCATTCCCCCTTTACCACAAATTCCCTGTCTCTCCATTGTTACTGTTTAATAAATGCCAAACAATGATCTTCAAAGATAAGCGTACATAACTGAGCACGGACAAGTACAACAAGTATACATGAGTCAGCAGTGGGAAGAGGATGCAGGATGTTTCCAAGTGTTTCCCAAGTTTCATTCTTGTAACTGAATGTTTGTTAATGTTGTTCAACTTTTCTCTGATACTGATCGAGCTCTGTTATCACACACATTTCGTTTTATTCACTGGTGTTCACGTTACCAGTGTGCTAACTGTATTATTTTGTAGTTTTGCATTATTTTATTGTGTTCTCAGTATTATAGAGTGGCACACGTCATTTTGTTTCACTCTGGTTTTTACCCAACAAAAATTTAAAATTAAAGCTATATTAACATACATAGTCCTCAGTTATTTTAAGAGTGACTGCAACTTCTTGAAATGGTCTGTTTTTTCGTCATATAGTGTGTGTGTCAGTCTGTGTGTGTGTGTGTGTGTGTGCGTGTGTGTGTGTGTGTGAGCTTAATACTCTTAAGCTGTTTCATAAGAGCAGAATCACGAGTGGATTAATCTGTCTTTATTCGTCCGCCGTAGAGCAGGTTGTACCTCAAAACAATCTTGGTCTTCTCAAAGTGCTGGAAGTCATGAAGTGAGCAGGTGTGACAGCTGAGAGTCACAGGTGAAAACTTCATCACTGCAGTCTGCTGAATTTATTAAGTTACTGTGCCGATCACTGAAACATCAGCTGGGCTTGTTTTATGTTCTCCTTTTCAAAGATTTATGTGTTACACTGATTAAATTCCAGATCACCTCAAGTTCACAGGCTTCATGGCTAATTTGAATGGTGCTTTTTATATAGCTTTAGATGTAAACGGCTGATTCAGGCTGCGGTTTTATTTACAAGATGGTGGTATTTGATTGGTCTGAACTCAGTCACACTACATGTCAGAAAGCCAGATGGACATGACGTCTGATCTTCTATACAGCAGCCCATCTGCACAGATCATAGCAGGTCACCGTGGACACTGAGGAAGGGATGCGAAGCTGTTTCACCTGATTGGACATCAGACCTGGGTGGATTTTCACATTACAGCATATAGAAGTGTTATTGTAGTTTGACTCAGAATTTAAAGGCAGTGGGTTTGAATAGGAGTACAGAACAGACAGAGAAAATCCCTATCTTCTAATACACCAATCAGGCATAACATCATGACCACCTGCCTAATATTGTGTTGGTCCCCTTATGTGCTCAAAACTGCTCTGAACCATTGGGCATGGACAAGAGGACCTCTCAGGGTGTCCTATGGGGTCTGGAACCAGGATGTTGGCACTGGATCCTTTGGGTACTCTGGCTTGTGCAGTGGAGCCTCTGTCAATCAAACTTGTTCCACTGCATCCTGTTGATGCTTGATCATAATGGGATGTAGGAAGTTTGGAGGTCAAATCAACATGTTGGTCCATTGTCATGTTCCTCAACATGTTCCTGATTGTTTGATGTTTTTTCCATGAGGTGGGGTGCATTTTCCTACAGGGGTAGACCAGTGACATTTGGGATTTTCATTTGCCTGATTGAGTGTGCTTGTTGTGGGACAATGTTTATTTTGGTGTCTAAGTCTCATCAACATGGATGTTAAAATCCAAGGTTTTCCATCAGAACACCACATAGTACCAATATGATCAATGTTATTCACTTCACCTGTCAGTGGTCATGATGTTGTGGCTGATTGGTGTATATTTTAGCTAATTTCAGACAACTAACTAATGAAGATAAGTAAATAAAGATTAGCGTGACCTCAAGTTTGTAAACTTTTTGTCAGTGTTTTAAACATTGGCAAAGGAAAAAGGGCATCTTGGGGGAAATAATAATAAAAAACAATTATAGAAAATATTCTTAGATCACGTAGGAAAACTGCCCCCTGCATGTTATATACATCTTGTTTCAGTCTCTTCGACAGCAATTTGCAAAATAATGTCATGTTGATTTACTGATCCACATGGGGACTTTTAAAACTGTATATTAGATATTACATATTTCTGAAAACAGTGCATGCCTGGAGGATCACCTGCTGAGTCTCTGAATTGTCCCAGAACACCTTGATGTTCCTGTTCGCTCTAATCTCCCTTCGTCCTGCATACAGTGGAGAAAATCTGCAGCGTCACCATGAAGTCTTTTTAAGGAGCCCCACAGCCCTCATTCTGTGCACAGCTGTTAAAACGTTCAGACACCACAAGAGTTCTTTTTTTGTTCTTAATTCAGATACGTCATCCCCTCTGAAGCCAGTGATGTAGAACAACGTTCACAGGATGCTCTCTGCTCTGTAGCAGATGGTGCGTCGCATGAAACATGGTGGGGATTATGCATTCCACGTGTAGGACATTGTGCTATCCGATCCATACCGCAAGGATTTTGCTTCACCGTGACGTATATGCTGCAGCCCTGCAAGCTGCACAACAACTCTTCATGTATGATTCTGTGAGCAATACATTAAATAAATATGAAATCAATAGTCTGATCCAATTTTGTTCAAACTGAAGGTGCTTTTCTGGGAATCTTTAATGATCCAATCTCAGAGTTTCAGATACGCTGAACAGATTGTGCACTTAATTTATGTCTAATAAACACAAATCCAGTACACTGAGGCTTGTTTGTAATTGCATGTTACATTATTACAGATAGATGATAGTCTGCCTTCTTCCCTGCGGTTACCCTGCTGCTTATTGGTTTTGTTCCTCCTGTTAATCAAACTTTGAACACTAATGTGTATTAGTGTGATTCAAAGTATGTAGTCTGTTGGTATTAGTCTGCCATTGGCCACATACTTATACAAGGCTTTCTTCTTCCCATCCACTATCAGGGCGTTCTGTTTTTAAAATTGTGTTCACTACTGGAAACAACAGCAACCTCTGAGCAGCAACCTACATGCTGAAAATGGCTTCTTTTGACAAAGACTGGGATCATGCATCAAGGCAAGCCTGCTTCTTTCTCTTGGTGAATGGTTGTAAAGATCTACAGAGAATGCTGTTGTTTACCTGTCTAACAGGAAAGTTCTTGCATGTTTGCCTAACACTTATGGAAACAAGCTTCATTTTTCAAGCCGGTTCCTTACGTTATTTTGCAGGGACATCATCGCTGCATCCTGGGCTTAGCACCGCCCCAAGACAATGGTGATTGGTTTAAAGAAATATACACAAGCCAGAACATTTTAGGAGATTTTGAGATTCAGTGTGTAAAAGAGTTACGAGGGGTTTGTGATCTATCCAAACTGAAGAAGAAACAGTGAAATTCTTTTTTCAGACAGCAGGTTCAGTCATGATATTGTGCCCCTGGAGCAGACAGTACACTCACTTTTACTTATATAGAACTTTTAAAACAAAAGAAGTTGAGTTAAAGTGCTTTCGAGTAGAGAAATAAGACTTGCGTTGCACACCCTAATAGGGTTGAAGGCTTTGCTCGAGGGCCCAACAGTGGCAGCTTTAGTAGTTTTGAGGTTTCAACCTTTAGGTCGATAAGCACTGACACAGCACTGCCCATGTCTGATGGTGGTATAGCATCGTAAACCCCCTTTCCTGACACCTTTTCGACATCTAGGAGTGAGTGTCAATCAAAGCGTCTCCCTGGAAATACACTTTTTCCTGTTACTCAACAACATCAAACAACATCCACCAGTGTAGCTGTTTGAAACAACGATCAACAATGAACTATTGCTTTCAATCACTGTGGAAAAAACAATAGATAGATAGATAGATAGATAGATACTTTATTCATCTCAAAGAGAAATTCACAGTTCCAGCAGCTTGCAGTATAAGAATAGTAATAATAATAAAAGTACAAATAATATAAGTAGTAGAATTAGAATAATGGTAATAAAATAAAAATATAAGCTAGAGAGCCATGCGTTGAGTTATATAAGCTAGAGAGCCATGCGTTGAGTAATATAAGCTAGAGAGCCATGCGTTGAGTAATATAAGCTAGAGAGCCATGCGTTGAGTGCAATAAACAGTTCCAAGAGGCCACAATCCAGCCCTTTTCTCTCAACTCTGGGATGTCCTAAAAAGGTCCTGCTGTCAAAATCTACTGCCATCTTCTGCAGCATTTTTCTTGTTTGCTGCCTTCTCATGCTTTTAGATTGTTTATTTAGAGAGTGTACATCTAGTCCTTGACATATCTTATGATATTTCACACAGTACATAATATGTTTGAAGGTCAGCTGCTTCTTCTGCAGACATAAAGGCACAGGGAGAACGGACACAAGCAAACATACACACTTTAGTGCCAAATGTGTCACCTCAGAGCGAAATGCTCAAGACTCAGAAGGTCCAATTAGACCACATTAGTCGTGTGTGTGTGCCTCTGTAGGTCTATATATGGCACAGCTACCATCACCAGGTTTACTTCTGCAGAAAGAGAGCGAACCAAACACCTGGACTCTAAGTTATTGGTTCACAAAGGATTCATTTTTCTTCTGGTGCTGGTGTTGTCAGTCAGGGATCTGATTCAGGATCATGGAGGAACTGGCCCGGGAGAGCATCAGCCTGCTGGCCCGCTCTGCGTCCCACTCAGACCCACCTCGGCTCGGCTCATTCGGCGCCGTGTTCATCATGCTGAAGTCGGCGCTGGGAGCCGGACTGCTCAACTTCCCCTGGGCCTTCCAGAAGGCTGGAGGAGTGAACACTGCCATCAGTGTGGAGCTGGTAAGTTCGCTATAAAAAGCCCTGCTCGTGCCCTGAATCTTAATGTACTTTCCAAGGAACACTGTGGAACTTTTAAACTGCAGATTCATTAGTTTTATTAGGTTGAGCTGATAAGGGGACTCCTGTGTGTCTGAGTTTGGCTACAGGCCTCAAACCTGCACAGTGAACACTCACCATCCCTTTCTCTATCTCCTGTGTGTGAAATAGGCACATATTTTTCACAGGTGAGCTCTAATGAAGCTTCCAGTTTAGGTGAGGACCTGAACTTTCACTGCACTGCAGACTGTCACAACAAAATGTGTGCGTGTCATGGATGGATAACTGTATGCTTTCCAGGAAAGGGCTAAAGAGGTCAGAGGCTTCACATGGTGACGAAGCTCAGTGTCTCATTGACATGTTTTGCTTTTTTATATTGGATTCTAACACCAATCACTGTGTGATGCGTAATAAATTTCAATTTAGATACAGTAATATCACCAAAAATAGAAGAATTGGCTCATTTATTTTGGCAACAGTATATTTTTTGCAGTTGCATCACAGATTTTCTCTGGTTCTTTTATATATTTGTTATAATTTCTTACCGTGAGCTGCAGTGGCAGAAAGTTTTAGAAAGAATTTGAGCTTTAACAAGTAATCAATGAGTTGACTATCATTAAAATTTTAATAATTAACCATTAGTTGAAATTTCTGGGTGCAAAAATGCAAAAACTTAATAGGTTCCAGCTCTGCAGATGTTAATATTTGTGTTTTCTTGAACTTCTATGTCATCAAACTCAGTATCTTTGGGTTTGGACTTTGGGTTACTTAAAACAAGCGTTCTTAATTTGTCATGCTATGTCCTCTATCATCACTGACATGTTTCTGATCACGAGGAGAGGAAAGATGAGGCACCTTTTACACGTCTGTGCTCAGGGCCTCATTGTCTCATTATCTGTCCCTGATGTATGCACTTGTTTGTGTAAATATCACCCTGGCCTGTGAATGAAGATTAGCTCTGAGCCCCTCTCTTCCAGGTATCTCTGGTATTCCTCATCAGCGGTCTGGTCATCCTCGGCTATGCTTCGTCCATCAGCAGGCAGAAGACGTACCAGGATGTGGTGAGGGAGGTGTGTGGACGAGCCGTGGGACAACTCTGTGAGGTCTGTTTCTGCTTCAACCTCTTCATGATCTGTGTCGCCTTCCTGGTGGTGGTGCAGGACCAGCTGGAGAAACGTGAGTGAGGCTGAGTCAAACGCTTGTGATTTACAGGCTTCTTCTTTATTTCAAATCCCAAAGCTGCGTAGTCAACTTGATAAAAAAAGGGGGTCCAGTTCCCAAGTCACATTTATTTTTTAAATAAGCACATTTAAAAACGAGTAGAGTTGAACCAAAGTGCTGCAATCTGCAAGACACAGTAAAACACAATGACTAAAAGACAAACCTGAATGAAAGATGCTAAAATAGTGAAAGATACAACACAAGTCAGGGTTTCAAGCTCTCCTTGGCTCTAATGCCAAAGAGTACAAGTGCTTTTCTAACAGTGGCTTGTAAGTTTCTAAAGTCTGAGCATCTCTTACATGAAAATGTGAAATGTTCCAGAGATGAGGAGCAGCTTTTGTTTTTGAACCTGGATCTTGAGAAATCCAAGAACATCTGATTGGGTCAAACCTGAGTATGGTGATCTAAGAGTTCTGCTAAACAACTCCTTTAAAATCTTAAAAACTAACAATAAAATATTAAAATCAGTCCTGAAATGGACAGGAAGCCACTGGTGGTAGGCCAAAGCTGATATTATAGGATCACACTTTCTTTTTGCTGTTGAAAGATGAGCAGCTGCATTTTGTATCAGCTGCAGTCACTGAGAAAACAATCTGCTCAACATCAACATACAAGGAATTACAGTAGTCTAACTGCTTGGTAATAAGAGCATGGATAATGTTTTTAAATGTCTTTGGGAGCGAGATGGGGCTTCACCTTTGCTAAAAGTCTTGGTTTGACTACTGAGCTGATCTGTCATATTTGAAGGAACTGCCAAAGATCAGTCCAAGATTTTTCAGATAAGATTAAATGTATGAAACCAAAGGGCCAAAAAAGTCATCAGGGTCATCCAACAGGTCTGCTCAACCAAAGATTTAACCTATTCAGGTATCAGTATCTTTTAAACAGCCATACAAGGGTTGCATTGAGTCTAATTTTTATTTTAATGGGCAGATGGATTTGTCTGCTGTCTGCAAAACAATGAATTGGAAGATGGTGTTTCTTAAATATGGACCCCAAGGGCAGAATATACAAACAAATTAAAAGTTGTGAGTGCTAAACTGCCATAAACAATGAAAATAAACAGTGTGTGCTCGCATTCTCACGCAGCAAGGACAAATAATATCAAATGCAACCATAATTTTAACATAATTAAGGATAATTAACTAACCCACATATATAAATAGACATGCTGTATGTTTGCATAGCATAACATTAGCACAAACAATTACATGAATACAAATATCTGCTTAAATGGGTCTTAGAGTTCCCATCACCATTATTCATTATTCACATCATTATTCATTGTTCAGTTTTTAATGATGAAGGCCTTCTCTGTTTTCTAATGTGTGTTTTCTTGGTTTGAAGGCAACTGACTGAGTTTGTGATCAATCTAGCAGCTATTTATACAACTTAGTTTTTATTCCAGCTTGTATTCGGCTAAACATGTGACCAGGAGTAGTAATGCATCCCTTTTAAATTTGTCCTCTGGCGTTTAATGCATCTGAAACCCTTCAAATCCCTCTAATGCTTTTGCTCTGTTCTAATGTTAAATAGAGTATTTGATATGATTTACAAACACACATATGTTTAAATATCTTCAAGGACAAAACACTGACAGGAATCCTCTTGTTTCTGTATGTTCAGCCACCAGCATAGGATCTTACCTTGCCATTAAAACATCACAAACCACACTGTTAAGCAGAATGTAAAATAAAAATGAGTCTTTGTAAATCTAGACAGCCCTTTGGGATTGGATGTTCTTTGTTGCTGTGCGGTTTGCTAATGCCTTCATGCTGCAGCAGATAAATAGCGTTCACTTTGACTCTGTTTTGGTCCTCCAGTGTGTATTTCTTTATATGAGACGGTGACCGGGTCTGGCGAAGGGGAGATGCCGTATCACTGGTACACTGACCAACGATTTGCCCTCTTCATCATGTGCCTCATCATCATCCTACCACTGTCCATCCCCAAAGAAATCGGTATCCAGAAATACACAAGGTACTCGGTACTTACTTGTGTTCAGAAAGACATCTGGCTGAGTGCAAATGTTTGTGTGTGTTCACCGTTTCTCTTCATGCCAGTGTGTTGGGGACGCTGGCCGCTACGTATCTGTGTGTGGCAGTGATCGTCAAGTATTACCTGATGGACAGCCACACTGTCATCATAACCCCAGAGCACAGCCAAGGGTCAGTGCATCTGTGTGCATTTATCATTTATCATTGGCATGTATGCAGCTGTTGTTATCAGTAACTGTGCAAATGTGTGTGTGTGTGTCTTTCAGTGTGAGTTCATGGGCATCAATGTTCAGTGTGGTACCAACCATTTGCTTTGGCTTCCAGGTAAGAATCACCTTTATGCCCAAGAGAGGCCACATCCACACTACACTAGCTGTTCATATTACTTCTAAGTTACCTCTGTTCTCTTCCTGGCTTTCTTGTCAGATTTTAATGAGCATCATTGTAATGACTTTTTATTTTTATATATTCCCTCCCTATATGGTTTCTATGCATATCATTATCATTTTTCTACATATAAAGTGTGTCTTGGCGTACAGAGACCAGTAGATCAAAGAAGCTCACTTCGTCTGTGAAGAGCTTTGTCTCGTTCACTCTCACACTTGTAAATTAGAAACCTCAGTCTCTGCATGGAAGGAGAAAAGACAGACAATCAGATGTCACTTTTAATGAGAAAAAAAATGTCAGCAAAACTATTTAACAAAAAACAAAGTGATTTTCATGGGTGCCAATCTTTTTGAAAGCAAACATCAGGAAATTTTCACTCCTTGCACCATAGACTGTATATAAATCATCACCATCTTGACATTTCCTGATTCGACCAACTCCCAATTAATCCAAAAATGAGCCATGGACTGTCCTACGACGGCACCCACCCCTAAGTGGCTGGCAGTATGCACAACTGGGCTAACCCACATTTCACATTATAGCATAAAATGGATCTTTGTGTTCCCATTAAATCTGTCAGGTTCACAATGCTCGTAGTTTAGCGTGGTGTGCTAGAAGTTTGAGGGCCTGATAGGATGAAGGATGAAGTCAGATATTTGAAGACTTGTATAAAGTTAATAAAACATTTTGGGACCAACATGGGTTAGCCCACTTGTACGTACTGCCATTCAAATTTGGGACTTATGTAAAAATGCAACCCGCATGTAGTTTTCAGGAACAACAAAAGTAGCTACAGAGACAACCATCGGTTTTTGTTCCAGGCTGTAAATATGTTTATTTCTGCTGTAAAGTTGGGCATTTTAACAGGGGGGGGTCTATGAGGATTGACTTTTGGAGTCTGCCTCAAGTGGCCATTTAATGAACTGCACCTCTGAGTTGGCTTCGTTTTTGAGCCCAGGAGTTTGACGCTTGACGTACCCAAGCTTAACACTGAGTTGTTCCAAACGTTCGGCACACAGAAAACCCTCAGCATCTCTTTACAAGCATTTTAACTGCATCACATGGATGGAAAGAGTCAGCTCATAGGTCACAAAATAAAGAGATGTAAGCACTAATAGCAAATTGTTCTGACTCGTTCTCTGAATGCAGTAATCACAACCCCTCCTCAAGGGAAGATAAGTAGTTAACTGCTGTTATAATAAAGCAAATATTTGATTTCTGTGGAACTTTAATACTTTTAATAGTTAATCCCATGCCATTTGGAAGTTTAAGGGTTTTGTGAGGTTAGCTGAGTGTCTCGAAGTTACTGGATGTGTATGAAGCAAGTAGCACAGGAATAGAGACATTTTCATTTCTAACTCGTGCAAAGATGGGTGATTTTGTGATTTCTGTATTTATAAAATCAAGAATTTCATCGTGAATAAAGGGAAGAGACTCTAGTAAGTCCAACCTACTCCTGTTTACATGTGCAAGCAACTACGCTGTGCCCTTATAACTAGTAGTTACAGATTAAAACACCCCAAAAAGTACAGATACATGGAGGCTTGCACTGATGTGAAGCTCACTGTTCAATATACTCATTAGAAGATTAATCCAAGAGCTCATCTGACTCTGGGTAGGTAGCAAAAAAAACAAAAACAAAATCTCTTCCAAAACAAACAGTGTCATTATTCTGTGTGTCTGTGTGTGTTTGCAGTGCCATGAAGCCTGTATAGCAATCTACAGCAGCATGGAGAACCAGAAGCTCTCCCACTGGGTGGTCATCTCTGTGCTCTCCATGTTCTTCTGTTTACTCATCTACACTCTAACCGGTGAGTTTGACTCTAAAACATCACTCTTTGTGCTTTATGTGTTGACCTCAAGGCAGCTAATCCCATCCCCTCCGTCCGTCTCCAGGTGTTTACGGCTTCATGACCTTTGGACGAGCCGTCGCCTCGGATATTCTGATGTCATATCCAGGAAACGATGTGGTCATGATCATCTCCAGGCTACTTTTTGGATTTTCAATTATCACCATCTATCCTATCATTCTTCTTCTGGGGAGGTAAGCCACACCAGAGTGGAAATGCTTTGTGTTGTGTGTTTTCATGTGTGTGTGCTAACAGCCAAGTTGTGTCTCTTTGTGGAACAGGTCTGTTGTCCTGAACCTGGTGTTACGAGTTCAAAGACGTCGCAGAGGAATCGTCACTCATTCGTTTGAGAGTCGCTGCAGAGTCGCTCTGACTGTGGTCTGGATCACTTTAACTCTCCTTATTGCCATGTTTGTCCCTGACATGGGGCAGGTCATCAGTGTCATCGGAGGAATCAGTGCCTTCTTCATCTTTATCTTTCCTGGTATGAACAAACTTAAAACGTGTGTGTTTGTAATAACATATTAACATTTGCAATAATGTGGTATATACAGTGACTATAAAAAGTATTAACCCCCTTTGAAAGTGTTCCCATTGTATTGCTGTTTGACATTGAATCATGATTAATTAAATTTGACATTTTAAACAAGAATTTACAAAAAAGACTCTTTCGTGTCAAAGTGAAACCATTTTTTTTTTTACAAAGTAATGTCAGTAATTAAAAATATAAAACATAAAATAATAATTCCCTTCAAAGTGATTCACGTAATTCAAACAGATGCAGCCAATTACAGATCATCTGAGCACAGTGAATGTGTCTCAAGTGATTATAGTATAAGAACATCTGTATCTGGAAGGTGCAGTCTTGGTGAATCAGTATAACTACCCCATGAAGATAACAAACTCTCACTCTCAACTACGTGAAAAGGTTATTGAACAAGATAAGTCAGGGGATGGGTACACGAAAAAGTCGTATTTACTGAATATCCCTTCCTAACCTATTTTACTGTATATATTTTAATAATTTGATGTTTCTTGGTAGAAATCTGTTTTCACTTTGACATGAAAGAGCCTTGTTTTGTAAATTCAAGTCAAAAAAGCTTCAATTATTCAATGTTGAAAAACAATAAAAGGAGAAAACTTCCAAATGTGATAAATACTTTTCAGAGGCACTAAATTTGTGCAGACTTTTGTACTACGGTTGCAGCTAATGATTATTTGATTCAGTTATTTCTTTGGTTAATTATTTGGTCTCTGCCTGTCACTGTCATCAAAAGTGCAGAGAAATCCAACAATCTACTGATTATGAAAATGAATACAAAATACAATTCTGCCAGTCAACTGTTTGATTAGTTATTTTATTTCCAAGCTGGGCCAACCTGCAGTGAAGGAGTTGTACATATAAAGTTTGATTGAAGGTGCGATTGATAGCAGTGTGGTAACACACAGCGACTGGTGTTTTTGTGCTTGACAGGTCTTTGCTTACTGTTCATAATGCAAACGGAGAACGTCTCTCCAAGAGTCAGGTGAGTGTACGTTACAGTAAAGAGTCATCGGCTAATATATTTCTCAACATTTCCTAGAAAGAACTATTTAAGCACTGCTAAGGAGAGCCAAACATGCAAACTGTAGCATCTGTTTACAGTCAAACATACAATTAAACACGTGCAGAATAAAGATTTAAACTATAAATCAATATGAATTTTAATCTTAATTGAAAATTTGCTTTCACAAAGATTCCTATACGCTACAGTAGTGTATTTTTATAGGTACATTTACAGAAATGATTAAGAATTAACAACAGCAACAACAGAAATGGCAAAGAGGACATTTTCTACCACCCCAAGCTTTTATTTACGAAGTAGACTTGATTCACTGTTTTATAACTTGGAGGACTTTTTGGATAAAGAAAGACAGTAAAAGATTATGACTTCCTGTTTTACAGAAGATTGCTTTTGTTTACTCTTGTTATTGCTGTTGAGAATCATCGGCACTGATCTTCCTCTTGATGCCCCGATTTCACTTTTCTCTGCAGGGTGATTTTAACTGTTTGGGGAGTCATAACAATCGTCGTTGGAGCCTTCATCTTTGGACAGAGCACGACCATCGCTGTCATGGAGATTTTCCAGAATGTCTAAATTGTTCTTGCCACCATTATCACCACTACCTGCAGCAGCTGCTTCACTGTGACGCTCATCTCTTTTGCACAACTGAATGTTGCATTTGTACAGGTGGTTTTTAGTTGTACATGTATTTGGTCAACTGTGGCCAGATAGAAAATGTATTTACGATGTCAGAATGTAATATTGTCATGTGTGCTTAGTGTTTTCCTTGTTCAGTGTGTATAGAAAGAACATATTTATGTTTGAATATATTGTATACGTTTCTTTTATTATGTGCTACATCAATAATATACCTACAGTATGTGTCTGTTTGAGCCTTCATTTGTACTTTGACACTAGCAGGGGGCAGTGTTGCACCGTGCAGGAATTATTTATTTATATGTGCAGTTTCCATTCACTTATATGTGTGAAGCTGCATATTGGCAACACAGATAAGAGAGAACTGGTTCTTATCATTTTTATTCCGGTCCCAGTGACAATCTCGTCATGATAACGGCATGGTTAAATGAACTGAGCAGGGAAATATGCTTTTTTAAATGCAAACAGATAGAGTCATTGTCCTTGAAATGCTTGTTTACATCCACCGAGTGATAAAATGAGTGAAGATTTTTCTTTTTTTTTTCATTCAAGTGTACGATTCTAATCTTTTCCTTGCACTTCTCAATTCTCTCTTCGACTGACCTCGCTCTGGCCTGAACCACAGCAGTGATATAAATCTGCAGCCTTCATTGAGCACAGAGTGATGCCTGAGGTGTGCTGAATATAACTGTTTATTGTTTATTGACTTGGAGCTTAAAGGAGTTATGGTGCAGCGCCTGCGAGCGTGCATGTGTGTTAGTGTATGAGTGAGTAATGATTTACAGTAAATTCAGAAGCTGCGTTGCATCTGTGCCTGCAGGGGTCTGATTTAAAGCAACGTATGAGCCATGCAAACTACATGCAGCACTTATCTGTCTGACTACACACGCACAATTAAAATGACTTGCATTAAAAATAGGCCATCTAGAAATAAACAGCAGCCCCTTATCAATTCTTCAGTTATGTAATAGATTTTTTTTTTCCATCTCGTGCGGCGTTAATGTCCTTAAGGGAAAACCTCAAGCTGGGATACTCGGCTTGTATTTAGCCTGTGGGATTATATTTCAACCTGCTGGCCCAATGACTAAATCCACTAAATGCAGGAGAAAAAAATCCTTGGAAATCTCATGAACCACAAACTCCTTCTTGAGTTCTGCAGCTTCCCTTTGCTATAAACCGCCTTATAGGTTCATAAAGGAAACTCAGCACCACAGGGGAATACAACTAATATAGCGCTACTGTGAGCTTCACATGAGTGTTGACTGTCTGTCATCATTTCAGACTTGTCTGCTTTAAGAAATGAAAGACTTCACCAGACAAATTGTATTGTTCCAGGCACTAAATACAAATGTCATTATGCTCTCAGTCATGTGAGTGTTACGTACTTAATGTGAACAGTTTTAACCAATTTAGCATTGGTTTGAATGGGGCGATATTTCCAGGGCGAGGGTAAGGGTTAGCCATTCCAAGCACCCCACGTATTCGAGGATTGCACCTACCCCCCCATTTGTGGCCACCAGCTTTCCAACGGTACCAGGCACGAGCCTGTGTGACCTTGCGTTCCAGAGCTACAACACTCACCCACAAATGCCCATTGGTTTGAATGGGGCGAAATTTCCAGGGCGAGGGTTAGGGTTAGCCATTCCAAGTACCCCACATACTTGAGGACTGCACCTACCCCCCCATTTGTAGCCACCAGCTTTTCAACGGTACCAAGCACGAGCCTGTGGGACCTTGCGTTCCAGAGCTACAACACTCGCCCACAAATGCCCATTGATTTGAATGGGGTGATATTTCCAGGGCGAGGGTTAGGGTTAGCAATTCCAAGCACCCCACATACTTGAGGACTGCACCTACCCCCACATTTGTGGCCACCAGCTTTCCAACGGTACCAAGCACGAGCCTGTGGGACCTTGCGTTCCAGAGCTACAACACTCACCCACAAATGCCCATTGGTTTGAATGGGGCGATATTTCCAGGGCGAGGGTTAGGGTTAGCCATTCCAAGCACCCCACGTACTTGAGGACTGCACCTACCCCCCCATTTGTGGCCACCAGCTTTTCAACGGTACCAAGCACGAGCCTGTGGGACCTTGCGTTCCAGAGCTACAACACTCGCCCACAAATGCCCATTGATTTGAATGGGGTGATAATTCCAGGGCAAGGGTTAGGGTTAGCAATTCCAAGCACCCCACGTACTTGAGGACTGCACTTACCCCCCCATTTGTGGCCACCAGCTTTCCAACGGTACCAGGCACGAGCCTGTGTGACCTTGCATTCCAGAGCTACCAAAAATGCCCATTGGTTTGAATGGGGCGATATTTCCAGGGCGAGGGTTAGGGTTCGCCATTCCAAGCACCCCACATACTTGAGGACTGCACCTACCCCCCCATTTGTGGCCACCAGCTTTTCAACGGTACCAGGCACGAGCCTGTGTGACCTTGCATTCCAGAGCTACCAAAAATGCCCATTGGTTTGAATGGGGCGATATTTCCAGGGCGAGGGTTAGGGTTAGCCATTCCAAGCACCCCACGTATTCGAGGACTGCACCAACCCCCCCATTTGTGGCCACCAGCTTTTCAACGGTACCAAGCATGAGCCTGTGGGACCTTGCGTTCCAGAGCTACCAAAAATGCCCATTGGTTTGAATGGGGCGATATTTCCAGGGCGAGGGTTAGGGTTAGCCATTCCAAGCACCCCACGTACTCGAGGACTGCACCCCCCCCATTTGTGGCCACCAGCTTTTCAACGGTACCAGGCACGAGCCTGTGGGACCTTGCGTTCCAGAGCTACAACACTCGCCCACAAATGCCCATTGATTTGAATGGGGTGATATTTCCAGGGCGAGGGTTAGGGTTAGCAATTCCAAGCACCCCACGTACTTGAGGACTGCACCTACCCCCCCATTTGTGGCCACCAGCTTTCCAACGGTACCAGGCACGAGCCTGTGTGACCTTGCATTCCAGAGCTACCAAAAATGCCCATTGGTTTGAATGGGGCGATATTTCCAGGGCGAGGGTTAGGGTTAGCCATTCCAAGCACCCCACGTATTCGAGGACTGCACCTACCCCCCCATTTGTGGCCACCAGCTTTTCAACGGTACCAAGCACGAGCCTGTGGGACCTTGCGTTCCAGAGCTACAACACTCGCCCACAAATGCCCATTGATTTGAATGGGGTGATATTTCCAGGGCGAGGGTTAGGGTTAGCAATTCCAAGCACCCCACGTACTTGAGGGACACACCCCCCCATTTGTGGCCACCAGCTTTCCAACGGTACCAGGCACGAGCCTGTGTGACCTTGCATTCCAGAGCTACCAAAAATGCCCATTGATTTGAATGGGGTGATATTTCCAGGGCGAGGGTTAGGGTTAGCAATTCCAAGCACCCCACGTACTTGAGGACTGCACCTACCCCCCCATTTGTGGCCACCAGCTTTCCAACGGTACCAGGCACGAGCCTGTGGGACCTTGCGTTCCAGAGCTACAACACTCACCCACAAATGCCCATTGATTTGAATGGGGCGAAATTTCCAGGGCGAGGGTTAGGGTTCGCCATTCCAAGCACCCCACATACTTGAGGACTGCACCTACCCCCCCATTTGTGGCCACTAGCTTTTCGACGGTACCAAGCACGAGCCTGTGGGACCTTGCGTTCCAGAGCTACAACACTCGCCCACAAATGCCCATTGATTTGAATGGGGTGATTTTTCCAGGGCGAGGGTTAGGGTTAGCAATTCCAAGCACCCCACGTACTTGAGGACTGCACCAACCCCCCCATTTGTGGCTACCAGCTTTTCAACGGTACCAGGCACGAGCCTGTGTGACCTTGCATTCTAGAGCTACCAAAAATGCCCATTGGTTTGAATGGGGCGACATTTCCAGGGCGAGGGTTGGGGTTAGCCATTCCAAGCACCCCACGTACTTGAGGACTGCACTTACCCCCACATTTGTGGCCACCAGCTTTCCAACGGTACCAGGCACGAGCCTGTGGGACCTTGCGTTCCAGAGCTACAACACTCACCCACAAATGCCCATTGGTTTTAATGGGGCGAAATTTCCAGGGCGATGGTTAGGGTGCGCCATTCCAAGCACCCCACATACTTGAGGACTGCACCTACCCCCCCATTTGTGGCCACCAGCTTTTCAACGGTACCAAGCACGAGCCTGTGGGACCTTGCGTTCCAGAGCTACAACACTCACCCACAAATGCCCATTGATTTGAATGGGGTGATATTTCCAGGGCAAGGGTTAGGGTTAGCAATTCCAAGCACCCCACGTACTTGAGGACTGCACTTACCCCCCCATTTGTGGCCACCAGCTTTTCAACGGTACCAGGCAGAGCCTGTGTGACATTGCATTCCAGAGCTACCAAAAATGCCCATTGGTTTGAATGGGGCGACATTTCCAGGGCGAGGGTTAGGGTTAGCCATTCCAAGCACCCCACGTATTCGAGGACTGCACCTACCCCCCCATTTGTGGCCACCAGCTTTTCAACGGTACCAGGCACAAGCCTGTGGGACCTTGCGTTCCAGAGCTACAACAGTCGCTGACAAATGCCCATTGATTTGAATGGGGTGATATTTCCAGGGCGAGGGTTAGGGTTAGCCATTCCAAGCACCCCACGTACTTGAGGACTGCACTTATCCCCCCATTTGTGGACACCTGCTTTCCAACGGTACCAGGCACGAGCCTGTGTGACCTTGCATTCCAGAGCTACCAAAAATGCCCATTGGTTTGAATGGGGCGATATTTCCAGGGCGAGGGTTAGGGTTAGCCATTCCAAGCACCCCACGTATTCGAGGACTGCACCGATCCCCCCATTTGTGGCCACCAGCTTTCCAACGGTACCAGGCATGAGCCTGTGGGACCTTGCGTTCCAGAGCTACAACACTCACCCATAAATGCCCATTGGTTTGAATGAGGCGAAATTTCCAGGGCCAGGGTTAGGGTTCGCCATTCCAAGCACCCCACATACTTGAGGACTGCACTTACCCCCCCATTTGTGGCCACCAGCTTTTCAACGGTACCAATCACGAGCCTGTGGGACCTTGCGTTCCAGAGCTACAACACTCACCCACAAATGCCCATTGATTTGAATGGGGTGATATTTCCAGGGCGAGGGTTAGGGTTGGCAATTCCAAGCACCCCACGTACTTGAGGACTGCACTTACCCCCCCATTTGTGGCCACCAACTTTCCAACGGTACCAGGCACGAGCTGTGTGACCTTGCGTTCCAGAGCTACCAAAAATGCCCATTGGTTTGAATGGGGCGATATTTCCAGGGCGAGGGTTAGGGTTAGCCATTCCAAGCACCCCACGTATTCGAGGACTGCACCGACCCCCCCATTTGTGGCCACCAGCTTTCCAACGGTACCAGGCACGAGCCTGTGGGACCTTGCGTTCCAGAGCTACAACACTCACCCACAAATGCCCATTGGTTTCAATGAGGCGAAATTTCCAGGGCGAGGGTTAGGGTTCGCCATTCCAAGCACCCCACATAATTGAGGACTGCACCGACCCCCCCATTTGTGACCACCAGCTTTTCAACGGTGCCAAGCACGAGCCTGTGGGACCTTGCGTTCCAGAGCTACAACACTCGCCCACAAATGCCCATTGATTTGAATGGGGTGATATTTCCAGGGCGAGGGTTAGGGTTAGCAATTCCAAGCACCCCACGTACTTGAGGACTGCACCTACCCCCCCATTTGTGGCCACCAGCTTTCCAACGGTACCAGGCACGAGCCTGTGTGACCTTGCATTCCAGAGCTACCAAAAATGCCCATTGGTTTGAATGGGGCGATATTTCCAGGGCGAGGGTTGGGGTTAGCCATTCCAAGCACCCCACATATTCGAGGACTGCACCTACCCCCCTATTTGTGGCAACTAGCTTTTCAACGGTACCAGGCACGAGCCTGTGTGACCTTGCATTCCAGAGCTACCAAAAATGCCCATTGGTTTGAATGGGGCGACATTTCCAGGGCGAGGGTTAGGGTTAGCCATTCCAAGCACCCCACGTATTCGAGGACTGCACCTACCCCCCCATTTGTGACCACTAGCTTTTCAAGGGTACCAAGCACGAGCCTGTAGGACCTTGCGTTCCAGAGCTACAACACTCGCCCACAAATGCCCATTGATTTGAATGGGGTGATATTTCCAGGGCGAGGGTTAGGGTTAGCAATTCCAAGCACCCCACGTACTTGAGGATTGCACCTACCCCCCCATTTGTGGCCACCAGCTTTCCAACGGTACCAGGCACGAGCCTGTGGGACCTTGCATTCCAGAGCTACAACACTCACCCACAAATGCCCATTGGTTTGATTGAGGCGAAATTTCCAGGGCGAGGGTTAGGGTTTGCCATTCCAAGCACCCCACATACTTGAGGACTGCACCTACCCCCCCATTTGTGGCCACCAGCTTTTCAACGGTACCAATCACGAGACTGTGGGACCTTGCGTTCCAGAGCTACAACACTCGCCCACAAATGTCCATTGATTTGAATGGGGTGATATTTCCAGGGCGAGGGTTAGTGTTAGCAATTCAAAGCACCCCACGTATTCGAGTACTGCACCTACCCCCCCATTTGTGGCCACCAGCTTTTCAACGGTACCAGGCACGAGCCTGTGTGACCTTGCATTCCAGAGCTACCAAAAATGCCCATTGGTTTGAATGGGGCGATATTTCCAGGGCGAGGGTTAGGGTTAGCCATTCCAAGCACCCCACGTACTTGAGGACTGCACCTGCCCCCCCATTTGTGGCCACCAGCTTTTCAACGGTACCAGGCACGAGCCTGTGGGAACTTGAGTTCCAGAGCTACAAAACTCACCCACAAATGCCCATTGGTTTTAATGGGGCGAAATTTCCAGGGCGAGGGTTAGGGTTAGCCATTCCAAGCACCCCACGTATTCGAGGACTGCACCTACCCCCCCATTTGTGGCCACCAGCTTTTCAACGGTACCAAGCACGAGCCTGTGGGACCTTGCGTTCCAGAGCTACAACACTCGCCCACAAATGCCCATTGATTTGAATGGGGTGATATTTCCAGGGCGAGGGTTAGGGTTAGCAATTCCAAGCACCCCACATACTTGAGGACTGCACCTACCCCCACATTTGTGGCCACCAGCTTTCCAACGGTACCAGGCACGAGCCTGTGGGACCTTGCGTTCCAGAGCTACAACACTCACCCACAAATGCCCATTGGTTTGAATGAGGCGAAATTTCCAGGGCGAGGGTTAGGGTTCGCCATTCCAAGCACCCCACGTACTTGAGGACTGCACTTACCCCCCCATTTGTGGCCACCAGCTGTCCAACGGTACCAGGCACGAGCCTGTGTGACCTTGCATTCCAGAGCTACCAAAAATGCCCATTGGTTTGAATGGGGCGATATTTCCAGGGCGAGGGTTAGGGTTAGCCATTCCAAGCACCCCACGTACTTGAGGACTGCACCTACCCCCCCATTTGTGGCCACCAGCTTTCCAACGGTACCAGGCACGAGCCTGTGGGACCTTACGTTCCAGAGCTACAACACTCGCCCACAAATGCCCATTGATTTGAATGGGGTGATATTTCCAGGGCGAGGGTTAGTGTTAGCAATTCCAAGCACCCCACGCATTCGAGGACTGCACCTACCCCCCCATTTGTGGCCACCAGCTTTTCAAGGGTACCAGGCACGAGCCTGTGGGACCTTGCGTTCCAGAGCTACAATACTCGCCCACAAATGCCCATTGATTTGAATGGGGTGATATTTCCCCGTGCTGTACAGTGTTAGCACCGACACCCCACGCACTCCGAGGACTGCACCTACCCCCCATTTGTGGCCACCAGCTTTTCAAGGGTACCGTGGCACAAGCCTGTGGGACCTTGCGTTCCAGAGCTACAACAGTCGCTGACAAATGCCCATTGATTTGAATGGGGTGATATTTCCAGGGCGAGGGTTAGGGTTAGCCATTCCAAGCACCCCACGTACTTGAGGACTGCACTTATCCCCCCATTTGTGGACACCTGCTTTCCAACGGTACCAGGCACGAGCCTGTGTGACCTTGCATTCCAGAGCTACCAAAAATGCCCATTGGTTTGAATGGGGCGATATTTCCAGGGCGAGGGTTAGGGTTAGCCATTCCAAGCACCCCACGTATTCGAGGACTGCACCGATCCCCCCATTTGTGGCCACCAGCTTTCCAACGGTACCAGGCATGAGCCTGTGGGACCTTGCGTTCCAGAGCTACAACACTCACCCATAAATGCCCATTGGTTTGAATGAGGCGAAATTTCCAGGGCCAGGGTTAGGGTTCGCCATTCCAAGCACCCCACATACTTGAGGACTGCACTTACCCCCCCATTTGTGGCCACCAGCTTTTCAACGGTACCAATCACGAGCCTGTGGGACCTTGCGTTCCAGAGCTACAACACTCACCCACAAATGCCCATTGATTTGAATGGGGTGATATTTCCAGGGCGAGGGTTAGGGTTGGCAATTCCAAGCACCCCACGTACTTGAGGACTGCACTTACCCCCCCATTTGTGGCCACCAACTTTCCAACGGTACCAGGCACGAGGCTGTGTGACCTTGCATTCCAGAGCTACCAAAAATGCCCATTGGTTTGAATGGGGCGATATTTCCAGGGCGAGGGTTAGGGTTAGCCATTCCAAGCACCCCACGTATTCGAGGACTGCACCGACCCCCCCATTTGTGGCCACCAGCTTTCCAACGGTACCAGGCACGAGCCTGTGGGACCTTGCGTTCCAGAGCTACAACACTCACCCACAAATGCCCATTGGTTTCAATGAGGCGAAATTTCCAGGGCGAGGGTTAGGGTTCGCCATTCCAAGCACCCCACATAATTGAGGACTGCACCGACCCCCCCATTTGTGACCACCAGCTTTTCAACGGTGCCAAGCACGAGCCTGTGGGACCTTGCGTTCCAGAACTACAACACTCGCCCACAAATGCCCATTGATTTGAATGGGGTGATATTTCCAGGGCGAGGGTTAGGGTTAGCAATTCCAAGCACCCCACGTACTTGAGGACTGCACTACCCCCCATTTGTGGCCACCAGCTTTCCAACGGTACCAGGCACGAGCCTGTGTGACCTTGCATTCCAGAGCTACCAAAAATGCCCATTGGTTTGAATGGGGCGATATTTCCAGGGCGAGGGTTGGGGTTAGCCATTCCAAGCACCCCACATATTCGAGGACTGCACCTACCCCCCTATTTGTGGCCACCAGCTTTTCAACGGTACCAGGCACGAGCCTGTGTGACCTTGCATTCCAGAGCTACCAAAAATGCCCATTGGTTTGAATGGGGCGACATTTCCAGGGCGAGGGTTAGGGTTAGCCATTCCAAGCACCCCACGTATTCGAAGACTGCACCTACCTCCCCATTTGTGACCACTAGCTTTTCAACGGTACCAAGCACGAGCCTGTAGGACCTTGCGTTCCAGAGCTACAACACTCGCCCACAAATGCCCATTGATTTGAATGGGTTGATATTTCCAGGGCGAGGGTTAGTGTTAGCAATTCCAAGCACCCCACGTATTCGAGGACTGCACCTACCCCCCCATTTGTGGCCACCAGCTTTTCAACGGTACCAGGCACGAGCCTGTGTGACCTTGCATTCCAGAGCTACCAAAAATGCCCATTGGTTTGAATGGGGCGATATTTCCAGGGCGAGGGTTAGGGTTAGCCATTCCAAGCACCCCACGTACTTGAGGACTGCACCTGCCCCCCCATTTGTGGCCACCAGCTTTTCAACGGTACCAGGCACGAGCCTGTGGGAACTTGAGTTCCAGAGCTACAAAACTCACCCACAAATGCCCATTGGTTTTAATAGGGCGAAATTTCCAGGGCGAGGGTTAGGGTTAGCCATTCCAAGCACCCCACGTATTCGAGGACTGCACCTACCCCCCATTTGTGGCCACCAGCTTTTCAACGGTACCAAGCACGAGCCTGTGGGACCTTGCGTTCCAGAGCTACAACACTCGCCCACAAATGCCCATTGATTTGAATGGGGTGATATTTCCAGGGCAAGGGTTAGGGTTAGCAATTCCAAGCACCCCACATACTTGAGGACTGCACCTACCCCCACATTTGTGGCCACCAGCTTTCCAACGGTACCAGGCACGAGCCTGTGGGACCTTGCGTTCCAGAGCTACAACACTCACCCACAAATGCCCATTGGTTTGAATGAGGCGAAATTTCCAGGGCGAGGGTTAGGGTTCGCCATTCCAAGCACCCCACGTACTTGAGGACTGCACCTACCCCCCCATTTGTGGCCACCAGCTGTCCAACGGTACCAGGCACGAGCCTGTGTGACCTTGCATTCCAGAGCTACCAAAAATGCCCATTGGTTTGAATGGGGCGATATTTCCAGGGCGAGGGTTAGGGTTTGCCATTCCAAGCACCCCACGTATTCGAGGACTGCGCCTACCCCCCCATTTGTGGCCACCAGCTTTTCAACGGTACCAAGCACGAGCCTGTGGGACCTTACGTTCCAGAGCTACAACACTCGCCCACAAATGCCCATTGATTTGAATGGGGTGATATTTCCAGGGCGAGGGTTAGTGTTAGCAATTCCAAGCACCCCACGCATTCGAGGACTGCACCTACCCCCCCATTTGTGGCCACCAGTTTTTCAACGGTACCAAGCACGAGCCTGTGGGACCTTGCGTTCCAGAGCTACAATACTCGCCCACAAATGCCCATTGATTTGAATGGGGTGATATTTCCAGGGCGAGGGTTAGAGTTAGCCATTCTAAGCACCCCACATACTTGAGGACTGCACCTGCCCCCCCATTTGTGGCCACCAGCTTTTCAACGGTACCAGGCACGAGCCTGTGTGACCTTGCATTCCAGAGCTACCAAAAATGCCCATTGGTTTGAATGGGGCGATATTTCCAGGGCGAGGGTTAGGGTTAGCCATTCCAAGCACCCCACGTATTCGAGGACTGCACCTACCCCCCCATTTGTGGCCACCAGCTTTTCAACGGTACCAAGCACGAGCCTGTGGGACCTTGCGTTCCAGAGCTACAACACTCGCCCACAAATGCCCATTGATTTGAATGGGGTGATATTTCCAGGGCGAGGGTTAGGGTTAGCAATTCCAAGCACCCCACGTACTTGAGGACTGCACCTACCCCCCATTTGTGGCCACCAGCTTTTCAACGGTACCAGGCACGAGCCTGTGTGACCTTGCATTCCAGAGCTACCAAAAATGCCCATTGGTTTGAATGGGGCGATATTTCCAGGGCGAGGGTTAGGGTTAGCCATTCCAAGCACCCCACGTATTCGAGGACTGCACCTACCCCCCCATTTGTGGCCACCAGCTTTTCAACGGTACCAGGCACGAGCCTGTGGGACCTTGCGTTCCAGAGCTACAACACTCGCCCACAAATGCCCATTGATTTGAATTGGGTGATATTTCCAGGGCGAGGGTTAGGGTTAGCAATTCCAAGCACCGCACGTACTTGAGGACTGCACCTACCCCCCCATTTGTGGCCACCAGCTTTCCAACAGTACCAGGCACGAGCCTGTGTGACCTTGCATTCCAGAGCTACCAAAAATGCCCATTGGTTTGTGTGGGGCGATATTTCCAGGGCGAGGGTTGGGGTTAGCCATTCCAACCACCCCACATATTCGAGGACTGCACGTACCCCCCCATTTGTGGCCACCAGCTTTTCAACGGTACCAAGCACGAGCCTGTGGGACCTTGCGTTCCAGACCTACAACACTCACCCACAAATGCCCATTGATTTGAATGGGGTGATATTTCCAGGGCGAGGGTTAGGGTTAGCAATTCCAAGCACCCCACGTACTTGAGGACTGCACCTACCCCCCCATTTGTGGCCACCAGCTTTCCAACGGTACCAGGCACGAGCCTGTGGGACCTTGCGTTCCAGAGCTACAACACTCACCCACAAATGCCCATTGGTTTGAATGAGGTGAAATTTCCAGGGCGAGGGTTAGGGTTCGCCATTCCAAGCACCCCACGTACTTGAGGACTGCACCTACCCCCCCATTTGTGGCCACCAGCTTTCCAACGGTACCAGGCACGAGCCTGTGTGACCTTGCATTCCAGAGCTACCAAAAATGCCCATTGGTTTGAATGGGGCGATATTTCCAGGGCGAGGGTTAGGGTTAGCCATTCCAAGTACCCCACGTACTTGAGGACTGCACCTGCCCCCCCATTTGTGGCCACCATCTTTTCAACGGTACCAGGCACGAGCCTGTCGGACCTTGCGTTCCAGAGCTACAACACTCGCCCACAAATGCCCATTGATTTGAATGGGGTGATATTTCCAGGGCGAGGGCTAGTATTAGCAATTCCAAGCACCCCACGTACTTGAGGACTGCACTTACCCCCCCATTTGTGGCCACCAGCTTTCCAACGGTACCAGGCACGAGCCTGTGTGACCTTGCATTCCAGAGCTACCAAAAATGCCCATTGGTTTGAATGGGGCGATATTTCCAGGGCGAGGGTTAGGGTTAGCCATTCCAAGCACCCCACGTACTTGAGGACTGCACTTACCCCCCCATTTGTGGCCACCAGCTTTCCAACGGTACCAGGCACGAGCCTTTGGGACCTTGCGTTCCAGAGCTACAACACTCACCCACAAATTCCCAATGGTTTGAATGGGCCGAAATTTCCAGGGCGAGGGTTAGGGTTAGCCATTCCAAGCACCCCACGTATTCGAGGACTGCACTTACCCCCCCATTTGTGGCCACCAGCTTTTCAACGGTACCAAGCACGAGCCTGTGGGACCTTGCGTTCCAGAGCTACAACACTCGCCCACAAATGCCCATTGATTTGAATGGGGTGATATTTCCAGGGCGAGGGTTAGGGTTAGCAATTCCAAGCACCCCACGTACTTGAGGACTGCACTTACCCCCCCATTTGTGGCCACCAGCTTTCCAACGGTACCAGGCACGAGCCTGTGGGACCTTGCGTTCCAGAGCTACAACACTCACCCACAAATGCCCATTGGTTTGAATGAGGCGAAATATCCAGGGCGAGGGTAAGGGTTCGCCATTCCAAGCACCCCACATACTTGAGGACTGCACCTATCCCCCCATTTGTGGCCACCAGCTTTTCAACGGTACCAAGCACGAGCCTGTGGGACTTGTTATCACCGAACAGTTGAGGATGATGGGAATGTCTTTAGTTCTAGAGCAATCTGGTTGTAAATTAAAGTAGTGGAAACATAAAAGCGAAACAAAATGTCAAAATTTCATGGAAAAACTCATGTGATGGTCAAAATCATTGGAATGTAAGGCCTGGAAACCGAGAGAGTCTGAAAAAGTTAGTAAATGAAACATCAGGATTTTTCCCTTAGTGTTTATTGTCTGGTAGGAATGTACAAAGACAGCAGGACATCATCAGTATCAAGTGAAATATCAGCATCATCCTAAGCTAAGCATCGACACTCATGTCTGTCAGGTCAAAAGTTAACAGTTTTGAAAATGTTAGGGAACATTTTCAAAACTGTTAGGGAACATATAGATCAAAATGTTACCTATAATGTTGCATATAGGCAACATTTTGACCTATATGCAAAATGTTCCCTAAAATACATATTGCATGTTTTACTTATAAGCTGCAGTTTTCTTCTTCTTTGTGACATAACCATGCACATTTGAAAGCATTGTGTTTGCCAATGGACCATCATGGCAAGAGTAGAGATGAATGATAATATGTCCATTCCATGACAGGAGACACTTGATCTTCTCTGCAATCAGGTGGTAAAAAATATGTGCATATATTGTTACTGGCATCTTCATGTCAGAGAAAATGAGCTGGAAAATATATGCAAAAAGTCCAGGCATTGTGCATCCCTGCTATCTGGATGCCATGCACATCTCTACAAAAAAGAAACAATTCATGCAGCTCATCTAATAGTTGTTGATCTTCTTCAGTCTGGTACAAAGTGGTGGACCAGCCGTCAGACTGACATTGCCATCTCCAGTGTGATGCTGCCATCACGGCTAAAAAAATCCTCTAATATTCTTTGCATTAGATTATCTCTTCATTTGCCTTGGCTTCTGAAAAATAATTTCCAGGACTCATTATTATGTTGTCCCCTGTAGCGACTTTCTTACTGCAAGATGGCTTGTAATGTGGGCCTCTTGCAGTGCTAATTAATTAAATGGCAATTTGTGGTGACGTCCCTTTCAAACATTTAATTGTTCTTGATAAGAGCGTCAGCAGGACGCATGAATGAAAACGGATGGCTGGATGTTATTTCTGATGGTGTGTGTGTGTGTGTGTGTGTGTGTGTGTGTGTGTGTGTGTGTGTAATTGAAGTCTTCCAGCCTTTTGTGTTCACAATGAAGAAAAAACTATTTGCTCCTGTTTAATTTGCAGATAAGTAGCAGCTTTCTGTGCCTCCTTCATACCAGAGGGAGGGATGTTACTGTCACTGTTGTGAGTCTGACGGTGTGTTGCATGCATGGTCATGGGCATGGTTGTGTACATGTATGTGCATGACCTTGTTTTCCATGCATCAAGGTTATGACCAGCAGGCTGGGATCATCATGATGGAGATAACATGCGTTCATCATTCTGCTGCTCAGCCTTTATTGAAGTGGTGACAGCAGGTCTTTGACCCGCGGGCCGAACTCTGCGGGATAATCGCTGCAGTGGCAATGAGCTCAGGTGAAGGAGAGGCCTCTGTCACCTTCTGTGTGTGTGTGCAGCATTACATCATACTTGTGAGAGTACAGATGCACCATTTTCTTTCCATTAAAGTCTTAAAATCTTTAAACAGTGTTGCTCCTTTACTTTTTTGTTTAATTTCGAGACAATATGCTGCATGTATAATAACCTAGCAAACTGATCTTGTGAAACATTTTATTTATGAATTAATACCTGGTAGTATTTGACAGCAGAATTTTAACCTAAATGCTACACAGGTTTACATAATTTCATGAGATGATTTTGTGCTTTTTTCTCAGTCAGACAGGAGAAGTTATACAAACAATCTCTGGGGCTACGCTGACACGTGGTGGAACCTAGCATGAGCAAGGGATTATCACATGAATGAAGCCCCAGAAACAGATTAATTACATTTATTACAGCAGTTAGATGCGGTGTGCATACAGATAAACAAAGAAACATTATAAATGAGCCCTATCAATGCATTCACACAGCACGTGACAGTATGCATAACAATGAGGAAAACAGCCGTGGGACCGCATCATAAATGTATTCTCCCTGTCGTGTGCAATCGAGCTTCATTCTCCCACTTTCCTTTATCTTTACATCCGAGCACCACAAGGACGATTACAGTGTTCACATCTGCTGGGTGATGTATATGTTTAAATAACGAACAATGAGGCTCTCGGTAAATCAGTGAATGTGTCATGCGAAAAATTGAAAACAGAACATGTGAATTAAATGTGCTTCTGGTCACAAGTTCCGATTCACTATAATGTTCAGTGTAACCAATAGAGACTAGATGGTCTTCTGTGTGTTGACTTAGTTCTGTGCCTGAGCTGGTTTCTTTATATAAAGACTCTAAATCTCTTTGCTGTATTTACCACAATAAAGATTTGAGCAACCTGGTTGTACCTCAGTATTGGTCCTTTGTCCTTAGCTGGAACCAGAAACTGACTTTTTAATGCCTCTTTAGGTTGTTCTTTTATTTATTTTTCAGTTTGACCTCTAGTTTTTGCTTTTACGGCTTTTATCGAATATCTTTTCATATTTGTCCTCGACTTTTGGGGTTAAACATCATGGCTTGACAGTGAGTCCACAAGGGGTCGGTTATCTGTTGGGTGGCTTGGTTAAACTTGTTAAAGTTTTTTATAGAACGTGTTGGAATGGATGCCAATTTGTCAGAGATTATTGAACATAAAATAACAGAACTACAGGATTCATTTTTGCTGTAAGTAATCTCACCTTCTGACATTTGAACTTAAGAAACTAACTGGCATTTGGTCAATTCTGTTATGGGGACGTCTGGGAACCCAGGAGCAGACACAGAAGCAGGCAGACAGGCAGGTGGAGTTTGCAAATACAATTTCTTTAATAAGGACTATAACAAAAGTAGATACACCAAGAGGAAACTAACTAGAAGGGAAAACAGAATGGGTAACGAGACCATCAAGCAAAAGGGGAGAAAATTACAAAAACCTACAACAAACAACACAAGCAACAGAAGGGAAACCTAAGAAAACCACAGATGATTTAATTAAACTAAACTAATAAAACGAGGACGTAGAGAACTGACTAAACCTATACAGAAAGATAAACTAAACTGAGGGGAAAGAACAGAATGGGAAAACCAGACTCAAGGCTCAGGATCCAGGTAGCGAGTGTGTAGCTGAAGCAGGGGGTTCTGGTGGCAACAGCTTGTGGGAAAGCAGGCAGAAGACAGAGCGTGAGCAGGAAGGGAGATTCGTTGCATGGTTTATGGTCTGGCAGAGAGTGACTGAATGAACCGGGGCTCTTATTGAGGGAAGATGATCAGCCACAGGTGTGCCAATTCTCGCAGCTGCCTCCAATCCCAGCAATCAGGGAGCCTGCAGGCAGGGCTGGGCTGGACTGATGGTGAGGGAGAGCGTGAGGGCAAGGGAGAAAGAGAGAGAAGGAAGAGAGGGAGAGAGAAAGAAAGAAAAGAAAAGAAGGAGACAGGCAGGGGCTGAAACGGGGATCGTGACAAACTCTGTGTCAGTCTGCTTTTCCTGGAGTTGTTGTGCCTCCTTAAGCCAAGATAGAGAAATGTTACTCAGCTGATTGTTATATTTTTCAGAGAACTTACCTTTGGTAGTTGGTCGTGCAAGAAATGAAGGTCCTCTGTCCGTAGTGAAGATGAAAACAAGCTGATTAAAACCTCAGAATGAGGTAGCGATGACCAAGCAACAACCTCTTGGATTTAAAAATCAAGTGCCAGAACCTGCAGTTCCTCCAGTTGCCACTGGAGGCTGCTGTAAAAGTGAGTCGTTCCCCGTAGATCACCATATTAAAATACCCAACTTTACAGAAAAAAGAAACACGGTAGCAGCCTGGTACAAAAAACAGTTTTGTTCTCTATAGCTAATATCCCCATTCATGACGACTCTTACAGAAGTGGCTTTTTACATAACTCACCCATTTAAATTGTATGAAGGCTTAAAGTTATACATAATGAAGGTTGCGGTTGCTTTGAGTGACAGGCGGATGCAGTCATGAGACAGTTCGTGGCCCAGAGTTGCGATATGGCTTCTTTCAAAATCTGTGCACAGCTTCAGTTTATTCCTTCTAAGTTAAAATCACTGAAGTTGGACAAAACGGCAAATGACAAAAACAAGCAAAATACATTGTCATCTAAGAACAGGACAGTCTGAAAGACGTGTGTTGAAGTTTTTGCTCGATGATTCTTGTTAGTGTTTAAGTCCCAGCTCTGGTTTGTTAGTGGAGACCTGATGAGCTGAATGCTGGAGGGACCCTAAAGATGCCCTTTAGGAATAAAAACCTAACAGAGCCGGCTATGAGTGGTGTATCTGTCTCTCTTCCTATTTGCAAAGCACATTTCGTTTTTTTCAGAGGCACACATGACCTTTAAAACCCCAGTCTCTTTAATATCAATTGTGATATATGTTGCTGCCCTTAATTTGAATACTGTAAACCCAGTGCTTTCCTTGTCCCCCCAAGGGCCTGTTGTTATTTATGTATTTTTACACGATTTTATGCACCATCAAGTGAATTTCCCAACAAAACAACATTTACTGTAATAAACCAACTGACCACGATCATCTTAAATGCTTGTACATACAGATCATTTTAATCCTGCAATCTATTATTATTTAATGTGATTTTTTAAAAGTTAAATTCTGAATTAAAGTATTAACCGTGCATTCAGGTGTTTCCTTTCTCTATTGTTTAACTATTAGAAACGTAAAGGTGCGATCCAGACTTTAACTGAGTTTCAGTGAATATTTGCTTGATGTTCTGAATCTATTTGCATGTACCTTTCCAGGAAAGTCAAAATAGGGACACAATAAAATAAGAAAGGACCCTGCAACACATTAATAAAACATGAAGAGCTAACTTTGAGAACAAACAAGGATTTGGAGGTAAATTATGTATACATATGCAAAAGATTTGTTCATATAGAAGCCATAGTATGAAAGAAACACGTCTCATTTTCAGAGCCCACATGTGCAGCATGTTGGCTGCTGATTAGCAGATCGTAAGACACCATTTAGTGAAATTACATGGTAAGGGATCTTTGGAATCTTCATATTGTTTGTTTGTCTCACCTGCATCTCCAAAATAAGTCGATCATTTTCCTCCTGCCTCTTGGATTAGCCGCCTTCCTCCACCTGAAAGAGTTGGAGACACTGCATTTGTACAGTAGGGACATTAGGACGTAAATAGAAAGATAACTCCTGATGCAGACATTAATATTACAAGACAGTCGCTGTTATGGAGCTAAATTGGATGACAAAGTGTTTACAGTCACCATTTTTGGAAATCCCACATGCGCCTGAATATCCCAAAGGCCCATTATTTATGAATGAGTCTTCCTCTGTGAGTGTCCTGTTTTTAGTTGCACATATTTCTTACTAAAGCCGAAATTACCTCCGCATGAGCAGCACATGTAATCTGTGGGAAGCAGCTGGAAGTAAGGCAAACACAGTGATACCAACAGCATGTAAAGCTCACTCAGACATGGCATTAAAACACAATATTTCCAAACAGTTTTCATCAGCTCACACAGCAGAGAGCTCTAATAATTATATAACATGATGGCGCAGATCAGGTCGCCGCGGATAATCTGGCTGCAAAGATGCACACACCAGCAAGTCCTAGCAGAACAGGGGATTGTAGAGTTTATTTCACAGTCAGGAACTCTGAATTTACCAGCAGTGAGACAGTGAACACTTCAGCATAGAGCAGTATATTTAGTAACTTTCTTATTCTGTTGTATAGATTAGAAAAAATCACAATATTACAGTCATTATCAATAATGTACAAAATGTCAAAACAGCAAATGAAGTATTAAAGAACAGGAGAAAATTCACTTAGAACGAATTAGTGTTCAGTGTTTGATTTTGCAAGAAAACAAGCCAATCAGTTAGATTTATTGTTCTGTAACATTAACATATAGTATATAATATGTATATAAAGCAGCTTTAGACTACTGATTTTAGGAAAAACCTTTGATCTTAGGTGCCAAATGATAGAAATTCTTACACAATGATGGTACTGTTATGTTAGAAAATTCAACATTTTACAATGTGAGACATTAATATTCTTAAAATACATATTTCTATAAGATGCAAAGATGTAACTCCATGTGCAGACTAGTTCACAGATCCCCTCCTACTTAACCAGTCATAAATCTTCATCCCAGATGTCACTGAGGAGCCTCAGACAACATGATGGTTGACGTCCACTGTCCTGTCTGCAGCCAGATCCTTCTGAAACACATCTGAATAGCAGAGCTCAGCTGTTACATAATCATCCTATAGAACCATGTTAAGGGATTTATTTTTGGCATTTGGCTCAAGTTACATATGTCAAATTCGGCATGTGACTTTGATGATGCAAAGTTATTTTACATATGAAAAAAAATAACGCTTGATAATAATTGTAATTAAAATGTTGATTAAAAAAAAGCAATTAGAATCAGAATCCATTTTATTGTCAGATATTTTCACTCAGGAAGAATTTGACTTGGTGTTTTGGTGTATGACAGTAAACACTGACGAGCAGAACATATAATGGAAGATAAAAGACAAAAAAATAAATAAATATACTTTTAAATGCAAAATTAACCTTTCAGCTCAGTTGCTACATGATTTTTTACATTGTTTAGGTGGAAGTGATTTAACGTTTTCGTTCAGCAGAGTTTGAATTTAATTGGTGGGGAGACAATTAGACAATTAAATAGTTAAAACGTCTAAAAATTCAAATTTACTTCTTTAAGACAGGCTCCTCCCACTCAATCACACGCATGCGCAGCGCTGCTCTGAATCACGTGACATGGTGGTTCCGCTTCCTGGCAGCAGCAGCATCAGTCCGGTGAGTTTGTGTTCAGTGTTTCGGCTGGTTTTGCGTTTTAGGGACAGACAGCAGAGAGACAGAAACATTAGACATGAACCCGGGATGTGACAACGTTCAGTTGCTGCGGGTTTTAGGAGACTCAACTCGGCCTGGAGCTCCGTGGGAAGCCTCCCATTCTGCTCCAGCTGCGGGAAAACTTTCCGTGACAACTGTTTACTCTACACGAAGAAATAGTCACCGTACAGAAGTCTTTGCAAATGCCTCACTGACCCAAACAAGCAGCTACATTAAGGCTTAACACACTGTTTTAAAATTTTATCCGTTCACTCTTTCATTAATCAGTATTAATATCTCTGATTCAGTTTCATTTGTGAGCAACATCAGGTTTGATTGAGTAGATCAGCCCTGCTTTAAATCACATTGCAAATATGACATTCATTCAGTTTATTAAGTTCAGCCAGTAATATTGCCAAAATTTATCATTTAAATTTATTGTGCTTCCACAAACAAAGTTGTTATACGTTGATGTTTTAAAAAGGGGTCGATTGATATGTTATTTTCAGGGCTGATACCTATTATTAGTAATCAAGGACACCAGTAACTGTTACTTGAAACCGACAGACATTTACAGTAAAAATGAAATTCTCTCTGTAAAAATTTAAGATACAATAACTAACGTTTTCTGTCAGGGCTGTCAAACCTTGCACCTTTATTTTGTAGAATTACTTCTTGAATCCACTATAAAGACTAACTGCAGTAAACGAGGTAACCAGTTACATCATAAATACAGAAACAGGAGTACATCAGTGTACTGTCTGAGAACAGAGATGCATTAACAGCCATTTACTGTAACTGGAAGCTTCCATCTGTGGCTGAAGCACCAGAGAGGAACATCAGTGTCGTCACGTTTCCTCTGCCAGATGATATCGTCTGGTAAACAGTCGCCACAGAAACTGAAACCAGAATAAAAACTGAGTCGGCATTAAATTGCCATGTCACTTTTAATTCATTCAGGCCAAGAAGAAAATTAAAACTCTTCATCGTTCTTTCCACATGCATAGAGTGTGAAGTACTAGTAACAGGAAATTAATAACAAACAACTCTAACAGTCCTTTTTGTAGATTCTATGGCGGAGGGAGAAGTTTTCCTGATTTACACTCCCTTTTTTTATATAGATATTACACCAGGGAACAATAATACCTCCAGCATACAGAGATAGCCTGGTCTTTAACAGGTGAGACAATAAAACAACTAACAAACATTTCTATCGACTTACATTGCCAGAGCCCACCCAGAGATTACAAAAGCCTGCATCAAATGCATTCAACATGAAAACAATCAACAGTCAGTGGCTGAATAGTGACGGCTGCATAGATACAAACCAGCTAGAAAACAAAGGAAACAAATGACTAAAAGGAAGAGGAGAAGGTAACATACTCAACATTTTTACTTGTGACGTGTAGCCAGCCACATAGTGCTGTAGGACATTGCTTGAGTCCAGAAAGTGTACTTCAGATAGAGAAAGCTGACTGCATTAGAGTCAGAATAACACATTTTTAAATTGATTAATTTAATTGGATATCACTTTTAAAAAAATGACAACATTGATAATCGGAAAAGGCATGGAGGCTGACAATCAGTGAATCCTTAATAACAAGGCTGACCCCTCCCATGCCATACTATATATTAGTGATCAAAATTGTCATTATTTTTCATTATGTGCTAAATACATACAAGTCATTGCCATAAAAACTATGAACAACATGTACTGATATTTAATTAATGAACCACTTAGGCTCTGAAACTTTAGAGAATAATGATAAATCCCTACAACAGGTAACTGGAGAGGGTTTTAGTTTACAGTCATGAGTTTAAGAAGCTCACCTTTATTTCTAAGAAATTATATTAGCAATGCTTTTGTGTGTAATTGCCATCTGCTGTGTTGTAAGAGGCTCAGCTGCTGTTATCATAAACACACAAGGAAAACAGTTTGATACTGCTGTTTTAAATCCAAGAGCTTAATGTCTAACAGACATGTTTATTTGGAAAATATAAAATATTCATCATTAAAACAGTAATAAATAGTATTATTTTTTCTTTTCTCATTTGGAACACATTTTAACTCATAACTGCATCTATTGATCTACTGCTAAGCTACTGTTTCTGTGTTTATGGTTTTTACTTTGAGATTCTTCATCATCTCACAGCACATCAGTGTTGATCAATTCAAAATGTATTAATATCTCTTAATGTTTAACCTATCCCAAGTGTCATAATCTCCTCATGGATCTCTGGCATGGATAAAAAGTAGCATCAATAAGGCTGTTTGTTAACAGCAGTTCAGTATTCAAATGCTGCACAGAGCTGCTGACTCTCATAACCAGCAGCAGTGCTTATCAGTGTGATTTATGACATGTAACTGATGAATGTGCTGTCATTAGTTGTATACCATATATTGCCATTCATCACTGCAGACTAATCAAGAAATGACCCAGAAATTCCTTGTCATGCGCGGCGTTGTCATCTAAATCATGTGCACATGGGTAGAGAATTAACTTAGTTCGTTTCATTTTCACTGTAAATCATTTTTATGTCATGAATCAGAAATTGTTCAATAATTACATGGATTGTTAAAGATAATTTTAGCGCACAGTGATGGTGTTTCATATGGCCTAGTGAAAGGTCCAAATGCAGTAAAGGCAAAGAGTCTGTGTTGTGTTATTTGAAAGGAATCTATGCATTTTCCTTTTGTTTCTGACTATTCAACTAAAATAAACTAAAATACCTGTGATGCTTTAGTAAAAAAAAGCACCAGTAATAATGAACATATTTTATTTTTTAAATTCTCAATTCTTATCATTTTGGGTGTGGCGATTTTCCTTTTTTCTTTTTCCTTTTTTCAAGGGGGGCCACCAAAATTTCTCTGTGTAAGAAAAACTCTGAGATTGACATGAATGTAATTTCTGTGTGAGCGATCAGAATATGTCTGGAAAATTGAATTGGCCCCTTTATGGGAAATTAATTTGAAACCCCTTTTGAAAAAAAATGGAAAATGCAAAAAGCTGTAAACTGACTTGTTTTTTTACCCCATGTTATGTTGACAAAGAAAAGTGATTTTCACAGCACAGCAATAAAATCTTTAAGATAACTTGTCATATAAGAGTGTCGATAAAACACACCGGTGTTGAGTGAATCTGGTTCTTTTCAAGCCTTTTTATAGGCGACTGTGTTGTAGTTGTGATGTTGGGTGAAGCAGCAGCCTGTTGAGGTAATCACTAGTATTTACAGTCTGCTCTGTGGCCCGAGGGCACCATAACACAACCAGCCGACATTTCAACACCACTCATGCACGGAGATTAAAATTAAGGGTTGCAGAGCTGAACTGCAGTATAATTCACTGTGAAATGTACCCTCAGCTGATTTTTTTCCTTTGAAGATTGAATCTACCTGCAGTGTGTAAGCAGGTCACGTAAACACTAAAACACTCCGGTGGATTAAATCCAAACAGAAAGTGGATGATGCAGGTTTGCTTTTTAATCAGTGCATGTCCCAACTCCTCATGTTGTTATCCCACAACAGGTGTGGAGGATGAACTCAGGCAATGGCACCAAGAGGAAAGTCAGCAAGCAGCAGCAGCATTTCAACAACATGGTGGCATCTGACCCCGAAACACTGGCTGAGATACAAAGTCTTTTCAGCAAAGTTCGAACCTATGTGAAACCATCCAGTGGGGAGTGGAGCATCCCCGACCCAAATGCTGCTCTCAGACACTCAGCGGAGGAGAACTCCCGTCTGCAGGTGCTGAAGGTGTCGCTGAATGTCGTGAAGAACCAGCTCAGTGACAAGAACGTACAGGTGTGGCATCAGCACACCAACTCCACCAATCGGGCCGGGAAGGTGATCGCTGCCGTACGTTCTGCCGCCAACGCAGAGATCTGCACTCAGGCCTGGTGTAAGTTCTACGAGATCCTGGGGTCTTTTAATCTTCTGCCAGAGGAGGCTCTTCAGAATGGAGAGCTGAACACAGTCCATCTGTGTGAAGCTCCAGGAGCCTTTATAACTGCTCTGAACCACTACATTAAAACCAGTGAGGCCACACGGTACTGTGACTGGAGCTGGGCCGCCAACACTCTCAACCCGTACCATGAAGCTAACGGTGGAGGCACGACCATCGCAGATGATCGGCTGATCGCCAACACGCTGCCCTGGTGGTTCTTTGGCTCAGATAACACCGGCAACATCATGATCCAGAAACACCTGCTGGATCTGCAGGCGTTTGTGTCAAATATGCGTAGAGTTGATTTGGTGACAGCTGATGGAAGTTTTGACTGTCAGGAGAACCCTGATGAACAGGAGGCTCTGGTGGCTTCACTGCATTACTGTGAAGTCACAGCTGCACTGCTGCTCCTGAGCCCTGGTGGCTCCTTTGTACTGAAAATGTTCACCCTGTATGAACACTCCTCCGTCTGCTTACTCTACCTGCTGAACTGCTGTTTCCAATCCGTCAATGTCTTCAAACCTTCCACCAGCAAGGCAGGGAACTCTGAGGTTTATGTTGTGTGTCTGAACTATGATGCCAAGGAGGCTGTGAGGCCTTTGCTGTCAAAACTGATTCGTAATTACGGGCCACATCTGGCTGACCGAGAGGCACTTTTCCCAAGTTCCCTTCTCCCAGAGTCATTTCTGAAGCAGCATGAAGAAGTGTGCTGCTACTTCCACACGCTGCAGGTGGATACGATCTCAGAAAACCTGAGACTGTTTGCAGAAATGAGCACAGAGCAGCGGCAGCAGCTCGACCACATCAGGGACTGTGTGGCTCACGAATACCTGCAGCGCTTCCAGGTAGGATATTTCAGAACATGAAGACTCGATAACTGAGAAGACAAAAACCTAAAGATCCATTTAGAAGCTGTTCTGTAGTTTTCAGTCATATCACATGTGAGTAGGGAAAATATGAAGGTTGCATTGTAGTTGGAGATTTTTCTTTCTGATCACTTTAAGGACATTTTGTTCATGAGCTTAAAGGCCAAGTTTAAAACTGACAAGTCAACATGGTGACATGCTTAACATCAGTGTGTTAACTCTGTCATTGTGAGCTCCTTAGCATGTGGATGCTAGCAGGTAGCTCAAAGCATCACTGTGAATGTAAGTACAGTTCACAGGCTGCTAGCATCGCTGCAGACTCTTTGTCCACTGCCACAAGAGGTTTGCATTTCAACTCGAAATTTCTTTAGAAACCTAAACGTGTATATACAACAGGAAATATGACCACAGCACAGAAGAGAAAAAATAAAGAAAAAGCCCTTTTTGAATTCAGAAATGTTTGACTGACCCAAGGTGACTTTTCAGCAACTGAACTCTGACCCAAAGAAATATTACCTGAACCTGAATCACTCATTTTTAATATATTATAAAAACATATTATCACTATCTGTTCTTCAGAAAAAAGAGGAATTCCTAATATTCTCTGGCAGAAGTGACAAATGTTTATTTTTACTGTCAAATGATCTGATTGATTAATTGTCAAGATGGTGATTTGGTTAGTTTTTACTTTTATTTATCAACATATTCACCAATTTCATGAATCTATACAACATGCAAAATCAGTGACGCCTCTTGTTGGGATGCAGTGGAGAAATCTGTATTTCTTTAGTATCAGACTTCTTACGAAGCAGCAAAAATCTTAAATGAATTCATTTTAAATTCAAAGTATAATGTTCCCTTACAGGCATAGGATAATCTCATCTGTGTTTTGTGCTTATTTGACTTCTATCATTGTTCTTAGACCTAATTGTAGCTGCAAGTTTTGAAATGTCTAAATTTGAACTTGATCGAGTGTTTCTGTGTGTAGGTGAGTTTTCTCCCAAGGAGCCGATGGATTTCTCGTAACACGGTGAGTCCCGCCTGCTGCAGCGTCTCAGCTGGTCGACCTCTGGGACAGAAGAAGCAAACAGGCTCCTTCAATGAGCGCAGGGAATTACAGACCCTGAGCTGGAGGGAGCGCATCGAAAGGGGTTGCCATGCCAGCTGGATTCAGAGACACTACACTGAGGACAGTGGGACTGGCTGCGTGCTGGAGGGACCCCTGTCCAACTGCCACGTGGATTCATGGCATGTGATTGTTGGTGCTACACTGCCTGCAGTCAGAAACTCTCCATTCTGTGAAGGAGGACTGTTAAACCACTTGAATGAAGCCCTGATGGACACAGCAGTAGACTGGACCCATCTACCTCGCTGTGACTCCTGCCATGCAGCTTCTGCGGCCTCCATCTTGTCAGAGGTTGCAGGTCTTTGTGCATTCAGTGTGGGGAACAAAAAGAAAAAACAATGTCTGGTGTTTGGCAGCCGCTCAGTTTGGGACGCCTGTGAGAGCCAAATTGGGGATTTAGTCTTAACGTTTTCTGCAGAGCCTTCAGTTCCTCCAGGAGGCTGCATGTCGCTGCACGACGGGGAGCCGCTGTATCAGCAGCAGCTTGTAGCTTGTGTCCTGTTTTCCCTACAGACCCTGAGCTCCGGAGATGCCCTGCTGATGCCGATGTTCTCCGCCCTCACTCGTGTCACTGCAGCTGTTGTGCTCTGCCTACACGCATGTTTTCGCTCAGTGTCTTTCAGGTGCCCGCCCCCCTCTGCTGTGGTCGGGATGCTGCTTGTGTGCATTGACTTCTGCCCTGAAGCTGCTGCCAAAATGCTGCCGGTTCTCACTGACGTCCAGAGCTGGATGAATCAGTTGTTAAAAGGAGAAGAGGACACGGGTAAAAATCTGCCTTCTGGAGGTGACAGACAGGTGCTGCAGTTTGTTCCCATGGAGGAGCTGCTCAGCGGAGGACTCACTGAGTTCCTGTGGACCATGAACTCTGAAATCATCCAGCGGAAGCTGCATCTGCTCATGCAGTCATAGTGCAGTTTAGTGCGCTATCACTCTGGGATACATGCTGTCGCTCCAGAAGCTGTTACAGTCAGTTTTGTTCTCGTTGAAGCAGCCGACTGCTCAGCTGTATGAGCTTCCCGCAGTTAGTCACCGAATCATTTTTGCATGCTGATACCTACAGAGTACTCATGTGAACATTACACTCCTATAACGTTGTCTGACTCTCAATGGACAGATTAAACAAGGATTAACGCTGAACTAGCAGAACCAGAGATTTCCTTTCTTCTTGCTTGTTAAAACCTGGTGCCTTCATTACCCACAATTCAACTTGACCTTGGACTTAAGCTCATTTCTTTTTTACTCCACACTTCCAGATATTTTTCAATTTCCGCCTTGTAGTCCTCAAACATAATGCTGACTGTTTGAAGACATTTATCAGATTCTGTTTACTTGCTTTGGAGCCACAAAGAGCTTCATACAACTGATCGCACAATTTCACTTATTACAGATATATCAACATCAGGGTAAGCATTAGCTGATAAATTAAAAAAAACAGTACATAAAAATGAATGATACTGTCATTATATGATATGTTTGAATTAATTTAGAAACGGTCTCATCAGTGATCAGTTATTTTTCACCTGTGAAATGCTGAATCCCGTTCACTGCAGTTACAGTTATTTACCACCCAAATTGAATGGATCTTTTCAAAGAGTGTCTTTATTTGGTGTGTTAATAGTAGAAAATACAAATATTAGCTGACCGGTTGTTGTCAGACTAACCTTAAACGTGAACATATCTTATTTGGATGTACTCACTTTTCTATTTGAGCATCGGGAAAATCAAACAAAATGTTCAGTCAAGTTATGTGTCACATGTTGCCCATTTTCTTTCCATCAGTTTTTTTGTATGCACTCACACTTGATCAAGGTAAGGCTAGAAGTTCATCCCATCATGTGTTTAGCGAGTTTGAGTCAAGTTTAGACTGAAGCCCAGCCTACACTGATAAGAATATAGTTTTTGAGCTGAAATGATCCATCTGCTGTGCTGATCAGCCGGGCACTAATACAGATGTCCAACCCACAATGTTGAATACATTTAGCCTCACTCATCAGTTAAATCTCATCATGACTTCAGTTCAAGTTGTTGTAGTTTTTGTTTCACCTCCAACAAAATGTCCGTCTGTTGTGTACACAGCTACTGAAGACCTGCAGGCGAGGACAAAACTGTGGTGATCCGAACTTGCAAAGCATGAAAAAGCAAATTACTTTCAGTAGTTGATCAACAGAGCTCATCTGTGACTAAATTCACTGAGGATTTTAAGGAGGCTGAACAAAACAGAAGTCCAGCCTCAAACATCACAGAGAGTCTGGACTTTACCCTGAAGTGCCTGCTGTCCTGCAACACATGATTTCATCCCAGGATATTTGGAATCTTTCTATCTTTTCGCCATCATGCAGCTTGTAGACAAATTACGATTTACCCATTTCTCTTTTGAAAACTTTCTATCCTCACATTAAAACACTCATAGGTCATTATCTGCACAGCTCAGGAGGTGTTGGGGGGAAAAAAAGACATGTTTGTATGTTTTCATTTGTTTATTCTGTTTTTCAGTGTCAGTATATTTTAATGAAGGAGTTTATTTTCTTACAAAAATAATAAAAATGTACACAGATGAATGACATAGTCTAATCTTTCCATTCCTGCTAAAGTGTCAGAAAATCTTTTAATGATGTGAAAGCAAGAATATTTGCCCTGTGTCCCCAACCCAATCTAAATCCTCTCTAAAACAAGCACAATGCTGCAGTAAAAATAAGCGTGGCACTTTGCTTGAACTTCTGTACATATTCTCAAATACTGCTTCAGGGACAAAATATAAGTCTGCAGGCCTGATAGTGGCACTGTGAGGGTGTAGTGTTCACCGCAGTCCGGAAAACAAACTGAGACGTGGATGAAAGCTGGAGTGACAACTTTTCTATTCTTAGGTCCCTGACAGATTAGAGAAGACCTGCACTAATAATCATGCAGGTGCACCAGACAGGACACTTTCAGACTCTTCTTTGGTAATTAGCAAGCATTAAAAAGCAGTGTGAACATGCAAACGGAAGCTTTTTGTGCGAGTGTGCCAGTGCATTTCTATTTGTGTGAATTCAGATACAAAGTAATGTTGAGACTGATGGTTTTTAGACTCCAACCAAGTTTTTGTTAAGATTTAATGTGATTTAAATGGTGAATACAAAGCTGTTTCTTAGAGCGGTACGTTACTGAGTGATGTTTGATGTTTTAGTTGTGGTAAAAGTGGTAATTACCCAGTTTGACACTGAATTTAACATTTTAGTGTTTAATATTACACAGTAAAGTCAGATTAATGTAATTGCCATATTCACTTTGGTCAGCCACACTTCCAACACAATGAGCTGTTTCATGTAGTCTGATGATCGGACCCAGTACACCACTTACACTGATCAGCCACAACATTATGACCACTGACAGGTGAAGTGAATAACATTGATCATATTTGTACTATGTGCTGTTCTGATGGAAAACCTTGGATTTTAACATCCATGTTGATGAGACTTAGACACCCAAATAAACATTGTCCCACAACAAACACACTCCCTCATGCAAATGGAAATCCCAAATGTCACTGGTCTACCCCTGCAGGAAAATGCACCCCACCACATGGAAAAAACATCAAACAATCAGGAACATGTTGAGGAACATGACAATGGCCCAACATGTTGATTTGACCTCCAAACTTCCTACACCCCATTGTGATCAAGCATCAACAGGATGCAGTGGAACAAGTTTGAGGCCCCACTGCACAAGCCAGAGCACCCAAAGGATCCACTGCCAACGTCCTGGTTCCAGACCCCATAGGACACCCTGAGAGGTCCTCTTGTCCATGTCCAATGGTTCAGAGCAGAGGCACATGTTCATCTCCATTTCCTGTTAATGGAAAACTGACCAGATGTTGGATGAGAAGTAGGTTCAATTCAGAGTTCACAGACTAAGAATCAAACTAGCTGCCTCTCCAACTGGGGACAAAACAGTCTTTACACTGTAAAGCTCTACATTCAGTCTGAAGTTATTGTGAATCACTGATATTAATTCTCTGTCAAAATACTAAAAAGAGTAAAGAGATGAAGAGTAAAACACAGAACAAACCGTCACCTTTGTAGGTGAAAAGACAGATGAACCTTTAATCTGCTCCGGCCTGATAAACTGTAGGTCAGTATTACGAATCAAACCAGTAAAAAACACTGCTGTCACTCAAAACTCGGCAAATTTCATCTACAGGGATTTTCATTAGTCAATTTAATACCTCTGAAGTTTGACATTGTGGATTACAGTTGAAAGTAGGATCAGAAAGCAAATCAGCAAGTCATATTCCACTAATCTTTCTCGCTGTTTGACTGATTCCAGCGATGCCACCGCCCACACAAACAATACAAATCAGACAGATTCACACAAATTTATGATTTAGGAGACTTTTTTTCCCCCTTAATTCTTTCTGTGAAGGGCAGGAAGAAGGAGCAGTTAATGACTGTTGACAGTGTGTGGCTTTAAAGTGGATGTTTAGTTAAAAAGTCTCTGTGTGTGTGTTTAGTCTTGTTGTGTTTTATGAGGACCGATTTGGACTCAGAACCCTTGTTGTGAGGACATTCTGGGGGTTGTTCTTAAAACTTTAAAGGGCCATTTGAGGGCTTGGTTTTACGGGGAAGATTAGAAGTGAGTTGGAGTTTGACGCTTAGTTGAGATGTTTAAGGTTCGGGCAAGGAGCTTTGGAATGCATTATGTCAGTGAGGGTCCTTACAAAGATAGGACAAACACAGTGTGTATAAATGTGTGTGTGTGCGAGAGAGAGATTGGGTGTGTGATTATAATCCTCCCTCAGTGTAATAGTCTTCCGTCCTTTCCAAATATTACACACAGACCAACAAGCCAGTGTGTGTGTGTGTGTGTGTGTGTGTGTGATACTGACAGCCCAGTCTGTGCAGATAAAGTGATCAGAAGATGAACTTTGCTTTGAACTCAGTCTGAACTTTATCAAGGTCAGTTTTCTGAATTTAATTTAGATTCTAAGTTAGTTAATTGATTATTGACACCAAAACACTGCTTAATGTGTGTGTGTGTGTGCATTTTATATGGGCTAGCTGGATGTTTCAATCCTCAAGCAGAAAATACAGTGACTCATATGTTTTATCTTTACACCTTAACTGCACTGCTCAATGACAACTTAGCCAATATTTAGATTAAACCCAAATTAAAGGGTAATGACGTCTGTAAAATGCTGCACAGCTCAACGTCAGCAGACTCTCTGGCTGATTTGAGTGTTACGTTCACCCCCTGATTTTCTGAGTGTTTTTGTTTTTAAATTGCTGCTGAACGGAGACCTGCTCCTCTGTCTGCAGAGTAAAGATGCTGACAGATCAGGTGAAGTGAACTCTCATTATGCAACAAAAACAAGGCAGCAGGAGTAAACTGGTGAGGAGGAGGAGGAGGAGGAGGAGGAGGCTGCTTCTCCTGAGAGCAGGACGCGTTCACCAGAGGAAATCAGCTCAGTCAGTCAGTTTGATTTCACATAAAGACAAACGTTTCCTGCTTGTTAGTCTCACTTTGTAACTGCGGTTGCTAAAATGTGAGAGAATTAACTTTCCTCAAAACATCCTCAGCAAAACTAAGTGACTAGAAAGCTCATGTTTCATTCTGTGCAGTCGTTCCTTGATCCTGTCAGCCTAATAATTATATTTGCAAGCTGTCTTTACAGTGCATAACCTGCACTGAATGCTGATTTATCTTTTGTCGCAGGTTTTTACTTTTAGGTCGAGACTCAAGTCGTTGTTGTTGAGGTAACTGAGTTGGTCAGCATCTAGGAAATATGTAACTTTACTCTCTTGCACACAGAAGACAAGATAAAAATGGTCGTACAGTAAATATGAAGTTGTAGGCAAGACTAACAGACTATTCTAGCCCCCGAGAAACTCAACTTTATATCTTGTTTCTTTAACACATATAACTGAAGTGTAAAAATGATGATTTGGATGCTGAGTGCCAGGCTATTTTTCGGCCCGTTAAATCCTGCTCTTCACCGGCTGCATTTAAAGACTTCAGCAGGTTACAGGGAGGAGCTGGACTCAAACTCTCAGGAAGAAAGCCGTTCTGTTTGTCCCCACATGACTGTTGTCGCAGCTTAAAAAGTTCTGCTTAAAAACTAGAAACACTCCGTTTACTAAAGACTCTCTCTCTATACGTGGTTTGTCAGGTCACACCTGTCTGTTTGAAACAGCAGCTCCATCGAGCATCGTCACTTCAGTGAACACATTTGCCTTCATGTTATCTGGTCAGTTGATGAGACTGTCAGCGTTGGAGCAGCTGCTTTGCCAGATGCTGCGTCATCTCTGCAGTGCGATACAGAGAAGAGGAGAAACTCAGGGTGAGTCTTGTTTCTGTCTGTCTGCAGCTCCAAATTGAAATATCTTAACACGTCCTCGAAGGATTCGTGGTCCCCAGAGAATAGATCCGAATGACTTCACTGACCCCGACCTCTTACACCATTTACATGGTTTACATTTGTAGTTTGTCGTGAAGTGTTTTGATCTTTGGAAGGAGCCAAATCTTGCACCATCATCAGAAATAGTTTGTTCTCTGGTTTGTGACAAATACTTAAAAAGCTATTGATTAGTCTTTATCACAGCACCAGTTGACGAACCTCTGTATGTAGGAGACAAGTTTTCATTTTTATTAGAGTAATTTGGTGGCACACATGCACTAAATTGGAGCTTACACTCACTATTTGTGTTACCGATTAATCTGAAGTTTATTTTCTCAGTCAGTAAATCATCAGAAAACAGTGAGAAATTCCCATCACAATTTCCCAAATCCCAAGCTGGAATCTTGTAATGTGTTGTTCTGTCTGACCAGCAATCCAGAACCCAAAATATTAAATATAATATAATAGAAGACCCAGAAATTCTGCAAACTCTTACATTTACGGTTCATACACAGAAGTTCTTTAAATCAACGTGTCTACTGCTGCTGTCTGTGGATTTTCACTATGGATCCTATGTTTTCGGGGTCTATGTTCCCCCTCACAGTGACTGATATTGTGTTTGGCCAATAATTCCACTTGTCTGCAGTTAAATACATTTAAAAGAAATTGAGTAAATGGTCCCATTTATTAATGTTTCTTCATGATTTTCATGTGCCTGTTTTTTTCAATCCACACATGATAATTTGTTCTAAACTACTCACAGAACCATTTATTTTGAAAAATTACTTTAAAACCATTTGAAATAAGTTCTTTACTCAGTGTGATGGATGCACATAGAACCATGTTGTAAATGGTTCCTTAAAGAGTTCTTTAGAGAACCATTCACGGCACCTAGAGGAACTATTTTTGATGGTTCATGGACACACCTTGGAGGGTTCTTTAAAGAAATGTTGGCAGAGATGGATCTTTTGTGAAACTAGTAATAGCTCATCTATGGCATCACTCCAAAGAACCATTTCTGGTTCCAATAGTAAAACCAGGAGAAAGGTGAATGCATCAGTGGGTAGAAGAAGTCGCCTAGCGGGTGCTCTTCAGGATCAGTGGGAAAAAACCATTATAATAGCAAAAGAGAGAGGTCCGAGGCACTCCGGATAAGTTACTTAAAAGTCCTTTAATAAATCATGGACCGCAGTTGACGCGTTTCGGCCACCTCAGGGCCTTCATCAGAACGTAATGACAAAATACAGGGCACAGGTGTGCCTAATAAAGGGTAAAATCAGGTCACATGACCACATCACAATGATAACAAGGCATCACTATATGGTGGTAGAATAGTGGCAGGGAAAAAAACAACAAAAGAAACTTTAAAAATTGAGGAGTCTGTAGCCTCACGTAGATGTTTCTGGTTCCAGTTTGGATCTTTCTGTTTTTGGATATAACAGAAAAGTAACAACAGAAAAGTGACAATGAAATATGAAAAGCAAATACGTGAAGAGTTTTTAAAGGTGGGATGGTTTTGAAACAGTGGTGTCTGAGCCTTTATGCAGGATGAGTGTGGTGGATGACAGTTATGTTTCATCTCCAACTCGATGAGGAACGGAGCAGAAATAAACGCAGCACTAAGCCATCACAGGGAACATCTGCTCTCTGTCACAGAGACTCTGCAGCGATGCAAACCAGTCGCTCTCTCTCCTCCTGCAGCTGTTGTTTGACAACAAACTCTCTTTGTCGCCCTCATCCACGAAAGATGGATCATCTAAAAACAGACAGAGGAGAGATCAATCTCTGAATTAGACAAAGAGACGTGAGGCGTATCACATCTGCTGCGGCCCACGCTAACAATGCTTTTACAGTGTAAACAGGGACATGAGCAAATATGAAGAGAAAAAAACCCACAATTTTAATTTGTGTTAACAGCCCCGGTGAGCAGCTTGTGAAGTTACTGTCATGGTTGAGGGCTTAACTACCCAAAGCAAAGCCTTCTGAGCTCTGCTGAGTAGTTACTGATAGAGGCGGCACTCAGCTATTTTCTGCAGTATTAGTGGAAATGTTAAAATGGAAAAACCTAACACAACATAGATAAGAAAAAATAGAACAGTGGAGATGTAATCCGAAAAACTGTGATGGGTCGGCTTCACATAAGTCACCCTGGGAGATAAAACCATCCCTTCTTCTGAACCGACTGCAGCAGATAACGTCTGAAGGGATGCTGCATTCTCGCAATAATCCTCCCTAAATGTACGATTTGAGACTGTAAAAAGAATGAATTCATTTATGTTGAAAGGGTTGTTGTTCTATATGAGGATAGATACAGCTTAGGAGTCTTTGGGGAAAAATTAAAAACTCACCAGAGGAGAAAAGAGGGATTTGGGAGGTCACAAATCTTCCTGTGTGGCAGGTATTTTCCATTCATAAACAACAGCAGCCAATTAACCTTTGACACCGGGCCAGGATTGGAGTGTCAGTCTTTGTCGATTCTTGGAAATATTGCTTTTTAGTTCCTGTTCTAATGGCTGCTTTTATGGACTGAGTATGTAAATCACGCTGGATGGTTTCAGATTTATCGCCAAAGCACGATGGTCTGTAGGTTTGTCTTCTTAAAATGCTAATCAGTTTAAGTCTCCTGTTTTTCTCCTGGCAGTCGTCTGTGGAGCGAGGAAAAAAAAATCAGGTCAAGAACTGAGACTCACAACCTCCGTCATACATGAGCTGATGGGAAATACATAAAGCTGTCGTTACACTGGAAGAAATTAGCTTCAGCATTGTGTTGAGTCAGCAGTTTAAATGTGAGATTCTTGACGTGACAAAGCTATTTATCCTCTGTCTTTTGAGCAAATGATTGATTATTAGTTTAGCTTGGGCTTCTTATATTATATCATCCAATTAGAAATAATCAAAAGCTTGTTTATTGTCATTTTTATGAGTGTAATATATTCCCCCGAGCTGCAAAAGTAATTACACACTTTCAACTCTTTTCTTTCACTTTATGCAGAACAGTTGATGTGCTTCAGTAGCTGCTGGGTAAAACTTTTTTTTTTTTACTTTTCATTCTTTCGGTGACTTTAAAGTTGTTTACATTTGTTATTATGCTGATTCAATAATTTATGACTGACAAGCAATAACAAAACATTCCCAGGTCCACACAGCGCCCCGAACAGCTCATCTTACCCATTTAATCAGTTACTTCCTCTGCAGTCGCTGTTGGCCGTGAAAACAGATTGTACATCCCTGCAGCCAATACCCAAAGCTCCTGGTGTTGTAACTGTTGCAGGTGAAAACAAAAGCCCATATAGTGGTGTATTTTACAGCGTGGAAGCCTGAATCCCAGAGCCTTGATATAAAATCTCTTAAAGCGACCTCTCGAAAACTTCTCATCTCAAAAGACACCAGGGGCTGTTTGGCCCCGCGACCTGATGGGATTACAGCTATGTTGTTCTCAGCATATTTACTTTGTTTTGATAGCTGCTACCAAAGGATGGTGATTTCACAGAATGCAGGCCTAAATCCATAAGTCAGATTCTAGACATGGAAAACAAGCTGACCAAAAATTTGTCAGATTAAGTGTTGGTGCTCTACAGGCCAAAAATGATTGTATCTAATATCTGAATATAATATACACTGATCATAACATTACGACCACCTGTCTAATATTGTTTTGGTCCCTTTTATGTGCTCAAAAATGCTCTGAACCATTGGACATGGACAAGAGGACCTCTCATGGTGTCCTATGGGGTCTGGAACCAGGACATTGACACTGGATCCTTTGGGTACTCTGACTTGTAAATAAATATTACTCACTGTAGTAGAATATGAGGTTTACTGTTAAATACTGTAACCAGACTTCCCAATAACACACTGTATTTATATACTGCATAACGAACTATAACTATGGTATAAAAATGTAGCTATAGCATAAACTACAAAGAAAATTATTTAACTTAGATGTAAAAGAAATATGTATATTAAAATTGCTTCTCTCTCAGAGCATCACTAAAAAGTTATCAATAATATGCTTAGCTGGTGAAATCAAGTCGCTTCTCTAAACCTGCTTTGTGACTGTTGTGCGAGAACTTTTTGCTCAAATCCCACCATTGGTTCTGGTAATTTCTTTCCCTTGCTCCAAAAAAAGCACCAGATTTGACACCATATTTTGCAAAAACTGTACACTAATGTCAGAATTTGCCTGGATTTTTTTTAAGTAACTTGTTGCATTGTGGGTGAGCATTTGCAGTTATTCATATTAAAAATCATTGGACTGGATACTGGAAAGATGCTTAAAAAATGAAGTCATACATGAATTTAATCATATAAATGGAAGGTAATGGGCGACGATGAGGTCTCTCAAACAAAACACCTATTTTCAAATAGATAAACAAGCATTCTGCTGACTGTGTGTGTGTGAATCTGCTTTTTTCTCTGTCAGGGTGGGGGCGCTAAAAAAATAAAAATAAAAAAATGTTGTCTAAAATGTTAATCTGATACGGCTAAAACCCGCCTGGCCTCTATTCGGAGCCAGCAGATTGCACTTTGAGCTCATTGTGTCACTTTCTGTCCAAAATATAAACATGATGGAGGCAAAGCCTTCAAATGTGCAGCTGCCAGAACTCTGAGTGTGTGAAGCTGCTGCCTGTTTGTTGGATCACACGCGTTTTCCAGCAGTTTGGCAGCTAGATTATGTCTCATATGGGCCACACTGGTTTTACTTTAATTTGATTAATTTGCTTCAACACTTGTAATCACAGGGACGGATTTCTCTCGTCTACAGTAGTTTGAACAATTACAGTCGATCGCTGATGGATGGTCGGTGGGGTTTACTGTGCACTGCTGTCTCTCTCTCCGTCTCGTGCTGTTTGCTTGAAGGCACATCAATAGACCTCTGTTCTCCCGCCGAATTGAACTGACTCAATAAAAAGGATTGCCTGGACAGAAGTGGAGGTGGAGGGCACAAATCAGACCACCGGGACACTTGTTGTTGATGTTCATTATGAGCACAAACACACACACACACACAGCGCACATCCATCTGAGATATGTTTGCTCAGGTATGTATGCTGCACTTTTATATGTGCATGTGGGAGTGCTTTCTGTGCTTCAGTGCATTTGTTTATGGAAGTCTGTCAGCGCACTGTGATTCATCTCAACACCGAGCTCCTGGTCTCAGACGTTTCCCTCCGTGTGTGTGTGTGTGATCCATGTTGGCTCAGATAGGACTACATATTTCTCCTCCCAAAAAACGCTGAAGATGAAGTGTGGTGTGTGCGCGTGGCATGAACCTTCACCTCTGTTTTATTGGGTTCGTGAGAAAAAAACAGCACCCGCATGGGTTAGACGCTCTGATCAACACTTCAGATTTGCTCTCCTGCACTGAAAGGCAATAACATATGATTAATTTGATTGCCTCTGCTCAGAGACACGTTAGGAAGTTGTGTAATTATGTACAAACAATCCTCTTATGACCTGTTCTGCACTGTAACATGTCCCGGTTTGGTTTTGTCGTCGAGAAGTTTTAATCATAGAGGTTGTGTTTTTGACATGCCCATGGATGCCCTGATAAAGGAGTCCACCAGGCACTGAAGTATATTTCTTCAAATACCACTGAGGTAGGACATGAACCTCGATGGATGATCTTAATATTTGGCACCTTTGTTCATAGATTGGTGGTTGGGGTGTTGTGTGCTGCTGCTTCTGGGCTCCACATGTATCTGTGCTAAGCTAGGCTAACTGTAATGGAGCAAATAGCAGACCATTAGTTAACAGAATTTCAAGCATATTCAACATTATTTCTGCATGAATCACTTAAGCCTAAAATATTCCACCAGCAGCTCATATGACGGACAGCTGGTGCAAAGATCTTGACAGCTGTGAATTAGCAGGGGGTTGCATTCTTAGATTTTGATGCAACCTTTGATTGAATAAATCATGATTTATCAACTCCTGCACGTTATGGGCTCTCACCAACGTCCCTACTTTGTATGAAAAGCTCCTCGTCTGGCAGAAGGCGAAGAGTTTACTATGACGCCGATCTTTGGCGACAGCTGCAGCGCTCTGTCACAAGGCAGCTGTCTCGGTCCACTTCTCTCCTCTGTCTTCACCAGTGACTTACCTTTTTAAAGTGATTTTATTGCCCTTATTCGGTGGAGGCTGTGAAGAGAGCCAGAAAATATGGGGAGGAGAGAGGGGAATGACATGTGGCAAATGGTCCCCAGTGGGTGATTGAATCGGACTCACTGCTCAGGACATTTGCACTCATATATTAATGCTCCCCAACCACTCTGCTGTCCAGTCGCCCCACCAATGACTTACCTCAGTGTTAAACAAATGTGCAATTGTATGTAATGTAGATAGATGATTGTACTCAACTAATAACAGCACTGAATTATCTAATGTATTAAATTTGGAGCTGGGTCTGTAATAATTCAATCCATCCATCCATCCATCCATCATCTATACGCCGCTTAATCCTTTGTAGGGACATGGGGGGGCTGGAGTCTATCCCAGCCGAATCAGTCGAAGGCAGGGGACACCTTGGACAGGTCGCCAGTCTATCACAGGGCTACACATGTACCCCTTTTCCACCAAGAAGAACCAGGTGCTAGTTCGGTGCTGGTGTCTAGTTGGTTTAAATCTTGTTCCTCCTAAGAACCTGTTTGCTTGTCCATTGGCAAGGAGCCAAGCTGAAACCACACCATTGCGTCACTGTAAAACAACTATGCTTACATCGATTACATAGCAGTTCAACAAACGCAATAAGTTGATAATAATATCTATGTTTATCTTTATAGAAGGTCTTAAGGCTGTTTGCAAAGCGGAGGTTGCCTGTTGCCTGGGCACATCGACGACCGCCAGTACTGGTGGGACACAATTGTACCGGATTTCAGAGCGTAACCGTGTGTGCAAACCTTCCATGTGTCCTGGGAGTCATTCCAATACATTTGTGATCAGATCAGGGACATTCTGGAGAAAAAGGACACAAATTACCGCTTGTGTGTACCTTTCCACTGGTGATCAGTGGTCACGATAACCCCACCACCATCCTCTGATGTAGTCGGTGCTTAGCTATGGCCCAGAAAAGAGCTGGTGCTTCCTAAGCAAACTCACACTGCAGAGGGAGAACCTGCAAACTCAGCACAGAAGGACAGCGACGGTGCTAACAACCAAGCCACCGTGCAGCACAGCCCTAATTCACTTCAATTTAGTTTAATGAAATTTTATTTGTAGAGCCCCAATCCACAACATACTGTATATCAGGTTCCTTTGGATTCTCTAAGCAAGCAGTCTGCGACAGCCGGAAGGAACCAAAAAACAAACAAACAAAAAATTATGTTAAATATATCTAAATAAAGATTCTTGATAACTGGAAATAGACTACACTTATCTAACAGTCCGTAACTGAATGTCTTGGTAGAGGGATCAAAATTGGAACAAGTCACATACTGGGAATGATCTGGACCTTTATGTTTCATGATCCCAGCATATTGACTATCATTTAGATATTCGCGAAAGGTTTAGCTGTTGACAGAAAAATGTGTGTTTTGCCACTCCTTCATTTATGAAAAATGTCATATGCATATTCTACAGCCGTGTGGTCTGCTGCTAATAAGGAAAAATCTTAACAGACATCAACTTGTGCAGAATAAAGATTCCAGGTCAAAAGGTCAAAGGTCAATGTTGCAGGGCTAATTAGTGCAAAATCCCCTTATAATCTACTATATAAGCTTGCAGTGATGAACTTTGGTATATCTAAGGGTAGGACTACCACATTGCAATTTTTGGCCTTGAACTTGACCTTTGACTTTGAACTTACTGCGGTTTGTCTGTCTGTCTGTATGTATGAATGTACGTGTGTGGGTGTGTATGTCCGCACCATAACTCAATACCAAAGACAGGATAATCAAACTCAGCACAGATATTGATCTTGACCTACCCTGGTCGCCCATTAATTTTGGGGTCAAAAGGTCAAAGGTCAAGGTCACAGGGCTACCTGCCATGTTTAGGGTCTGCATCTCACTTGAGTGCATTCTAGTTATCATTTGGGTTTGTTTGCATTTCTTTACTACAATCACAGTCGTATTGGATGGCGCTAAGCCCAGGATGCAGCAATAGTTCAAAAATAGTGGTGGGTGAGTTGCTATGGTGGAACATTTGTATGCAGAAACTAGCAGGACTGCCTTATTGCACGATCCAAATCCTCTGGAAAACTTGATGTTTTCTGTGTGGTATGTTGACGCCTGGAGGTCGTTGTTGTTGTTGTTGTTAAGGAGATTTTTTTCAAAAGGTAGCAGATAGATGAAGGAAGGTGATAACAAAGTCGTGTGAAATGCACAACAAAAATGGCATCTGGTGAGTCAGATTAGTACATGAGTGATGGCTGAAGGAGTTTGGATTACTGCTTTGTTTATTGTGTCCAGCTTGACGATGCAGTCTTTGCTTCTTGTTTGGTAGGATACTGTTACGCGTGCTCATGAGCATTTTTTGTATTTTGAGATTCTAGACCACAGGAAGATACCACTGCGGAATACAAGTAAACCAACAGCTTCATATTCAACAGATGTAAGAGTTTATCAATCATTTCAACTATCTCTTCTGTGTGTGTGTGTGAAAAACTTGCTCTCAGCAAGACTTAAACTCACCAAATCACATGACTTTTCTTACTGACATCTTGTTTGCCATCATTACACTCCCATCATTTTCTCTTTTTTGTAGATTCATGAAGTTATTGCCTCTGATTACTGCAGGCCTCACTGTTGCATCATGAGGACAAATAATCACTTCTTGTCCCAGGTGACCCTATTCCTCATGGTCGGGTTGTTTTTGAAGTTGAGAAATGTGCTCTCAGGAGGTCCAGGGTCTTAATTGTTCCCCATGGAAGGGGCAGAACACGTCCTGCTCTGCTTGCAGGGAGATGCTTTTTTTTAAAACTACAAACTGTTCAACCAACCATCAGAAACACCATTTTATATAAAAATGACTTTCAAACTTAGCACCCACTTCTTCATACGGTGATGTGTGGATGGCATTGTGTTGAGTTCAGCTCCTATCTCAGCAGGAGGCCAAAGTGTGATGGTGATGAGCTGCTGTTACTGTATGTGATTCTCTACATATTTGTTGTCTGCACAAATGGCACGCAGGAAATGATGATGCAGGGGTTTTTTTTGTCATTGCACAGTGTTTATCTCTTGCTGTGCTCCGCAGAAGAAAATCACAACTCAATCTGTCAAATAGACTGAAAATTGGATTCTGCTTTATCTGTTTTTAGCATAGGTTTCCCAGCCTTTGGCAGCTCCAACAGTTTCTATCTCTGATGACTGCACTGTAGTTACTCGGTCCACATTGTGCAGCAGATAAAAATGGCTGATTACTGCGATGAGGCACCCTGTCACTCTAATTTACACAAATCGCACACTCCCACTCTGACTGCTGCTCAACCACATTAACACCGGAGCAAATGTCTGGCAGTCAAACCCAGAGAGCCTAATTTAATCTACATGCACACTTCCACACAAATAATCCTACTGTGACATTCATTCCTACCAACAATATGCACATTTGGTATTTGTTGTTCTTCAGAGCATGTAATTATGCAGTTTTAGATGCGGTTGTCTCGGTGGCATCACATCAGTGAGGGGGACTTTAGTGTAAGTGATTATTCCAGTTGATGCATTTCAGCTGATACTCCTGATTAGCTGCATGATGAGAAGCTGCAGGAGGTTAGAGGAGGTCTGCCCTGAAAAGCTAATGGTGACAGGTGGGTGAGAAAAACAGCTACATGGGCCACTGCACTGTTTTCCACACAGACCTGACTGGACAGCTTCCTGGACATTCAGAGGAGTGATTACCTGCTGAGTTGCATATGCAGCCGCAACATTAAAACCACAGACAGGCAAATTTTCGTTACAGTGCAGTGTTCTGCTGAGAAACCTTTGCTTCTGGCATTCATGTGGATGTTACTTTGACATGTAACACCTACCTGAACATGCTGCAGTACATCTCCACATGGCAACAGCACTGTTACAAACCAGCAGCTTCCCCCAGTGCAACAGCGCACCCTTCCACACCTATAGAAGCTCTTAGGAACATGACAAACAGCTCAAGGCATTGACCCAGCCTCCAAACTCCCCACATCACATTCCGATCAAGCATGTAGTAGAGCGTGTACTAGAACAGGTACATCAGCATACTCTGCCAACTCACCAATACCAGACACCACCAAAGGTCCAGTTTTCATGCTGTGCAGGTTCAGAACTGTTTTGGCAGCACCTACACAATATTAGACAGGTGGATTTAATGTTGGTGGTTGATCAGTGGTGTGACCTAGTGACATACACAGATCAGGCATAACATTATGACCACCGCTTAATAATGTGCTGGTCCCTCTTATGTGCCCAAAAACGCTCTGAACCATTGGACATGAACAAGAGGACCTTTCAGGGTGTCCTATGGGGTCTTGCCTTATATATTCTATTATGTTGCGTTGTTCTTTTTTTCCTTCTCCTGCATTATTTGTTTTTTGTTCTTGAAATGCAGCATCATGTCCACCCTCTGACTCTGTTAAATGTGGGAATAACTGCACACATTTCAGGCAGTCTTTCAGTTCAATCCTAATGCATTTTCTCATCCCTGCACAGGTGGCCAATCCCTGTGTGAAGAGGTTGAATGTTTGATTTAGGGTTAGGTTAAGGTTTAAGTTACACAAAATGTTGCACAAAGCTTCACCAATCCAATGTTAGAAATAGAGTTTCCAAAGTGTCTGGGCTGTTTGAAATCCAATTTCAATCCAAGTGCACCTGCAGCTAAAGTCCAGCCTCACAGGACCACTGGAGCTGGTTATCTTCTTTGATCTAGCGATAGTCCTCCTAGCACTAGATTGTGTCTTAACCGACTCCGGCCTCAGCATCTTCACCTCCATGTTCACCTGCAGCCTGCACTCCATCAGTTTTTTTCCTCCTCTTTCCATCTCTGGATTATCTGTACCCTCACCCCCTCCCTGCAACTGAACAGCTCACTCCAGCTTACTCTTCTTACTCCATTCAGCTGCTTACTGCGCTGAGCTGTATTGATGGTCATCTGAAACATTCATTCTGCTTCAGTTGTTTGTCTCTTCAAATCTTGTCAGTCATGCCTGTGCAAAAGAAGAAAAAAAGAAATCCGTAAGCTCCGACGACACTCAGGGATGCTTAACATCTTTGTTTTGCAGGAAGGTTGTTTGCAGCACAACTCGGCTAAAGCAGATGTGCAGAAGCCGATCATCCAAATCACATGTGTAGATCTGTGAAAGGTGTAAGCAGTTGGGGTTAAAGTTCACTTGACCCCAGCAGACAGCAATGCTAGTGAATATTGTAAGAGGATAAATGAATAATCAGCGTTTCAGCGTCAGTATTTAGTTTTCTGATACCATCAAACTCCTTACGGCTCATGCATTCTGACCTATCTGTTATAAACCCTTCATTCCATGTCAAGTGTAATTAACACTCCAGGTTTTTAGGTTGATCAGATATCAGAGTAATGCACAGAGATTTAACCATAACAGCATGTTGGGGGTTTCTCAGCACACGCATACATTAGTGAGAGACTCATCAGGCAGCTGCTCTGCTGATACACACACACACACACACACACACACACACACACACACACACACACACACACACACACGCTGTAATGTCATGTTTCCATCACGTCAGAGGACATCACATTGATTTACATTAATTTCCTAGAGAATTACCCCAACCACTGCTTACATAACCCCTTACTTATTCCGTAACCTTCGACCTTCAGACCAACATGTAATGATTTCCATCATGAGGACTTGCTCATGTGCATAAATGGGAGGTGAGTCCCCGCATTAGCCGTGCATCCGTGATGTATTTTTATGGCCATTTTGAACTTGCAGAAAATGTTAATGAAAATTTGAGAAAACTTTCTAAAGTTTGGAAAACTCTTGTGCGCTTGCTTGAGGTGGATTTGACTTTTTTTTAAAAATAAAACAAAAGTCCTTCTTCAGCTATTAATTAAACCTCCACATCTCACCTCTGTGTATAAAAGTTTACATATATATTTTTTAATGAAAATAATCTCTTTGTGCCTTAAAATGGCTTAGATGTAACCCCACACTGTTGCTAAAATGTGCAGATCTGTGAAGCCCTTGCATCTCTCTCTATTCACTTGTTGCAGCTCGAGCACTCCAGCTCACCCAAGACTCTGCTTGAACACTGTAAATCTACCTTATGCTACACAATGGCAAATTGGAGTATTAGAGTATTTTAGTCACATGTGTTCAAACTAGAAAGGTAGAAGAGGTAGAAGAATCCTGCAAGTTTACAGGAGTGGTTCTTTAGTTTTGTTACATATGAAGCCTCAGCAATCTGTGCTTTTGAGACTAGCATTGGTACACTCCAGCTTCAAGGTTAAAATGCTCAGCCGTAGCATTGAACTGTCTTCCAACATATAAAAACACCATATGAACACGCTAACAAGGTAAAAAACATGAAAAAATATGACCTTTAATGCACTTCATGGGAGATGGAATAAGTTCTGACATAGTGAACATGTAACTGACATGACTGATGAGCTGTTTCTGCTTCTAGAGACTCTGGACAAGATGAACCATCACTAATATCAGCTGACATGAAGGAATAATCACAACTTTGCCCAGTTGTTCAAAATTTCTGAAGACCTCAGGATCGTTATCAGACTTCTGCAGCTTGATGCTTGATAATGAGCTGATCATTTGAATCAGGTGTGTCGGAAGAGGGAAGCATCTAAAACAGGGGTGGGCAATCCTGGTCCTCGAGGGCAGCTATCCTGCATGTTTTAGATGTTTCCTTCTTCCAACACACCTGATTCAAATGATCAGCTCATCATCGAGCTCTGCAGAAGCCTGATAGCGATCCTGATCATTTGAATCAGGTGTGTCGGAAGAGGGAAGCATCTAAAACGTGCAGGATAGTGGCCCTCGAGGACCAGGATTTGACACCCCTGCTCTGCATCCTCACCATGAGCAACACAGCCAATAGTGCCACTTTCTAATGATACTACATGGCATGATTGGTTCGCTCCAAAGCAGGGAATGGAAACAGGCATGATTAGCATTTTTTTTGTCATATTTGCAACATTTTAGAAGTTTGCTTGAGTTTTTCTTCAACTATTATGTGAAAACTAAACCGATTTATGTCTCCACAATTTGTGTAATGGAAGCACACGCACACACACACACACACACACACACACACACACACACACACAGTGACTTTATGGTGGGGAATGCTTGTTACTCTGTGTACTGAACTTTGCATCATCAGTGCTTCCTGCTGCTTGAAGTCGCTCATGTTATTCAGCAGCTGACTTTATCTCGCTGTGGACAAGCAGTGATGAGCCAGGGGCTACATTTAGGCAAAGAAAGCAGCTGTACATCTGCGTTTGATGTGTTTGTGTTATTTAGAAGACACTAATGTTTAATATAATACTTGTGGGCCTTCACAATTTTCCTCAAATGCAATTGTCTTATCATATAAACCTCACACAACATAAAACAGCACTCCCAAACCTCTAAACTTCCTCTACAGCGTTTGCTCTTCTTCTTACTCTTTACTCTGCTTTCTTTGGATTACTGTCTGTAACAACATGAATAGGAGGCTCACCCTCAGAGGCTACATTACAGCCTGACAAAACAACTTTAGTTTTTAGAAACCCTTGCAGCAGAAAGCTTTATTCAGCCATTACACAGTGAGAAGGTACCTTAACAGTCACAAAGGCCAAGACAATGTAGAAACTGGTTTTGAAGTTTTGTTGTTGTGTTTAATGTTTCCTCGTAGAAGGACACGAGAGAGTACATGGCCAAGAAAGACAAGTTGGAGCAAAGGCTTTCATTGATTGGGGCAGGACGGATGTGATGAAACAGCAGCAGACACTGGAGGTAATAATCATCCATAACAAAAGCCATTAACCCAACCTGCAGCCGCCAACATATCTGACTTTATTTGAATAGGAATATATTTCAGTCTGTGTTCGTTCAGATCTACTGAGCCGGCACTCTGACCACAGGTTATCATTTCGTTATTTTTTGAAATCATCAGTTCGTTTCATGTCTAAACTCAGCTGGGATTTGTGCTGCATAACTTTGCATAAACCCAAAGTTCCCACGTTGTCGCTGTTGTTGCCTTTCGGAAAATTAAATCAGAGTGAAGCGAAAAGCCTCTTAAGCACCTGGCCTATCTGCATCGCTTTCACATTCCCATTTTCACTTTCCATGTTAAATATCAACTGTAAGCCACTTTAACTAATCTAAATTTCATACACCATTAACAGGATTGCATAATTATCCATAATCTGCAATCTGCAATGACTGGCATGCAAAGCTAACGCCACAGCCTTCCTGATTTAAATTCATCATTCATGTGCGTACGTGGCTTTGTGTTCACTCACCACTACATGAGGCTGCATATGCAAGTTCATAACCACATGTCACTTTTCCATTTGAAAGGTGATCAATGGTCCATTAGGATCTTTGTCCCTTATGCGTCTCTGTCACTCTCATGTCCCACATCTCTCCATTATTCATGCCGTCACTTTACTTCCAGCAGAAAGCACTGGGAGCCCTGCAAACAAATCCTACGATTCTCTAATTATTATTCATACAGTTTAGGCTTTACGAAGGGAGTTCCTATAAATATCTCCCCCCGCTCTGTCTATTTCCCCTCCCTTCCTTTCTGTCTTTCACACACACACATTCTTCAGTTGTAAATATTCACTTGTCCCACATGCAAAAACACACACACACACTTAATATCTGCCCTCTTCAACTCTCTCTGTTTTAGTTTTTCTTCCGTTTCTCTCTGATCAGTTTCACGCAGCTCTGCAAGGACGAGATAAAGTGTCTTCTCCTTCTCCTGCATCCTCCCCCTCCCCCCCCCCAGCTCAGCACCCATCCTTCACACCACCTTGTGGAGTCCAAACCAAGGGAGGGAGACGCAGTACAGTGAGGAAAGCTCATCCTGCAGAATGAACAAAGGCGTGCTGGTGATTTAGTGGCCGGGCAACAACTGCTGCTGCTGCTGCTTGGATTTACGCCAAGCACAGGTTCGATTGGCCCAAGAAGAGTGAGTGCCCCTCTGACCTGCACAGGCAGAAAGAATGATGGCAGGTGGAGGGAGGAAGGAGATAAAAAAAGAAAGCAAAAGAATGGAGGGAGGGTGTGGTCTCCTCTGATAGGTGCACTCAAAACTCAGCAGGCAGTGAAGTGGTGATTTGGAGGGAAGCTCGGCCTTCACTGGAGCATGACAAGCACATCACTGCTCTCCTTTATTGTCCTGAGATCCTCCTCCTGAGGTGCTGTGGGCCCCTGCGATGGGAGATTTAATTTATTCAGGCTTTATCTGACAATTCACAATGCAAGATATAAGATTAGAGGAGACAGGGATGAAATGGATCCTAGTGGATCTGCGGGAGCCAGCGGGGTGCCTCATGGTAGAATAAATTGTTTGATGTAATTTTCTTCTCATGGGAGCAGCGGGATTGGATGAAGTATAATGATCCTGCTATCAAACCAGCAGCCTGGCCAGCAGTTAATGGCAACTCATATGCAAAGCCCAGGAGAGCCTTCCTCTCCTCTTCCTCCTCCTCCTGTAATTGGTCTCCTGCTGCAGCCTGGAGGCTCCTCTCCGCGGAGGAGGCGCCCCCGTGTGGCGGGCAGGGGAAGCGCGGACGCCGCGGGTGGTTTAAAAGCTCCGGCTGAGGAGGCGCTGCCCACAGAACCGAGGAGCTCTACAGCGGGAAAAGTTTACCTCCAACTACTACAGACCACTTCCAGGAGGGACTACCTGCAGAGATGGCAACTCAAGCGCAGCAGCCGCCCCACCTGCGCCTGGCCGAGCTCACCGCAGCGCAGTTCGTGGACATCTGGAAACATTTTGACGCAGACGGTCAGTGCGCGCAAGTGATGGATGTGGAATTAACTGAGAGGTCAATTAGCGTTTATTGGAAGCTCAAAATTCAATTGAGGGAAATTTGTGTGATTAGAAATGTAGGTTTTTCATTTATTTTAATTACAATAATGTTGCTCACAGTGAGAGTTTAGTCATTCTGCTGCGTTTTTTTAAAGAGTAATCCAGTGAAATCATCAACATCACCACAGAAATTTAACTAACTGCTGTAAAAAACATTATATATAATCTAATCTGAAACGAACACCAGCTTTATAAGAGATTTTGGTGATGTCAGTATTTTAGAATTTACTCAAATATCCAGTATATCTGTGATTTATCTTGGATGTTTTAACCAAAACATCTTCCAGTATCAATAATGTTGTGACTGTTTGCTGCTTTTGGGATATTTGAGTTAAGTTACAGAGAGCAGGCTGGAAAAGAGGGAGAAGAGAGTGAAAAAAGAGACAAGAAAGAGGGGGAGGAGTGGGGAGGGATGGAGGCTGAAAGATGTAAAGAGTGAAGAAGAGATGGGGGAGGGAAAGATGAGGATGCAGAGGAGGGAGGATGAGGGAGGGAAAAGGTAAGAGATGGGAGGATGCCACAGTGGAGGGGTGGAGGGGTGTTTTCTCCTGGATCTTGCTGGGTGGAGCTTCTGGGTCTTACTGGGAATGAACTGGAGAATAGATGGTGATGTGTGTGTGTGTGTGTGTGTGTGTGTGTGTGTGTGTGTGTGTGCGCGCTTGTATCACACAACTACTAATGGAAGATCCTTTATTAATGCATAAAGTCACATTCAAATTATACTCAGGTAAAAGTAAATAAAAATGAACAGAACATGAAGTATTCAAAGTAATTATTTCACAGACAGGGCTACTACAGATTTTTTTAATACCAATTACAGTAATGGAATATATCAGCTGCCTATATGCATTAACATATAGGCAGCTGTTTATTGTTTAATGTTGTGCTGGAATGAGATTTTATGCCGTTGAGTTGTTCAGTTTCATTCATATTGTTCATGTAAATATGCACAAAATCCTCATTTTTTTCCATTGTTAATATTTGCTGGAGTATTTCTTTGGCTGTTGATCAAACCAAACAACAAATCTCATAATAAAGTAAGTAAAAAGTCAGTAAAGTGGAATAAAATAAGGGAAATGGAGGTCTTAAGTGACACAAAAACCTACAATAGAAGAACTTCTGAGTAAATGTACTTGGATACAACATCAGGTGTTTACACGTGGGGCACATAAACCCAGAGTTTACTGTCACTTTGGGCCACTCCAGTTTTGCTGATGTTCTTGCTGCATCTTCAGTTGAAGGATTATTTTTTTGAGCCATTCAGAAAAAGCTGCGACCTCTACAGTTAAACCCCTTTGGAAACCCCGTCCAATAGACTCACAGTTAATTTTCATAAAACACTATTGACTAACACTGCACCAAAATATCCCACAAAGCCTCCACAGCCCGGCCTCACTACAAGCTGCTGTTTGCGTCGCGTTTCTCTCCGCTGCTCAATGACCATCATTTTTTCTTCATTTTAACGAAGCTCTTTTTGTGCATAAGCATGTAAAACCCTAACTATGACCAATGTGGTCGAGACAACTTGTCAGCAGCCATTGATGTTAAAGACCTCCTCTGTTGAAAATCAAGTTCTCTAATGTGTCCAGATGGTGTTTTTTAAATGCTGGAAGACATGTCATAGCAAAAATAAGCCAAAACTGAGCACCTTCTTCTTGACTCTGCAGTGAACTGATGGCAGTCTTATAAACTCAGACTTCAGGGGTTTCATACGCAACAAAACCTATGAACCAATCCTGTCTTCTTGCAGGGTGGAGCTTTCTGTATCTTTATACTTCATTGGAATTGCTTCCAGTTTAGACCTACAAGGCTAAATTACTCCAATATTACAACTTGCCATTGTGTAGCACAAAGTAGTAGAGCCATAGGTGAGCTGGTGTGCTCGAGCTGCAGTGAGCGGTGGAGGTGTGAGTGACAGAGAGGCAGGGACTTAATAGATCCTCACATTCCAGTACAAGCAATAGCGTAGAGTTACATCTGAACCATTTTAAGGTGAGAAGGGATTATTTTCATGGAAAATTTTAAATTATTTACTTTGATACGCAGAGAGGAGTTTTTCGGGGTTAAATCATTTACCCATGAGAGACTTTAAATCAGGTTACATGTCTTGCTATGTAATGAGAGAAACACTCACAGTTGTGTTTGGTCAGAAGAATCAGCAGACACTAATGGAGATACTTCAAATGGTCAACTGATCAATAGCTAATTGATCCAGAACTTTTCAAATCTGAACAAATGCAATGACTGTTTTTTTTGTCATGGTTAAATTATCAACAGCAGAGAGGTTAAAGAAGGTAATTACTTCCCCACCTAGATAGGTTGAATCATGGACTGAACTGCATACACTGATGAACCATAACATTATGACCACTGACAGATGAAGTGAATAACATTGATCATATTGGTACTATGTGGTGTTCTACTGGAAAACCTTGGATTTTAACATCCATGTTGATGAGACTTAGACACCCCAATAAACATTGTCCCAGAACAAGGACACTCCCTCATGAAAATGGAAATCCCAAATGTCACTGGCTGACCCCCACAGGAAAATGCACCCAACCACATGGAAAAAACACCAAGCCATCAGGAACATGTTGAGGAACATGACAATGGCCCAAGATGTTGATTTGACCTCCAAACTTCCTACACCCCATTGTGATCAAGCATCAACAGGATGCAGTGGAACAAGTTTGATTGACAGAGGCTCCACTGCACAAGTCAGAGTACCCAAAGGATCCAGTGCCAATGTCCTGGTTCCAGACCCCATAGGACACCCTGAGAGGTCCTCTTATCCAATGGTTCAGAGCATTTCTGAGCACATCAGGGGACCAACACAATATCAGGCAGGTGGTTATAATGTTATGCCTGATGAGTGTATATGGCTACAATAAGTTGAGTTCGAGTACATCTTGACACAATGTTTTACAGCACTGAACCTCAAAGTAACAACATCATTTATACACAAACTAAATCATACATAAAATCTGATGCACCGAGGTAGAAGACAAATAAATTTAGTTTGTAATTCTACTACAGACCAGTTTTAACAGTTTTTTTTACAACTAGAATGTATCAGTCATATGGTAAAAAAGATTGAGCCTCTTTATAGAAACAGTAAACTCACCAGTAAACACAGAATCCTTTGTCCACTCGTTGTAAAACAGTCTATTTCGGGGACGTGTTGGTGATGGACTTCAGTTGACTCAGATGGCATCGATGCATCTGCAGATTGTTTGTCTTTACCACAGCTGCAAAACAGAACGCTTCCCATTTGAAGGAAAAACTTTTCTTCACGGTTGATCAGACACAAAGAATGGGAGCATATTTCCCTCTTAATCATGCAAACAAAAACAACTCATCCACTTGAAGGGTGACACTGCAGCATCCAGGACCTCATGTGGCCTCATCTTTGCACCTTTAGGGGTGAAAAACTCAGTCACCCTTTTGTGATGTGTCCATCACATGACCCTGTTTCAGTCATTACGCGTTAGGCAGCTGAATTGTTTTTCCGAGGTGCCATTGAGCAATCAGCAGTTGAGCTGTGCTTGGAAATGTTTTGAGAGAGAGGGGACTGCATCTGCTCAGTGTGCAGTGGTGCGCTCCAAGTGACAGCTTAGATTTGGAATGCAGCTAAACTCTGGCAGTGAGCCCCAGTGAGCTGAGAACACAGTTACTTATGTGGGCTTTATTACAAGTCACAGGATTTGAATGCAAACATACTTCATATTATAGATTATAGTAAAGAGTTTAAATCAGGTTACTAATTTAAAGAAAAACAAAACATCATAAAATATTAAGGGGACCTGTTGTAACAGTACAAAGTGATTAATAACTTTCAGTAGAGTTGAACTGGGATCGGTCACAGCAGGATTTGTTGTTGTGGCCAGTGGTTACCTGCACTGGAGCAACATGAGTTTTACATGCACCAATCAGCCACAACATTATGACCACTGACAGGTGAAGTGAATAACATTGATCATATTGGTACTATGTGCTGTTCTGCTGGAAAACCTTGGTTTTAACATCTGTGTTGATGAGACTCAGACACCTAAATAAACATTGTCGCACAACAAGCACACTCCCTCATGCAAATGGAATTCCCAAATGTCACTGGCCTACCCCCGCAGGAAAATGCACCCCACCACATGGAAAAGACAACAAACATTTAGGAACATGTTGAGGAACATGACAATGGCCCAACATGTTATTTTGACCTCCAAAGGATCCACTACCAACATCCTGGTTCCAGACCCCTGAGAGGTCCTCTTGTCCTTGTCCAATGGTTCAGAGCATTTTTGAGCACATAAGGGGGATCACCACAATGTTAGGCAGATGTCTGTTATGTCTGAGTGGTGTATGATAAAACATTGTCTACCCAACTCCTGCAAACATGCTTTGATACTGAATGCAACTGAGCCACTAGTCACAAGGTGAAAAAAACCTGTATGTCTCTTTCTGAGTAACTTCACAAGTGTCTGAATTACACTATATTAAACAGTCTTTTTTTAGCCATGCCATCAGCGTGGCTAAAAAAAAAAGAATAACTAAATCTCAGTAAATGCTCTCTAAAAAAGAGCGAGTAAATCTCAGAAGAGGATTTCTCAAAATGTCAAACTACTGCTTTAAAGGGACGGAAAGAACATATTGCACAGAAATGATCTTTGTCTGTCGGCTGAGTATAAATGTTCTTGTGAGCCTGCAGCTCAATACATATCAGGTATGTGCTTTCTCTTCCAAAATTCTAAATTCAGGCCTTTTAGGTCAGTCTGAAGTTCTAAAATAAACATTATGCAGGTTAAAATGTTAAACTAAGCACTGAATATAACAAAATACTGAAAGTGAATTTTATATGTACGGCTTGGTGTCTCTTAGTTTGCCAGTCAATCTACTATCTATTGGACAGGTTGCTCTGAAATTTGGTCCAGACATTCATGTCGACCCTAACATGAAATATAATCACTTTGGTGTTCACTTCCCCTTTACACTTTTTCATGCAGCGCCATCAAGACTTTCAGTTTTCCTTAAGTTTATGCATGCAGACCTGATGCCATTCCCATCAGCCTCACTTGTATGTTAATGTTAAGCTAAGATGGTAAAGATGCTAAGCACTCCTTCTGCTCATGCATGCTCAAAGCACAACTGTTTGGAGTCACACAGAGCTCTTACCGGGGCTGTTTCTTAAAGCTAAAGTATGCAGGATTGTAGAAACAGAAAACATAAGCTACAAGATTACAACCGACAAAGGAAACCCCCATCCCCATGGCTCCTCTCCAGAACACATAAACACTCGTAGCCTAAGTACAGCTGGAGGACTAATCCACGACAGGGAGCAGAGTGCATCGCATTAAAACTACCTCGTGTCTAAAAACACACAAATAGGCGACATCACTACATTTGCAAAACATCCCCTTCTAAAGCTAATATAGGCTAACATAAGAAAAATATCATCAAATGACACTTGTTTACGACGAGGCTGCAGCACAGGCGGCGATACGGATCCGTATAAACATGCACTCATGAAATTGAAGGATGATGGAGGATTACAAAGACAGATCCACAAATACAAATGAATGATGATTATCTGGCATGTTTGTTGTAGGTTTAGGTGGGACAAAAAATGTGGCTGCTCTTTGCCCGCCATTCACACAAAATGCACTCAGGTAGGCAGGTACGTAGTTTGATTGGCAGGTGGGCCATCCAGTCTTGTCAAGCAGAGCAAATGCAATGATTGGACAGACTTTTTTTTACTGTTTTAGGCCTATTGCTGCCACAAATAACAGATTTTTCTCTTTGTAATATCATCATTGGTGTCAGGATGTAAAGAGACTTTCAACAAATACAACAAAAAATGCTTCTGGAATGAATTGCATACCCTAGCTTTAACCATAAAGCCCACATTCCTGTCACTTTTTCCACAGTCACACCTTCAGTCTTAGATCAGATCATCAGTTTTAGTCATCAGCGTATGATGCAAAAGTCTTGTTTATGTCCAGATTGTGTCTTCTGACACCTGGATCAGCATAAATTCTTGGTGTTTTGAAAACTGTCCTTCCCATATAATCACAGACACAACTGCATGCAGGTTGTTTCGTTGCTGAGGTGTGTTTCAGCCACTTAGCAAATTATGAAGCATAAACGTAAGTCGAAACTGGACTGAAGATGAATATCAGGTCGTATCCCTGAGGCAGCCCAGGATTTAGTCTGCTGTATCTGCTTGCTTTGTTTCTGCGCTGCTGCGCTGAGTTGTTTGTATCTAAAACACCAGCTCATCCAACGCACAGATGGTGACATGGAGCACCTATGAAAAACAGTGTGCAAATGAAGCTGGGCAGGGAGATGGGGGAGGACGGATGGGGGGGGAGGGAGGTGAGGGAGAAAATCATCAAAAAGGAGAGGAGATGAGAGGATAAGAGATTAAGAGATGAAGAAGGGAGCAGGGTGAATCTCTGCATTTTATTCTGTACGTCTGTGTTTTACTCCCAATTGAAATAATTTTTTTGTATGATAAAAGGCAAAAAATCCCAAATCCCCCGGTCGGATTGCAGACAGATGGGACTCATTCTTCTGATTAAAAAGAGAACGCTCAATGTCCTATATGTTACTCTGTGACTTGGAGGCAAACCAGTGGAGTAAATTATTGTATTAAATCATCCCCGGTCATGTGACTGTCATAAGAAGTACAAACTCCGACAGAGGGACAGAATGCTCCAATAAGCATCAAGCTGACTGCCCACTTTCGCCCTCTTAGGCAAGAAAATGCTCATTATACTGCTTACACTCCAACGGCACTTGACTGTTGTGGTCTGTTTCCGTCCTGCTGCAGCACGTCACTGAATCTCCACAGTTCTCTCCACAGCTAAATACCAATTTGGCATGAATATGTGCTATTCTGCAGACTTGACCTTGTTGTTGTGTACCATGCCTTCAGTTCAGCAAAGAGAGTTTTCAATTAAAAGTTTTCTGTTGTGTGGCGATGATATAACGTGCTAATCTTTTCCCCTCAGTGTTGCAGAACTTCACAACTCACCCAAAACACAAATAATAGCGATCCAGAGTTGTGCTTTGACTTGTGTACTGAATTCAGGGCTAAGCCAACCAAATGCTGTTAGAAATGGTCAAAGTGAATTAAGTCCAGCTGTATGCATATAAACTCTCTGTATGCAATCCTGTAAACTGCTTACTTCGGGTTCAGTCAGCTGAAACTGGACCAGCGCTCGAAGTTTGGCGACTGTTCCAAAAGTTTAAAGACCCCTAGTGACCTCTAATCTTTCATCTGACTCTTTAATCAATCTTTTAAACAGTCAACAAAGCTTGAAGCCATTCAAAGCCTCACAGCATCATTTGTGCCAAACTAATTTTGTTCCTCTGGTGTGCCGCAGGAAACGGCTACATCGAAGGGAAGGAGCTGGAGAACTTCTTCAAAGAGCTGGAGACCGCGAGACGAGGGGCAGGAGTGGTGAGTGGGAGTTCCGACGCCTCATCACCGAACACCAAAGTGACACGAGTGAATTCAATGTCACATCCTGTTTGACTTCTCCCTTCAAGCTGTTGTTCGAGAAAAAGAAAAGGGACACATTAATCACAACAAAGCGTCCCTGTGTCATGGACATTATGTTTAACAGCTACTAATGAGGGAACTGCTGCACATAGTGATGATTAGTGTGATGTTAAAAGATGAAATATTGGATCATGTTTATCAGAAACATGATAATATCGTAAATAACTAAGCACCATTAATTATCTGGTTGACACTCTGACACAGGAAACCTATTATTGGCCCAATCAATATATTTTCCTGCATTTTCCCCAACCGTCAGTAACGTTATTGTCTTCAACTGATTCCTGATCAAATACTAGAATTTAAAAATGTGCTACCGTGGCTCTAATGCAGCCAACTCTCTCGTCCAAACTGCTATCTGATTGGTTGCATGTCAGAAGTAACAGCCAATTAAAACCGGAGAATAAATATTGAAAAGTTCTTTTTTTGAACAAACATATGTAAAACATAAACTAAGAAAATGAAATTGTGTGTTGGAGTTTCTGTTTTTCTAAACTTTATCACCAAAATTTAGGTTTTTTTCTACAAATATACACCGATCAGCCACAACATTCTGACCACTGACAGGTGAAGTGAATAACATTGATCTTATTGGTACTCTGTGGTGTTCTGATGGAAAACCTTGGATTTTAACATCCATGTTGATGAGACTTAGACACCCAAATAAGCATTGTCTTACATCAAACACACTCCCTCATGCTAATGGAAATCCTAAATGTCACTGGCCTACACCCACAGGAAAATGCACCCCACCACATGGAAAAAACATCAAACAATCAGGAACATGTTGAGGAACATGACAATGGCCCAACATGTTGATTTGACCTCCAAACTTCCTACACCCCATTGTGATCAAGCATCAACAGGATGCAGTGGAACAAGTCTGATTGACAGAGGCCCCACTGCACAAGCCAGAGTACCCAAAGGATCCAGTGCCAGCGTCCTGGTTCCAGGCCCCATAGGACACCCTGAGAGGTCCTCTTGTCCATGTCAAATGTTTCAGAGCATTTTTGAGCACATAAGGGGGACCAAGACAATATTAGGCAGGTGGTCATGATGTTATGCCTGATTGATGTTTTCACATTTTTTATAGATATTGTGCCAGTATTATTATTGTATACTCGTTGCCACAATAATTGTGTAGTGACAATCATAACAGCCCTACAGCCTGGATTATGCATCAGTGTAGAAAGTGCCATATTTGACCACACGTTGACTGAGTGCTGTGAATTCCTAAACATGAGAGCAGAAAATTAATTAAATATAATGTCATTGAATGTCTTCTGGATTTTGCAACTTGCTAGATACCGTCTGTTAATTGACACTGATGACTGGTTATGTTGAGAGGAAACTTTAACACAAAGCTGAGTTGCTTTAAAAGGTTGCAGCTGACGTATTTTAATGTGTGTGATTTTGCTGTGCCTGCAGGATCCCTCACACGCTGCGTTCAAAGAGAAGATGAGGGAGTTCATGGCCAACTTTGACAAGAATGCTGATGGGAGAATTGAGATGTCAGAGGTGAGAATAAATTTTAAAAAACAGCCACATCTGAGGTGTCCTTTGGTAAAGAGACATCAGACACAGTAGATCATCTCTGTGTGTGTGTGTGACCTCTGGATGTACACAGAGAAACTATATTAAAAATACAGCAACTGTTTAGATAAAGCCTAAATATTTCTTATCCTTATCAGCTATAAGCCATAATAATAAAGTCTCTCAGTCAATAATCTTCCTGTCTCTTTATCTAGTTGGCTCAGATTCTGCCCACAGAAGAAAACTTCCTGCTTTGTTTCAGAGAGTTTGTTGGATCCAGCGCTGAATTCATGGCAGTAAGTTTGTTTGTGTCCACATCTGTTGTCCGTCACCTTGTTTGTTGTCATGCACATGCAGTCTTACATAACTCTATACATTAGATCTGCTCAGTCGGGCTCTCATGCTCATCCAAAGCCGTGATTTGCCTCGTCTGTCTCTGCTGGAGTCAAATATTTTGGAGGGAAACTTGCTCGCCGCTCACTGTTGAGCCTTACTGAGCTGTGAAATTTCCTCAAACATGCCTCAAGTCAGCGTGCCGCCGCCGTCCGTCCTGTGGGACTCATGTTCAGCTGCCCCACAATTCCTTCTGTTTCTCAGCCAAGTCAGGACGCCTCCTTCACGTGGAAACAGTCCAGTACGGGTGTAAATTGTTAATTGAAAGCCTGGATGCTGTGTCTGAAACACTCACAAAATGTTGTTCTACTGGAAACCGCACCGTGTTTGAGATTTAGGTCACAGTCATCCCTGACAGCAAACTACAATTACAATTCAGAATATCCGTGGATTAGTATTGTCAGTGACTAATATTTAAATAGGTATTGTGGCTAAACAGCTACCAGATTACTAATACCTAAAAAAATCACATGTAATGCACCTTAAACTATTTACGGTGATATTTATTTCTTTGCTGGGAATCATATTCGTCACACACTTCTGGATCATACAAGAAAAACATCGACAGTCTCATTTCTTCAGCTGCACATGCTGAAACAGAGAAAATGTTGACGCACCCAAACGTCTGATCCACAGTGGTTGAAAATACTCTGCACACACACACACGCACACACTTGGTGAACTCTGTTTTCGGAGGGTTTTCAGTGGTGTGATGTTCCGGCTGTTCTCTGTGTTAAAGCTATTCTCAGACAGCCATACATTATGAATGGAGCCCGGCTTTCTGCAGGGAAAGAGCAGCGAGTGCTGGAGGGGTTTAGGTATCCATCTTTGATAAAGGCTTTGACTAATTCTATATTTGCACTGTGCCTGGTGACACTGTCGGTTCTCGTTCCTGTGTTCTTTATGAGTGTGTGAGTATTTTGTCGCTGCAGTTAAAGCTAATGCACGTTTTCTGAACACATCACTCTTCTCCTGCAGGCCTGGCGGAGGTATGACACCGACCGTAGTGGATACATCGAATCCAATGAGCTGGAGGTAAAAACACCAATCTGTAGATGTACAGTTTGCATTTAGGCCTCTTCTTCTGCAAAAACTCACATCGAACCCACGACAGTTAGTTTGCGCCGTATGAAACGTTAAAATTGTTCCCACACATGATAATTATATCATATATAGGAGTTTGTATAAAGACACCAGCATCTGTTAATTTTTTAAAAATATTATTTTGGCTCACCGGAGTGTGATGCATGTCTGCCATCCTCAAAAAACCAAAATATAAATACTGGCAAAAGAAAATATATGAATGTTGAATGTCTGAGCAGTAATTACAGTGAACACATGCCTGTTTGAGAGGATTAGTTTCTGCTGTTTGTACTGATTGAACTCCTCTGAACCCTCACATGGGCGTTACATCCTCTGTTAAAATGTGAAACAAAACCATAGAGCACCTTTGAAAATGAATACGCAACTTAGTCCTGGACTCTTCATTTTCCCCATAACTGTTAAACATCAGTCATAAATGCTTTGGATTCTCTCCTCACTGACTGTATTGTTTTCTCTCGTCAGGGTTTCCTGTCAGACCTGCTGAAGAAGGCTAACAGAAGCTACGATGGCAAGAAGCTCAATGAGTACACACAGACTATTGTGAGTGTTTTGAGCAGTGTTCGGGTTGTTTCTCCAAAAAGTAATGCATTACACTTAAGAGCATAATGTATTACTTTACTTAATTACTTCCTGTAAGAGTAATTTCGATATGCAATCCATTAATATACTTAATATACTCCAAGATGCCAGTAGACAACATAACATTAAATCTTCCTTATGCCCTCATGTCGCACAAATCCCTCTGCTAATATGGTACAAAGATCTTTGTTTTGGTGCTCTTTAAAAAAATATTACCTCAAAATCAACAGCAAAGTTGGGAAAAACATCCCAAGTAACACCTCACAGAAAAATATAACGGCAAAACAAGGCTCAGTTGCATGTGTAAGAGAATCAAGCTGACGCCAGCGATGTTGGATTGTTGCCGATGTCTAATATGCGGATATTTTCCAACTCATTTTGGCTGATTGCTGATTTGGATATATGCACATATTTTTTTCCACCAGACTGCAGAGAACATCGGGCCTCTCCTTTAGTAGGAAGTAACATATTATTATCTCATCATGACGGGTCACTGGCAGGTGCACACATGAAATGCAAATAAGAAAACTACTCCAATTTGAATGTAAAACCTGCCTTGTAGTTGTTTTTTTTTTCAAAATAAAACTGTGAACCTAATCCTTCCCTAACAGGCTTGGATGATGCTCTGCCTGAGACAATCCTGACAACAACCACGACAGGGACACATTTGACCTATTTTACACGTTGCAAAACAAGTAAATAAATGTAATCTCCGTCCACATGTGCACCCTTGTGTTGGAGCCGCAGCACTGAGCGTTAGTCTGCGTCATCTTATCTGCCTTTTCATGTTAATTTTGGACCGATGCCATTATTTAATCTTGGCCGACGCTAATGATGTGCCAAAATCATCATCTAATTTGCAGCTGTAATGTGATTCCTGAACTTAGGAACAGTAATACATTACATTAAAGTGTCACAGATTGCAGTACTGTGTTACTCCCTACACCAGTCATAAGTAATACACCGATCAGCCACAACATCATGACCACTGACAGGTGAAGTGAATTACATTGATCATGTTGGTACTATGTGGTGTTCTGATGGAAAACCTTGGATTTTAACATCTGTGTTGATGAGACTTAGACACCCAAATAAACATTGTCCCACAACAAGCACACCCCCTCATGTAAATGGAAATCCCAAATGTCACTGGTCTACCCCCACAGGAAAATTCACCCCACCACATGGAAAAAACATCAAACAATCAGGAACATGTTGAGGAACATGACAATGGCCCAACATGTTGATTTGACCTCCAAACTTCCTACACCCCATTATGATCAAGCATCAACAGGATGCAGTGGAACAAGTTTGATTGACAGAGGCCCCACTGGACTAGCCGGAGTACCCAAAGGATCCACTGCCAACGTCCTGGTTCCAGACCCCATAGGACACCCTGAGAGGTCCTCTTGTCCATGCCCAATGGTTCAGAGCATTTTTGAGCACATAAGGGGGACCAACACAATATCAGTCAGGTGGTCATAATGTTATGTCTGATCGGTGTAGATTTAAACTCACTTGAATGGATATGTTTAACATGTATGTGTCTGAACGGAACACGACGACATTAACTTAGAGATTCTCTTTTAATTCTTCTTTTTGTGCAGCTGAGGATGTTTGATCTGAATGGCGATGGAAAGCTGGGCCTCTCTGAGATGGCGAGGTGAGTGTCGCTTCTGTTTCATCTATTCTAATCACAAGATTTCGCTGCTGAGATGAAACCTGACGACACCTCTGTGTTTTTCCGCAGGCTTTTGCCTGTTGAGGAAAATTTCCTGCTGAAGTTCCAGGTAAGATCAAACCCACAAACAGCAAACGTTTCCCTTTAATGTAGAGAAGTTAGACAACACTGGAGATTCAGTGCTACAATTCATCATTATTGGATTCACTACAAGAGGATTATTTGTCATTAAAGTACTGAATGGACATATGGGGCACTGACACAAATGCTTGTTTCCCTGCATCAAGTCTGTGAGGAATTACATATTACAGTTTAACGTCTCTTTAAAAACACAATGCTCTTCTCTGATGTGTTTGGGAGCAGCTTTGATGTTGCATTAGATTGATTTGATTATTGAATGTCACATAATCCTAATTAAAGTTTAAAAATCTCGGACATTATATACATCTTAAATTAAAAATATCAAACAGAGGCTATACTTGGTTATCCTTCAGAGCAGGGGTGCTCAATCCTGTTCCTCGAGAGCCCCTATCCAGCATGTTTTAGATGTTTCCCTCTTCCAGCACACCTGATTCAAATGATGAGCTCATCATCAAGCTCTGCAGAAGCCTGATAACGATCCTGATCATTTGAATCAGGTGTGTTGGAAGAGGGAAACATCTAAAACATGCTGGATAGCGGCCCTCGAGGACCAGGATTGAGCACCCCTGCTTTAGAGAGTCATGGAGCCACTGAAGAAGTCACCAGTCCATCGAAGGGTTAAAATATAAATAGCTTATCATTTTTGCACATTTTCATGTATGTTCTTAGCTAGAACATGTAAGTAAAGAACAACTTAGGGTATATATATATACCATTTATCTTTAAAGCTCAACATTTGTAGCATAGCGTCAACGTTGTTCCACATTGATCTCTCGCATGTATTATGTCACGTATGTTCCCATATGTACATTCTGGCTTGTGAGAGCAGATCAACAATTCCTTTTCGACAGAGGATTAGTCTGTCTGATGAGGATTAACTGAACTCTAGTCCCACTTATCGTAATCTGCATGGATTAATATCAGTTCTAGATCTGGTGGGGCTTTTACCGCTCTCTAGAAATAACCACCGGTTTCTAACAATCCTCCCTCCTCTCTCTCTCTCTCTCTCTCTCTTTCACAGGGCATCCGACTCACCGTTAAAGAATTTGACTCCCTCTTCACCCTCTATGATCAGGTGAAAACAGCAGGTTTCTCTCACTTATTTATTGTGTGTGGTGCCTTAACAAGCGTCTGCAGCGGCTCTGTGAAGCTCTACTCACGACTGACCTTGAATATCTGCTGTAAATGTCATGGTGATCCATTCAGCAGCAGCTGATATGTGTCACTCTCTAATACAAATGTCAACCTCGCAGTGGTGGTCGGGGAAAACTCAGAGGATCAAGTGATTTGGATTCTTCCTCAGGGTGAAATGACAGGGAAATCCATGCAGTAGATGTCGAGATCAGTTGAGAGCAAAGTGACGGCTCACAGAATGACATCACTAGCAGCATGGCTGTAGGCATGGCAACGTCAGTCACATTTACACAACTCTAGATTTGATTGGCACATGACTGATTAAACACTGGCATTCAGTCATGCACTTACGACATTAAATTGATTTCCAATTAAAGCCACTTTTCCTCATGAGAACTTGATAAATGCTCAGTTTGTAGCGACGCTGGTGGCTTTACAGCTTTGGGGAGGAGAATAAAGTAGAACAGCTAATGGATTTATTTATGTTGATGATTCCTAGAGGATGAATCTGAGTGTCATTGTTGATCCCCTGATGTTTCCTCAAATGCTGCCGTGAGGTTTTGAGTAAAATGTCTGAAGAACTTTAGTGTGAATGAAATTTAGTTCAAACATTCATGTTCCCAGAATCACTTTCGGGCCATTCCATCTGAAAACATCAAGGACTTTTTATTCGACCATCTTTAAATTGCTTTAAACTTTAAAAAAAATAAACTGTGGCATTTAAAATGGTATCTGTAAAAATTTTAGATTGATACATCAAATGCTTCCCTAGGTAATTTTTTAAAACATTGCCTGTTGACCAACTTTCAGCACATTTTTCACACATTGAATTTGAGGCTATGTTTGGGTAACATAACCTCAAAAACTATTAAAGATAAAAGCCTGAAAATGTCACTGTTATTTCTCATCATGCAATTAATTAATTAATATAGAATCTGCAAAATTGGACAAGTAAATCAACTAGTCTTTGATAATGTTTGAGTTGAAATATGAAAAAAAACATGAAGCTGTCACATAAAGTCCCATCTTTGAGGAAACATTAGCAAAAAACAGGCCAATGCAAAAGTCATCACGTGATATTTCCTGAACCATTTGTAGTTGCATGTCACAATAATCCACAACAAAACATATAGAATGTTTTTTTTTTTAACATGGAATACTTGGTTACAAGGATGTTTTTATTTTACGTTGAACTTTCAGAACTGAGTGAGCAGATGTGACAAGTTCTGCCAAAAAATAAATAAATAAATAAAACAACCACAGGTAAAGTTTGGGTATCAAAATGGACATTAAAAAAAGAGATTGTATTCAACATTACAAAAGTAACTGTGCAAAAAAAAAGGGGGTGAAAATGCATCTTAAAGGAGCGTTTTTTATTTCCGTTACAGTTCAAACTACAGCTACTCTATTCAGATGGGACACAGAAGTGCTGCACAAATATTGAAATACTGCTTCCCTCACATTGTGATTTTGTTGGCAACTCAAATCCTCCCTTGTCTGCACCACAGAAAACCTACCCAGGATTTAACCTGACTCTTGGCACTCCCTGTGCTCATTTACAACCTCATCCTCATTCCAGATGTGGATCATATACTGCGACACCTAACCTTTGTTCTAAACCTGCAGTGATTAAAGCCTATGGATTAACCTACTAAGCACAATGCAAGAACACACACATACAAAAAACAGAAAGTCACATTCAACAACATTCAATTTAAATCTTTCTCCTTGGTTTGAAGTGAAAGCAGTTGGTTTGAGGAGTAGGTCGTGGATGAGGTGACCCATAGCAACTCATTTAATTTCATTTAGTAACAAACTGGATCCTAGTAAACCCAGAGTTCTCAAAATGGTTGTCCAGAAACATTATTTTTGAATGTATAGTAGCATCACTTTTAGTCACTTCAGACATCACATATTCTGCTCAATGCATCATTCAAACGTAGCCTCGAATGTGTGAAAAAACGCGCTGGAAGTGGGTGGATTATCAATAATTTATGCCATAAAAAATTCATTTAAATCAGAGATGTTGAGCAGAAATTGTTCTAAACTGACCCTTTACTGATGATCTGACTTTTCCTGTAGCATCACCACCAGAATTTGTTAGTCTGACCAGTACTTTGGTTTATGATTAAAACCACAGACATCAGCTTCAACTGTGCTTTTGTGTAGAGCTGCTCAGCCAAACCTCCCGAAACTGGCCGAGTCACTCCAACAGCTGAATACCTTAAGGAGAATCTGTTTGGTTCGTCTAATTCCTACCTCTTGTGTCGTCTCCTCCACCAGGATGGTAATGGCTATATTGATGAGCAGGAGCTGGATGCTTTGCTGAAGGACCTCTGTGACAAGAACAAAATGGTAATGAATAGTTTGCCTATTGATTGATCAGTTCGGGTTACTTTTCTACTTGCCAAATATAGACCTGAGATGGGGTGGCTGCCTGAGATGCCTCTGCAATGTATAGTTTGATGCACCATCCATGGACTGCTATGTGTGCGTTTGTGGCAGGACGTGGGCTCTACAGGGCTGGTGGATTACAAGAAGAGCATCATGGCTCTGTCTGATGGAGGGAAACTTTACCGTGTCGAGCTGGAGATCGTCCTCTGCCGGGACTCCACGCTGTGACCTCCCCGCCTGGGACCTGCCACCCTCCCCTGCTGCCTCCTGCTTCCTACCTCCTGATGTAACCTGGTGCATGTGTGACCCTTAAACTCTACACCACTTAGAAAGAAGACCAACGTGCTCCTAAAGCACAGTGTACTGCTGGCCCTGCTGTTTTAGCTTTGAAACCTCCTCTGAGTTATTTCTTCTTTTTTTAAAAAACATGCAGTCCCATAGTGAGATAGCCATAGCAATGATTAAAGGAAAATATTGTGCTTTTATTTATTTGACTTCCCGTTTTTAATATGCATTTGTATTTTTAAATTAATCTCATATCTATATAGGCTATATATAAATACATGTTCTGCTCCCACTGGATTTGAAATGAATACTTTTGTTCTGTAGCATTTTATTTACTTATTTCTGTTTCATTTATTATGAGCTTGTTTTATTTGTTGAGGCTTGTACTGTTCTACTGAATATATTACTGAGAGAATGAATAAATATGACATGACAACTCCTGCCGTGTGTCCGATTGCATAAAAAAAAAGCATCCAAACAGTGTTTTGTTACACCTCAGCTATCGGGGGATCCTATCAGCTGAGCCACTGCTGCCTCTGAACTGAAAAGGTTTGTTCACTGTTTTCTCTCAGTGGCAGGTGAGACAGAATAATCCCCCGGCAACCCCTCTGACTCCGAGTGTCATGTGGAGATTAAATCTTCAGTACAGGTGCACGGGCCGAGAGTGTTTTCTCCGGAGTGCTCCACCCTCACTTACTAATCTCCTGGTAGCAGAAAGTGTGATGTCAAAAGAGCTTGTGCTGCTCCATTTTTTATAGAGGAGAGTCTCAGAGGCACTCGTAGGACTCGGTGCCACTTTGAGAAGAGAAGGGGGCAAAGTGAGAGATGCTGGGAGATGAGTGGTAAAAATACAGCACTGTTACCTACATGTAGAAAACCTTCTATAGCACAGAATGAGGAAATACGTGCAAAGATCTGCACTGTTAAACTATTTAAATATCTTTTTGTCATCGAGATGTGTGTATCTGAATCTCCACACCGGGTTTCTTTAATGCAGAACAGGTCGTTTATATCTGAATGACAGGAAATACATTTATTCTAGATTTCAACCATTAACTAAAACAACATAATGTCTCTTTTAAGATGCTGGCCTAGTTTAATCAAAACTCTAGCTTTAAAAAAAAAAAAATCTACAGTACAAAAGTCAACACTCCCCCCCGCCATATTGCAGCTTTATGGAACAGTCTACCTTCCATCAATTAATCATCAGCCCTTTCATCTTTAATTAAACTCACTATCTTTAAAGCACACCCCTTCACGCACACCGTAGCACGCGCTCGCTCACACGCAGGAACAATACAGTGCTTCCTCACGGCCAGTGTTCAACGGGCACATGAACACACACACGTATAGACACCCACTGAAGTAAAGAGGGGCACATGTGAAACCCTGAGCCACAGACCAAGCTGTTAACTGCTGACAACAAGGAAAAAGAGAGTTATATCCGCCCTGATTCCTTCACACACATCAGTCCCACTCAGTGAGAGAAGTGAGACAAGCAGATGAGATTCCCTCTGTTATTTACCCACCACACAGCTGCACACACACAAACACACACACACACACATACATACGCTACAATGACAGTGGACGCAGTTTAAATTCATCTTCTTACAGCAGTTCTGAATTTAAAAGCAGACACTGTGACATTTTCTGGGTTTCTTTGGACACGACTCACCACGGCGAGTTTGTTTACATGATAAATCAGGCAAATTGTAATGATACTGGAACTTGTTGTGAAACATGTTACTGTAAATCTGAAACCATTTGGAGATGCCAGGCATTCCTTCTGCACATTAAAAGATACCATGATGCTAATATTTGTCTTCTAGTCCATCTTCATTCTCTTTATCTTCTGTTCAGCACATCGTACTCTCTGTCCCACAGTTTTACATAGTGCAAATGTTAATCACAGAGATTTCTTTCAACAGTGTAGTGGCTTTTTGTGGTATCAGTGTTGTGGAGATGTCATGCTGCCCCAGAACGTCTGTGCTAATATTACTGAACTCTATTGTGTCTTTTTCTGTAACAACTGAAATCACATAAGCCATGCTGCAGCATCAAATGTACGCTGAAATAAAACACAAATCCAGTTTTTATGTTGAGTTCCCAGTTTTTAGTTGTACACTGATCAGACATAACATTATGACTGTGTTGGTCCCCTTGTGTGCTCAAAAATGCTCTGAACCATTGGGCATGGACAAGAGGACCTCTCAGGGTGTCCTATGGGGTCTGAAACCAGGACGTTGGGAGAGGATCCTTTGGGTACTCTGGCTTGTGCAGTGGGGCATCTGTCAATCAAACTTGTTCCACTGCATCCTGTTGATGATTAATGTTACTCACTTCACCTGTCTGTGGTCATAATGTTGTGGCTAATAGTGTATATAGACATGTGAGGTGCGCACCTTTAAGCAAAACATCTATTGTGAGAATTTCTCTGCAGCTTGAGGCCCAGTAGGTTCCATGATGATCCTATTTTCAAATAAATTTTGTTAAAGACTTCTGTATCCTCACATGTGTTTAATTTATTCTGCTCACATTCAGGCCGACTGAGGCAAATCTGGGAATTACATGAGCTTAGTAAGCGAGTCCTTGTACTAATAAGAGTAATAAAGAGGTAATATTTCCAGTCCTCGAAGGTACAGAGGTAAAAGCAGCAATAGACCATTTTTATTTAGACATTTAAAAATGTCACAGTAGGAAAAGTCCTTATATACATGATACAAAGACTGATGGCTGAATTCCTTGTAGCTGCTTCAGTTTCACGGTCCTGGAATAGGTGTTGTAAATGCTATTAGTAATGTCACTGTGTTTCCTGCTATGAAAGTCCAAATATTTGCTGCAAAGAATCTGGAGAAGATCTCTAATTTGCCACAAGTAACACCCCCTATGTGGGTGTGTAGGGCCTGTACAATCCAATATTATTAAGTTCAGATGACTCTCAAGTGTTGCTGGTACTGGTTTTAGGTAGTGGAAATAAGGTAAGTTCTGTACTTTAGTAAGATTTAAAGATACTTGTACATTACTTGAGTATTCACATTTTGATGACACTTCATATTTCTATTTCCACTACATGTATTTGACTGCTTACATTACTTCAAAGAAGAGGATTTTACTCAATGGACACATGAACAAGCTGGTAAAATACAACTTTTTCTTTCTTGCAAAAAGGAAGGTATATTTAAAGTCATACGTTAAATGTCTGTCATTTGCTCCAACAAGAAGTGATTTCCCCCCAAACCTTCTCACACGGTTTATTTTTTAGTAAATGTACAAATGATTCAATGTCTCATTAAAAATTAGATCAAAGATTAGAGAAAAACAATAAACAGATCTGTGCATCAGTACTTTTATCTGCTTTTCTCTATCTGACAGCCTCTCCGATTTATCTGGTGTCTCTGTAAATAAAACTGTAAATGAATTAGTGCAAACCAGCTCCACCTGCAGCAGCTACAACAGGAACATGCTGCTGACACACTGATGATTCACTATCAATAATAGTCTAATGCTGTCATATATAATAATGTATCAGTCAGAAAAACCAAAACAGGACTTCTACTTTAGTACTTCAATTACATTTTGCCACTAGCTGTCATGTATTTTTACTTGCATAGATTTCTCCATGCAGGGCCTCTATTTATAAAAAATAGAGTTTTTTTTTCTTTTTTAAAAAATTGTGTTGATGCTTACCTGAAGAAAAGGTATAAGTACTTCCTCCATGACCATACTCTGTCACTGTAAGAAATAGGCTTAAATTTTGCTTCATTTTCTCAGTGACTTTGCTGTGTGTTAATAATTCCTGTTAATTCTGTTATAAAGTAGAAGCACACAAACATCAAACAGTGTGTCCACTGTATGTAAGGCTGCACTGAAGGAGCTCTAAAAATGTTCTATGATTAAAGATAGTTTTCTTTTTCTTTTTTTAAAATCTGTGGTTACATTTTTGACAGTTATATGTGCTTATTCATGAACTATAATGTGTCATTATTTTATTATTTTGCTTGTTTAAGTCACAGAAAGCAAGCAATATGCAAGGTATATCTTGTTAGATTTTTAAATATGGTTCTCATTTTTTCCTCTTTTCACTTCAGTTTTTAAATACATTTTTCAAAACAATAAACACAACAAATATATACACACACAAATAATGTACAGAAATCAACTCCTGTAAGTAAAAATGAGGTCTAAATCCAGGATCACAGTGAGTGACAGCAAACAGGACACAGAGTGAAATCCATTTGCCCACATTGTGCCACGTATCATTACTAGAAGTGATAAATGGACTAAAACGTAATGTCTACACTGTTTTACATCATTTCTTCATTACAGCAGTCTGTTGTCACACCACCTAGTGATCATTAACCTCATAGGGAGCACAGAGGAGTGAGTGCTTATGTTCTACTGTTTGAACATTATTTATGTGAGCAAAAGGCCACACAAGCAGTTTAAAGCAACAATGATAATGTGCAAAGAATCAAGCATGCACATATACAACAGACTGCACAACAGGGTTTTGAAAGAAGCCCGTTAAAATCTAAGCTAAGCTGAGAACCATCACTCAGCATTACGGTCAGTAACACGTCTCTCTTTATCAGTTCTTCCTTTATTCTTATTTCCTGCTGCTCTTTCATTTTAATGCCTCTCTCAGCTCTGCTCTGTTTGCTCCACTGTTCCTCAGCTTCCTCCTCCTCTTCATCTCCAGATATTAAACTGTCATCCTTTTCTTTCAGCCAAGCGGTTTTTAGGACAAATGTAGAATGATTTTAAGTTCTGCTCTGCTGTTAGGATTAACTCATGCTCCAGAAATACTTAAAGATTTGCATCATATTTATATTAACTTCAGCTTATGCCTGGACACGCATAGAGTGTAATCACTGAGATGATAAACCTTCAGCTACAATTTATTCTAATCAGAAAAAAAGTTCAGATGCCTGCATTTTATTTCCGCTAAAACAACGAAAGCTGTAAAAGCCACTTTGCTTTCTACCTCACATTTGCTCCTCTCTCTGACATCATGGGTTTGCTGGAAATACCCATATCTCCTCCGCACACTGGCATTCCCACGCGTAAAGCCAAGAACGTGTCCTGTTCTGTCACTCTGTTGGTCTGCCAGTGGAAGCTGCTGTTGTCTGTCAAGTTGCAGGGAAAATGTCTCATGGACTTCCAGGCTTTTGCTGTATGATGTTCTTCCAGATCGCCGCTCCTTCCACACAGACTGACAGTGAGGAGGCTTTTCCTTGCAAACTTGTGCGACTCTGAAAGAAAAAGAAAAACCTGCCAGGTTAACGTCGCACTCTCTACAGAAGCTCCTTAACATCAGGCCAAGGCTCATTTATAGACACTGTGAGAGAAAACGCAAGAATGTTCAACCTCAGGAAGATAAAAAAAAGAAGTGATCAATAGTTTCAGTGGCAGACTGAATGTTGCAGATATTTTGATAAAGTGTTTATTTAAGGTTGGAATCCTACTGAGATTTTAATACAAATTCTCATTCTGTGTATAATTTCCTTAATATAATTTCTAGGTCTATTTAGCTGCAGCACAAGAAACAGTGAGAAGCAAAAAAAATGTGGAGAAGGTCTCCATCTGGTGGGTGGTTGAACACACTGTACTGTACCTGCTCAGGAAAATAAGTAAATCAGTAATGATAGTTTGAAATGTACTTCAAATTTCTCTGCAGTGGGTCAGATACAATTATGCATTTGATAGTCAGCTTCAGGCCAAAGATACTCGGACAATAAAATCAGATCTTTATGCAGGTGGAAATCCATCCATCCATCATCTATACACCGCTTAATCCTCTGTAGGGTCGTGGGGGGCTGGATCCTATCCCAGCTGACTCGGGCGAAGGCAGGGGACACCCTGGACAGGTCGCCAGTCTATCACAGGGCTGAGACGGACAACCAAGCACACTCTCATTCACACCTATGGACAATTTAGAATCATCAATTACCCTCAGCATGTTTTTGGACTGTAGGAGGAAGTTGGAGTACCCGGTGAGAACCCATGCTGCACAGGGAGAACATGCAAACTCCACACAGAAAGATCCCGGACGTCCTAACCGGGACGCGAACCGGGGATCTTCTAGCTGTGAGGCGACGCTGCTAACCACTGATCCACTGTGCAGCCCAGGTGGAAATCCATCTTGATATAATGAATCAGATTCCAGAAGGTTCACATGCATTGATCAGCTATAAAAGCAGCTGTAACTCAAAGGATGATACAGCATCTATTGTGTGATAACAGCCCTCCAATGGAACATCAAGTATCTGCAGAACAATCCTGCTGAAGGACGCCATCATTTCTGCAATGAAGCATCCTTTAAAACTATTACCATATTAATTCATTCAATCATTCATTCATTTAACCTTTATTTAAACTTGGAGTACATTGAGGTATGGAGGCTCATTTACAATGTTGCTGAGTTAAAAATAAAAGATGTCAGCACACAAGTAAGAAACTTGGATAACAACAACAATATATTGCTAAATTGCAAAGTATTTACATTCCAAAAACAAACAAATCAACTGAAGCAAGAGCAGTCAGAAGTAAAAGAGGATAAAATTAAAGCCTGACATTATCTAATGATATATATGAGTCAAGCTTTAGATTGTTCTGCAAATTTCTGCACACTGCATTGTGAATAAATGTGGATTTTCCAAGCTCAGTAAAAACAGCCGACACCTGCAGTGTAATCCAGTCATTTGGATGTGTCCGGTAAGAGCCTGCATAAGAGACAGTAATAAGGTAATGTAAGGGGGTAATAAACCACTAAGTGCCTTATAAATAAATTAAACACAGAGTCCATTAGGCCTTACAGACAGTCAGAACCACCCAGCAGAACCACCCAGCCTTAGCATCCAGCTCACAGTGATGAGCATCATAATTATCACATGTAATAAATCTTAATGCAGAATGATAAATAGTGTCCCCACTGATGCATACATATATAAAATGTCACCATAATCCAAGACTGACACAAAAATTGCCTCAATATTTTTTTTTTACAGTATGGAGAAAAACATGATTAATTCCTGAAAAAGAATTCGATTCACATTCCTGAATATTTGCTTTCTGTTACTCTTCCAGTATTTGCACCATTCAGAGTAGAGATGACAAGACTATCCTAAGAAATATTTATGGCTCTAGTTAAGATCATGTATTTAATTTAATCTGCAATACAATTATATTATTGTTTTTATATTAAACAATAATATAAAACATAAAATGTGCTGATCACTTCAACCAACTGTGCTGCCTATACACAGAAATACTTTTGAATCTTATTTTTCCATGTTATATATTTATTTGTGCATACTTACTGTATGTGCTTACTTAATTTCTCAGATTTTTATTTGCTTTGTTCATATATGATGGTGTTTGAGGACATTTCTTGGCTATGACAGACCTCTGTGCGTGATATTAATGTGGATTTCTGAGTGAACTCAGTGACTTGACACATAAACCTCCTGTGTGTCAGTCAGTTCTAAAGAAGTGATATGTTTTATAGATTTGAGTTGTGTGGATTTAGATGTATATGGGCATGTGACTTTCCCTTTTTTCAGGGATTACCAGTCAGATAATCTCAGGTCTTCCTCGTGCGTTCGGTGCGCCGTGACGTAAGACGTTGCTCTGACGTCAGCGCGTATGTAGAGCGTAGCGCCGTGTTCGCTCCTGCCCTTCACGTCCGTCCACATCCTTCTAGGCTCTACTCCCAAGCGCAGCAACCATGGCCCTGCTCAAGTCCAACAAGGTGATCTACTGTCTGGGCAACATCTCCCCGTCCCTCGGGGTTCTGTCCACCCGCAACAGGTAAACAGCCCGAACTCGCTCAAAACTAACGCGGACAAAGACATTTAAACAGTTCAAGCTCCGGTTAACATGAAGAGTTAGCGGTGTGCTTTCACCGCTAGTTATACCAGGAGATAACCTGCTATTTGAAGGTTAACGGTTCCGTCAGGCTCCGGTTCTACGTGGAGGCGTCGTTACTCTGTGGTTAGTGTAGCTCCACTTGCTAGTTAGCTAGCAGGGGTCAAATGGTTTCCACAGGCCCTGCTGAGCTGTCGGCTGAGGTTAGCTTCACTGACCAGTACGCAGCTAGTTGTAGTTTTCAATGTAGCTCTCCAGTTTTGTGACTCGTTAACGTCACAGGTGAGCGTCCGGTATTCAAGGCATCACCTCGGATAGCCACTAAACTGACCTTTACTGGGTAACTTTGTGTTGCCATCAACGAGGCTGCAACTAATGAAAGTCACGTTAGTGTGTCAGTAGCACAATTTCCCGTGCAGCAGACACCTGCTGTGGACGGAAACAACAGCCCCGCTAGTTTTTATAGGTCACAAATGACTTCTTTATTATAATAACGTTGAGTCCAATAGTTGATTTAAACAAAATGATGAAATTCTTAGAACAACTTTGTTGACTATTTAAACGATCGCGATAGCTTCAGTTGTCAAAGCCCACGCACAGTTTGAGCCAAGCGACTTGTCGTAGTCGGTAAAGACGTGCGAGCTGATTGGCTGTCGTGTTCCGCCTTTGATCACTGATTGGCTAATATCGAGCGGTGAAACTGAGATAGAACCGGCGTGTCCTTTCATGGCGTGCTTGGAGGACAAACTTGTTTAGATCTTTTATTCCGGTTTCATGAGTAGCTTTTGTAAATGTAGATAGTTTCATCAGGTGTACGTTATTTTTGTTTATCCTCTCGTTCTGTCTCCACTGATATAACTCTAGGTTTCATTTTGCTCACTGCTGATCTCCTATTTCTGTCTGCGTGGGTGTGTTTCAGCGTGTCTGCTTTGTGTCGTCTCATGTTCACACACCGATAGCAACGCCTGCATCCAGACTTTATTATTTAATGTTAGGCGTCAGTACGTGAAGTTGGGAAGGAACGATCCTGCCGTATAACTTTCCAAAAAGGCCTTTGGTCTATTGATCACTGATAACTCACTAGTCGCTCATGTTTATTTAAACCCTGAAGTTCAGATGTTCAAGGTTCTGTGTGCATACAGAATGTACAGAATGAGACCACAGTGTACAAGTGGTCTCATTCTGTACACTGCAGGCAGAATTGGACCACTTGAGGTCAAGTGCCTCTTTGGGGTGCAGTTTTTGCATTTCTTCTCAGTTGCACAATACTTCATTGTGTTAAAAGTCCACACTAAAACAATTGCAAGCACCTTTGATTGCATACAATGATTGCATATACTGTCTTATAACTAAAACATGCCATAGTAATATTCTCAAACATAGGTTGTGCATATTTACTATATTTCTCTGTACTCCTGCAGTGATTATTATATGGTAGTCTTATCTAATCTCAAAACAACACAGCTGTACAACATTTCACCTGTATGTGACAGAACCTCACACAGGGAGGGGCAATATGAGCAGATTCATCTACAATACAACAGCGCCACAAACTACAACTTCAGAAATACATTAGAAATAATAATCTGTGATACAGTCTCAACAAAAGTACAATTACAAGGCTTAAACATGCCTTTGTCCTTTTTGGTTCAACCAGTCCACACAACTTGATTTTCATGGAAGAAAGCATGTTTGTCAGTGATTGAAGTCACAGTCTAACTAATCATATATCTGTTTTAATATTAGGGGATTGGAGACTTTTGCCCTTTGCAAAGTGTTCTGTCCTAAATTTAGCTGCAAAGTTTAGAGGGTTTACAAAGTAGAAGAAACCTGAGACAATGACATGTCCGTGAGGAAAGGAGTGCAGTGGAAGTCTCAACATCCAACAGGCTTCATTTATCAGGCAGATGTTTGACAGAATATGTCCAGTTTGTTCGTCTAACACAACTCTAAGCAAGGTTCCAGTGGCAAGATGATTGTTATGCAACACTCCATTTTGACATGATAGCTAAATGTATGACATCAAAGTAGTCAGTAATAGATTGATTTTATTTCTTCCATGCACTTTACAATTACATTAAGATTCAGTTCATATATAGTGATTGAGCACCTGTGATTATGTTCAGTTTTTAAAGATGGTAGTGAAACAAAAAGCAGTTTGTGGATATTCAGTTATAAAGAAAAATATTTTAAAACCATTCATCTAATTGAAAACAGAGTAGTCAGTGTTACTGCCTATGAAGTCTAATGTGCTTAGTTACGTGTAAGTCTAATTATGTAATCTAATTAAGTCTGAAGTGGATCACTGTCATGTGAATGATAAACGATACAGTCAGGCTGAGGCCAAGAGGTCAGACTGCATGACCTTTTTACATTTAATGTGGAACTTGTATGGCTGCCTTTAATTGTGGCTTACTTACTAGGAGGACACCGTGTAAAAGACAAGACTAAAACAATGTAAAAAGTATTAATTTATGTAAGTTGATGAGTAATCTGTCAGAAGTATTTTCTAGCAGATAAGAATAATAACTTTTAAAAAAAACATTAGCAAGCCACATGTCGGGTGAATGAAAATTAAGAAAATGAGATTTCAAATACTGCTGCAACTACATGTAAAGGAAACATCATTCTTCATCATCACATTATCTGGAATATTTAAATCTTTCACATTCTGCAGTGCCCTACTGAGTGTTTATTATGTTGGTAGTAGTAACTGAGTCAATATGGGAGTGATTTGAAGGACTGCTGAAATTATAAACCCACATTTATTGTTACTTTTGTTTTTGGACTCTAGACCTTCTAAATGGATTATAATGTTTGCTTCATGAAGCTTGCGCTAACTGAGCCTGTGTGGTTAATGTGTCTCTACGTCAGTGTGGTATCCTAGGGTCACATGAGGAGTTAAGCTTAATTATTAGGTCCTCAACATGTTACAGGGACATGGCTAATACAGGCGTCACAGTAGTGACCAGTGCTACTTAAGGCCACAAAGAAGTAGCACTTTTCACAACCTGTAAAGATACATTAGTGTTTCTGTTCATCAGCAAAGTAGCAATTTTTAATTCAGTGCACACAGATGAACTATGTTGACTCTCTTCAGTGTTTGCAGAACCATCATTATCACTGTTGTTCTGTTTTGGTCTTTGCAGCTCATGGTGGAGTGGAGTGCAGATGGGTCCCCCCGATCCCATCCTGGGGGTGACAGAGGCTTTCAAGAGGGACAGTAACCCCAAGAAGATGAACCTGGGAGTGGGAGCCTACAGGGATGACCAGGGAAAGCCCTTTGTCCTCAGCTGTGTTCGCAAGGTAAAGCCGTCACCAAACCCTTCAGTGAATCCACTGATGCGGTGGTCTCCTCGTGTCTGACCTTTGGTGAACACAAAGAAAACCACAGCACTCCAGTAACCTTTTTTAAAGCAAGTCTTTGGTTGGATGGTTTACATTTTCACTGGTTGTTTGAAGGGTTGAAAGGTTGTTGCTGGTCACGCACTCCTTCATTAGTGCATTTGTCATCCTAAGCTCTGCTCTAGCAGCAGGACATCAGCATTCAGTATAATATAGAGTGAAACTCATGTTAATATTTAGGAGAATTTCTGCATAAAACTGCAACAAACATAACAAACCTGGTTATCAAGGAGTGAACAACAACTCTGAACATGATGAACTTTTACTGAATGTTTCCACAGATTCAGTGGAAACATTCAGTAAAAAGATTGATCTAGTTTCTGCTCGACATACAAACGACTTGTGCAACGACTGTATGGCAGCAAACGTTTTCTGCATCAACTGTAGTGAAGTTTAATCACAGTTTCAGATGTTCAGTTCTCCTCCATCATCCCCTGTGTGTTGCTGCACAGAGCTGCTCCCTCCCTTGGACACCTGAGTCTGTCAGAGCTACAGACTCCAGAATTAGAAAGCAAAGGTGCATCATAGACGTATACACATCAGAACGTGCAACACAAAGGTCTTCTTACTTACTAACGTACCGTTAACAGAACCATTACTGTCGGAGCTTATCGGTAGTCGGGTATTTAAAAATTTCGGCCCAGGGATCATTTAGTACAGGGGCTCGGTACCCATCCTTACTAATCACCATGACATAGTGGCTGTGTAGTTGTTTTGTTTCTGACAAAATGTTAGCCAAATCAGACATATTATATATATTTAGTGATGAATACCAGTCAAGGAAAGTGGTGTTTTATGTTTTGATTTCTACACTTTTTCTGTAGGCAGAAGCTTTGATTGCAGCCAAACAGCTGGATAAGGAGTACCTTCCCATTGGTGGTCTGGGGGAATTTACCAAGGCCTGCGCCCAGCTGGCTTTTGGTAATGATAATGAGGTCCTGAAGGGTGGCAGGGTATGTTGGAGTGTTTGCTAATTGAACTTAAATTAAGTTCAAATCAGTTCTGACAGTTTTAAGCCCAAATCAGTGCATCAGTTTTGTTCTCCCAACAGAGCATCACCGTCCAGACCATCTCAGGAACTGGATCTCTGCGTATTGGAGCCAACTTTTTGGTGAGGTCCTCTTTTATTGGCCACTTAACACAAAAAAACTCAATAAAAAACAAAATGCAGTATTTAGGCTATTCTGGCTATATCACCTGGTCTTTCTCTGTCACAGGCTCGATTCCATGGCGGTCCTCGTGATGTGTACCTGCCCAAACCCTCCTGGGGAAACCACACACCCATCTTCAGAGACGCTGGCATGCAGCTCAAAGCGTACAGATACTATGACCCCTCCACCTGTGGCTTTGACTTCAAAGGAGCTCTTGATGACATTTCTGTAAGACATGAATGAGAGCCAGAGATCAGAGGATCAATTAAATGAATTCAATACTGGTTTCAGGTTGGATGATGCTAAAATTCCAACCCTAGTCTGAGTCAAAGTCAGAGGACTGCTCAGTCTGTATGTAAGGATTTAATCCACATACAAACATTTCTTTGAGGATGAATTGAGCTTTCTTACCTCATTTTCATGTTATTGATACAGTCAATGAATGTCAATTAAGCTATTGAGTTTTAGTTGTTAGGATTGTAGTAACTTTCAGAAGTGCAGTGGTTAACACGCATAAATTCACCGAGCACTTTGGATCAATTTAATGCTTAAATCCCAACCCTACTCTGTGCTGTTTCTGGAGGGATTCATTAGTCAAGCACAATGCATTCCTGTCCTTTTCAGGTCTTAGTGAGTTAATCTTAGGTTTCAAAATTCTTTAGTAATCTCCTAGATATGTCAGTTTGTCCCCCTGGCGTTTACTTGTAATATACTATATGTTCAATATTAAATGTTTACAGTTAAAAAAGATATTCATTAATGTTATTAACCTCCATCAATTATTTTCATGTATTCCCCTATTTTTTTTAAGTGGATCAGAACCCTTAAAATAAGTATACACATAGAGCCCAGACTTAGTTGACATTTAGTGGCGAGGAAGCATCAAGTTAATGATATATGCTGAATTCAGATAGACTGGATGTTACTGTGTGGTTAGAGTCAGTGATGTAGTCCATTAAATGGTGAGGGAGCAGGGCTATACTGAAAACACTGTCAGCTACTAGAGTCTGGAGTAATACAGTGTTGTGGTTTGACAAACAGAAAAACTCTTCTTTATGTGACAGAAAATCCCAGAGCAAAGTGTGATCCTGCTGCATGCATGTGCCCACAACCCCACCGGTGTGGACCCCAAGCCTGAGCAGTGGAAGGAGATGGCTGAGGTCGTGAAGGTATGTGATCATCACTATCAGTGAGGTTCTGCAAAACTTTTGCAGCATCATTTTGATGAAATGTGTTCTTTGTTTTTATCTTAGATGGTCTTTGACAGCTCAAAAGCCATATTTGATAGGTATGCATTGTAGCTAGTTGTTATCACAATAACTTCTTTATCTTCTTTGTTCTTGCTTTGTCTGCGTCTCTCTTGTCTCCTCCTCCTCCTTTCTTTCTCTCTCACCTTATAGAAACGGAACCTGCTCGTTTTCTTCGATATGGCCTATCAGGGCTTCGCAAGTGGGGACATCGACCGTGATGCCTGGGCCGTGCGTTACTTCATTGAACAGGGCCACAACATCGTGCTATCCCAGTCCTTCGCTAAGAACATGGGACTCTATGGTCAGTCAGATTTTAGTGCAGACTTTTAAATATATGATCATAAAGACAACATTCAGATTCCAGTGCAACAATTGACTAAAACATTTTATTGAAAATTCAGGTGAAATCCATGTTTGATTAGTGACTGATTGCGTGTCTGAATGTGACTGAGAATAAAAGTCCTGACTAACTGCTTGAACTTCAGCTTGTGTTTTACCACCACCCAGTGGTAAAACTTTGTTAGTCAAATGTAGTTTATTCAAATAAACGTTCAGGCTTTCAGAGTACTAAAACAAACTGTGATAATTAATTCATTTGCACATCTGCTCCTGTGTAAAATCTTGACACAAAATAACACTAACAGTAAGGAATAGGTGTTCAGGCTGGGAGCGATTTTGTTTCTTCACCAAAAGAGTGTCTTATAATGTGAACAGAGTGATATCTAGTGTTAAACTGAGAGATCTTAGTCAGATATAAAGGAGATTTTTAAAAGATAGAGCAGTGATACTTTACTTATAGGAAGCAACACATTTTACATTCTTTACGGTTAACACACGATACACAATGACTCTGTGATTGTCATGTATATTCTCACCCAATTTTGTTGTCTGCAAATTTACATTATGATGATCTTACCATTTAATATACAAATGTAATGAATCCACTATTAAATTCTTCTTGGATTTAGTTTTGGTTTTAAGCTTTAACCGTCTAAGCCAAGCCTCAAGCAGTGTTTTTTTTCTCCTGTCATATTTTTACTCAGTGTTTGCTAATTTTTTTAATTCAGTATTCCATAGATAAGCTCAGAATTTGTTGTTTTTCTCTACGAAACCAAAAGTCACACATGATTAGCTCAAGGACCTTCTCAAACAAAATAGAGGTGATTACATCAATCACTCTTTGCAGATGAACAGGTTTCCTGTTTCACAGACATGAGCCAGTCAGACTCACTGTGAATCACTTTGTGGCCCTTAATGTGCATGTGTTAATGCTGACAGGTGAACGTGTTGGAGGCTTCACCATAGTGTGCAAAGATGCAGAGGAGGCAAAGAGGGTGGAGTCTCAACTTAAGATCCTCATCAGACCCATCTACTCCAACCCACCAATGAACGGCGCCAGAATTGCTACAACCATTCTCAACACACCAGACCTGCGCTCGCTGTGGTACGAGCTTTTAGATGCATATATATGGATACTGTACCTGAATCAAATCAAATGTGAGATCTGGAGTCTCCATAGAAAGTCTCCATCTTCCATTCCCTGTTCAAGATACATTCTTGCTCCTTTTTCTTGATCTATCTCTGTTTGTTCATTGCAGGCTGGAGGAGGTCCATGGTATGGCTAACCGCATCATCAAGATGAGAGAACAGCTGGTGGCTGGTCTGAAAAAGAACGGCTCCACCCACAACTGGCAGCACGTCATCGACCAGATCGGGATGTTCTGCTTTACAGGCCTTAAGCCTGAACAGGTACTCAGACAAACTTTTTAAGTTGATAGTTGACAGCATGGAATAATAGAAAAATATGTCCCTCACTGAAATAACACCATAGTTGTGTTGTAAACCTACACTTACTTTGCTAAGCGATAGCACACAACAACAGATAATTCTCAGCAGAAACACACAGGTGTCTTCGGGCTGAGAGTTAAATCAGAAGGTCGATTCCCTTCTCATACTTGTCCATTAAATTTAAGGCTGCAGCCAGAAACCAGGAAAAGCAGCTTTCTGGAATCTCCACTGGTTGCTTGGCAACTGCTCAGCACCAAGAAATAGACTGGACCGTGAAATGGCAAATTGTGGTCATTTTTCTACTGCAGGTTTTTCACGGATTAAACCTAAATGATATTAGGTCTTATTTTTCTGAGCTTTAGGGGTGCTGCAGGGTCGATTTTGTTACCTTTGCTCAGAGACGGGCCACTGTCGCCGTTTCCTCTCCTGTGTTCTGTCTTTTTCTTCAGCTGAACAGTAGCTGACTGTAGCTTCATATGTACTGCACAGGTGTGAAGGCGGTATTGATTTTCTCATCTAACTCTGCTCAGAAAGCCAATATCTGTATTTCCCAAAATGTCAAGTCAATCTTCTAAGGGCATACAAAAACAACCAAGAAAAACATCGAAAGAAAGAAAATCCAAAGAGCCACCAGCCTTTAACTCGCTCACTGCGATCTGGATATATGTAGATTTAAATTTAATAGTTTTCTTTAAATTGAAAATCCACACATTTGAAAAGGTCAAGATTTCATTTTTGATCACGTTATGCTCATCGCAGTTCTTGCTTTGATCTGCTCCTCTTTGAAAATTTGCAGTGAAAAGCTATTATTGAAAAAGACTGATTGAATAATGTGTATGTTCCTGTTTAATTTTTCTTCTACACCATTTTACATGCAATTTTATGCAAATACAAAATGCTAGAATCATGTTAGTTTTTTTTAGTTCATATTTATTTGGTAGTGTCACAACTCTTGAACCTATTCTGAGATGCAGCGAGAGAACAAACCTCTGCTGTGGATCCCGTGTCTTATTAGAGTTGTTTGGTGCTTTTCTTTTCCTGCAGGTTGAGCGCCTCACGAAGGAGTTTTCAGTGTACATGACCAAGGATGGCAGAATCTCCATGGCAGGAGTGTCGTCTGGGAACGTGGGCTACCTGGCAGATTCGATCCATGCGGTCACCAAGTAGACTGGGTCCTGCTGGGAGAGCGACAAAATCAAAGCAGCAATGTTGAAGAGGAGCTTTACACATCACTTATTCTTGGTCTCCTCCATTCCCCCTTTAGAACAGCTCAATATTTAGTTCATCTCGATTGGATTTCATCACGAGTACAACTTGGAACGGTTGCTGTTGTTAATCGTTTGTTTTCTGATTACATTTCTTTTTGTTTTGAATTCCACTAAACAAGCTTCCCCTGCCAAATTGCAAAAGATATATTCCTTCCCTCTACTGGCTGAGCTCATGTCTCATCTTTGCTTATTTATTTTTGTGGAACCAACCGTTGGCTGTGCATGAGTGTCCTCCTAAATGTGTGCTCATTATCTGCTGGAAATAACATCGGGGGGAATCCTAGACTGTGCGTTAGTTTTACGTACAAGACGAGATATCTGTTGCTTTGTGAAAGCTGTAGAAAAAGTGTGTTTATTTGATTTTATTGGTGAGTTGTAGCACTTTATAAGCTGTACAGCACTGTTTCAAGACTCTCAGTGGGCTTTACTGTATTACCAGGCATTTCAAGCAGGTTATCAGTTCTCCAGGTTAATGTGAGCTAATAAATCATCCAGTAATTAGGTCTCTTTGCTATCTCTCTTTGGAGTTTGCACATCAGTCTTTTTATGTATTCACTGCTTTTCCAGTAGGATTTGTGAATCTTTTTTTGGTTTCCGTTTAGGTGGTCACAGGGCAGCAGTTTCTCAGTCGGTCCCTCTTTACGCCCCTAAAAAAAAACAAGCACACAAGCCTAAAGCGTTAAACTAAAGTACAGTGAAGCGATTGGTATACTGTAAGGATTCCACCATAAAGAATTATTTTTCCATACTTCACCCGAGCCCAAAATCTAACACCTTGTTTTTTATTTTCATGGTGAGGCTTCGTACTTCATACCCATACTACTGTCTCTCTGTGTGGCTAATCAACATAAGTGGAGTGTCTGCTTGGGTTGAACACAACAGTTAATAAAGAAATATGCACATGCTGCTCGTTCACTCAGACGCCATGTTTCAGTGTATGAATCTGGTCATCGTGAAGACTGTGAGACACGGATGACATTTAGAAAGGTGGGGTTTTCCCCAGTCTGCTCGTACTTCTGAAAGATCTCACACTGCGCCTCCATGTTTTGCATTCTGTCAAAAAAATATGGATCATTGATCATGTACTTTATTGAACAAACAATAAATCAGTATAGAGTAATGATCTGTTCTACTGTTTTATTTTCTTTCTTGAGCAATCTTTCCTGTTAAACCATCTCTCCATGATTGTATGCCTACATATGTCTTATTCCATATGATGGTTTTATTTTACAGTGTGACTTACTAATTTAAATAATCTTTTTCTTTAGGATTGCGTTTGAGTGAGATTAGTATATGTCCTAAAACAATTATCTGTTCAATCCAGAGAGTGGCTTTGTTTTTTCACCGAAACAATGTTTTATGGGGTAATATCTGGTGTTCAAGAGACCTGAGTCAAATTTAAAAAAAAAAAAACACCAATAACATTATGACCACCTGCCAGATATTGTGTTGGTCCTGTCCCAAAATTTTACATAGTGCAAATGTTAATCATAGAGATTTCTTTCAACAGTGTAGTGGCTTTTTGTGGTATCAGTGTTGTGGAGATGTCATGCTGCCCCAGAAAATCTGTGCTAATATTACTGAACTCTATTGTGTCTTTTTCTGTAACAACTGAAATCACATAAGCCATGCTGCAGCATCAAATGTACACTGAAATAAAACACAAATCCAGTTTTTATGTTGAGTTCCCAGTTTTTAGTTGTACACTGATCAGACATAACATTATGACTGTGTTGGCCCCCCTTGTGTGCTCAAAAATGCTCTGAACCATTGAGCATGGACAAGAGGACCTCTCAGGGTGTCCTATGGGGTCTGGAACCAGGACGCTGGCACTGGATCCTTTGGGTACTCTGGCTTGTGCAGTGGGGCCTCTGTCAATCAAACTTGTTCCACTGCATCCTGTTGATGCTTGATCACAATGGGGTCTAGGAAGTTTGGAGGTCAAATCAACATGTTGGGTCATTGTCATGTTCCTCAATATGTTCCTGATTGTTTGATGTTTTTTCCATGTGGTGGGGTGCATTTTCCTGCGGGGGTAAGCCAGTGACATTTGGGATTTCCATTTGAATGAGGGGGTGTGCTTGTTGTGGGACAATTTGGGTGTCTAAGCCTCATCAACACAGATGTTAAAATCCAAGGTTTTCCATCAGAACAGCACATAGTACCAATATGATCAACTTTATTCACTTCACCCTATAGATATATATATATAAATCTTGCATGCTTCACATTTCACAAACAGACCCAGCCAAGACTTGTCTATTTTGGCTAATGATTCTGTGTTTGTTTTGAATAAACTCTTTTAAAATTGTACATTTCTGAATGAAGTTGCAATTAAATCGCCACAGCACACCTTATTAATAAAATACCTCTTATTTTGTAGTGTAGTATTGAATTTGTGTATATCAGGCATTAAACTAATATCAATATCAAACAATGAAAAAAACACAAGACTTTAGCATATTTTAAAACTAGAAAATTAATAAAATATATAATAAGAGTTTGAGTCGAATAACTATTTAAACTACATCTCCCACAATCCCAAGCAACGCCCAGCATTCCGGTCACGTGATGAGGTGTCACATGCTCCTCCGGTTCCTCCCATAGACTGTACACACACCGTAGGCACAGAGTCATTCTCTGCGGCGGAGGCTCCAGGTAATGTAACGACTTGTCAGCATTTTATCCTTTTTTATAACTTAACATTACCGTGAATGTAAATAATACAGATATATTTAAAAGTACTGTCTGTTTGGTGAAAATAGCTCCGTTGTATTTCGCTTCTAGTTTAGTGTCTCGTCTGCTAGCTAGCTATTGTAGGACACATAAACAAAGGGCAGAGCTGCGTTGACAAATGTTATTGTTAGGTTAATGAAAAGGAACCCTTTAATCTAATCACATTAAGAGGTGGAGCAGTTTCTTGTTGCTTATCTGTGATGAGGAGCTGTTGATGAAATCAGCTGGTCACCATCACTTCACTCATTTCTGGTAGCTTTACTGACTCTGTTAGCATCGTTGAAGCTTGTTTAATTATTGGCAAAGAGGACCTTATTGTCTGAGATTTATGTTTGTTCTTAAACATAGTCATTAAACACAGTGACACGAAAGCAGTGTCAAGTTAGTAAAATGAAAAATGTCACCTAATTATCCTAAACTAGGCTTTTATGATTAGTTTAACCTCTTTGCACCAAAAACTTTGATCAACCAAGACAAGGAAAAGTTGGATTTGGGGATTTTTGAAGCTGCTGGACTCATTTACAGCTTTTGAAATCATGATTTGACCTATTGTTGTCTTTACACAGCAGGCCTTCGACATTGATAATTCTGCTTTAATTTTATCTTCATGTAAGAGACATGAAAAAAGTCTATAATACATCTATAATGTATAATTCAATGCGTACAACACATGTTCAATATTCTCACTACTTTTTTTGAGTGACCATTATTTTGTGCGTAAGCAGTAAATGTGAAGTCAACAGATAATCCAAACTCAGTTATCACAAGAAGAGAATTGGGAGATGACGAAATCAGCAGAACAGCTGCCTACTACAACCCTAACAAGAAAGCACGGTATCACTCCACCAAGAACCTTAAAGAAAGAGACAGAAAACGATGGTCACAGTGTTCTGGCTGTTTTTAAGTAAAGATATAAACAGTTTGCAGTGATGTTAATGTACCCGTCAGTTCACTTTTGTATTCGACTGCTTTTGGAGCACTTATACTTCCTTATACTTCGAAACAGAAGCAATCCAGGAACTTGCTCATTATAAATTCTCTCTAGTGAACCGCTGATGATCAAAAAGCCTTTTAAAAAGCTCACAAATATCAAATGAGACAGTAGTGCAGGTTTTCATGTGAGTCGTAAACTGACTAATGTAAAACTATACTTTCAGGAATCAGTGGACAGAATCTGTGTTGTACCAAAAAACAAGTCTTGTCCTTACTCAGTTATTAAAGCTGTAAACTGTGTTCCTTCTTTTTATTTCTACTTCTTGTGTTTAGTATGTTGTTATAATACAGTGCTGCTCAGTAGGTCTAAATGCAATCAACATTTCATTACAGATCGATCACCAAATGGCTCCACTATCACACTGTCACTGTTGATAACTTCCTGACTGTGGTGGAACTTAAGGACCCTCAGCTGCAGTCATTTCTTGTCCCTTCACTCTGACATTCTCATCTAATTCAATTTAACTTGGAGACTAATTCTCTGGGTTGCGTGAGGCTTCCCAGCTCCAGTCGGCCGACTCATGGCGATCAACACTGATGTGGAGGACTGGGGCGGTGTTGGCAGCAATGACTCTGGCGAGAGGGCGTGGCTCCTGCAGAGCCCCAGTGTTGACTCTGTTCGGCATCCTGAGGCGGACGACAGGAGGAGCGGCGGCGTGTCGTCTTTGGGGGCCGTCTTCATTGTCGTGAACGCAGCGTTGGGAGCAGGTCTGCTCAATTTCCCTGCAGCCTTCAACATGGCAGGAGGAGTAACTGCAGGAGTGATGCTTCAGATGGTAAGGAGATCCCAGTAACATAAGACGCCTCTTTTCTTGCTGCGTGGGGCATATGTTCAAGACTATAAACATGTGGTGTAATGTGATTAAATGAGGCTGCATATTCATAATTTGGTGGGTAAATTTTCACAGTGATGACAGGTGCTAATCAGACACTACCAGAGACCAAAGGAGTATCTTTAATTTATACAGAAATATATATACACTCATAGCACGTAATAAAGAGAGAAGCAAGCATTATTTGGTGTAGTTCAGTTCAGTTTAATTTCATTTATATAACGCCACTTCTCAAGATGTGTGATCTCAAGGCTCCTCACATAGTAAAGTGAAGACCTTAAAAACAGTTCAGCGAAACCCAACAAACAAAACTTTCCTTTGAATTTCCTTTGACAAAGCATTTGTCAACTATGGAGAGAAAAAATAACCTTTACCAGGAAGAAACCTCCAGCAGAACCAGGCTAAGGGAGGGTGGCCATCTGCCTCAACTGGTTGGGGTGAGAGTGAAGGGTAAAGAGAAGAGTATAGACAGTAAACTGACAAACAATGCAGAAGATAAAAGTAAACACTGTGGAGGTGGTGAGACCAGTAACTGGATCATTAGGAGAAGCTGACAGAAAAAACAAGGTGCTTTTTACCATCATTAAGTGAAAATACTGTTTAGTTCTCTAAATTAAAATGTAACCCTTAACTTTTCATGTGCGCTTTGATCTAATGTTCAAGCTGGTATCAGGTGACATCCACACACAAAACCTGTAACAGACATTGCACTATAACTAGCTGCCTCCTGTCCCTTTGTGTTTCAGTTTATGCTGATCTTCATCATCAGCGGGCTGGTGATTTTGGGCTACTGCTCTCAGGTTTGTACTGCCTCAGAACATCACACTCTGACATCCTGAATGTCTTTACTTCCATCTCTTACTGTTCCACATCTTCACAGTGTTCTACAGCCTTCTAACTCTTCAGTACTTTCTTGCACTGGCGGTTAAAGTATTGGAGCAGCATTCTTGTGTAATAACTTCTTTATTCTGTGGTTGTATTCCTCATGAGACGCTAAGACTTTCACTTCCTGAATAGCTCAGACATGCTTACATGCTAAAACACAGTGAAGAAAGAAAACCAAGTTGAATCAATATGAGTCAGTAATGATATACAGTCTGATGCAAAAAATAAACTACATTCAGCTGTAGGATGAACTCTGTCTCAAAGTATACAAGTATGATTAAACAGACTAAAATTCCCTTCTCTGCAGCCTTTAGTTAAACATTATTAGTCAGCAGCGAGGCTCATGCTACAGGTCTGTTAGCATAGCCATCTGTTCTGATGCTACATGCTGCAGAATTGAACAGACTCTTTACCTGATTGCAAAATATGCCAGTTTTAGCTTGAATTGAAACATCAGATGAAAGGAACTGCCTTGCCTTTGGAAACTGATCTGATGCCTGAATGTTTGATTATTGTGCTCTAAACTCCACTCATGCAGTGTCACAGCTTGAACATGTGGTTCACCAAGTGGGGGTCGTGACATGATTTCCAGGAATCAAATAGCATTTAAAAGCGGTTAGAAGCAACACATTTAGCCATAATTGTAACAAAAGATAAAAATATTACCTCAATTAAAAATAAAACCATGACAATACATGGATGGACTTGCAATGCTCCAAGCACAAATCTGTTGTTTTAGCTTGCAGTGCTGTTGAAATTAAAGTAAAATTCCCAAAATGTACATGACTGCAACAATGTAGGAATTTAATGTATGCCACACACAGAAACATCACCTGTGAGCCTGCTGCTACTACATACTGTATATTTACTCAGTACCACAGTGACACTTGGAGATTACTTTGACCTATGTATTCTGCTACTAACCCATACTAAATTACTATCAAAAAATATTAGAATTGTTAGGCTTACACTTCATTACAGTGTGTACTTTAATGCTAACTGTAAAGACGAACTGGATTCAGCAGTTGTACATTATGAAGTGAGTGTGTGTGTGTGTGTGTGTGTGTGTATCATGACGTGAATATTAATATCAATGTTAATGTAGCACCTTTACTGCTGAAACTATGTTCATGTTTTTAAACTGCATGTCTGGTTTTCTTCAGGTCAGTAATGAAGGCACCTATCAGGAGGTTGTTCGAGCCACTTGTGGGAAAGTCACCGGCGTCTTATGTGAAGTAGCCATCGCTATCTACACCTTTGGCACCTGCATCGCTTTCTTCATTGTCATTGGGGACCAGCTGGATCGCTGTAAGAGAATCACATTGATATAGTGAATTGCCTCATTTTTTCGCATCGATTAGACAATTTTTGATCTTAGTTTATGTTTTCCTTAACCTCTAACAGGTAAAAGCACCATTTCTCTGTCATTTTTGTGTCACCTACATTCACATGGACTTTGTGTCCTTCATTTATCTGTGGTCAGTGTGTTTGAACTGACAACCATGTTTAGTGTAGCAGTGTCTTAAGACAGTGCCCTCTTTAATGAGGGCAAAGGGCAGCAGGGAAGACGCCACTCAGCCTTTTTAGCTCAGTAAATGTGTCTCTCATGTGACCCACTCTTACATTTCCCTGCACTGAGATGCTGACAGTTTAGAAATCCTGCTTGGGTCTGTTGGTGACCTTCTATCTGCTTTTCAGTCCTTTGAAATGAATGAAGTGGTTGTGACTTTAATTATGTACTTTGGTAAATCTCTGCCATGTGTAAAGCTGTTTACAGTGAATGCCCAGTGTGGCATACAGGACGTTTCACTGACTCCCTCTTGTTCATGTCCTCCTCAAAGATTTTTGTTTTTCCCACTTTTTGTTGCAGTGATCGCTGCGATGGCTCACCACACCGACGGTACAGCCGGTGATTACTGGTACACTGACCGCAAATTTACCATCGTTGTTACTGGAGTCCTGGTTATTCTTCCTCTGTCCATCCCCAAAGAAATTGGTTTCCAGAAGTATGCCAGGTACAGAACTCTTCCAGAGTCGAGCTACAGTTTATTTACACTGTAAGAATGTGTTTATTTTCCACTTTTGCCTTACACAATAACAACTTCAGCTGTTGTTTTTCCCTGTAGTGCACTGAGTGTGATGGGAACCTGGTATGTTACCATTGTGGTAATTGTAAAATACATTTGGCCAGATAAAGAGGTGACTCCAGGCTATGTTCCCACCAGGTAGGTCCTGAACACATTTTATGACACTGCTCTTACTTAACCCCTTGACGCCTGAATTTATTTACAATTATATTAAAAAAAATATTAATTGTGTTTTTTGATTTCAAGTTGATGTTAAATTAAGTGGAGATTGTTAATTTGTCTATAGCACATATAATAGATATAAAGGTGTAATGCAACAGGCATTAATGGTAAAAATTTTTTTTTATTGATGCCACAAATGCCATTCAAACCAGCCCTAAGAGAAACCAGTGCTTGCAAAAGGTTCCTAGGTATGTATAGAATATGCAGCATTGGGGGAATACATACGCTATCTCAGCTACAGCAGTACGTTGCAAAATTGCGACAACCGGCATTAAGGGGTTAATGCAGCCAGCAATCTTTTTAAAAACATTTTTTAAATAATTATTTTGCCACTGTCCACCAACTCATTCAAGCAGCCCCGTCACCTTGCTTTGCTCACGTCGCTAAATCATTGTGTTTGTTGCAGTTCTGCTTCCTGGACTGCAGTTTTCAATGCAATGCCCACCATATGCTTTGGTTTCCAGGTATCTCCTCACTTAGTATCATTTGTATATTTTAAAGTGATTTGAGTGTAATGTAAATGAATTATGTTTATCTTATCCACTGCCTCCTGGTCTCTCTCTACAGTGCCATGTCAGCTGTGTGCCGGTGTTCAACAGCATGAGCAGGAAAGAGATCAAACCTTGGGGGCTTGTTGTCACCCTCAGCATGATAATCTGCCTTTTCGTTTACACAGGAACAGGTATAATCAGTGTATATTCATTAACATACCTGTCAATGAGTCTTACAACAACTGACTTTTAAATCAGTTTAAGAAGTTGCATTTAAAGGTTATTAGAATTATACAATCGTAATAAATTGTATGACACAATAAATTTATTTCAGGCTTCAGAAAATGTGCCCACTTGTTATCAGATATATGAAGTTCTAAACCTTAAAGACATTGCAAACTCTTAAAAAATCAGTTTATGTAATGCTGATAACAAAAGACATATTGTTTAGCTTTGTTTCTTGTCAGGTGACTTGTGACTGAGTGTCAGTGTTTGGTGTGATTTGTGTTTGATCAGGTGTCTGCGGCTTCCTGACGTTCGGCTCCAACGTCAGTCAGGATGTGTTGATGTCGTATCCTCCTGATGACATCGCCGTGGCCATTGCAAGGGCTTTCATTGTCGTCTGTGTGATCACCTCCTATCCCATTTTACACTTCTGTGGCAGGTACAGATGCAGTGAAAATTAGAACACCAATGCTGATATTTAAAATTCTAAAAAAATGCCTTCATGGATATAAGATGATAGTTTTAATTAGGGCTTCTATAAATTCACTTGTAGCTAAGATATGCATTGAAGAATTAAGCTGTCAGTGCTTTCTAGTGGAAAGACTAAGTGCATACAGCACATTTGGATTTCTGCACTGCACTTTCTTGTTACTAAGATATGATAATTTGGTGAGATACACAAATACTGGATGCTAAATAATTTCCAGCAGATATACAGACCTTATTAAGTGTATCTTGCATTTGCAAAATGTGATCTCCCCACATTTAATAACGTTTGTAAGTAACTGTAGTGCTGTTTTTTCGCCCAGATCTAAAACTAAGGTTTATCTATGAACTTCTCTGCACTTCAGAAACTCATTATTTTTACAGCCTCATGTTACCCAACACTTGAAAGAATGATTCACATCAGTTAGAGGCTTACAGACTCAACATTTAGGAGAGGACAGAGCACTGTTACTGGATTTGATTTCAGCGTATAGCTTTCAGAATCTGTAACTAGAATATAAGCAGGGTGTTAATGTGTGTGTGGTTTGGACATTTTCCCTATTTTACAACACAGTTTATGTAGCATTTCTTCTCTACAGTCTAATGCGATCATGTGTCTTTTCAGGGCCGTTATAGAAGGACTTTGGCTGCGTTTCCAAGGTGAACAGGTGGAAGTGTGTGTGCGCCGTGAGCAGAGGAGAAGGATCCTGCAGACGCTAGTGTGGTTTGTCGTCACCCTCGTCCTCGCCCTCTTCATCCCAGACATCGGTCGTGTGATCTCACTGATCGGGGGGTTGGCAGCCTGCTTCATCTTTGTCTTCCCAGGTGACACTGCCTTCATTATGTGCACTTAATTTGGATTTCTGTGCAATTTAATGTCACTTATGTACAATAAAATAATTGTTTAATCTTTCAGGTTTGTGTTTGATGCAAGCCAAGCTTTCAGAGACAGACAACAGATCTGCAAGGTGAGATGATGCTTATTTTTTGAATGTCTTTGTGCATCTGTTGAATTTTTTTCTTACAGCAGCAGGTATACATGTATTTCACCTTAAGGGGGCTTCAGATGTGTGTGAAGTTTTCATGCTGTCCTTGTGTGCATGCTTGAATGCTTCTTTAAGTGGTGCTAGAGGTTGGTTGCTAAATTGTAGTTTGCCTTTGCTATTTGATAGTTAAAACTGATCAAACACAGGGTTTAATAAAGTATTAGTTAAACATGTATTATAATGCAACTAGTGTGTGACTTGAGCTGTCTGCAAAACACACCACATGTACCTTTTTGTCTGCTGCTGAGCAGGTAGTAATAAACAAAATGGGTTTATTGGAGATAATCTGCTGGAATCCAAAACGATTATCTAGCAGAGTTCAGTCACAATATTTTTTATACTTTTAGCTGTTGAAGGCATTCATCAAAAATGGCAATCAAACTCTGATTCCAGCACCTCCAGCGTGAGGGCTGCGTCTCTCTGCATTATATCATTATAGCTAAAGATTTTTGGCTGCAGGACTCGTGGCTTAGATGACATGCAACATTTTAGGATTTCACCTTTGGCTTTGGAAAACTGATTTTTATAGACTATCATGAATAGATAAATAACTATTAAGCAGGAATTAAGACTTAAGCTAATTAGTTGTAGCCCTAAACAAATTCTGTGTTTCTACACTATGAACGGCCCTTTTTTCACAGTAGTGACACGTGGCTAATTTTCAGTCTAAAAATGTTAAATGCAGGTTCCAGCAAACACATTTTCTTGACCATAATAACATTTAATGTTGGTTTTCTTTCTTTCTTACAGCTGGCATGGATTGGTCGTCTTTGGGGTTGCCATGGTTACACTGGGAGCTTTCATCTTTGGCCTCACCACAACAAACTCCATCTATCAAGATGTTGTCAACTAAAAGGAACATTTTTCCCCCTGAGACAGCACTGTCCTTGGTAACAAAGACGGAGGGGAGCGCTCAGACCTGTGCTGCTACTCTGAACTGCTGGATGACATGCAGCATCTCATGACACTCATATATATAAAAAAATCAAGACCACTACAGCTTGTCATATCATCTCCTCCATACCAAGTTAAAACTTGAGAGTGTTTCACTCAATCAGGGAGTCAACACACAACGCCAACCGACTTCAGACACTTTCGTTTTATCTCCTGTCAAGTTTAAATAGCATGTTTTCGGCAGTGTTGTCATTCCACAGGGACACCGACGGGCCTCTCCTGTCTCTGGGCGACACATTTCTGCCCTATTTACGAGAGCCGAGGGACAATGTACAGAAAGGTCTTAGAATCAAATTGATTTTAAATAATGAAATTGTACCAATTTGTGTATTTTAACTTGCATGTCAAAGTAAATGTTTCTTATCTGTGAAAATCAACCTGCTATTGTTCCCATTTCCAGGTTCATAATCTGATCCAGGTTTAGACTTTATGTTTGTCCAGCTGATAGTTTGTCGCTTGTCCAATGAAAAATTGATTTGACCGATGTTTTGACACACGAGAACACAGCATATTTAAAGGATTTATTGAGTGGCAGATTTGGATGTCTGGGCAGTTCGAGCTAATTTGGTAATTTAGATAAATTACTTCTACATCAGTCAAATGTGAAGTTTTCAACTATGGTGACAGAAGAAACTAATATATTACATTTTCAGCAGACTTAGAATTTCATTTGAGTTATTTATTTTTTAAGTTTTGTTGGTTTCTTTTATATTTTATAGGGTTACAGTAAAAGTAGTATGAAGACATTTACTATTGGCTTTGAGGTTTGATCAAACAAAGCTCACTTAAAGCCAATGTGTACAACTGTTAACTGCCAGACAGGCTGAAAAGCACAGCTATGTGTCTGTGTGTGAATCTGCAGGACGTCCACGATAAGCATCACGTCCACATTCAGGATATGAAAACCCAACTTCATTTAAGAGAGCTGGTTCCTCATAGAATGAGTTGGATAAATGTACTGTCTTTGTGCAGGCGTATAAAAAAACGGATGTAACCACAGAATTCAGTTTTGCACATTTTTATTGGTGTATTGCTTAGAGACCATGGACTCACTGGGATGAACTAGTCAACTCCAGACCTCAAGTTTTAATCTGTAGAATGAAAAGTTAAATAATTATTGTTCTTTTAGTGCCTAAAACCAAAGTGGGAGCTTTCTTTTTTAATGCCGCGGTGTCCAAAACCTTGTCTCCTTAACACTAAAGAGAACAGCTGTTGAGATCAGAATCGGTTGTCAAGTTTATTTAATTACATGTAAGTACTTTTTGAACCAAACTGCAAAACAAGGAAAATGGTCAAAGGAAGACATGGTACTTCAGATTAAACTGAGACTTTTCCCCCTGTTTTGTTTATGTAATTAGAATGTAACAGAGCCAATACCTTTAAGGATGTTTTGATCCATAATTTAAATGACATTCAAGACTTCACAGTCCTGTGTTCTTGCTGTTTTAACCCACGGAAATGTTTTTACTTTGAGAACATGATGGACAGAAAAGGTAAAAGGGATTGTTTTTATTATTATGTTGTTTTTACACTCGATTAAATACAGCAACACATCCATCATGATTTGGAGGAAGGGAGAGAAGCTACAGTTAACAGTAATGTCTGTGATCAATACAATGTGACTGTATTTTTACAATCAGTGTCATAATGCAAATTGTTTTTATGGTTTGGTGCTTAACCGTTTGCGTTGACATTTTTATAATTCTTTTATGTTGGTGCTGCAGACAAAATGTTTTCTGGCTAGAAATATGGACATTTACTTTTTTTTTTCCAAGAAATCTGTTGTTCAGAATCACGTCTCCATGTTGTCTTGCACAGCAGGTGACTTGAAAACATTCACTGGAGGTTTTCATGGGAATATTTTACAGATCTACCAATGACACAAATTAACTGTAATTAAGGCATGTGAATAAATCTGACAATCCAAGAGTTCAACAAAGCATTTAATTAAAAAAAAGACAAATTCAGGTGGAGTTGCAGTTTTGATCCTGGCAGTTTTAGCATCAGTCTGTTTTTTGTGAAATGCTGAAAGTGTCGATAGCGCCAACAAACAAAACAAAGAAAAACATCCAGCTTCACGTCGGCGCCACAGACAATAGCTTCATAAGATTATTCAAAGATTAGTCAAAACATCTGGACACGTGGATAATTTCTGCTCTGAATTCACTTCCCTTGAGTTTTATGGAAACACTGAGATAAGCACAAGTTTTCTACACATGTACTGGTGAACACTGTAGGATGTGTTGTCTTCTTAGACATACGTAGTTCCCCAACTTCAGTCAGCTAAGTGGCCTCAACCCAACTGAACAAATGTTTTTTACTTGTTAAAGACAAGACTGAAGGCAAAAGAGTGGTTGTTTGTCAAGTTTGTTTATTTTTCTAATTGACTGTCTGGTGCATGGAGTTGGGCTCAGTCAGTCAGTTCTATTCTCTCCTGGTTTGCATCTCATTTTGCTTGTGATTATATTAATTTCCCTTTTAGGTCACACCTCCTGTGGTCTGTCCTCCTTAGTCCAGCCCTGACAGCCTTTATTAAAACAGAGGGACAATAAATGTTACAAGCTATAATTCCCACAGTGTTCACCCAATTAAGATGCACCAAATATGTCAGCAACCAACACACTCAACTGGAAGCGCCGAATGAATTCTAAAAAATACAATTAAATGTCCCAACAGTCCTTTTTCCCTGAGTGAAATGAGCCATCTAAGAAGTGATGAGTGCAGGTGTATTACAGAATATGGTCTCCATTTCTGATCAGTAGGGGCCGTTTGTTATGAAAGACTGGAACATGTGGAAAGCTGGACTGGGAGCCCACTGAGGAACCATGTGACCTGCACCCTGAAACACAGAGAAAGACAGCATTTTACAGCACTAGTCAACATTCCCCAACCTGAACCAGGACAACCATGCAAACACGTTAATGCTTACCTTCACTGTCAGAAAAGTGAGGTTTCCAAACTGTTGATAGAAACCAGCGACCTGGTCGTCATTAAGCCAGCGTTGGTACTCAGTGGTAGCCTGAGAAGAATAATTTAGTACAATTAGGCAGAATCTTGTAGTTGTGGAAGAAAAGCACATCACTTTACTATAATAAAAGCTACCTTTATGCCGAGGTCTTCCACAAACCACTGGTCTCCCAGGAAGTTGCAGGCCATGTCGGTGTCTCCGTTGTAGACGAGCGCTCGCAGACCCAGAGAGAGCAGCTTCAGATACACATCCTTCACTGTTAAGTACAGGACTGTGTACTGCTCTCCGACGACATCACTGCAATGAGGACAGGTCATCAGCATGATAAGCCATGGACTTTATTTACAGATGGACGAACCCTCCCTAACATCACCTGCATGTTTTTTTTTTTAAGGTTAGCATGGTGGCTCCAGTCACTGCCTTCTTAGCAGGGTCTAACCTGACAAGAACTATTTTATGATGGCACCAATCTGTCATTAAAAGTGGCTACACCCTTAATTATGCATGACTTCAAGCATTAATACAATTTAAACGGGTGAGTTACATGAAAATACACCCGCTGTCCATTTGTCACCAACAGGGAAATTAGCTCCACGTACCAAAACCTTTTCATGTTTTCATACCAGGCTGCAAACATGTTTATTCCAGATGTAAATGTGGGCATGTTAACATGGGGGTCTGCAGGGACTGACTCACTTTTTGAGTCGGCCTCAAGTGGCCATTTGTGGAACTACACAGCAAAAGAAGAGAAAACGCCTCCAGTTCAAATTAACAGATTGTAAAAAGCTAACTTGAATTATTCCTACATGAATAAACACCAGATTCCACATGGAGTTAAAACAGCAGATACCAAAGCAAAGAATTAGAATCCACACAGTTTAAACTATGAACTACTGAAAACATCACCTGTTGTTTGGACAAAGGTACATTTCTCCTTTCTTAAATATTGAAAATTGTAGCAATAACACTATGTGAAAGCTTGTTTTTGAATATAATCTCCATATTTACTTGCTTACTTGCTTTACTGGTTACTAAATACATATATCAATGAGAATGCTAATATAAAAATAACTGGTTACTATGTGGAGGCAACATCCTTTTATTTTTGTTAAATTTCGAGTTTTGAGGTCACTTTATTTTATGAACATACAAATAGATTGTAGACGATTGTAGTTATTATTATGACATCCTATGACATACTAGGGTTAGGGTTAGTGGGTTAGGATTATGCCTATCTTCTTGTTCAGAGTGATTTTGTGTTTTTACATTCTCAAACCGGTTTGCCTGAAGTTGCCCCGACTGCAGGACAAATAAACTATTTTGAATTTAAGTGAATATCTTCATGGTTTTAAGGAAAAAATAAAGTGTTTCAGCAATCTAAATCTTAATTCATATATTGCTCCTCAAAGATCAGTACTTTCAGCAAAAAGTTAAGATAAACCACTGATGACAGTAGAAAAGAGAAGAGGTTACATGGATCTGCTCCCCCACACTGGAATCATAGCTGACTTTAGTATTATTAGTGACATTTTGAGCAACTACAAGTCAAAAACAGCCACAGGGAGGACCTAAAGGATGCAGCTTAATGATTCGTGACACCATAATCATCCAGCTGCTTCATTATTTGCTGTAATTTACCTGCAGATGTCCCAAGGTGGCAGTATATCAGGAATATGTAAAGCCTTCCTCACATCGCCTCTGTTCAGCCAGTTCATCTGAGCCGTGCTGTTGATGCAGGGAGGGACTTCGTTCAGAGACAGGGTGGAAGACGCTCGATCTGAAAACTGTGTTCAAGATGGTAATTATTAATGCCTAAGAGAAAAATTATGAAAAATCTGAAGCACACATTTGTTCACAATCACCTGGAGTTTGAGCGACTGTTTCCTGGAGTTCTTAAACAGATGACTCATGGTCTTCTCATAGCTTCTTCCATGGCCTTCACAATCCAAGTAAAGGGCATACTCATTTAGTCCACTGTTATACACAATGCTAAAGGCCTTATTTACCTGAAAGGAGACAAGGATGTAAAAGTTAAGGAAGTCATGTGATAGCACCAGAAATTTCCTGCTGAGTATTGTAACATAGTGCACACATACCAGTATCTTGCAGGTCTCTGAACTGGAGTTGTAAAAGTCACAGGTTCCTTCGTTGCAGCAATTTATATTCAGATCACGCCACAAACTGCACATAAAACACAGCGAAAATGTCTGCATCAGCTGAGTACAGCTTATTACCTGGGCCTGATGACTACTGCTGCTGTCACATCTCTACATGATGCAAAACATTAAACTGCTTTCTGCTACACTGATTGTAGCAGGAAAATAAAAAAATAGCTTTGAATATAATTAATTTCGTGTTGTTGTTGCTGCTTTAGTGAAGTTTTGGCTAATGGTATCCTCCATTCTTAAGTTTTTCTGTGGCTGTGAGCTTTTTCTGTTTGTATCCAACAAGACACTCAACAGTTGTGTTTTTCTAGCATGCATACTGGCATGTTTGAGTGTAACATCATCGTGTGTTGACACAATCAAATCTTCATCAGAATTAGAGCAATGTGAAACTCAAAAATAGAACTGCTACTGGAGGTATAGCATTGATCACCAAGAGCCGATTCGTGTTCCTGATACTGCTAAGTACCTTATTTAGCTGGAAGGATGGTGTGACTATACATCTATGTAACTCACTGGACCGAAACTTGTGAGTGACCCATTTTTCTTCTAACACTGAACTCAAAAAACAAAACTGCTCAGGACTCTGAAGGGAACATTCAAACTCTACTATTCCTACAAACTGACAATTACATACACAAACCACATGACTGTAGAACTTGTATGATGGGCCTTCAGACAGACTAGTCATTAATCAGTCAAAAGTCACATTTAAGATCTCACCGTTGATCATTCCTGCCCTTGTTTTTGTTCCTGCTCTACTGCCATGATCAGACAGCCATCTCTGGTGCAGCCAAAATATATTTGGAGTCAAACATGTTCTGTGTAAAGTAGCACATTTCCCCTGTGTGGTATTGCTTTTTGTACATGTTCCCTTGTAGCAAAGCAAACAAGCTTAACAAAAAGCCACTTACTCTTCTCCAAAGAGGCCGTGATAGTAACCAAAGTAGATCAAAGACTGGTCATTGAGAGGAAAGCTGCTGATTCCGTTTCCCACTGCAAAGCCCTAAAAAGAAGTGGAAGTCCAAAAATAAATGTAGGAAGCATGTATGACTAAGAACAACAGTGACATCATGAAACTGCATTATGGAAGGTTTGCATGAAACGTCTCACCTTGAAGTTGATTTTGGCTTTTCCTGTGGCCACATTCAGGCTGAGCGTCGGCGCATAAATCCCCCCATAGCTCTCCCCGAAGATGAAGAACTCATTCTGAGTGAAGTTGGGGAACTTGGCAAAGAAGCTCTGCAGGGCTTTGTAATTATCATCAGCGACCTAAGAGAAGAAGATTTGATATGGTGCCATGATACTCCAGCTGTTTTTAAACTTTCTTTGCAAAATGCATGACTATACATTTACCAGACTGAGCTCACCTGGCTGTCATTGGTCGCATATTTATTGTCATCAGAGTAGGAATATCCAACTCCTGCAGGAGACTCTAGATACAGCATGTTGGCGATCTTGTTCCAGCTGAAAGCGTTCTCATACAGTGTGGCTCCGTCATCGTTCACCTGAACGACAAAGTCAACACTGCCTGTCTCAGAGTTATGCTTTTTTAGTGCAATGATACTGTTATGCACACAGCAAGGCTGCTCACATGAAACGGTCCGTTCTCTGACAGGAATCCATCCAGTGAGCTGCAGCCTGGGCCTCCATTCAGCCACAGCACCAGAGGGTCTTTGACTGGGTCCCTCTGAGACGTCACAAACCTGCAGGAGATCAGGACCAGGGATTAATGTCACACTGCATCAAATAATACAGGTATATACATTCCTATACATCTGCTGCACACAGCATGGCAAATTCAAATAGAGACAACTAGTGTAGCCTTATTTAAAACTAACCATGGCACCCTAAACATGCGCACAACCAGGAGTACGAACAATATTATATCAAATAACCAATTAGATTTTGTTAGAAAACCCAAATAAATGTATAAATCAGGTTCAAGCACTCTGATGTAATTTGAGTTCTGAGCTTCACAGACACAGACAAAACTGAAAGCACAAACCAACAGGAATTTAACTGGTTTAATGTATGTTTGTTGGGCTTAGGTAACCTTTGACTGTGCACACGGCCAGAATGTAACTCAAGCTTGGATCATGAGACAGTTTTGTTGTGTCTGCAGTAAAACATCTTTTCTTCTGAACCCTGAGGGAATAAAGTATGAATAAAGTAAGAATGTGAAAATGATTTGCCTGGGAAAGTGAAAAATCTACCAGTGTGTAGTGATATTTTATTATAATGTCATGAAGTATGTTAATTATGTGTCTTTTATTGGACTCTTTAAAAACCTGCCGTTGTCGTGTCATTGGGCTACAGGCGCCTTTATCACATAATTATTTGTCAGGTCCCATTGACTGTTTTGGTTGAATGGATCTTGAGGAATGTTCTTGTGATAAAGTCTCGTATTAGTCTAACAAGGATGCAACTGATTTGATAAAATATGTGTTGGATAAACATCAAAATCAAAAAGCTATGTTCAGCCATTGTGCACTTCAGACACTGTATAATTCTAAAACATAAAAGTTTGAAGGACATGTCATCTATTGAGAAATATATATATATATTTGAAGTTTTCTAAACAACAAACCCTGTGTGTGGACTGTGTCTGTGTTAGAGACACTGTTTGACTGCATGGACAAACCACATGTTCTGTCTTTTCTCTCACGCTGAGATGCAGCATGGAGAGACATGGAGGCAGCACTAAACTAATTCCCACATGCCGTTTCTTACCAGTAATGCAGAAACTTCCCCTGTCCTGCCTGCAGGTATCCGGACCACTGTTGGTAGTTGGGTTTAAACTTCATACCGGGCAGGTGAGTCACCTCATCAGGAGCGTACTGAGCCCGGCAGCAGAGCTGAAACCCGGCCAGCAGACACAGCAGCAGCCCCGCGGAGAGCATCGCCGAGGCTCACTCACGTCTGAAACTAAACTAGCTAAAGTAAAATGCTCTTTATGTCAGGTTCAGACGGAGACGAGGCTTCTTTGTGGCACCAACTTCCTCCACAGTGCTCAACTATAGAAGGTCACGTGACTGTTGCGATGGGTCACATGACCAGCGCCTGACTTTATGCGGAAGTCCTGAACAACAATTAGAAGAAGGTGTGAGAAGTTAGAAAGGAGGGTGCAGAGTCTGCCTTGTGTCATTACGCCTTTAAACCTTCAGAACTTACTTTTTAATTTAAAAAAGTACAACTGAAGTAGAGGAACACACTGTCACTGTCAATACAGCGACACTAAATAATCATAAGGGACAATTAGAAGCCAGGATTAAAAGACAGATCTGTTACTGTGATGTTGAAATTTAAATAAACAAAAATAAACTTTTATTACATTTTTTAATCATAGATTGTTATATTTAATTTTATTCTAAATTTATTTATTTTATTATAGTTTATTTATTTCCAAATAAACTCAGCTAAAACAACACGAAACACTTAAATCTAAATAATAATATAAATATAATCTGCAATGTAACTTTAAAAATAGTTTATCAGTTTCAGTGTCAAACTAAGATTTCAGTGTAAAAAATCATTTCAATTTGATGTTCAATTGTTCATTATCACTTGTGGTATTTCAATTTAGTGTGAAAATTACATTTTTTGTGTGCAGTATTTAATTATCATGGGTAATAGTTCAGTTTCATGTCCAATATTGCATATGTCACTGAGCTACACTGTAAATGAGGCCTTCATACCTCAGTCTACTCCAAGTTTAAATAAAGGTTAATTGAATGAATAAAAATATGATTATTTGCTATAACTTATATTTAACTTGGCTTCCAAAACTGCTGATACCCTAAAATGTGAAACTTCGGCTGATATGAAAAGACTGATTCCAGCGTTTCTGTATGAAAAACTGAAAATTCCACCCCTGTAACAAATGATATGCTTAGTATTTATTATTTTACCACTACATTGGTAAAATACCTTATCTCTCTTCCTTGTTAGGTTAGTGTTTGCACATAACACATTATCTGTTGTAGCAGTTTTTTGCATGCTATTGGCCTGATTTTTTTTGGACCACATGTAGAATACTTTACAAATAGGGAAGTAGTTAAATATCTCTTCCTAGGACGTATTTTAAGTGTATAATGATGTTTTAATGGGTGGGTTTTATTTTGGTTGAAGGGCTTTTATTGTGAAAGCAGGTATAAACGCGCCCAACTGCTCACAGCGGGGGAGGATACCGGAGGAGTTGGTCCACTTCTTTGAACATTGGCTTTAAAAGAGAATTAAACCGTGATCCAACTAAGCTGTTCGTTAAAACTTTTTTATTTCGGGTTAACTCGTGAACTCGGTGGTCGTCGTCAGGACTTGCTAGCATTAGCTCACCGCTAACTTTGCTAACAGCTGCTCCTTCGCTAAAACACCCGAGTTAGACTCAACTCACCGTCTGTTTATCAGCGTGTATCTGTTGAACTAGTAAGTCCCAGCAGAGTTGGCTCAGTAAATCACTTTGTTTCAACAAGATTATTCGCTGTTTACGAATGAAAAGCTGCTCGAAAACGTAAGTGTTTCCAGTAGAAGCTTTTCACTGTAAACCTGCATTTATGGACCAGAGGTGAGCATCAAGATCATAACACTGTTGTCCTGCTAATTTCCATTGTATGAAATTAAATGTTTGCATGTAACTACATTTTAGGATATATATGCTAAAAAGATTTTGTTATATCTCCATGAAGTCTTTGGTTGTGTGAGGCAGCTGAAAGTGGAGGGTTTATTTGTTGTGTCCTGCAGCAGCAGCATGGATCCTGCAGTCAGTCCTCACAGTGCAGATGAAGAGACTCAAGTCCTGCCAGACCAAATCCCTAAATACCACAGGAGTCTGAGGAGCCTCCATCTGCTCACCATCAAGTTTGTCAGGCTGCTGCAAGAGAGTAAAGGTGGTGAGCTGGACATTAGAGAGGTAGGAGAGCTGAGACCAGTCAAACTTTCATATTTACATTAAATACATATTAATTCACACCGTATACACTCATCCAGTTTGTCAAATGTACAGAACTCTTTGTTCATGAATCCTGGAACCAGCAAAATGGGGATGATTTCAGTCAGTCTAACCTTATTTGCAGAGCGCAGGTCATGCAATAAAGCCAATCCCAAGTGCTGAACATAAAGACTTAAAAGTTAAGAACATACAAGTGCAACAATATAATGTGAAACAGTAAAATTACAAGTCAAAATAAGTCAAGTCACCTTTATTTATATAGCAATTTAATTTAATTTAATTTAAAGAAAGAGCCTTTGAGCCAGTGTGCCTTCCAGCAGAAAAATAATGTTGATGTTTATGGTGTGAAATTACCAAGTAATTTGAATATTTAGGAATAAAGTGCTGCACAAGATTCTTTGACGTTCACCTGACCTAACGGATAATGATTTTATTATTTTCAGTCTATTTTATTGTAATTTTTAGTCTATTGTTGGTTTTAGAGTGTGATGAAATTGTGTGCCACTGTGCCGTACTGCTGACTGCAAGACAAATTGCCCCTCAGGGATAATAAAGATTGCCTTGACCTAGACATCAAGCTTATGGTAAGCAGATGGTACATTATTATTAACTATGGAGAGTAACCTTAGTAATTTAGAGATACAGTTATGAACCTAAAAAGTTGTACATGATATTTTATTTTACTGTCTATTTGCAGGTAGGGTGAAGCGGTAAGAGCACAGGATAATAGAGACAAACTAACAAACAGGTTATAATAGACGAGGAGACAAGCTGACCGCAGACTAGACGGCTTCAGAGCCAGAAATATCTGAGACAGATACAGAGACACAAACTATGAGAGAGAAGACACAACGGTAATGACCTGAATGAATGAGCTGCAGTGGCAAATGAGTTAAAGAGAAAACTCAGTGAAATCAGGCAACTAATGAGTACAACACAGCAGAGCGATAAGGAGAAACTACGAGACAATATGACTGGAGCAGCTTCAGGCAGAAATAAAAGCAAGGTTCTAAAAAGGTGAGCGTTTAATTGTGATTTAAAATCTCCATTAGTGGGACAGGATTTAATGTGGAATGGGAGACCGTTCCAGAGCCAATTAAAATACACTTTAAAAAAGACGGCTACAACTGTGAAATAAGTTTTCTGTTAAAGATATCTGAACTATTTAGCCCACTCAGGTCCTCCAGCAGGCAGCTCCTCAGGCTGGGCCATACTGTCAGTTGTGACTGGCCAGAGCTTGTAAATGAATAAAGCACTTTCAGACTACTTTCCATTAATCTGATGGACACGTTGCTTCATGTCTGAATGAACACCCTTGTCACTTCTCCATAAAAGTGGCGGCGCAGTCTTTCTAGGTTGGTCCAACTAATATTTGTGTATCACTTGTTATCACACAGTTGAAGTCTGAACTGCACCCAGTCACATTACCAGCCAGGCATGCGAAAACATCAGCACGTCACATTTCAGCACCAATTATTGGTCCAAAAACAAAACAGACAGACAGACGAAAGATGCAGATTGCACGCCAAAATCATTAAACACCTTTAATGTTCATCTACTGCAAACTGAAATGTCCATAAAAATAAAACTTTGCTGCTCACTTTAATGATACCAGGAGCTGAGGTTCAGTTTGTTGCTTCCAGGAATTTGTAGGAGTCTTTCCTTTGAGTTTATACCTGCAGCAGGATCAATATGAGCCTCTTCAAAGTGCACATATTTGAACATATTGAACAATAGCACTGGTAACTTCATTAATTAGTTTTGATGATAAATTATTCTCGACATGGAGACAGGGTCAGTCCAGGCCAGGATCTAACACTAAATGACACTATTTACTTGACTTCACCTCACAGTTTATCGGCTGCAGTTAAATCATTCGTTGCATAGCAGCCGTCCACATACTGAGTCCTGAACTCCATCTCAGCTGTTGATTATCATGACAGTGGCCAGAATATTCAGTTAATAGGGGATTTTGAACTAAACTAGGCTGTAAGTTACTTTGAAAGTTTTAGAAACTTGACATTAGATTTAGTCTTGTTTTTATTAGTGCAGTATTATTTATCACTTTGTGTACTGTCTAACTGTCTAGTCTCCTGTGAATGACAAATATTGAGTGAAAGTCTGCCGTCACTTCAACAGATTGATGAAGCCAGCAATGTTACATATCCCATGTCTGAAAACTATTTTAGAAATGAAAGCTTTTTACTTCATGGTACATTTCAGTAAAACCTACTTTCACTTGCTTGGTTAAGTGTTTTTAAAGATCCTCTTTGACTGCAGTCAGCAGATGATACCCAGAACATAGACTGCAATGGCAAATGTGATTTTTCAAGGATGTGGCAAAGGTGGTCGATGAATGACTGCTTGTGTTCTTTCAGGCTGTCAGGATCCTGAATGTTGGACAGAAAAGGCGAATCTACGACATCACAAATGTGCTGGAGGGCATCGGTCTGATAATGAAAACGTCCAAGAGCATGATAAAGTGGATGTAAGTGTTTAACTCTCCCTTGTGTGCATGAATGTGTGTCATTAATGTAGAGCAAAACATATTTTTGTGAATATAATACATGTGCTTTTTCCAAATAAGGGGTGCGAAGCGAGGTGAGAATGGACATGAGATGGCCAAGAGGATGATAGAGTTGAAGTCTGAGCTGGAGGACTTGGACTACAAGGAGTTTATATTGGACCAGCACAGACTCTGGGTTGAACAGAGCATCAGGAACACAACAGAAGACTGCAGCAAATATCCTTTTACGTAAATGTTAAAACTTAAACATGTTGGCTTTCGACATATTCTCTCTATGTGTATTTATTGGCGATGTTTTGCACTTTGACTGAAGGTGAGAAATTGGGCAGGTTTAATGTGGTTTTATGACGCATATACTGCATTTCTGTGTGTAGGCAATTACTGTGAACTGCATTCAGCAATCCTTAATGTTCCTCTTCTACTTAGTGCAGTATTTCAAGTTGTCCCTTAACTCAAAGCAACTCTGACCTACGTGAATCACGAGGACATCTGCAACTGCTTCACTGGTGATGTATAATCACTCTGCTGCCTTTTAACGATGACTCTTTTGTACATTTTGCTGTCAGCATATTTTTGATGCGATTGAAAGTCCAAATAGAGAAGCGGCAAGCCAAAGCCAGTGCCATCTGCGGTATGTGCAGATACATTTTTATTCCTCGGAGAGAACCTTTGAGTCGGTACAGACACATTTTCTTTTTGATGAACATAAAAGCAAAAGTTTCTTCTTCCTTCATCTCTGCTGCGGCTGAGTTGCGGTGACTTATGTGTCTGTAAGAAAAATCAGATTTGTGATTAAAAACCGACAGTGTATAGCTTGTTGAAATGTAGATTTACACCAAAACACTTAAATCTATAGGATCTGAATCGACTTTTTCTAGATGCAGTACAGAGAAATGTGCTTCAGCTGAATTTTGATGGGTAAGCTGTAAAGTTGTCAGTGGAAGTTGCGGCTCATAATCGGCTGATGTTTTGCAGATTCAGTATATTTTCTGAGTTTAACTACCAGGAAAGCAGTTGGACACAGTTCAGTTTGTTCCCTATGGAGGCAAAAAGAAAAAAGTATTTTGCTTTGAAATGCATAAAGATCCAATTAAATTATTAGTTTGTGACTTATTTCTCATCAGGTCACACACTTTTGGTAGTACGAGCACCATCTGGCACACAGCTAGATGTCCCCATTCCCAAAGCTGTAAGTTCTGTATCATTTGAACCTTCTGTCTTTCTGGACATGGGATGATTTATTGTTTGCATATATTTCCTTTCAGGTCCAGGACAGCCCAGCAAAGTACCAGATCCATCTGAAAAGCCTCAAAGGACCCATAGATGTCGTACTTCTTAACAAACACTCCGTCAGCTCTGTTCCCGTCGTACTGCCAGTCCCGCCGCCTGAGGAGATTTTACAGAGGGCCAAGTTAGCCATGTCTGCTTCAAATGAGAAAGAAAGCAGTACTGAACCTTGTCAGGCTTCAGCCGACACCAGACACGTCACTGAATCTAAATGCACGGCTGTGGAGGACATGAAGCCTCCTCAGTTATCATCGTGTATAAACGCTGGACCCGACAGAACTGATGAATCTGACTGTGAGTATTTTCTTCTGTTGCTGATATACCACTGAAAGAGAAAGCTTCATTTTTGTCGAGTCGACGCCTTTGCCACATTGATCCAAAGTCTAGATTGAAGCGAGTACATATTAAAGTACCTTCAACTTCAAAAAGTAGCATTAAAGATTTTTCTCAGTTAAACTATTTCCATTGGATAGAAGTAAATAACTGCTTTTGTGATGACCGCATATTCTACAGAGTCTCTTAAATGACAGCTGACTGTGCAAATAGTGTTGTTAATTACTTCCTGCATGCTTACACAATAATGCCTTCACGCCTGATGTGTACTTCTTTTAGTGCTCAGGGCTTTTATATTGATTTTTAAAAAACAAATCTTTTTTTTCCCAGTAGGAGATTTTTCAAAGAAACTGCAGGACCTAATGAACCCGCCCAAAGGTAGCGCTCTTCTTTTTGTGTCTTTGAATTATTTATAATGATTAAATTTTGAAATTCATTTGATTTGACCAGATACTAATGTATGATTAAGTATGTCTTACTTCGTTTTTATAGAAAAAATAAATGCAGATCTACTCACACAGCTATTGGCCTCTGAAGGTAAGGTTTTAATTTCATTTATAACTATCATATATTAGTATTTCTTTTAATCTCACGTTTACCTCTGCTCACCAGTCTTCTCTCCGCTGCTCCGTCTCTCTCCACCGCCGTCTGATCACGATTATTCCTGTAACCTGGAGGAGAGCGAAGGCGTCTGTGACCTCTTTGACATCCCCGTGCTCAATGTTTGACCATGAACTCCTGCGTTTCATCAAAAGTGGATATTTTTCAGATGTCTGTTTATAAATAGTTATTTGGTTTTAACAAATAATAAAATCAAGATTTTAAAAAATTTGCAGAATCATCATTTCTTTAAGATACAAGAAAGCAGTCATGTTAGGAGAAACCAGGCATTATAACTCATCCTAATGCACCACAAGCCTCAGAGATACATCAGGTCTCTCTCTCTCTGTCTTTAACTCAATTTATAATGCAATAGACTGCATTACAAAATGTGTGACTTTAAATTATGGCGCCTCATATGATTCCTTCATCTTTGTGGCGATATTTTCTCAACATGGTGATGTAAAAATACATGCAGAGTAAACTGGTGCAACATCAGCTCTTGCATAACAGGCCTGGGAGTCTGTGAGATGCATCCATGGTTTGCATGTTAGCATAAAAATACAACTGAAATATAAAAACACCATTAATTTGACATATATTTGACTGACGGACACCAGCAAGGCTAAAAATACAGCTGACTGAGCACCTCACCAGTTCTGCTGCTGGTTGTCAAGAGTTTGTCAGGTGCATAAAACCAATCAGTCATCATGAAACCTCTAGATAGGGGCTGCTATGCAGATACATGGATATGCCACATCTTCAGGTCTTACATATGTATTTTTGTGCAAACAGCAATCTAGGTTTATTCAGACTTATATAGTCTTTGGTTATAAACAGGCTGTTTTGACAGCTGAGCCCATCAGAATCCCTTTTTGTTGATATTAGCTGCCACAGTAAGGGAAATTATCAGGGAAGTTTAGAGTGAAAATCACTTTTAATGCACATGACTCGTAGACATCATTTAATAACTACTTCATAACACACTTTATTGTAGTTGCACACATTAACACAGAAGACTCCAAGAGTTTATTAGTGTTTTCTGTGTGCAATTTGAACCTGTCTAATGAATACATTGAGTATCACGACTACCCACTTATTTTCTTTTAATATTCTAGACCCCTCTTGCATCCACACATCAAATGTCTTGCTAATTAATGCTTTACAGGAAGGACTCTGTTGGAGCTTTGCTTTTAAAAAACAAATTATATCAAATAAATATGCAGTGGAGGAGCTGTACATAATAGTATACACCAGTAATGCACATGTAAACCTCATAATTATACATAAGTGCAGTAAATGTGTCTGTTTAGCTTCCGAGACATTATGAGGTAACATGAACACAGAAGTCCCTGCAAATCTATTTTCACAGGCTGAATCCACTCACACTGGCTCGCCAGACTTCCCCTTTAGGCAAAATGTGGCAATAAGCTACAGCACTCGGTTTTCACAGTAAGTAAAGGCAGTTGTCTGGCCCTGATATGCCCACACTGCAGTATATTTCTGTGTTTCAGCACACTGAGCTGGATAGAGAGGAACTACTTACAGCTGGAGAGGGATCAGAGAGAAACCTAGAGGTGGTCAAGACTGAATTGAAGAACTTGGAGGAGGAGATAGAAGAAGGTGAAGGGCGTCACTGAGTAGAGATCAAGGTAAAGCTAACACACGGATATGCTGTAGCTACACAGTGACATTCAGCAGCTGGCTGTTCTGAAAGTCAGTATTTTAAGACATAATATTACAGAACAGGTAACAAAGCTTTTCCAATTTAAAGGCTCATCCCATGAAGTCAGTAGATGCTACCTTTTTCACACAGTCAGTTGTGTAGCATTCAATTTTTTAGTAGCGTGTATAGGTTGTTTCTTTCAACGGTACAATTCAGAAAAATCATGTGTTTGCATCCAATTTGTCAAAATATAGCTTGTAGTTTGTCAGAATTCCTTTAAGTCGATTGTAATACATCACTTTTATTATATTATAGAATAACTTGGCCAAGGAAAAGTCTGGAGCTTGTGGACAGTTTTCTGTTATCAAACTATACACCGATCAGCCCCAACATTAAAATCACTGACAGGTGAAGTGAATAACATTGATCATATTGGTACTATGTGATGTTCTGCTGGAAAACCTTGGATTTTGACATCCATGTTGATGAGACTTAGACACCCAAACAAACAGAACAAGCACACTCCCTCATGTAAATGGAAATCCCAAATGTCACTGGCCTACCCCCACAGGAAAAGTCACCCCACCACATGGAAAAAACATCAATCAGGAACATGTTGAGAAACAAGACAATGGCCCAACATGTTGATTTGACCTCCAAACTTCCTACACCCCATTCTGATCAAGCATCAACAGGATGCAGTGGAACAAGTTTGATTGACAGAGGCCCCACTGCACAAGCCAGAGAACCCAAAGGATCCAGTGCCAACGTCCTGGTTCCAGACCCCATAGGACACCCTGAGAGGTCCTCTTGTCCATGCCCAATGGTTCAGAGCATTTTTGAGCACATAAGGGGGACCAACACAATATTAGGCAGGTGGTCATAATGTTATGCCTGATCAATGTATGTTGCAGTACTGCCTTTAATCTGTATATGTTTTGTTTGTTTTACATTGTGTGTTTTTATCGTCATTTTGTTAAATGAAATGAAAGGCATTTATTTTATTTTTATTTATTTATTTATTTAAACAGGGACAGTGTACAATATACATTAACTCCAGAAAGAAAAGATGCATTGTACCAGGTTATAGCTCTAGTGCTAATTTCCACCTGTAGTCCCTGGGCAAGCTGATGTTGACAAAAAAAATGATGACGAAACAGAAGGTAATGAAGAAGGACCTAGTCCCTTTTTTACAGGATAGCAAACATCTTGCTGAGTGTATTCCAAAGGTTGAAGAGGAAAACGCTGAAGTTGAGAAGAAAGTTAAAAACTACTCTCTGAAAATGGTTTAGTTGGTGTCTCTGCAGCTACTGCAAATTGACACGGTTTTAAGTTAGTTTCCTAATCCGGCCACTTACCTCCAGATGAGAGGTGTCCTTATGAAGAAGTATCTCATGGCGTCCAATTGAATCTGTTAAAACTAATTCCACAGCTTGTTTAGGAGGAGGGAAATATCCTTTGTTTTCTTTGTATGTCTGGTATACAGTTGGTGAGGTAACCTCATAGTCTCAAGCACTGAAAGTATTGCTGTTTTGTTCCTTTTTCAAACAAAGTATTGACAACATCCATAGGGGAAAAATGGGTATCAAAATGGAAATTTAATAACAATAATAATAATAATAATAATAATAATAATAATAATAATAATAATAATAATAAAATAAAAATAATAATAATAATGATAATAATGTTCTATTCAATGTTACAAAAGTAACTGTGCAAAATTCATTGTGAAAATGCATCTTAAAAGAGCATTTTGTATGTCAGTGGCAGTTTAGACTACAGCTGCTTTACTGAGATGGACACTGTTTTAACAGGTTTGTTAGTTTTAAGTCAATGTGGCTGCATGGAAGCACTAAAAGCAACACACGCATTTGTATTTAGGAAACATAAACTGTATATGAGAGATGTCACAGGGGCAACATCCATCTTTTATACAGTCTAAGGTTTAGAATGGATCAGGTTAATCTCCATAATTAATTATAATGTAGGGTTTTAGCCTTAATATTTAATTTAGTCAGCTTTAATGTATTTTATATCATTTTACTCAGGTAGATTCACATTATAAGAAACACTGTAGGATCTTTATCTCAATATTCATAACACCAGTCTTATTTGCAGTATCTTTTGGAGAGCACATCAGCTTAACGGTTGTTATTTTAATTATGTTATAGAAATAACAGTGACTTGACTTTGAGTGCAGTGGTGTCCCACAAAGGCAGATTCCCATTATTCAGTGTCACTTTGCAGCCTCGTAGATTGTTCATTTCTATATTGCTTGTTTTAAATAATTGTATATGTGATTAGATTGTATTCTGTTTGTTTATTTGTGAAATGTTTGATTCCAATTACAGGCAACAGGTGTCACTGTCCCCTCACTTTATCTATGCTTCTGTTTGTTTCCTAAGTGTAACTGTGTCACCTCCACTGTGGAACAAGGAGACAACTGATGTGGACATGGACATGGACAAATTGTGAGTCATGTTAGTCATGTTTTCTTAAGAAATTACTATTTTCTTCTCACCAGAGAAACAGAAAAGCTGTGTTAACCCGTTCCACATGGCATTGGCCGAATATAATGGAACCCATCAAGGGAAGCCCACCTTCCCATCTGTACAACATTCAGCTTGCTTACTTTAACGCAGGGTTACTGAGGCTTCAATATGCAACATACAGCTGTTTTCTATCTTAAAAAACAAACACCATAAACAAATAATACGTGAGCAGCATTGACTCAGCTTCAGAATACCTGACAAGCAATATGCAATAGGGCTTATTACATAAAGAACTGTTTTGGGCTGCAGTATTTTAAATTCTTGACACACAAAGGGAATCCAAAGTGTCCTGTTATAAGCTCTGTAAATTAATTTAAACACCGTTAAAATAATTTCTGATTCATTATTTCAATTTGTTTGTATCGTAAGACTGCGTCCGTCTCACAAATGATCACATCCAGCCATCACAGAAGAGGAATCTGAGCTCTGTCTGTGCAGCAGATAATGATTTAGTGCGTCCTTGCCTGTAAAAATGCTTAATGTCCCGTGCTGCAGACAGAAACAATAACTGTTCAGGAAATGTTTGAGACCACATGAAATCATAGCCTGAAGACTATAAAATTGTCTGAAGAGCCACTGAATCTGTTTAAGAAGCTTCACACGAGTTATTTGGTGAATCATCCAGTCAGACAGTGTTTGTGCTCCACGCTGTATAAGAGATGACTGCAGGGGGCAACAGAGGGGTGCGCTTGATTTTAATAATTAGGCTTTCTTAGTCTCTTCTTGCTGTTCTGTATCTGTAAAGCCCAGTGGAACATTTAATTTGAATATGTATTTGCCGTATTAATGCTCTGGAATAAAGAAACAAGTGATGAAGTGTTATTGCTGTTTTCATTAACTATAAGCCATCAGTTGCAAGCGTTGCAGTTTTTTTTGCAGCTAACTGGGCCACATGGTGCTCTTAAAATGAGGCAGCAGTCTCAGCATCCGCAAAGCTCTCTTCTCTCTGTCCAAACTTGGGCTGCTTACAGTAGGTGGGAACTTTTTCAGTGCTGGAAAAGCCAAGCATGACCTCCCAACTCTCAACTAGCAGTAATATGACCACATTTTAATAATATGCCTCATGATTTTAAAGATATGTTTAGCTAAACAGTTCAGTCTGTTTTATGTTGATTATTTGTGCAGTGAAGTAATGCATTAATAGTTATAAAGACATGACAACTTTAAGAACTTTAATTCCACTTATTATTGGGTTACTCCATCTCAAATCCACAGGGGGCCTCTGCTTGAAACTTTTAATATATCTATTAAATGGGGTCAAGCAGGGTCGCCTCACAGCTAGAAGATCCCCGGTTCGAGTCCCGGTTATGACACCTGAGATCTGTGTGGAGTTTGCATGTTCTCCCTGTGCAGCGTGGGTTCTCACCAGGTACTCCCACAGTCCAAAAACATGCTGAGGTTACTTGATTATTCTGAATTATTGTCCGTAGGTGTGAATGTGAGTGTGCTTGATTGTTTGTCTCTATGTGCAGCCCTGTGATAGACTGGTGACCTGTCCAGGGTGTCCCTTGCCTCAGTCGGCTAGGATAGGCTCCAGCCCCCCTCCCCGCAACCCTGCAGAGGATTAAGCAGTGCATAGATGGTGGATGATGGAAAACGGTGCTGGTGATTTTTTAGATTGTTCTATCAAGTACTTATGATAATTGCTCAAAATTGCCCGTTGACCCACTTCCAGCACATTTTCTCATACACTGAAATTTGAGACTATGTTTGGACGACAGGAACTGTTAAAGATAAAAGCCTGAAATCATCACTGTTATTTCTCATCATGCCACGGATTCAGCATCTGCAATATTAGACAAGTAGATCAATTAGCCTCTGATTATCAGTGAGTAGAAATATGATAAAATTAATGAAGCTGTTATGAGAAGTGCCATCTTGGAGCAGACATTAGTAAAAACACTGATCATGCAAAAGTCAACTTTCTGAACCATATATAGTTGCGTGTTGCAATCATATGAAACAAAATACATGCAACGCTTTTTTAATATGAAATGCTTGATCACAAAAATGAAAAAAAAGCATTACATTTGTAGAACTTTCCACAACTAATTGAGGAGCTTTGACAAACTGTGCCACAAAAACAAAAATATTAATAGAAAGTCAAATCCAAGTAGGGACAGGGTAGAGATCTAGAGAAGTTTAATTATTTATTTATTTAATGGACATATTCTTTATTTTCGGGCAACAGCATTGCAGATTCTGAATCAATGGCAAGGTTAACAAATAGTATTGAAAATTTCATGCTTTTGTTCTCAAACATGGCATCTAATTTCAATTCATGAAAAAATGTGCCGAAATTGGGTCCATTATCAATTTTTATTTGTTTAAAATCTCAATTTGTACTTGTTGTGTCAATCTTAAATTGTTTATATATGTACATATTTTATACTGTAAAAATTTCAGATGTATTTTTGAAATAGTTGAGCAGAAATTGAGCTAAAAATTGACTGAATTGGGATGTAATAACTCATTAGTTCTGTGAATGGCGTAAAATATGTATTTAAAGGCATCTTTGGCCTTTACTTGAAAGCCAAATGTCACTCTCAGTGTTAAAAAATAACAAAACAAATTAAATAAAATGACTCATACACATATATTATCCAGAGGTTAAATACACCCAGCAGGGTTAATCTCTGAGCAGCTCATCTCAGGGTCAGTTTGAGGTCTTCATGCGTTCATCTCTCTATCAGAAAACAAGGCTAAAAGTTGGACTCAAACCAAGTATTCCAATCTCAACAGCTAGTTTCACCAGCTGATTTCCCCACTGCCATGACTGAGTTTCCAGCAGAGAGAGGAGGGACGTATGGGGCAGATCCAGTTTCTCATTGACTATTCCCGTGGTGAATCGAGCCCTGCTGCACTGAGTGATCGCTGTTCCCTGCGGCATCAATAATACAGGAGGAAGTTATTGTCCCTGTGCAAGCCACAGTATCATACAGCTAAAGCAAGTGGAGGGAGGGGGTGGTCCTTTCACTCGGCCCTCTAGGGTTTCAGGGCCTGCAGACAGTGGTCTGACTCTGGGGAGCCTGCTCCTCTGCCCTCGCACAGGGCCCGATTGTAAGTTGGCCTGACCGAGGGGATAAATGTGTCTAAACAGTGACAGCCTGCACAGTCCTGCTGGCCTGGCCTCGTCGGTAAGACTACACCCCCCAACAAACCCAGTGTCACCAGATGAGATGACTCCCGGCTCAATAGAGAATTAGTCAGCAGGAGACATAAGACAGTTAGAGAACAGGATAGATATCCTGGGTGTGATTAACATGATCCAGATTTTCACCTTGTTTGAGCATCTAGCTGAGTGTTGTGGCCTTCCTGTAGCCTCAGGATGGTCCAAAATACTAAACTGGTAAAAACAATATATTATACACCCAAATATAAGCAGTGACCTGCAAGACTGAGACACGTGCTTGGTATTTTAAGCGTTATATCCACTTGCTGTGTTGCATTATCTGTACATTATCAGTAGAAAACAGCCAACTAACATACAGATGATCATGAAATATGAAGCCACAAATCCACTTCATCCCCAGAGACAACAAAAAAAACCAAGTGCCCCAAACAGCTAAAACAACAGAGCGACAGAGGACGGTGGTGGGAGGGGTGCAGAAGGAGAGTGAAAGGTAGAGAAAGTCAGACCGATGGTGAAATAGAGAGTGCCACTCAGAAGGAGGTCAGCACACAGTGTGTTGACGCCGCTGAGTTTAAGGAGATGCTGGCAAACGCTCAGGAGGATACTTAAGGACATGAATGGATCGTAACTGCTGGTAAGTCCTCAAAGTGCTGCTCTTTCTTCTTACTTCATCCATCATTTGGATTGATCTTTGACTTTTTAAAAACTGAAACTGGTGTATCTCACTATTCTAGTGAGTTGTGTATTTAACTTTGCTTACTCCACATTCATAACTTCTGTTTGTACACTTTTAGCATCACATATGGGCCTTTAACTGCCAAGTATTATAGCTTGTAAAACTTAATTACATTAGTGATAGCTGTTTTAGTAAGCATGCAGGGAAAGTGGTAAGGTGATGTGGTAGCCAGTCATTAAGGTTTAATACCCCCTCTCCGCTGAGATACTTTACTCCTTGAGTCCATCCCATCACTTAAGAGGAAAAAAAACACACTGCTTGCATTTAAACAGAAGTTTATGTGAAATCAACAGATAAAACAGCCCAGAGAAAAAGATGTGACACCAATGTGCCACTTTGCTCGCTGGCATGAAATGAAGATGGCAGAGAAAGGGTCAGGGATGGCCACCCTTAGATTCACAAGCATCATAGTTTGTGCTGTTTTACTTGGACAAGGAGCCCCTGAGAAGACAGGTGAGTTCTCCACCAGAACATGACGCCAAATACAATGTTTGCATGTTGACACTACATGTTTATTATAAAATGCTGTCTCTAATGGAACTCTTTCAGGAGGTAGTAAAGAGGACCAGAGAGAAGCCATTCTGAGGGAGATCATTTCAAAATGGAGTAAAGGAAGTGGCTTGAATCCACAGAAACCTCCCCCAGAAACAGACAAGGAGCAATCTGTGCACTCTTGGGTGAGGAATATTGTGGGGAGCTTAAAAACACTCGGTCTGCTTCCCACCAAGAGCCTGCCTTCACTAAACAAGCCAATTGACCGACACCGTCTCTCCGGCTTCCTCTACAACATCTCCTTGTACCTCCAAGAGATGGGTGCTGAGCTGGAGGAGCTGCCGGCGGAGCCCGATGAGGAGCAGCTGTGGGAGAAGGTGCTGCACTACTTTCTCCAGTCTGAAGGAAGCGCTACACTGAACCAGTGGAATGGCCGGGTGCCACCCAGGCCCAGTGTCAGGGTGCAGGACTGGTTTCTGTCACTGAGAGGCAGCCCACACTGGGACTGGCTGCTGGGGCTGCTGCAGAGTCTTATCAGTCTGTCAGAGCGTCAGCCCCACAGGCCCCTCTTGAGTTTCTTATCTCAGAACTGGAGGACAGTGAGCGCTGTGCTGGAGGCTGCTCTTCAGGCTCTGGTCAGTGGGACTTACGGCCAGGCCAGTGCAGGCCTGCAGGGCTTCATCTGTGCTCTGAAGGGTCGCAATGACTGTGCCTTCAGTGTTAGCTGGCTCCAGCAACTGCTGCAGTTCCTAGAAACACGCAACTGGAAGCCTGTGGTGAGTTTACACCCAGCAGGAGAAGCTGCTGAACACAGTAAAGGCACAGGCGCATATGGACGTTTGAAGCCCTTCAGCTTGCCTCCTGAGGCCACGAGGCAGGATGGGTTGTCTGGGAATGCATCTGTGGAAGATATGACGGCCACAGAGGACGAGCCAGACTCCATGCACAGCCTACTGTTGCAGGCGTTATCACGTTCAGGGGGAGGAGAGCGAGGAGGCTATTTGCCTCAGAAAAATTTAGCTCTTGTGCAGAGCTTGGACGGGCTGAGGACAGGCCTTCTGCACAGAGTGGGGAGTTCTGTCTATGGTAACCTGAGGAAGAAAGTGTCACGAGTTACCATGGCGCTGCTTGATGATGTCAGCAGCCTCGTGGAGGTGCCACAGCCCAACCCTCAGGGTTGGTGCTCAGTGGGTGAGTATGAGGAGAAGTGGGGATAAAAACCACAAGAGATAAGAATTCATTAACTTTAGACAGAAAGATCAGCCTAATGAAAACAGGCATCACTCAGTGTTGTCAGAATTTTTTAAGGTGCTTGCATTTATACACACAATATGATAATATCAACCTTAGATAATTTTTACCAGCCCCCAATTATAGTTTATATGACAGATGCTGCTGTATGTATGACTGGCATTCAGATACTTTGCTTTACAGTTGCTGACTGATATACTTTCTAGGTAAAAAAAAAAAAAAAGTAAATCATGTATTGCTTTGATTGATCAGCAAGAAACAAAATGACAATAAGAGCCTCATAAATTTGGCCCTGACTTCACCTGAGAGATCCAAGAGAGAAAATGACAGTGACTGACACTGCTTTAAAATCTTTATAATCATCCCAGCTAGTGAAAGCATCTGTTGTTAGCTCAGCTAATCTCTTTATCCTCTCATTGATGTCAGTAACATTATATCTTGGGCATTGTTAGCTGAGCTGCACTGTTACATCAGCCATAGTTGTGCTCTGCAGGAGCTACCAACTGCTTTTTCCACCACTCATTCACTTTGATTTTCAAATAATGTGTGTTTTTCACTGATCTTTTTAAAGGTGACCTGAGACAACTGATATTATGGTAAGATATTTGAGGAAAGTGACTGTGATTGCATTTTACAAGTCTGACAGTAAACTGTTCGCAAAATAGATTTCGATCTTTGGTCTGCCCTTGCATATGTAGGGGGATAAGACATAACGTGATGTGGAACACTCAGGCTTTGGGCGTCAGCTCCCAGGGCCTCCCAAGTTCACTTCCATTCCTGTCTTGCCCCACTGACGAAGGAGATGAGCTGAGATCACGACAAACACCAGCTCAGGCCTCATCAAAAACAACTCCTTCAGAAAGAAACTCCAAACAACAACGTCGTCGTGAACCCTCTACTGCACCTCACAGCCAGTTCAGTCACTCACAAACAGGGAAGAGAGAAAGTAACAACCAGCAGAAAGAGATGGAGTTCTCCACCTCTACAGAAATCCTGGAGGCAGCGTGTAATGAATCCATCCCAGGCTTGACAGGCGTCTCTAACTTCACTGTATTCCTCTATTGTAAACTGTTTGAAGGGGAAAATGGTTCAGTTAATCCTGCAATCGCTCAGATGGGGCTCGACCTGCATGCTACATGCTCCGATGCAGCTTGGTACCTGTCTGCTGCTGAGGAGGATTTTCTTTGGGTTCATGTCTGCAGTGAGTTCTTTGCTCACGAATTCAACAACACAGTGTGTGCCAACTCCTCTTTCTGGCTGCAGAGAGCACATCAGGTAATGGATTGCTTTGTGCATTACTTGTTTTAATAAAATTCCATTGAATACATATTAACTCATTACTATTTTATTATTTTCAGGCTGCAGTGACAAAGGACTATCATTTCTTTAACCAAACAAGTATAGATGAACTGTGTGTGCAGCTCTCAGGTGAGGCAATAGAGAGTCCAGGGCTTGATGACAACTGTCTGGCTCAGCTAGGCAGCAGGTCACTCAGTGCCCAGGCTTTCAGACACTGCTTCCTGCCCAACAATTCAGTCATGACCTCAGCTCTGTGTGGCAGAGACTCCTCTGACTCACACCGGTCTTTGCCAGAAGGCAGCTGGGCTGCAGCATACTGCTCCAAGATGCACAACTTCTCCCATGAGGACGCCCCTGTGAAGACTTGTCAGTACAGGGAGTGGACCGTGCATCATTTCACCAACTCCACTCTCCTGGAGCTCTGTGGACAGACACATGGACTGAGAGAGTACATCTGTCTAAACGCCACACTCTACCATCAGCTGTTAAGATTAAAGCCTCAGCTTGCTGATGTCTGTGCTGATCTGCAGGCAGAACAGGAGGCCAGGAAGTGTCTCCTTCAGAGGTTTTTTGACATGCTCCCAGCGCCGTATGAATTTGACACATCGCAGCTGTGCGTGGATCCAGCCCCACTGCTGGCAGACGTCGTGCACAAGCTGAGTGTGTGTGAGGTCGAGGGAGGAGAGCCTGAGGGGTTTTTAGTAGCTCTGGGATATGTGCTGCGAGTCTTGGACTTCATGGTGGGCCTCTCTTCAGGGCTGGATGAAGGGGAAAGAGAGGCAAGACAAGGTCTGGGCCAGGCCATCCTCCTCTCCAGCCTCCTTGACAACACGTCCTGGTCCACGCTGCAGCCAGAGGCGTCCATGAGCGTCCTTCACACAGTGGGAGTCTTCCTACGCAGAGAGCAGAACACCACTCTGAAAGAGGACCTGCTGAGCTGCTTCAGTGTAAGATATGGTGGCTGACTGACACACAAACACTGACTGACACACAAACACTATCTCACGAACACACACACACACACACACACACACAAATGAGTGAATAATCTGTTTCTGCTGTTGCATCAGCCTGTCCTGTGGGACCTCATCCAGCAGGATGACAACTCATCCGCACTCAGGGTTCTGCTGCAGGTACTGGCCTGTGCAGCTATATTCATGTTTTACATTTCACAACACATCAGTTCACTGAACACTAGATTTAGGTGAATAACTCTATCTCACCAGGAGTACCTCCAGATGCCCAGAGACAGCATTCGTACTCTGGTGATGTCTGCTGAAAAAGATGCAGTCAAGAGATTTCTCTCCCATGTGCATCAGACATGGGACCAGCTTCAAGTTGAAACCAGTCAGGTGTGTAATTCAGCTTATCAAAAAACAATCAATCTACTATAAATTGCTGATGCTTTCTCTATTTATTGCTGCTAATTGGTTGGATAAATAGTGATAAATGACCTCTTGTTGATTTTTCTTGTTAAAACAATTCATCACAAAGTAAGAAATAAGAAAGATTTGTAATGTGTTTCTATGATGTGCAGTTCTTTTGGTGGTTGTTGCTGTGTATTATGTTGTATCTACTTTATTTGAATGCATGTCATGGCCCATGCATAGTTAAAGAGGGCCAAACTGAATACACTGATGGGTTCCCTGTCCTGTTGTTTTGTTTTCTCTGTCAGGCCTCTCAAAAGGAGCTGCAGGCCATGGAGACAATGACCGCTGCTTTCATCCATAAATTCCCCCGAGTGACCCCAGAGCTGTTTGTGGACCTTTCTCAGTTCATCCCCTTCATGTCTGTCTCCGACATCATGAGCTTTCCAGCCTCACTGATTGTCAACGACAGCGTGTAAGTTACAGATGATCTTACTTAACGTAAAATGTGTCACTTCTCCGATACTAACAGCTTCTGTGTTGCCCTTTAGGCTGACAGCCATCCGTGACCACAGTTCAGGGATGAAGTCGTTGCAGAAAAAGGCCTTTGTAAAAAGACTCCTGCAGTCGAGTGTGGTGGGGGATGTCCCAACGTGGCCACCGTACTTTCTCAGCTCCATCCTCCCACTCCTGCCTTACCTCCCAATCAGTCACTTTCAGCAACTGACATCACAACAGGTGAGGGGGAATTTCACAAGCTCTTTACAAGGGTGTCTGCTGCGTCTCTTTTACAGATGTCAGATGTGGTCATGTGATGAATAAAGAAACTAATTCAACCCTCGTCTTACCAACATATTTTGGATAGAAGAAATATAGATCCAAGATTATACTACTATAGGAAACAACCCTCATAGGAATACTTTAACTCATTTCTTCTGAAAAGCATCATTAGTTATGTAAATAATGTCATCTGAAAAAAATGATTTTGCACAATGCGTGAAACAAAATACTTTTCTATAATGAGAATTGCATCATTTATCACCTTATTTACCATCCTCTGATACTGGTATCATTTATTTCAGTCATTTCAAGTAAACAATATTTGTGTTATATTTATGTACATCAAAATTTCTGTAATGCCAAATCTGGTTATTCTTGATCAGCTCACCATTGTTTCCTAAAAAACAGCACTGACGTTGTTCAAAACTGTATTATAGAGTTATAATACAGTTTTTTTAAACAACATTCTGATTGCATGTTTGTCGACAAATTATTTTAGTCTGATCTTGTATCACAGGATCCCTGGTTCGCGTCCCGGTTAGGACGCATGGGATCTTTCTGTGTGGAGTTTGCATGTTCTCCCTGTGCATGCGTGGGTTTTCTCCTTGTACTCCGGCTTCCTCCCACAGTCCAAAAACATGCTGAGGTTAATTGATTATTCTAAATTCTCCGTAGGTGTGAATGCGAGTGTGCTTAATTGTCTGTATATGTTTAGCCCTGCGACAGACTGGCGACCTGTCCAGGGTGTCCCCTGCCTTCACCCGAGTCGGCTGGGATAGGCTCCAGTCCCCCCGCGACCCTACAGAGGATTAAGCAGTGTATAGATAATGGATGGATGGATGGATGTATAATAGGACATAAATATTTCAATTTATCACCATAAAACATTTTACAATGTAATTACGAGTAGTATTTATTAGTTTTATTTATTAGTATTTAGAGTCATTACCAGAGGAAATGAGGAAATCTGTGTCTGTCTCCTTCAAAATGACTGACAGAATGCCTCTATTCCCTCTGAAGTGTGTGATATTTTAAATTAGGACCCATGAAGATATGAACTCAATAAATAGCTCTATGGCTCTATTAATAGCTCTTTCTATTAAAACTGCAAAGGTGGAATTGGATGCTTTTGACTGGGGTCCACAAGGATCCCAATGATGGATAATGATGTGAAGTCATGGGGAACAAAATGATTAACAAAGCCATGAAAAATTGAAGCAGGAATTGAGTAAAGCCCCTGTAAAATATGACCAAAAAGTACAGCTTTGGGGTCTGTAGGCACCTCAGCTGGTAGGATGAGCGTAAGAGAAATGCTGAATAAATGGATGAGGAGAGAGAATCTTCCACAAATGGCACAAAGATCATATGCAGTGACCTTCACATCCACCAAACTGGTTAAACCCATATGAGAGATTTCTGTTCATGTGAGACACTTTCTGTTGTTCTTCTTGTAATTTGCCATCCTTTATATAGTAGATAGTGAGTCTTGTTTTAGCTTTTTGCACCATTTAATTTATTGTCTCCTTTAGCTTACTCCTCTGGTGGAGTTGCTAGGCAACGGCAGTCTGGATGGTGTAAGGGGACGCCATGTGCTTCGGACCCTCTTCAGTAAAAAGAAGAATCTAACCAGTGACAACATAATGAGGTGGGACTTGGTTATCTGTCTTTATAATTAGTGATAATTACTGAATGTTTGGATCATCTGCAGTTACTTTACAACACTCAGCAGACATTTCTGATATGTACCAGACTGTGTTGTGTGGGTTACATCCTTCTTGTTTATATGGAATTAATTTCCTTACTTACAAAACACTTGCAAAGCAGACTTTTTTTATAATCAAGTTTAGTATTATTTAGCAAATTAAGTTTAGCAGTGGAACTTTATAGTATGTGTTCAGAGGGTGGTAGGTGGAGGGTCAGAATAAGCCTGCAGCAAATTCTTTCAAGCTTGTGATTGGTTCGTATTAATGACTCGGGTCAGAGGTCTGTTTAGATATTGATGGATGGTGTTATAGCAGATATGCAAAGCACATCTAATCTCTCCTTGTGCTGCAGATGCTATCTTTGTGTTGTGCTTTATTATTTCTGCTATAACCCTAATTGTTAGCAGTCATTAATTTACTACATTTTTGATTAAAATGTTGTGTAAAAAAGAGATTAATTTTTCATCAGAAAGGTGAAGGATGATGTCTTTTGCAGATTAGGAGTCCTTGCATGCTACCTGGATCCAGCAGACTTGGGTTCATATCTTCAGGACTCAGCTGTGTCCTCTGATCTGTGGCTGCAGCTGTCTCAATGCACATCCAAGGGGTTCATCAGTGCCAGTGGCAGGGTGAGGGGCTCAGAGGAACTACTTTGAACCACTAAAATCCTGAGTTACAGTTTCTTTAACAAAATGTCCAACTAACTCTGTTTGACTGTGCTTTGTGGACAGTTGTCGTCCTGGTTGATCCCAGCAGTTCAGACCCTGAATGTCAGCAGCATGAATTCTTCGGAGCTGTCTGCTCTCAGTGGTTTACTGCCACAACTAGGAGCTTCCTTCCTCATGTCTCTCCCTTCACAACAACTCCTGGAAGTCCTGTCACAACCAGGATTACACAGATATTCCCCAGCACAGGTCAGCAGGGAAGGAATTTTCCTTTTACTCATGTGGCTTCTTATCTTTTCTTTCTTGTTCTGTCTTCTCCCCTTCAAGTGTAAATGTATAAAAAAGTGTTTTTTTTCTGTGAAAGCTTCAAAGCTGTCACACCAATCATTAGTTGTTTCTCTAAGATGATGCACCGAGCTGTGCTGCATCGTCCCTTTTCACTAAAAAGAAAAGCTGGCCTTGACTGAAAGATGTAATGCAGGCTTTCTCGTCATGACAGTTAATTGGCAAATTTCTAAAGAAAAAATGAAGATAAACATTGCTGAAATATGTGACCTGTGTTAACTGTCTCAAAATGAAAACTTTTCTGTACTTTGTATGTAAAGTTATTCTCTTAATACCCTCCTCAGGCATTTCAAATGTTGTCCAAGATTTCAAAAGATACCAACGTAAGTAGAAAAATTAAAAATATGTGTGCTGAACTTCAGCCAACTGCCCTCTCACCGCTGTGTTTCTCTCCTCTGCCAGCTCACCCTGGAAAAACTATGCCGACTGAAGCCGTTACACTCTGGTCTCTCCCCTGCCGTGCTCAGAGACCTCCAGTGGCCTGAGATCAGTGAAGCTGCCCACTGTCAGTGCTGGAGAATGTTGCTAACTGAGCTTAAGCCCGGCCACAGAGCCATGCTATACAATGCAGTGCAGGAGGTGACGGTGCTTTGTTTCTTCCACACATCACTTCTCGCTTTTCTAATCTTATTTCCCATAATTTGCTGTGCTCGAAGACACATCTGAGGTTAAAAAGGATTTAACAGCTGACAAGATTCAGCAGCGCCATCTTTTAGATTGTGTCTAAACACACTGGGGAATAGCTTATTAAGAACAAACAAAAATGGAGTAACATTAAACTAATCTGGGGATGTAGAATCTCCAGAAGGTGTTCATTTGATCCACACGTGTGAAGCCTGCTTTGTGTTCCTTAATGGGGCTTTAAAGGCTTCTAGGTTTAAATTTACAATGTTTTTTTTTGTGGTTGTGTGTCAACAGGCTCTACATAGAGAAATGAGGAACATCACTCAGCAGGTAAACTGTCTTCTACCCTTTGTCCCTCTAAGGAAGCTGATACAGGCCATGAATGGTGAAACCATTTTGGGAGGCATCAACATGTACAGAGACATAAACTGGTCGCCACAGCAGGTACACATTTTACTTTAATCTACCGTTGTGTGTTGCCTATAAGTGCATTGATATGACAACAATGGACTGCCAGTTCTTTCACTAAAGAAGAAAAAGTTACCAGCTTCGGTTTTCGCTCCCATTAATCTGCAACTCATTGGATATGCTTCAGATGAGCTTTTCAGGATATTAATACTCCATTCACATCAGCTGCCATCAAGCTAATTAGTTTGGATGTAGTACAATGGTGTGGAGGAGTGTAGCATAAATTAATAATGGCTACCTTAAAGGGATTTTGTCACAGCCAAGAGTGTATGAGGCTGCTTTCACCACCTGTTCTCAGCCTAACAAGACCCGAGTCAAATCAATAAAGATCGCCCTTTTCACTTGGTGACTACATGGAATATATGCTGCCCCGTGACACTGACTATTAAATCATGTATATTGTTCTCAAAAACAGAGCCAAATGTTTCAGTGCTCAGTCAAAATTAGACAATTATCATGGTGATTAATCAAAAGTTGCTGAAAGCAGAAACATCATATTAAGCTGTTAAATTCTGCATCATTGTTGGTAGAAGACTCTCATCATTACATGCTGTGAAAATCCAAAAAGCCAGATATGAAAAAAAGTCTCACAAGTAGCTGTGGAAAATGTCTTGTCTGACTAAAGTGTTCCCCTTGATATCCAAAACATGACATTTAATCAAAAATCTTCTGAGCTTTAAAGGCTCCACAGGCCTGAAAGGTGGCATTTTTTGCCTTCACAAAGCAGAGCAGCAGATTAGTGAATTCCTAGGATTAGGATTCAAAGAGTGAGCATGTTTTTTTCTTACAAGTAATGAAACAGATGAATGAGAACATCCACAGAACCATCTGTCTGTTTGTGCATGATAAATGCTTATGTGGAGTGTTATGGATCCCACCATTTCTAGCACAAAATGTACTGTTAGTTTGATGACAAATGAAAATACTAAATACTGAAAAGCATTTGAGGCCAGAATGAAAACCAACTCACAGAGACTTACTGTGTGTAAGAGTCTGAAGTAATTTCTATTTGTTAATTAATGGAGGAACAAAACAGAAAAAAAACAATACGTACATAGTCAAACTATACTCTGTAGTCAGACCTATCTCCTCACTGCCAACACTGGAGAGTCAAATACAGTCTATAATCTTAAATATAAATTATAGTCAAAATACACTGATCAGCCACAACATCATGACCACTGACAGGTGAAGTGAATAACATTGATCATATTGGTACTATGTGGTGTTCTGCTGGAAAACCTTGGATTTTGACATCCATGTTGATGAGACTTAGACACCCAAATAAACATTGTCCCACAACACACTCCCTCATGCTAATGGAAATCCCAAATGTCACTGGCCTACCCCTGCAGGAAAATGCACCCCACCACATGGAAACAACATTAAACAATCAGGAACATGTTGAGGAACATGACAATGGCCCAACATGTTGATTTGACCTCCAAACTTCCTACACCCCACTCTGATCAAGCATCAACAGGATACAGTGGAACAAGTTTGATTAAGTACCCAGAGTACCCAAAGGATCCAGTGCCAACATCCTGGTTCCAGACTCCATAGGACACCCTGAGAGGTCCTCTTGTCTATGCCCAATGGTTCAGAGCATTTTTGAGCACATAAGGAGGACCAACACAATATTAGATTGGTGGTCATAATGTTATGCCTGATCACAACAGTGCAAATTTTGTTACGCCATCTATCAACATGATGACAGTTGGTCACGTTTTCCTTGTTGACGTCACGCCACTGTTTGTCTCACTAGGCCAGTTCATTCTGTAGCACATAATAGTCTGACTGCACCTCACTGTCACTCTGCTGTTGAGGGAAAAAAATACTCTGCCTTATCAGTATTTCGATAAACCAGTCTTAGGCATATTGGATCGAGCTAAACAAAGGATGTGGCCACAGTGTTCCTGCAAAATAATGACAGGAGAATTGTGTTGGTGGAACATTTGCCTCCAAGGACATGAGCACCGTCATTAAAATATCTAATTCACTGAAAAAAAATAGTGGGGCTGCCTTCCTGCACGATCCAAATCCTCTGCAAAGAACTTTTCAGTGTTGTATGCTGCTGCACGAAGGTTTGTTGTTGCTGTTTGCCGTAGTGAAGGAGATTTTGAAAATGGAAATATGTGGATAGCAACAGGGGAGAAAACCTTGTGCAGTGTGTGGCCAATGGCTGGCTTATACATATGGAGAGTCAGACTGTAGCACTGTTTTGGCCACAGATGTAATTAAGAACAAGAGTTTTTCAAATTTAATACACAGAACCTTGAACATATAAATACCTGCATGACTGGTCCCTTAAAATAACTACAAACTGGTTGGAGTTTTGTGATTAAACTGTTCTTCATTTTAGGGTAAATCACAGTTAAAATGCTTACTGACTGACTGACACTTAGTCTTTTCTCTATAGGCTCAGCTTCTCTTCAGTAAGGTCCAAGAATTTAAAAACATTACCAGCAAGTCAGTGAGGTAAGTGTGACAATACAAATCTGATGTTTTTAATTAGCAAACTGAAGTAAAAACTCAAAACAAGCAGATGCAGTTGCAGTCATGAGGTTAAATACTTTTTCAATAAATATTGTAAATAGCGACCTTTCTTTAACTTGTAGATCTTTGGGTCAGATTGCCGGTGGAATGAGCTGTGACTTTCTGAGGCTTTGGATCAATGATACGGATTTTGCAGAGCTGCTTCAGTTTGTCAGCGAGCTGCCTGGAGGCACAAGACCTGCTCTGGTGAGGAACAAACTTCATCAACCCGCAAAGTCTTTATCACAGCCTCTGACAGGGAGACACGAAAATTATCCATCCATAAAAGTCGAACATATATTTTTAATGCTAACAAGTTCAGACGAGTCTTGGCTGTTTTACCAGCGCAAATGTATCGTGGAGGAGCTGAGGAAGCAGCCTGACCTCGACCTCAACAGCTTGAGTTCTGGATTTGCTGCAGCATTACCGTAAATATCTCCCCAGTAGACATGTGTTTTACTCTTTAACTGTACATAAATGTTTCACAGTTTCTGCAAAGATGGCCACATTTACACCTCTCCTCTGTTCTTTTCCAGAGTGACAATGTTAGAGGACCTCTCTAATGCATCCTTCAGAGCCATTCTGGACCACGTTCAGGCACACTTTGCTGATTTCCTCAAATTGCCTCATTATAAACAGACGAATTTAGCTGAGAAGGTCGTAACTGAGCTGGTAAAACACCATCATCTGCTATACAAATATTGCATTTACTGCATATTCCACAGGACATTCAGGATTTGACACGTCGCAATATGTTTTAGTTGGGAAAGTGCGATAGGAACCGGCTGCTGCTGTAATTTATAAACATCATTAATTTGAAATAGAAATCCTACATTAACCTTGGGGTTATTAAAAATGATAAACTGCCACCGTTACAATTCAGAGCAAACTGGAACTCAAAGATTCTATTTCTGGTTAACTTAAATCATGGCTTGTGTTGGTGATGGTGAGTCATGTGTTTGATTTGTTTTAATACATTAGTGGGCCAGAAAGAATAAAATATATTTGTGGTTCAGACAAGCAGAAACAGAGGAAGAGAAACAGATGGAGGAAGAGATTCAGAACATAACCCGCCTCATCCTTTCAACAGCTTTTCAAACAAGGGAAGTCATATCAGAGTGAAATCCTGGTAATCCATGCCCACTCTCTTTATGTGGTGCCCCACAGGGCTCTTCTTCGGCTGAGGGGATGATTGATGGCACCGCTCTGGACATCCTGGGGCCTTTGCTGCCTTTCTTGGACCGGGACAGTCTGGCTCTAGTGGACAGAAGAGCTCTGACTCTGCGGCTGGAGGAGATAAGAAGTTTCTGTGTCCCCAAAGAGGCTCTGAGAGATATTAGTGCTCTGCTCACTCAGAGAGACCTGCTCGGGTAAAGCAACACATCTGCAGGAGATCCCGGTTTTGACAGTTGGGTCAATAATATGTCAAGAGGAGATTTATTTAACTGGCTACATGCATTCAAGCAGCACAAGCACTGGCAAACTGATATATTCTGGAAAAAACACATACTGTTGATAACAAATATATGACATGTATGCATTTGTCTGATTTAAGTCAGTAAAACTATAACAGAAATCTGCATGTCATGATAGCCTGTGTATACCTCTTAAAAATATGACAAGAGATAAGGTTCAGAATGTCCAGTAGTTATAAAAATATGATGTTCATTCACATAACAACAATTACAACAACAAAAAACAACTGCAGGCAAAATTATTCATGACATACAAGGAATTAGCTGCTTGTTCCTGTGGTGGTTCAATCTGCAGTGGCTTACTTTGTGATAGCAGATGTTGACTTAAAGGCTGAAAGCTGATTATGGCTTATACATTCTAGGAAATGTTTTTTAGAGTGACTGTTGCTGACTATGTTCTGAGTCAATGCCCCAATCCCAATTCCTAAACTGACAGACTTTGAGGTGGTTTCCCGCTAGGTGCATACTGCCCCACTGTCAAATCGAGAAGAGGATGAAGACTTTTTAATGCTTTTATGCACCCTTTATGTGAGTCTACATATCAGGCAGACATTCCTGTGAGAGGGTGTTGCACTTAGTTTATAGTGAAATTGGTAACATATAAATGAGGTTGAAAAGTACACAAACCAAGAATAGATGGTGCAAGGAAGAAATCCACTAGGAAGTTTGTCTATTCGTGACAGCATGTGGCTGCTTGCACAGAATTCACAGATATTCATGACATCCTGGACTGAGAATTAAACATGAGTCTAAGTTCACTTTTTAAAAATGTGATGTGTTGTGTCCAAGCAGTGTGTGCTGTCAGGAGAGTGTGTACTATTCCACCTTTTTATACCATTTCAAGCCCTCACAAACTCACACACTCAAGCTCTGCAGCTGTGGCATCAGTAAAGTCTGTGAGGGTTTAGTGTTGAAGCTTCAGGGTGTATGTTGGGTTTGGGTCTATACTTTGCAACAGTAGCGGTCTCAGCGAAATGCTCATTTTAGGATGCTAACATTTGCTAATTTTGCAGCAACAATTTGCAGTTACAGCTGAGTCTAATGAAAATGCAGCGCAACTAGTTTTGCAGGTGTCCGACCATAAACCCAAATATTGGGAGACATGAATGTCTGTATCAGTTTTTATTCCAACTTTTAGTGCAACTGTCAGTTGATCATCAGTGTAACTGAGAATTATCTTCTGAGGATCGTGAATGTCTGCACATAATCTTACCCTGACCAATGAAATGCACAATTCTTGACAACAAAATGATTTCTATATCAGCTTGTATAAATCTGAATAGTTACAGTAATACATGGATTACACAAAGCAGCAGTTGTATAAAGATATTTGTGCTTTTTTTGCCAGAGATCCATCCAAATGGCAAACTGGGGATGTTGAACATTTGGGCAGGCTGGTGTTTGCTCTTTCCACAAAGCAGATTAACTCCATCCCGCTGGTAAGCATCCAAAGTCATCAGCCCATGCCAGTCATTAATTTACTTTTACTTTCACCAGTTTTCTGAGACATATCCTGACCAGCATGAATTTATAATGTGTGTTTTCACTGCACAGACAGTGTTGAATAAGGACATAGTGGAACAGGTCCTGGTGGGTCAAAGGCGGTGGGAGGACAGTGTGGTTGGCGGAGTCTGTGTTAGTCAGTGTATGGACCAGCATCGCCTGAGACAGCAGACCCAGAGTCTGATTCGAGGGATTGTCAAAGCACGAAGCAGGAGGGCAAAAGGTGCAGTTAATATTTCCTATGAGTTATTGTGCAATGTGTACTGTCTAATGCACTTGACATGAAAAATAGCTCTGTTGTTTCAGAGTTATCGGTGCACCACTACACAGTAAATAACTGCCTATAAAAAGTATACACTCCCTTTTTATTGGTTTTCCACACTGAATCATGGTTAATGTGATTTGACTTTTTTTGTACAAAGCAATGTCAACGGTATAAAAAGGTAACATAAATGATTGCATAAGTATTGACCTCCTCAAACTCAGTATTTAGCAGCTGCATATTTGGCCACACTTACAGCATTGAGCCTTTACTGATTGGTCTCCGTCATCCTTGCAAATCTGGACACTGTACCCTGTTTTTCTTTACAAAACAGGTCAGGTTGCAAAGGCATTGTAAGTGAACAGCCCTTTTCAAGTCCAGTCACAGATTCTCAATTGGTCTGGGGCCTGAGCTCTGACTCAGTCACTACAGAGCATTAAAACCACTTCTGTGTAGCTTTGGCTGTAGGCTTCAGGTAATTGTCTTGCTGGAAAACAACTCTTCTACCGAGTTGCAGTTCTCTTTCAGACTGCTTTGGATTGCCCTACACGATTTCCCTGTAGTACTTGCTTGCTGTCAAGTAGCATCCCAATATCATTTTACTGCCACCACCATGCTTCACACTTTGGATGGTGTGTTTGTGATGATGTGCAGTGGTTGATGTCCACTAAACACAGCATCTAGTCCGATGGCCAAAAAGCTAAATTTTGGTCTCATTAGAGACTTTTTTATATGTTACTTGGTGTTTTTTGTTTTCATGGTTTAGTCATAGACATTAGCACTGATTCACCAGTGGCTAGACCTTCCAGATACAGGTGTGTTGATACTAAAATCCCTTTAGACACATTCAGTGCAGTCAAATGATCTCCATTCCACTAACTGTGTGACTTCTAACATCAACTGCCTGCACCTGTGTTAAATTAGGTGAGGTTCAAATGGGGTGAATACTTCTGCAATCACCTTAAATCCCGGTTATATTTCTAATTAATTGACATTTTGCCAAAATGCCAAATTGAATTGGCATGACTCAGTGATGAAAAGCAATAAAAGGAGAAAACTTCTAACAGGGCTGAACACTTCTTATAGGCAGTGTAACGCCTCATATGACTGGCAAAAATTCTTTGTGGAAGTTTCTGTTGGCATCATTTCACAGAATTCACTCATCTTTTTTGAGCAGTGCCAGTTCCAAGCTGTGCAGACATTAGAGGGACGTTTCCTTCAGCTTGGACACCCACTCAGCTCAACCGTATGTCACAAGAGGAGCTGAAAGAGTGTGTGGAAGTTTTCGGTCGAGATTCTTCACTGACCTCCGAACAGCGCCGGACACTGTGGGTGAAACTGAGGCAGGTCAGTGAAAACTCCTCCTACAAAAGATCACACAACATTTACAATGCCTCAGCTCATGATTTTTTTATTTTCACCCTCAAGGCATCTGCACACATTGTTCTTCTCCACACTACTAGAAATACAACATGTTCTCTCCGATGGATTATGCACACACCATTTGGGTCAGTCAGGAACAATATGTCATCCCCTTGTCTGACTTGCAGTGCAGCTGTTCTGTCCCCCTTCCCTGCTAAGATCTGGTCCCCATCAGGTGTATATAAACATCAAAACACAATTCTCATTAGAAATCCATAATATTTTAAGATGTAATCACAATTTGACAAGAGGTATCTGAGAATTGCTCTTTTTTTTAAAATTAGCTGCGGGGGGAAAGTTTAAAGATAAAGTAAGAGGAACAATAAACACGCAGTCCTGTCCTGGCTGAAGTGTTTTAATTCTCGAAGCCCCAGACATTATTTTGTGAGACGTCCATCTGAAAAAACATCCTAATTTAGTCTGTAACAGCTGCAAGACTGTGAGGCCAAAATGAACAGCCTTGGGCTCTCTGGAGAAGAGACACTTGGGAGAATTGTGAAACACAGTAAGTCTCCTTATTCTAATCACCAGGCCAGAGTGAGATTTGGAAAACTTCAGCAAAAAAAATTGACATTTTTTACTTCTGCCTCATCGCAACTGTAAATTGGAGCGTAAACAGCCTTATAAATATGAGTCAGTGACACTGTTATTGAACCTGTTCTAAAAATCCTCAACTGCAAAATCTGATTCAACAGAAGGGAAGCACAAAAAATAGCTGCCTCCATTTCAGTCACACTACTACCAGGTGGCCTCTTAAGTGGATGTGCCACACTTGGCAACCTTTGAAAAACGGTGCCAGTTGTGTTTTTATAGCAGCACAGCACAGGCATCTCCAGGGCGGAAAAGTTAATATCCACATAATCTGTGTTTGAACCACGCTGTGTTCTTTGATTCAATCCAGTCCTTCAGTCCAGTGAGGGAGCTGAGAGCTGATCAGGTGTTGGCACTGGGCTCGGTGGTGACTGAGATGGGGGAGAGAGAGCTGCAGGACGCCAATCTCACCGATCCAGGTGTGTTGGCTCATCTGGGCACACTGACAGACTGGAGCCCTAAAAAGGTGAGCTTCATTTTTCACTTAATTTGTTATTTTGGTTCAGATTGATTTTGCAGTAAATGACAGAGAGTCACAACTTGAGTATTTTAAACCGTCTATAATTATGTGACAAATGTTCCTGTTTGACTTTCCAGACAAGAGCAGTTACTTCAAGTGTGATGCGGAAATGCAAACTAAAAGCGGAGCAGTTAACGGCTGTTGATCTGGCAACTTTTGGTCATCTGATCTGTGGCTTGTATCCCTCTGAGATCAAAAGATTGAGCCCCTACAACCTCAGGTCAGTCTAATCACTGACCTCCTACACTGCTCTAACACTTAGCTATAAGCTCTAAAATGTAATTTCTCAGAGCAAGAAATAGAGGGAACTCTTTCTCCTTGCATTGAAAACAAATAAAATATCCAATATATCCCAGGAAGCAATTACACAAGCAGGTAAATGTGAAGTACAGGCAGAAGACATTAACCAAGAGGAATGTGAAAAAAGTTGGACGCATACGTAAAAGTTGGAAAAGCGTTTAAACTCCTTCCTGAGGCGCAACAGAATGACTTGCTTATGGTTTTAGACAGAAGTGAACTGATGTCAGGTAAACCTGCTAACAGATGCCAACCAACAGTAGGCTGGAGCACATTTCTTAGCAAGAAAAAAACTCTTGAAAACATTTTGCATATCCTCAAAGGAGGATAAAGTCCTAAATCGTTTCGCTCCAACTGCAGTATGGCTGTCCTGTTCCTGCGGGACACGTCCCTGCCATGCACAGAACAGCAGATGGAGGCGTTGACAAGCTGCTTGTCCAGACCGGAGGCCTTTGGTCCAGTTAGTGCTTGGGGACCAGAAGTTTTCACTGAAATTGGGACACTGGCAGGTACAGTAGAGCACAATATCCCTGTGGGTGTAAACTTTGTTGTGATCAACTTTTTAAGTGGTTTTTTCAAAGAGTGAGGATGGTGGGAGAACGAATTGACACTTCCTGGATGGATAGGTGCAATTAAAAGCATCCCTCAGGGTATAGGCTTGAAAGTAAGACAGGAAAAGGTTTTTCTAAACTCTTCGTGTGATTTGAAATGGGAAACATTAATTATCTGACTACAGCATTTTGTCTTTCTCCGTCCAGCGGGCCTGCCTGACTTGGTGCTGTCAGCCCTGCTGCAAGAACAAGTGGAGGGAATCACCCCTGAAGCTGTTGCTTTGATGCAACCTAAAAAGATGGCGGTGAGTTTCACTTGCCATTTTGTCATTCTTTATTCAGACTAGTCTGCAGTTTCAGTACTGTATTGCTTAGCTTTAGGGAAGATGGATACAGTTTGTTGCACAAATTGCCGATTTTGGCTTAAATTGCTTAGTTTTTAGCAACTACAGTCTCCTAATCTGCAGTATAGAGGTATCAATAGCCCTTTTTCACAAAAGATATGCTAAGTTGTATCATTTGGAAAAGCACAGATATAAATGATCAAATCTGGCTGACTTTCATGTAGCTGCTTCAGCTTCAGGGTCCAGATGTTGTGTGCGCTCACTTACCTACAACAATAACATCATTATTGAATCATAAAACGAGTTTTGTAGAACTTTATGGTTTCCTGAAAGCTGTTTAAGCAGCTTTAAAAATAAATCTTGTAATTTACCCAAAATGAATATGAAATAATTAGAAACCTAAATGAAGCGTATTATTTTGCAGGAGCCTTCTTTATGATATTAGAAGAAATACACAGAGTAGAGTACTTTCAAGCAATGTTATACAAAATGTAAGACAAAAATATTTAGATTTTTTTCTCAAAGTTTTTAATTACTGCATACTTTGGAAAAAGCAGGGGAATGTAAAGCCAAGGGAAACACAGTTGCCACATTACGCCTGCATTCCTGGCAATAAAACAGACAGTTTTTGTGTTGGGTGTGTGCCTGACAGGTGGTGTTTAGTGCAGTTCAGTTGTCGTGGCTGAGCGCGGAGCAGGCGTGGGCCGTCACTGACGAGCAGTGGGCAGAGCTGGACACCGAACAGAGACATGCTGTCGGACTGGCTCGGTATGAAGGAGACGTCCTGCTGGAGCTGAGAGGTGTGTCTTTAGATGAAGTAGAAACTTCCTGTTGGATAACCTCTTGAATCTATTCGCTACTTTTCATGATCTTCGTTTCTATGCAGCAGTGGCTACAATTTGTGGTGTGTTTATGCTGTGTTCCTCTGATTCCACAGGGAGGAACTCAGCTCCAGCAGCCCTGAGCACACACAGCCTCACTTTATGCTCACTGGCACTGTGCCTCTCGTTATGGCAACTCATTTAAAATGCTGGAACAACACTTAATTGTCCCTTCGACCTCCCTTGGTATCATATTTGTACTTCAAATAAATATTTTGAACTGTACTGTTCTTCTGTGTGTTGGCCTTTTAATTTACATTGCGTTTGATTGTGCTTTGCTGTACATGTTTCACTTTTATGTGAATTGCCAGCTTGACGTAATGTAAATCAGTCTATGTAGCTTTACTATGTGTAATATTCAGAACAATCCCAGGAAGCAGCGAGGCAGTGATTCATGTCTGACTGTTTGACAGAGGAAAAGGCTGAATTTACAGGGTGTACGACCAAGCAGACAAACCTGAGATGATCTTTTATTGCATTAATACATCGTGTGCAGAAACACTTAAGTCTGTAACATGTAAAAATACAACTGGCTCCAAGAACATATAATAGACCTCTGAAATCTTGCACCCATTTATTCATAACTAATGTTGGCTCAGTAATCGGCTTATCACGGCAACCTGCGGCCTCCAAGGGAATCTTCCTCACTTTAGTAAGATTTAATTTGCTCATTTAATTTTAGAAATGCTGCAGATTTGGTGCAATATTCCTTTCAAACTACAATTCCCATCCTCTGCAGTTCAATAACAGCTGGCTCCTTAGTGTATTTTATATTTTGTGAATATTTTATGGAGTACAAACTACAAATTCATGAAACGTTTCCAAGAAATTCTATAATATGAAGCAATTTCAGTACAATGCAGGAATAATGTGTAATATATACATATTTATATATATATTTCATTTGCTGACATAAAATATATAGTAGTAAGGGATAAAAATGAACATCAGAATGATATATTACACAGCCTGCTGTCTGAGAACTGACTAATGGATCCTGATGCTTCTACTTAAAGGTATTTTTCATGTCATTACTGAGCTAGTTTTCTTCAATAATCAGGTCAATTAATGGGTGTTGGCCAGTTTCAATCACCAGTTGCTACAGTCGTGAAAGTTAAAATCCATTTAATGTTGCCAAAAACGATTCAGTATTTGATTAATGGAACAGGATTTCTGGTCTCATTACAGACACCAGGAGGTTTCTTTCCATTTTAAGGTTCCTAAATGGAACCTGAAGGCCACCAGAGCTCCTACAGACTGTTATTGATGGCCTCAGTAAACCATGGAGAAGGATGTAAAAGGCTACTAGTTTACCAACCAGACAAAGAGACAAGATGGTTGCGTACCAAACTGGTCTTAAATTGTTGCTATGCTTTTACAAATTTTGGGCATTTTATCCCGTTACATGAAGCAGACAGGTGACAAATGAAAGGAAAAACCAACGTAAAGTGTCTTAGTAAGGTGTCTGACTGTGTGTCGTCATAATAGCTTCATTGTTCCTCTACGTCTCAGGAACTCTACTGAAGAGCTCAAACACTACTCTTCCAAAAGATATTCCCCCATTTGATATTTTGATGGTGGTGGTGAAGAGGACTAACGTGTCAGTCCAAAATCTCCTACGGGAGTTCATTCATCGTGAGACCTCGTGAGTTTAAAGGCCATAGCGATTCAGTGACCCCATTCACTGACCCCTTGTGCTTTATGGATCGGGACATTGTCATCTTGGAAGAGACCACTTCGATCAGGATAAAAATACTTCATAACAGGAAAAAGGAGGATCCCTCAGAGCAACTTTATTGATTTGTAGTGACACTTCCATCTATAGGGACAAGTGGACCCAGACCATGTCATCAAAATGCCCCCTACAACATAAAAGAGCCACTGGATCCCCTCTCTGTAGGGGTCAAGGGTTCATGTTTTTCCTTTCATTTCTCACGAATCTCACTTAAATTTAAGTTGCTTTGAATTGAGTTCATCTCTGTCTCTGCCCTACTTGTCATATAGAGACCACAGACTCTTTCTCCTGTCAATAGCCACAACCTCTTGTGTCGACTATGGCAGGACTGTATGTGGTCAGAATCTGTCACTGCCCTGCATCACTGGCAGCATATAGATATTCTGCCAATTTATATCCATGGCTTAGGGGCAGATACCAATAAAGTTTGTTCTGAGTTTTAGTCTGACTCCTCCAATGTTCTCGATAAGCATATCTTGCTCATGTATTAATTATTTTAAAGAGAACCGTGCTGGTCTAAAGTTGATTAGAGTTTGGTGTTATCTGAGCAGTAACTCTCCCAACTGACAGAAGAAACTTTTCTGAGGGGGTTCAGCTCTTGGGTTTGAAGTGCCTGAACTCTCAATGTGTCTTAGGAGCTTGATTTGAGATCTAACCTAGATGTAACAATCAGTGTGTAGCAGTCTAAATCTGTCCTGCGTGCACTGGCTGGTGTTTTTCTTTGGATGTTAGAATCAGAATCAGATAATTCAATAATGCCCAAAAGGAAACTGCTGATGTTACAGAGGCTCCCTTAAAAGTCATAGAAGTTTAATTATAAGACAAAATATACGATAAACATAAATAGAAACATATGTCATAAAAATATAAACATAAGTAGAAAAGTGTAAGCACATTTTTCTAGGAAATAAATGGGGTGGTAAATATAGTGGAATAAATAACATAGCGCTGTATTTGTGTTACTGCATAGAGAAGCAGTTACTATTATCTATTATGGATCTGCAGAATTCTGCATACAGGACCTCTATGAGATGCTTGGCCTATCTGGTGTAGTTTTGATGACTAAAGGGACCCCAAATTTCAGTATCATGGAGAGTGATTGGTTGAATCACATTGCGTTATATTTTAGAGCAAGGTATCACTACACCAGGGGTGTCAAACATATGGCCCGCCAGCCAAAACTGGCCCGCCAGAGGGTCCAATCCAGGATGTGGGATGACTTTGCACAGGACAAAAGTGTTTGGCTTGTTGGAAATCTGTTGTTCATGCACTGCCACAAATTTTATGTATAAGTTTTAGACTTTTACAAGGCAGAGTGATAACTTAACCTCCTTCTTTAATAGTTCCCACTTTAGTTTGTATGGTGTGGTGTGTCACTTCAGGTGGTCAGGATTACTACACAGATGTGGAAATGAATGTAAATTTTAAAAAAATTGTAGATCTTGACGAATTGTCTTGATCATAAAGTAAAATAATACATTGTTCAGTGCCAGATACCTGTGACTAAACGTTTTGTGCCTTTGTAGGTACACTGTAATCTGTAAGTTGTAATGCACATATGTAAATGATAAACTACAACAATAATATTGTTGAAACTGCAATTATTTTTCAATTATTATTGTTGTTCATGACGTTTTGTAAAAAAGATAGTTCATTAAATGTGAACATTTTCAGAATGTACCTGTACTTTTTTGTACTAAAACAAAGTTATTCATATTAATTGTTTGTTATTTATAGGTTATTATGCTATAATTGTACTGGTCCAGCCCACTTGAGGTCAAATTGGGCTGTATGTGGCCCCTGAACTAAAATGAGTTTGACACCCCTGCATTTTACTAACTGTCTGACACATGGAAAACCAATAGGCTGTCTTTCACCGTAATAAATTATGCATACAGGACCTCTATGAGATGCTTGTCTTGTCTAGTGGAGTTTTGATGACTAATAAGGGAACCCCACATTTCAGTATCATAGAGGGTGATTGGCTGAATCTCATTGCATTATATTATACACCGATCAGCCACAGACATTATGACCACTGACAGGTGAAGTGAATAACATTGATCATATTGGTACTATGTGCTGTTCTGGTGGAAAACCTTGGATTTTGCCATCTGTGTTGATGAGACTTAGGCACCCAAATAAACACTCCCAGAGCAAGAACACTCCCTGATGCAAATGGAAATCCCAAATGTCACTGGCCTACCCCTTCAGGAAAAGTTACACCACCACATGGAAAAAACATCAAACAATCAGGAACATGTTGAGGAACATGACAAGACCCAACATGTTGATTTGACCTCCAAACTTCCTACACCCCATTCTGATCAAGCATCAACAGGATGCAGTGGAACAAGTTTGATTGACAGAGGCCCCACTGCACAAGCCAGAGTACCCAAAGGATCCAGTGCCAACGTCCTGGTTCCAGATCCCATAGGACACCCTTAGAGGTCCTCTGGTCCATGCCCAATGGTTCAGAGCATTTTTGAGCACATAAGGGGACCAACACAATATTGGGCACGTGGTCATAATGTTATGCCTGATGGGTGTAAATTCTGCATCCAGGACCTTTATGAGATGCTTGGCCTATCCATAGTTTTGATGACTAGGAGGACCCCGCATTTCAATATCATAGAAGGTTATTGGTTGTATCACATTGCATTATATTATATTTTAGAGCAAGGTATCACTATACCAACTGTCTGACACACGGAAAACCAATAGGTGTTGGATATCCTGAGTAAATGATGCCAAATGCATTCCGTAGTGTGCTTTATGTACAAGGTATGGAGGACACTTAGTGCCTACTTGCTGCCTTTATGTTCAGGCCTGACCCCCTCAGAGAGGTTAAGGTTAACAAAGCCGATCATTTACCGCGTCTAAACTCGCAACAACAACTTTATCCATCAGATCGACGGGTATCGGCATGCGGTCAGCTCTCTGGACTATCTATTCCGTGTCTTTCGCCATAATAAATTCGCCGTGTGGGGATCAATAGCGTGTTTGGCAGCTGTTGGCCACAGCCTCGGTGTCGCTTTAGAAGCTGCTCCGCCGCCTGTGGCCGGCAGGTGGGGGTGCAGCCGTGCCGCTGCTCGGTAAGTAGGTGTTGCTCTAACGTCTCCACTTTATCCACGGCCGTGACGCATTTCCTGGGGCTTGTACGGACCACTCAGCGGTTCACCGGAGGGGTATCATGACTATTTATAACCAGCAATTCTCTCTTATCAATTTTTCAGTCGTTTCGCCGGGCCGTCGTCGTTTGTAACGCCGCGGTGTGAGCCAACAAGCAGCCGGGTCGAGCAGGATGTAAAAGGAAGCTGGTAAGTTGAGCCGTTGCTAAGTTTCCCGTCTGTTCTGGCTCGTATTTTGTTTTACTTGTTTGGTGCTGCCGAGTTCGGTACCACCGGGACCCCCGACACGGCCGGCCGGTTGTCCTATTGATCCCGGTGGCTGTCAGTTGGGAGAGAGGGATAGCGATAGAGGGGATCTCACACACACTCATGCCGAGCTGACGTCGACTGCGCCGCGTCCGGTTTCTGTGGTTGTTCCTGCGGAGTGGAGCAGGGGAGAAAAAAAAAGCTGGTGGTGTCCGCGCTGCTCGCTCCGAGTGAAATGTGAGGCTCGAAAATGTTTGTCTGTTGTGGTTGAGAGGTGAGGAGGGAGAAGAGAGAGACACAGAGAGAAAACCGGGGGGAGGCAACCTGTGAGACGGAGCGGGTCAGCGTCAAGTTTGCGTTAATCACGGCGGTACAGTTTCAGACATATTTGTCAAGCGGAGGAGTCATCACCGGATCAGACCCAGCCGCCGCTCGGAGCCACATTATGCCTGCGAGTTGTCACGGACTGGACGTGTGAGGTGAGTCCACCGACCGACAACTCACAGCGGCTCCGCCATCAGCTGAGACGTTAAAAGCCTTTAACTTTAGCTCGTAAACATTAAAGTGTTCGGCGTTAAAGGCCTGAGAAGTTTGTCCTCCTTACTGATCTGTGCTGCAGTTAATCTCCGCTCCCCACAGACTCCTCAGGAGGAACAGGACTGGTTGTTACTTAGAGGAAACCTTTTGTTTTAGTGTCAGATAAATATGGACACTCAAGATTCCTCAGAGTGAACTTTGGCTTGATCTGGTGTTGCTGGGCTGTAAATGTGGCACTCTTAAGGTGAAGTTGTTACCCTTTTTTTATAATCTACATTTAAATGTTGTATGCCTTTATTTTGTGGGAACAATCTGGACTAACTTTATATGGAAAGTATTGAGGCTTAAGTTCAGCTAAAGTGTATGTGATCAGTGTTTTCGCAGATGCCACATTGATATATCATGGGTGCTTGTGTTGTGGGTTGCACCTAACACTGTAATTTTACTTCCCTGCTGTGGCCAGATTGAGCTGATGGTGATCATTATGAATAAACACCAAAACAAGCTTGTGGAGCCCCTTGCATGCAACGACACGCACCCAGTGAAATCAACACATTTTGGAAACACAAGTCATATCTGTTCTGAATGCCCTTGTAGCGTCTTGTAGTGAGCAAGAGTTTCCTTGCCGTACAAGGGGAATTTACACACATACTTTGTGTTATCTCGGGAAAATTCAGCGTAGAAAGTGTTGCCTTTGTGTGTTGCTTTTGCAGCAGGAAGTCTGGAGAAGTAGTTAGATGGCAAGGCTGGAGCAAAACAAATGTTCTAAGGGAAGAAAGAAGAGCAGACAACAGAGTTTTTGTTGCTGCTGTTGTTCTCAAGCACTCTAATTAGGCGAGCAGAGACCAACCCTGGCATTAAGCCTCAAATAGGTTTTACAGTAAAAAAAAGATCTTATATGAAAAACATGATAGCAAAGCACAGAATATTTTGTGAACAATGGAGGTTGAGTCTTTAACACTGCAGTGATGATGGCATGTTGAGTTATTGTGCTGTACTTTGTGAGACGGAGGAGCGGTGATATGTTAAAGGGAAAATGGTGAAAACCTGCCTCCCCGGAGAGAAGTGAAAATTCACTCCTGTTATTCAGGATGGCAAACAATGGCAAGAGTAGTTTAACGTGGATGTTTTAGAATTTTTCTCTTGACATCTTGAATGAAGGCTTTTGTACTTGCAGCTCTGCTAGATGTGCGGTTTACACGGTGCTCGCTCTCCAAAGATATGTTCACGTTCACACACTCTCACATTGCCAGTTTTTTTTTTTTCCCATATTTTAACAAATGGCCAGCTCAAAAGCGGAACTCTACCAAGGTCCTTCGGCAGTCGAGTTGCAGCTGCACTTCTTTAAATTCATGCCTCCTGTTTTCTTGTGTTTTATTCAGCAGTGAAATCTGTGTGTCATCTGGAGGCTTTCTTCAGTGTAGAGAAAGATATGAACAGCAATATTCTGCCTCTTTCTTTCACTGCATTTTGGAAGTAACTCAGATCTTTGATTGTTTTGGAACATCGGGGGACATTTTTAAGCTCCAGAACATTTGCTAATCGATATTTTTAGAAGTCCCCATGCCTGTTGCAGATTTACAAGATGCTTATTTATTTAAATGTCAGAGGCGAGGGAAAACAAAATCCCACAAAGTAAAGGCTGAAGTGTTTGTAGTGATAATGGAATAATAGTGCCTGTGTAGTTTACTGGAATGTTACTTTGAACTGGAGGAATTAAGGCTTATGCAGATAGTCAGCAGTCTGCAGCGAGTGGTGGGGAACCAGGGTTTTTCTGCTGCCAACCTGCCATGAAAATACCTCTCTGTGTCACACTGAATAATATTCTCAATGTGAGGATCTCAGGTAGTATTTCACCAGTCCTGTAATATCTTGCAATATTTAGCGGAGACCACCGGTGTAATTTTTGAGTGTTGCTCATGGCATATTCATGAATGGACTTACCCATGTAATTATTGTCATTTCATCAGTCTGCTACACACACACAGCCTATTTTCTCTTGCTGGAGGGTATTTGTGTGTGTGTGCCTTCACAGAAATTATTTCACGTGTGTTCCAACGTGAGATCCGCTGGTAATTATAAGATATTCAAGTGTACGCAGAGGGTCAGACTCGCTAAATGCATTAGAGTTCATTTTTATCTCATTAAAATGTAAACAATAAACTGATGAGGTGTAAACAGTTTCCTTTTTCAAACCGTCCTGATGAGTTTTGGTAATGAGGCCGGTATTATTTCCTTTGAGTTTAATGATACTTAGCTAATTATAATATGCTGCTGTTTTTTAGTGTAATAACCTCCGTTATCGCTGGGTGACATATGGTATCATTTACTGTATTAACGCTGCAGAGCAGTCACAGCACGACGGTCGGCTTCACCTTTGTCTCTCGCAAACTGTAAAGTAGTTGGGCAGCTGTTGTGCCAAAGGTGTGTGTGTTTTTTAAGCTGACGTTAAAGAAACTGAGTGGCTGAGCACCCAGAGGAGGTCACAAGCATCTGCACTTAAAGGCAGCATGTGTCCGGAAATCAAACAGAGCCTTGGGAACGTTCACGCTGTTGACTTGTTGCATCAAAGGACAGAGGACAAAGTTGAGTGAGTTATACCAGCAGATTTTTTTCTCTCCAGCTTCCCCTGGTCTTTCTTGTAAGCTTTGTTTTCTACCACTTGCTGCATTTTAAAATGCTAATTTATTTAAGCCTGATAAATACTTTGGCAAATATTGGTTGAAGTAGCCAGAGTTAAGCTGTCACCAGTGAGCCCTTTAGAATGATGGAAAATCCACACAGGAAGCTTTTTGTCGTTTGTCTAATTCAGTATTAACCGAAAAGGTGATTTAAAAACAAGTAAACATGTAATTAATGTTGGTGTTTGAATTCTCTCTCTTAATTTAGACTGATTTTTATGTGTTTGTTAAATAGGCTTAACTGAGCAGGAAGGAAGCATTAAAAGGCAGCGGAGGGATTTCGCTTTGACAGTTTTACTTTTGTGACACCTGATTTGTTCTGCCTGGTTGAATATACGAGGTGCTCATTTTATATATAGTTTTCTCTGTGAAGGTATTTATGAAATGAAGCTGCGCTGTTGAAGCGACTGACATGGATTAGCGGCTTGTTGTGCCGGCTCACAGCCAGGCTGACCTGTTTGCTTGCTAGTGATAGTTACCTGTAGCTTCCCAACACATTGAACGAAGCCTGTGTGTGGAATTTAAATATTTTTTTGGCAGTTTGCTTAGATCGCTTCACAAGATATTGCTGTGAAATGCACATTTGTGATCAGTCCACACCTTATGCCAGCTACAGTTCCTTGTCACTGAGTAAACAGGGCTTCTTTCATAGCAGTACGGCTAAACATTCATACAGGTGAATGAAATGTGACGACAGCGTAATAAGTGAGATAAGTGCCATTAATGCAAGCGAGAGGTGATACACAGTAACTGTATTTGTTAACATTTGTTTGATGTGTAGCAATAAAAGATTTACCGGAATCAGCTGCTGTGACAGTCTGTATCAACACAGGACAACGATGTTTTGACAAAGCACACAAAAGAAAACGTGATATCATTAACGGAATCCTTCAAATGTTTGAGGAAAGGCCAGATGGGAACCATGACGATTCTTCCACTGAGGACATTATTGATATTGCACAGTTTATTCCAATTTGTTGGAGATCTACTAATGAAAAGGCTATTTTCAAGAGTTAATGAACAAGGTCAGTCTAAGAAAATACAGTGACCCTGAGAAACACATCATCCATCTGAATTGTGCATTCTGGATGAATGTCTCTAATTAAATGAAACCAAATGTGTTTTAAATGTTGTACATGAATATTTGAGGCGGTGCAGTGGGTTTTCAGGTATTGGCCTTGAGGTGCATTTGAACATCCGCTCTTCATTAGAATGAAATGGTGAAGAGATGCTCATTCGAAGAGGTGAAAGTGGATAGATCTGGTGTCATGTGATTATATTGCCTGCAAAAATAATCAAGTAAGATCATTTCAGAAACCAAGCAAATTTTGGGCTTGAGCTATCTCATTACATGTAGAGAGATGGCTGTGACAATTTGCTACACAAAAGGTTTGGAAAAGACACAGTAGTGGACTTCTGTCTACTAAGCCTGAATCCTCACTACAGTGGTCTGGGTTTGATTTCAGCTCAGGCCGTCCCATTTTCCTATCTCTAATCAGCTGTTCTTTAATTATCAGCAAAATACCCCCAAATAAATGTATATATACAATATGCCCAGTAATGCCCATCTTTATGTGTGATTTTTATCCAGTGGCTTGATTTGGTCTTGACTTGGTGAGGTGCTTCTAATGTGACATGCCTTGGTAGCAGTTTGCTAAAAATCACTTCTAAACCCATCCTTCATGCTTGACAACAGACTGTCCAGGGAAATCTTCAGGAGCTTGTCTGTTCATTTCGATTGTGGCACAGTGAGTTAAGTTTAGGTCCGTCGTTTATTGAATGTCCGACACTGAAGATGGGGTGATTGTAGGAGACAACACCTGCAGAAGTTGAGAAACTATCTCAGGGGAAAAACTGTGACTGCATACAGTAGGTGACACAGAATAGAGGCAGTGTATTCAGTGCAGTCTGGCCATCTCGGGATTACAATAGAGTTAACACTTGGGATAATGGTCTCAACAGCCTGCAGCCACAGCTGACCTTCCTGGCTCCAAACAACAGCTTAGAGGCAAAATTGTAACAGCAAACAATTACACTACAAGCTGAGATCTGTGTCTCTGCTCATTCTGACTGTGGTGGCTTGATATGATAAATTGCTCTGGCTCATTCATAAGATTGTGTTTTAGATGTTTTCTTACGGCTGCCTCGTTACATGGCTATCAGTCAGAATATTACAAAGAAATAACACAGAAATCAGTATACTGTTATTAATATTTTTCTCCAACACTTTCCCTGCTCATGTCCTTGGCCGCAGCCTTTCAGTGGCTGCCACTGCTGCCTCCAGCATTCATACTCCTCCCTCGAGTGGCTACTTCACCTCGCACAGAGACTGACTCTGCTTGTGATTCTTCAGCATCCAGGGCGTAGTCTAGCTTTCCAACCACACTTCTCCACCTCTGCTACCAGCTCAGTATACCTAAGCATTTTTTCTTTCGTTAGCTCCATCTACTTTATCCTCCTGTGGGAGTGTAAAAACCAAAATTTGCTGCTCTGTGTCTGACCACAACATCAGGTCGGACCTTGACGTCCTGCTCGCTGCTTCCTGTGGGATTATCAGATGCCTGTACTTAACTGGTCTGCAGTACGCCTGCTCAGACTGATTGCTGGGGTGGATGAGCTGTTCTCATTTTTATTTGCTCATGAACAAAACAGATTAATAGATTTAATGTGTTTTGTCTTCATTGCAACACTTCTGCTTTCAGTTGTAGTTCATATGAAAATCTGTTAACTTCCATGCTAAGGTTGCCACTGTTCCTTATTCCACCAAGCAACGCAAGAAGTGGGCTGATAGTTCTTGTTTTTGGTCTCTTGCTTTGTTTTGATTTCTCATGGATATTAAATCCTCTGGTATGGTAAAGCTCTATAGTCAGAGTCCTTCACAGGAAAATGTTCACAAGTGAAACTGTCTTTTGAAACTTTCCTGTAATGCAATATATTTTCTTTCTTCTTTTGTTTCCTTCAGGTGAGCTGTGACTCTCCCCTTCTTTGTCTCTCCGTGCACCTGCATGTACAGTGAGCAGCCCCGGCCTGTCGGAGAGGCGCTGTGCTCAGTGACTGTGCTGCACTAGGAGAACCCATGGCTTCTGGCCCTCCATCTCCCTCCGTAGGCCGCAGGCTCAGGCTGCTGGAGTTGCTACTTGGGCCTCTGTTGGTGTTGCTGGTTGCTGGGCTGGGACCACCTGTGCTGGGTCAGAAGGTCTACACCAACACATGGGCTGTCCACATACCTGGAGGTCAGGAGGAGGCTAATCGAATTGCCAGTAAACATGGTTTTATCAACCAAGGACATGTAAGTAATGAGCTGCATTTTTGCCTTTTAATTATTTTTTTTTCTGCATTTGAAGTTTTATTGTGTTTAGGCAGGAAAGTTGAAGCACTGAAACTCTCTAAATTAGAGGTGATAGAAGGGCCGTGTTGGAATGAAACCAACTAGGTTTTGACTATGCAAATATACAACTTGTCCATCTCCTGAAACACTTTAGAAAAGAAGGTGAGCTTGCAGCTGTTATACACAGTGTGCCCTTGTTATGTGTTGAATATCTGACTGTCATTTTTGTTCTTCTACAAAAATCCTGACTTGCTGATTTAAAATGATTTACTGATATTTGCTCATGATGTCTCATCATAATGCTCATTTTGTTTGGCCTCCTATTGGCTCAGCTGTCTGGAAGCATAGCGCAGTGAAAGCACGTCTTCTCTTTTCACCAAATCTCTATCCAGAGACAAATCTCTGTAATTTTCAAGCAGCGGTAATAGTTTCAAATTATATTTCTCCCGATTAGTTAGAAAACCTAAATTAAAAACCAGGATTTCCATTCTACAGCCTATTGTGTGACTACAGGGACTAATGTAGCATGCTCTAGTGCTGGTGCTTTACTGTCATGAAAAGGTTTTTTTTATTGCTGTGTCATTCACTGTGATCATTGTGCTGTGGCAGTGGTTTTGCAAGGAGGAGTATTTTCTTCTGCCAAAGCACTGATTATACATGCATGCCACAACAGTAGATTCTTCCATGGTTGCTTGCTACCTTCCTCGTGAAATTTCTGTATTTTAAGATTGTTGTCGACAAGTTACAATAGTCTACAATCACGTCTAAAGCTGGAAACAGATTTGAAGATTGCTAAAACCGACAAAGACCAGACAAACGCCTCATGATTCGGATTACAACGCAGAGTGCTTTCAGTGTTGACAGTCAAAAAGAAGCCAATAGTGGATGAAACACTGGATAGTGAGTGTATAAATTGAAATCATCAAACTTTTATACAAGAATGCAATCAGCAATTTTGGTGTAAAAGCCAAAAAAAAGAAAGCTATAAACCCAAATTTACTACAGATTCAGGTTCCACTTTTATAGCTTAGTTGCGACTGTGAGTGTTCTTAGGTGTATTCTGCAATCACATAATTGCAGAAACAAAAATGCTGTAAATTTGCAGGACTTCAATTGATCTAAGTATGTTAAAAACAGTTTTTTAGACAAGCACCTCTTCTATTTTAAGCTTTAAATTATTAGGATCTTACAATGCTCATAGTTTTCCAGACAAAAGCAGACGTGGCATATGAAAAACGGATAATCATTTCCTGTGTGCCTCAGTGACGTGTTTCTCTTTTATGAGCTCCAGTTTGACCTCAGTGGAACTTGATTAGCAAGTTTCACATCATCAGGTCCTCCCCTGAAGAAAAACTTAAGTTACATTTATTTTTGGTGTTTTGTTTCTCACACAGTGTTTTCTTTGTCATGGGTACTTTTCAAAAGCCAAATCATTGTTGTGCCCTCATTGTTCAACAGTTATTTATGCACTTCTAATAAGGGTAATTTATGCGGGAAAAAACATGTTATTACTGTAAGGAAAGTACTTTTTTTGACTTTCTAACACATTTCTGGGAATGAGTCAGTTTTGTCTTTCATTGTAGTTAAACAACAAAAACATGAGACTGTAATCATACTGTTGACTCTTCTTCCAACCCCAAACTATAAATTTACATGCAGAGTGTCTAAATGTCTGTCCAATTGACAAAATCTTTTTTTTTGTATTTAGATTGGAAAACCCATGAGATGTTTTATTTGCAGATATGCCATTTCCCACAAGTCAAATTAAAAAAAACATTTTAGGATCTTCCTATTGTAAATGTTTTAGAAAAAATGCGTTTGAACGGGAGCGCTGTAATTTGCTGATTGCATAACACAGCTTCAGACATTTAGGCTCAGTACAATATAAGGGTGTGACACTGAGGTTCACGTGGCTCATGTAAAAAGTAGAAGGATAGGAACATGCATTTTTATGTATATTTTGTTTACCAAATAAACACAAAACATAGTAAATAACAAGCAGATCTTAATGCAGATGTTTTAATTCATAGCCAAACTTCTTTTCCAGGGAACAAACTTACCTCGGCACCATATGGTCTTACTGGTCGTGACCAGGAATGTTATTTGTGCTCTGAATCACAGCATGAAGACTAATGAGTAATCCTACGCACTTAAATCCTTTAACTATGTATTGGCCGTTGACAGCGAGGAACCCAGACAAAGCAATTACACCCATGTACTTGCAAAACTGCGCCCTGGAGATGAGGTGCTGTGTGGTTTGGCTTCTCAAATGTTTTTAAAGCAACATTGCTTTAAAAACATTTTATGATATTTTGTGGGAGGGAAAATGGACTATTGTGTCTGACCAGAGCTAGATTGATGATCTTGACATAGCATCTAAGATGGAAAAAAAGGCGTTGTAAAGCAGTCTTAACAAAGTTAGCTGGATAAATGCTGAGTAAAACATTGAGCTCCCTCAAGTTTGAAACACTAACTGAAGTAAAAACAGATGTTCTGGTTTCAAACTCAAATCGGTTATCCTTCTTGCTGATGCTGCTTCGTAAGTTAGATCCCTGACCTGGCATGCTTTTGTGTGCTTGACAAAAGGTGGGTTAAGATAACCCAGTTATGATACACTACACCGCTAAAAAAAGGCAGCCCTGACCCAGTATGTGTTCTGTGGAAATAACTTTGGCTGCCATCTTGTGTTGCTGAGGAATTCCACCATTACTTGATGTGCACATGTTGGGCTCCTGGCACTGAATATGGAAGTAAGGTTGAAGAATCAAACAGAAATTCATGAGACAGCTAAGTGTCCATTATCAAGAAGAAGAACTGCTTTGTGCATTTGCAAGTTGTTCCTCCACTTCAGGAAGTTCATGTCGTGTTGAAAGGAAAAAGGAGAATAAAAAATGAATGTAGGACATCAGCTTAAATAAGCAATCATCAAGATTAACCACTTTCTGCTGCTCTAGGCTTTTTGCCACAGCGGAACAGGGGTTAGAACCGCAACTATCAGCCATTCGTCAGTTGTCAAACGATGTATTGATTTAAAAGATAGAATACCAAACCTCTCTGGCTCTAGGAATGTGGAGGTTAGAGATGCCACCTTGGGCTTGATAAAAGTGCAATTTTCTGTATTTTCTATTACTGATTAAATAATCAACAGATGAATTAAGTATGAATATGCTCGCTATTTGCAGCCTTAGTTACACTGACTGCTTCAGACACTGGCTTCAGGAGGTTTTCTGTTGGTGACTTAAAACAGGAGAACTGACAACGTCACATTGCTGTTTGAGAGCCTTGAGGGTAAATGACATGAAACAGTCACATCTGTTTAGTCCTTGGAATGATATTGACGAATTCTCTCCGTTCATTAACTTTGGAAGGTGAACTATAAGCACAAGTGATTACTAAAGTGAAGATGCTGTCATGCTCGGCGCTGCCCCGACGCCGTAACGTCACTGCTCATTGATTAAAATGAAGCCATTACTTTAGAGACGGGAACCAAACAAATCTGTTAAGCCTTTGTGCCTACAGTTGATGGAAGATGAGGGTGGCTGTGTGAGTTCTGTGTGGCCAGGCATGGCGTGTATGAGCCGCGTGCAGGTGTTGGAATTAGGCAGGAGAGCTGGAGGGGTGGATCAAAGACTGCAGCTGGGCAGGTTTTATAGCTCTGATGATGGTTGTTTTTATTTCGCCTTCACTCGATCTGCTCACTCTATGGCATCCATACGACCTCTCCAACCCCCAATGCATCAAATTTTTATGTTCCTCCATCATGACACATGGAGCATGAATCCATGACGATGTCTGTATGAAGACACAATTTTATAGACGCAATGATTAAGTAAAACATATCGAAGCATGTGTTTGTGTTTCACCATATGTTGCACCAGTTGAGTAGATATTTTTGGCATAACAGATTTTATGTAAATACCTCCTTGAAAGCTTTAAACTGCAGAATCCATTTACCACCACGCAATGTGCGTCTTTGTCTGCTTGTCAGAATTATAAGTGCAGCTAATGACTACATTCACCACTGATTAATCAGTAGATTCTCATCTTAATTAAATGTTTGGTTTTTAAATTGCAGAAAATAGTTTATTTATATAATGCAGTACAGATAGGCAGGGAATGTGGGGAGAGTGAGCAAAGATGCAGCTGGCCAGGAGTGAAACCAGAGTTTAGCTTATAAGTGCATGTTTGCCACATATGGTATCGCCCTAATTACACAGCCATCACTTAGTTCAGCCGTTTTTGACTCACTGAGTGTCACCTGTTATCTGTCCAGTGATCTAAAGGCTCCTTCACATCAGTAGCTCTGCCAGCTGTCATCCACTGGGTGCTGTCTGAAGGCCACTTGTTGTCTTTTGTGTACTCTGTGTGGCTTCAGTCGGCCCTCATGGTGCCATTGTTCATTTCAGTGTGGTGAATTGTGGGCAACTCTGTGTTTATTCAGTCATTTAATACGACTCGTCCTTTTCATTGTCTCCTAGCAGTAGTAGTGATTATTGAAAGTTTCCATTAGACGTACTCTCTTTTTGTATTCCGACTCTGTGGTCAGGTATAGCCAGGTGTGTTGGTAAATCAGATTCACTGACATGAAAATGGTGTGCATGTGCATTTTGTGTGTTTTTTTTCCTTGTTTTCATCGTTAGAAACATGACAACCATCCAGCCAACTGGCTCATGCGATACATCTGTCTGCCCTTGTTGCTGCTACTCCTTTAAAGGTCGATCTTTGAGTTGAGGCCAAAAGTCACCTCAAGTCCACGCTGTCTTTCTGTCACTACTAGTTAATCAAGCCAAGCTGGCCAGTGTGACAGAGAGGTTGGTTGTTGGACGGTGCAGAATCTTTAAGGCGCCGTTGTTTGATGGCAGCAAATCATGTAAAACCCTGACACACTAAGTGCACCAACTGTCAGGGTTGAGCTATGCTTCCTCTTTGCACTATCCCTTACCTAAATGCCATATGGCTTTGTAAGTCCCCCCTTTCCTCTTTATCCCTTCACTGTTAAAGGCAATGCGTTGTTGATATCAGTAAGGAATTAATAAGGTGCAAGAGTCAGGAGCTAATACGTACCTGAAATTAACCGGACTATATGTTTTAAGCGTATAAAGGTTGCCGTGACCGAGTGGCCTGCAGATGGATTACACCTCTCACTCTGACAGCACTTTAAGATTATAGGGACATTTTAGAAACAAGGGGAATAATTAAAACTAAGTTAAAGTAATAAAATTAAGAAACGGCTGACTCACACTGTGGTAAATGGGTATTAACTGCCAACTTGCATCTCTGCATGGTTATTTTACATTTTAAAGACCTTTTCTTGCTCACATCATCAGCCTGGTGCTGCAGTTTTTCAAGGGGGAAATGGAATTTTTGTACTGTCTGGTTCAATTGCACTTCCATTAGGCCTGTGTTTGAATAAATAGTGAAATGGGATTAAACAGATTACTGTTACTAGTAAGATGTGATCTGATAAGAAGTACTGACACAAGTAAGTGAATAAATGTTAAGAATAATTATAGTGTGATCTTTCAAATACCACAAGATCAAAGGCATCATTTAAAAATTTATAAATTGTGGTCACCGCGGCAACAAAAGCACCAGTTTTCATTTGATCAGCTGGACTGCTGGAGACAGTACTACTGTAGATATTTTTTAGGTCACATGTGTTTTGAAACATTGTGCTTTTCTCTCTGCGGCCCGAGGCTTTAACCATCTATCTCATCATGTATGCAGCTCATGAAAATTCTCTTACTGATGGTGGGAAAAAAAAATCTTCATATTAAACTTGCTTTTTGCAGTGTTGCGGGACACTTTTGCAGCTGTACATTGTCATGAGTAATTTACTGCCTTCGGATTAATGACATGATTCTAATTATTAATAATTGTTCATGATTACATGTCATGATTGCCATCATTAAGGAATGGGGAAGTGTAACATGGCATTTATTACTTTTGACTTGTGGTTCATTCATTGAAGTTTTTGATTTTAACGCCCTTTCCGAGAAACATATTTTGTTTCGTGCTTCCTCCTTTTCCTGGAATGTAAAACATGTCACTTGTCTTCATACGTTGAAAAGAAAAAAAAAAAAAGATTTACAGGACGCTGTTTTGAGATGAAAAAAAAATCTCTTATTTTACTTAGAAGCTGCATTTGATTATTCATAAGCAGAGGTGGGAGAAAAAAGGTGATGAATAAATAACTCATCTATTCCTACTCTCACTTCAAAGAAGAAATGCAGCATTTCTCAGAAGCCTGTCACTTCCCTTCTTGTGAACAGTGGTTTCTGTTGCCGGTGGTGGATAAAAACGCCTGTGTTCGTATAGCTGATCTATTTAGAGACCTACTGCCTTCATAGCGTGTTCTGCTGTTCCACCCCAGGGCTTTGCATGTGAGGGAGGATTGTGTTTGGCGTACTGTGCCCTCACTGTACTTCCATGGCACCGCCTTGGCCTGTTTCTGCTATCTAATGCGCAGATTTCTTCTTCCTCTCTGAAGTGGTTTGACTCTTTTATGAAGATTATTAATATTCTGTTCTGCACAAGATTAAAGAGGGAGCAAAAGAGATGGATATTATCTGTAGATGAAGTACAGGAGATGATACTCTCCTATCAGTAACTCATGACACAGCAGCACACTTAAATGCAGCCTCTGTAAGAGCTTCTTCTTTAACCCACAGTTTTTCAAAGTTCAGTGGACATGGTGGAACTTCTAATCTCTTTCTCCCACATTCATTTAGTTTTCCCTTATGTTTTTTACAGCCTAATTCAAATTTAAACTTCTTCCTGATCTGGCTTAGGAATGAAAGATATTACAATATTTTTCAGCAAATACCGTAATGCTGAAATAATTTGTGTGTGCCTCTTTATGTGCAAGAAAAAAAATGAGAAGGAATTCTCTCAGTAATGTGAGCAAGTAAAGATTCACTGAGCATATCAGTGGGCTGCTACAGTCATTACACCATTTTTCAGATTTCTATCCAAATTGAGCACATTTTGAACCAAACAGGAACTTTTTTTTCTTGTAAAAGTTTGAGTTTCTTCCCTGGCATTTCCGCTCAGGTAGTTCATATGGTAATGTACTGATGTGCTCAGACTGAAAAGCATCATCTAAAAGTCTAGGAAAAACTAAATTGGCCATATTTCAATTTAAGAAGATTCAAAATGCCAGACAATATCACAGCCAGCTCAACTTTTCCTTAATTGTAACTCATCCCTCGTCTTTTCATTTTCCACCGTGTTTGATGGAAAGACATTTGGGGCAGCAGCATAGAGAGAGTCATGTGGTTCACCTTAATTATGGTGGTTTGGTAGTTTCAGAGTTTACCCACAATGAAATTAAGTTTATGTAACTAATGTTCTGACACGGGAGACGTAAAATGTCCAACTGTATATTTACATTGACTTTGAAAGCAAACTAAAACCAAAGGTTGCACTGTAACTGTGCCAAGCCAAGTCACCCTACAGTAACTGCAACTAAATAATTTATTTAGCTCCTTTACAGTCAGGATGCAGTTGTTTCTTTTCACATTTCTTTGAAGCAAGGGCACTTTCACATATCTACTTGTGATCTGTATCTTTCTTTGTCTCTGTTCTCTTATTCTCTCTCTTATTCTTTCTTTTTTTCTGAGTTAAGCTTTGCACCGTGCTTGTGGTAACCTGATTACTTAAGTCACACCCCATGAAAATGAGCAGTTTCTCCAGATTTAATCTTGTATTAATCTATGCTGTCAGCTCTGAAGAGTACCATTATTGAATTTGTTCAGTTTGATAATGTGGTGTGTATATACTATGTAAAACAGCGGGTGGAAACATGTTTTATTCACTTAAAATGATAATTCATCCTTGAAATATGCAAAGGCTGTTTGACACAGGTTTTACATAGTGTATTGTTCCAGGAGTGTTGGCAGTGTTGGTACTGGAAGTAAAGCACATCATGGATTTTCAAAACACAGGTTCTCTAATCTCTATTCTCTGTACTTTGCTATTAAGTGGTTGCGTTTTGTCTTTCCTTAAAAAATTGATAATTGTTGGAGGTCTCACGCTGCCCCTCTCTGAGTCAGAATTCTGCTGAGATATAATGTGTAAACCGCAACACCTTGGTTTCGATGCTCAGCTAAACTGTTGGTCCTGCGCTGCCTGATAAGGCCTAAATTATTTCTGACCTATCTCTGAGTTGAAACTTGACTGGAAGGTACAGCTACTCTGATTAGAAAACACCAGAAATGGGAGACCGAAGGTAAGGAGCTCATAATTGGACTCTGGAGACCGGAAGCAATTAACTTCCGAGAAGTAGGGGAGTCGATGAAATTTGTTGGAAAATCTTCTGACAGGATATGATTGACCCGGAGACGGTGGAAGAAAAAGCCACCTGCTGAGTGCTGAAGAGAGCTACTCTGCGTGATTTGTTCAGTCCCATACAGGTGACGACGCACACAGTTCATCTGACAGAATTAAGACTCTTAAAGACATCCCAGAAGCACTATCAGAATTAAATCCACACCTGGTGCAAAATGAACTTTAGAAATGTCACAAAAAAACGGTGACGTTGTTTGTTTTTCCAGCAGCTGCATCGAGATGAACAATACGGTTTTCCCCCCAACAAAAAATACAGCCGTGTCAGTAAACACATCCAGATGAAAAATGGAAGGAGCCTTTCAGGAATGAATTAATATGGAAAAGGTTTCAGCTAATATTTGCAATATTTTATGCTGTGAACGGAAAAAGCAAAGATGTATTTTACTATATTCTAATGTAAACACAAAGGAGCCATAAAGTAGAGAAACACAGCCCATTTAATATATCTGGGAGATGTGGTAGACAGATAATTAAGTTGGGCTTTGGTGCAAAAATCACTAAATCATTTTGAGGATGGCATGCTTTTTCACCACATAGATAAAGCACGTCCTTACTTGACAGTCGAACACAGCAGGGGAGCCTAAGAATAGAATATTAATACTCTTTTCCCTCCTGATCTTGCCCTCTCCATTCACTGTTGTCGATCATATGATATAGTCTGCATTTAACACAAGCTTGAATGGACGCCAGTTATGAATCAGCATCATTGTTTTTATTCATCCGTGATCTGTTACTATACCCTGAGGGCCTTTCCAGGGTCATTGAGTCAAGCATGTGGCTCAAACACACCAACTATGTAGATTGCCACCTCTAAATATTTTATGATGCTTAAGCATGTTTGTAAGCTTTACTTGTGCCATTTCTTCATTAATCTTTAACACGCCACTCTGTGCGCTGTGGCTCTGGCCTACTTTAGCCAATGAGAGCTGATGGCTCTAATGGAGTGTGCAGGCCTATACAGTCAGCGTAGCATGTCCCTTAGAGACGGTGCTGCTTTGAAGTTCAGTAATGAACGCTGAAAACACAGTTCACAGACAGAACAGTTGGATTTGGGCCCTTGTTTGGTGCGGACCCATTAAGAGGCCAGGCTTTTCATCCAGAGGAATGTATGGTTTCATCTTGAGATGGTTGTTTAGCAGCGGAGTGGTGCGTCTCTGCAGTGTCTTTGGTGCCTCTGCCTTTGGTTCTTGTGTTGCTGTCAATGAGAGAGCCTCCCTTTTTATTCCACGCTCCGGCCTCTCTCACTTCATCTCAGTGCAGCCACTCTTCTTTAAAGTTAATGAACTGCAGAGATTGACTTATCCTGTTTGCTCTGCTGGGGACTTCTGCTTTGAGAGTGGGGACTTTGGAGCCAATATTACGGAAATTAAATCTTAATCCATTACCATCACAAAGAATATACCTGGTAAAGTGTATTAGCATGTTTCTGCTCATAAAATGCAAGTATTAAATTACACCTAATTTGAAAAGTTTTACAGCAGGTTACCTTTTTGTTATCTTTGGAACATCAGAAAAAGTGATGTCGGGGAGAAAGAGGTTTGTGGCTTTCAAATTTGTCAGCGAGCCAACATGTTATGCTCTCTTAACTTGAAGCATCGTAATGCGATTTACAGAGGAAATCTTTGAGCACAATTTAAGCAAATAAATCGATGACATTGCATTTTAGAAATCTAATAACCACACAGGGTGAACATGTTAACAAATTGCAATAGTTACATCAGCTGTAGTAGCGTAGCTCTTGGCATCTCACCAAGCTCTTTATTTGAGTTTATAGATTGGCCAGAATCTCCCAGTCTATTCATTAAGAGGTAACAACTTTCAATATAGCTTGAAGATTACAGCATAAGATACGGAAAATGATCGTAAAAAACATGTATGCCACAATTTTTAATTAAATGAATATGACTGGCCAAGGATTTTTTCCATAACCTAGCAACAAAAGAAATGGACATAAACAAGTTTTGATTCTGTTCTCATCAATCATTTGCGCTTTCATGGAGTGAAGCGTAATGGCATCACGCCTACGCACTTCTTACAGCTGCGAAATAGCTTGGGCAACCAGACACCTGTCTTTCGATCATTTCTTCTACATCTGACCTTGTTATTTTTATGCATTTAAGTTGCCAGACTGTTCCTGGAAAAACTGAAAAACTGCTAGTCTTATCATAATTTTATCTAAGTAGCATGCTTTCTTTTCAACCTCCCTTGAGTCCATGAACCTTTCAGGTGTTACAAGGGATTTCAGGCAATCATTTTGGTGTTTTCCTTAGCAGGTTTTGTTATCATTGAACTATTCATTATGCTATTACAGGGGGGTTTTGGCAGTGTGAGCAGGGACCTACACAATAGTATGCAGGTGGCTTCAGTGCTGTGGCTGAATGGTGTGTTCGCAGACGTTGTGTTTATCTATAAATAATACATTTTTATGACCCCAAATTAGAAAACAATCTCTGGTGTCTGGGGTGGAGTTGATATGAAAACCTCAGTGAGATTTATGGTCCCAGTTCAGGTTGTCAGTATTTTCATTATATCCCAACCACTGATAACTTTCTGTGACCCTGTATGTTTTTATCTTTTCAGATTAGGTTATTAATCAAAAGGACACAGCAACCGGTCGAACCAATAATTGCTATCTTGTTGGAAAACACCAGTGTTGTGACCCACAGTAATGGTAGAGAAGGCCAACATTATGGGAGGACAAAAACACCTCATGAATCAGTGTTTGTGGAGACATATCCTCAGGATGACATAAATGATTGCGCGAAGCAGCCATTGGCTTCACTCACTCTCCTTTTTAAAAAAAGTGATTCTGAAGAAAGAGATGAAAAAAACATAACAAACTGGTCAGCAGGAGGCCATCTCCAGCCTAGAGCAAAGAAGCGAACCACCCATATTGTCAGGAGTCCTGGGAACTGCAGCAGCAAAGGCCCAGCAGCACTCAGTCATTACTTTGCTCTCCCACAGAGGAGCGATGGGGGCTGGGATGGAGCAGAACCACACACAGGTCACAGGGGCTGTAACAAGAGCCAGATGTGCTGAGGGGACATGAAAATACATGGACAGGCACCTCTCTAGCTTTTAAATATGAGCATGCTTACATGTGCGTACACGCACACACACTGAGAGAAAAAGTATGTGAGGAATGTCAGTTGTGAAATGGAAAGAACTACTTTTTGTTATATTCACACATGATAATAGTAGGAATAATAGCAGCAGCCTGCTGTTTGTGTTCGAGCACCTCGGCTCCAGTTTTGTTACAAAAAATACCTGGGTAAAGTAAAACATATAATTATCGACTTACTTAAACATATTTTGTGTTGTTGTGTAGCTCTCATGCTTAAACTACCGAGGGAGGTTTGCTCTACTGATCAAGATGTGTTCATGAACTGATTGCAGTTTTTAGGTCATTTTTAATTATTGTTATTTTTTAAACATATTTTTAGGTTTTGGTACAAAGGCAGTTTTGTACAAATAGGTTTTGACATAGTTTTGACATATTTTTTTAATGTTTAATAGAATAAATGATTAATTGACCAATCAAAAGAAGAGTAGGCAGATTAACTCATTATAAAAATAATTATCAGTTGCAGCCCTAAAGCGCTGACATTTTTAACGAAGGCAGGGGCAGTTTAGATTTGCGGTGCAGACTTTGTTCTATGAGCTAATGGCATGCGTTTCTCATTGTTTTTTTCACACGTTAATGTGCTTGTTTTACAATGATTATCTGTTATTTGTTAATGTGGTTAAGAAAATAATGAGATATAAATTCTTTTTGCAAATGGTGTTAAATATTTTAACTTTTTAAGGATTTGCTGAAGTCTGCCAACAGTGTTTACAGATCCTTGTGCCCTGGTGGTCCATAGATGAAAACCAGGTGACTGCAACATCCTCCATTCAGTTCTGGCCGGGGCAGTGTGTTGCATGCCATCTTCCAAACCCAGTCATTTTCCAATAATTAAACAAAGGCAAAATTCCAAAATAAAACTTAGGAGAATAGCCTATGTGTTTAGCACAATCCCAACCCCAGGGTTACGTTCAGACAGTGTCATAAAGAAGCTCTAGTGTTAAAGAAGAACTGTTTCAATGTAAGGTTATGGATTTGATCCTCAGACTATAAATCTGGGTGGGAAAATTAACACATCACTCTAAGAAAAGAAGCCAATTCTAGGGGCTGCTAAACAATCCATTTACCCATCTGCGCCAGTGGCCAAGCTAGAGATAAGCTGTGGTAGCACTGGGCAGCTTCCAGGTGTGAACATGTTTGACATGGAAAACCAGCATCCATTGCTAAATTAATTTATACAGGATTTTTAGAGGGTAAAAGTAGCAAAATGCATTAGGCCCTCATGCCTTGTCATTATGAAGCACTAACAGATATTCCCCTGTTTTCCCACAGTTCAGTGGCTGGACAGGGAAGGTTAAATTGTGACACTGTTTTTGGCTTGTATCTCATGTCATGGAGCACATAACAAGGACAGGACACTCTTTCCCAACCAGGCCTGTACGTCCCAGCCTCCCTCCTCGTGTTGTCGAGACGCAAGCTGACCCAGTAGGCGGGCCAGTCGTTTGTAGTGCAATTTGAAAGGGGTAAAGGCTTAGATCTGATAAGCCTTTTACAATGAAAACAATGAGGTGAACATTTAAAAGCCGGCCTAATGGAGGCAGCATTGTGGGAGGAATGCAGCATTTGGGTGGAGTTTTATTATGACGGCTGCAAGTGATATTTCTTTTTTTTGTCTTCTTTGCAACAGGAGTCCTGCTAAGTTGTAACAGTTTGGAGCTGTTTGGTTGTGCTGCAGTGTAGCAGAGATTCTGGATTTAGATTTCAGATCAGGTGTCGTTTGCACTGATATAGTTAGTGTTGCTTCACAGAGCTGCTAAGGGTGGCGAAACAGGTTTCTGTTCGAGAGGATTCTGGTTTTGTGTTGCATTTTAAATTATGTTTGGTAATTGCACGGTTTCCTTTTTGCAATGTACAAGACGTACAGACACGCGCACAATATGTTTCGTGTCCCTGCCAGAACATTTGTGTCCTTGTATCGGCAATGAATTAGAATCTAAGAAACCTCTTGTTTCTCTAGTCGGTTACAGTCTTTTCTTGTTTAGCTCGAACGACCTCTAAATGTCATGACAGTTGCTTTCATTCACATGCTCGGTCTGTCTTTGAAGAAATATTTTCAAAATTCTGCTTGGCACAAACAAACAAACACTTCTCTTTCTTTTTGTTGCACCTTAAATTCATTTTTCAGAGCTTCCAATTGTGCACCAGGCTGTTCCCTCCTCACAGCGCTGCACTCTGAGTAGGCGCTTATTTGTTTTTGAGTGTTTCCAGTAATGTTTTGGTATCTTGCCAACTTGGCAGAAATGGTTCCTACATGCGCTAGAGGTAGTTTATTTTTCTGATATCCTTTGAAAAAGGAGTGTTTGTCCTTCCAGCATGTTATATCATCTGTTTTATTGATGTGACTGGCTCGTCAGGGCTCTGTGCTCTCCAGTTTCCATGGAAGTCCGTAAAAGTTGGCAAGTTTGAGTTCGACAGTCGAGTGACACAAGCTAAAAAAGTACTGGACTTCTTTCTAGGTCATCTATCCTCGTTGCGAAGGAAGTGAAATTCATTACATCTGTGTACAGTATCAGTTGTTGGTGTGTGTGGTAAAAGTGTTCATGAATATTTTATAGCTGATGTAAGCTATGCATCAGTGAGTTACAGCCCCTCCTCCTCCACCCCCCCACCTCATCAGATGTTTGTGAAATTGAATCCCTGGATGCCTGCTATTGAAGACGGCGCTCATCTTCTTTATTGTGTATGATGGTTTTGCTGACTGAAGCCATGCTGACTAAATTGGATGCTTTATATGGTTGCTTTTTAACTGTGGGAGTTTGCTGTCACTGGGTTGCTGGATTGGGAATTATACTTAATATATATATGTGTGTGTGTGTGTATATATATATATATTGTTTTCCATGCTAGAAGGAATGCTCTGCAGTGTCTATATCTTATTTGGCACTTTAAATGGTCCAGGGCATAATATTTTGTCGTTTACGTTAAGGTAGCAAAGACGACACTTTTTCTGATATTAATTTAGCATAATGTGCCACATCTCTGAGGCTGCAAACAATAAATCTTTCTTTGTTGATATGCTAGGTTTATGCGCTTACATTGCTAGTTTTTTGCGTGACCAACAGCACTGAATCCAAAGACATTGAATTTACAATGATTTAAAACGGACAAAAGAATTTTGGCTCAACAAGTAACTTAAATTACAGAAGATGTTCCTGTTAAAGTTGCATGTTTGCTTAAAGCAGATCTCCTTTTCCTTTACATTTCCATTATTTGGAAATTCCTGACTGCTAATAGAAAAACTGGCTGTATTATGCTGCATTATAACTACAGCACAGCCCATCTACCCAGATGTAAATATGAATGTAATTATATACAAGTGTGAGAGCCACAGTCCGCTACTGCTGATGTTAGAATGTGCTCAGAAATGAATGGGGCTCTCACAACCCCAAAATTTCCAGATTGCTGCCATATTTACCACAATATACAGGAAACCAACTGCACAGGAAAGACTGAAGAGGTTGTTTTGTGAGAAGTGTCCATCTGTTTGGATCTGTTTCTCCGGAGGCTGCTACAGCTCAGAGAATGTTACCAATGTTTTGGACAGGATACTGTGGTGGCTATAGTTGGTGAGCCTCAGCGGCTCACTCTCATTCTCAGGGCAGTGGTCCAGACTACTTCAGCCCTCGTTCCCCTAAGTCTGCGTGGAGATACTCCAGTTCCCAGGTTTCCCTGAGAGTCTAATGCTGCCATTCCTTCGTCTTTCCAATACGCAAAGTAAACCAAGAGGACTGCAATTATGGTGCATCGGAAATAGCTGAGTCCTGTGCTGAGCTTAGCTCCGAGGGAGCTTTACCAACAAGTGGGTTCAGTGTTTAGTCCGCAGAAAACTGTCAGCCTCCCACTGCTTTCCAGACCTATAATGCTAGCTGTATCATAACCCCCTGCCTCCTCCCAACACACACAACACAGAGTGAAACCTTTTATTATCCTTATTTGGCACCAGATCGGCTTGTTTATCTATTTTGGGAGTGTTCTTCATTTTTCTTGTTGTTCCTGCTTACAGTAACCTCAGACACTGGTGCAAGTTGTGTCTTAAGGTTACAGGAAACATGCATTGTTTTTTGCACAGTCATAATTACTCACTGAGGGAGAAATTATAGAGAACCGTGAACTAATCTGTGCCTCACAGTGTGTTTCTGTACTTGGTAAAGTAATTTTATGATAACATGACATTTATTTCCGAAAGAACATGTATAAAAATATATATTAATACTACATCGCTGCAGGCTCAGGGAAAGTGAACCTAATGGGGATTAAAAGCAAAGGAAGCAAGGTAATCACATAAATAACATGTTGACCAGAGGATCATGCTGACTCAAGGAAATGGTTGTGGCCAGTCTTCCTGCCATTGTCCCCTCCACCATGCAGCAGTGTGGTTTGGCCGACCAGAAGGCAGTTGTGGTAGTGAGCTGGCCAGTGTCAAAGCTTCAGACCGGACTGGACTCTTAAGGAGAAAGGAATGTTCCCCTCTGTGCTGTCGTGTGACCTGAAATGCCACCAAAGGACACACACACACACACACACACACACACACACACACACACACACACACACACACACACACTTGTAGAGAAACAGGGCCTACAAGGAGGACATGTGTCAATGTCAAGTAGGTTCAAGTGATCGATGTGTCATATTCTCGGTAGTCAGCTCAGTGTCTGGTTGAGCATTCAATATCCATTCTGCAAGTGTCATATGTTTCCTTTCACCTGCCCTATTATGTTTTATTGTGGATACATTCCTGTAGGTGTCACTTTTGCGATTATTTCGCACCTTTTGGCATCGTTGTTCCATTTGATAAGGTTACATCTGTTTTGTGGCTGTGGAAATGGAGGACAAGCATGTGATAATTAGATTCACAACAGATGTGAGGGTTCATTTATATGTTCAAACTCAAAATATTGCATTGTTCTCTGCCATCTTTGTTATCACAAACTGGAATACTGCAGACGTCACTGAGAATTCCTTTAAAGGTGGAGTATGTGATTCTAATCCAATACACATTTTATTTCAAACCCTGTGATGGTGGTAGTAATTATAATGTAGTAAACTGATCAGCTTTAACAGGTGCAGTAAAAAGTTTGTACACACCCACAAAGCCTTGAGATGAGGCCTTATTAGACAACATATGTGAAAACAGCTGTGTGGGTGGATCATGGGTGCAGAGGAAGTCCACATACCTACTATGTAAGCCTGGTTTCATGGTGTTGGGTTTCACCCACTGAAATCATCACCACAATACTGAGCACATGTATCGTACACATTAGGATCAGATTGCGCTTTAGTTGAATTCCCCACTGCGACTGAGTTTGCGTTCTTACATTTCCTTTGTGATGTAGAGCGAATTTCGGCTACATCTGGACAACTTCTGTTTCACCTTGTCTGTTTACTGAATGGGAGACAGCTGTTGTGCGAGCAACGTATTTATATCCGTTCATTTACTGTAAGGTAATTGAGCCCTTTCTCAAGTTATTTTATGTTCACTTCTTCTTCACTTTGCAACCTTCTCCCTGCCAGATTTGGAGGAAACACAGGTGGCTCAAACTGACAGGTCTTGCAGGCTTCTTTTACCATCTCTAGTCAACATAGCTTGTGCAATTACATGTTTGAGGAGGTAATATATCAGCTGTGAAGTAGCCTACAGCAGCTATATGTGTGGATTTTGTTACGCTGTAACCCCTTAACACACAACTGTAAAGCTATAGCAGCATATTGTGAATGTGATTAACTTGTGCAAGGAGCAGGGCAGTAAAGCTTTTGATCTTGATTCGAGTTTCATCTGTGCGCCTCTGTGTTGTATTGACGCTGTGACAATCAACACTCCCTCTGGGAAAAGTAAAGTATCCACACTATGAATTGATGCTGCTCTAAGGTCACTGCCAGTATCCAGCCGCTGTGTTATGTACGGCTCTGTTGTTTTCGCTCTTGCCTGCTGTGAGTGAGATTGAGGAGGAGGTTGAGGATAGACAATGGCTCAGAGTCCGTGTACTGAGACGACATGGAGCACACCCTGCTCCCATGACGACCCATCCAGCAATATAACAGCGCCTGTGACACCATGCTGTTCGACCGCCATCTTTACCAGCGTCTAATTTAAACCTGTGCAAAAACATGCAGGACCTTTTCTCTTTGTGTTGTTGTGAGTTTTGTGTCCTTCAAGGTTTGTTCGACATCATCTTCGACAGCCAAGTTGTAATTTGCACAAGAAAAGAACACGAGCGCAGAGGAAGCATAGAGTTACGTCTAACTTCACTTGCCAGCCGAGGATGTTGATGGAAGGGGAAGACTCACTGTGACAACATTCTGAGTGAAGCCCCCTAAACACATACAAAGTCTGGCGAAACAGCAGAGAAAATGAACATCTGCACATTTTAATTGATCATGTTAGGTCAAGCACGCAGCCTCTCCCAAACTGTAAAAAAATTCATTATCTTTTCTCGCTTTAATGAGAAATTCATTCCTCTAAAACAACTGGCTCCAGAGATTGTTGGACATAAACAGGCCACAAATGCTCTGAAAATGGCAAATTTTGAGAGGACATGTGGTCTGACATAGAAGTTAGTCAAGTGAGCAAGCCAGATATGCTCATAATTGCTTTTGGTAATTCATCTTGCATGCTCAGCTCTCTGCACTCGCGTTGTGTTACTTAAACTGTATTGATGTTGGACTTGATTGTGATGTTTTCTGTGCCAGGATCACATATAATATGCAGGGCAATATACTGCTTAATGTCTACACTCTCCTCTCCCTGGAACAAGTGTCTGATAGATATTATTTTTATGCCAGACCAAGTGCAGCTTTATTTGACAGGGAGCTGAAATAAAGGCAGCCATGTCATATGAGTTTAATGTTCCTTGACAAGGCACTGACTGCTTTTCATTCTCATAATGTAGATGAGGCCCGAGTTGTTTTGCTCCGCGCTGCTGTCTACTATGAATAATTCTGTGTAGTAACTGCATTCAACATATCTTCCCCTGATAGCTGAATTATTTGGTTGGAAGAGCTTATTTGTTCACACTGCCTAGGGAATGGAAATTATGAATAATTTTGTTGATCGACATTCATAAATGAACACATAAATCTCATATCAGGAGGAACAAAGCATTGCTGCGTGTATGGCAGCAGCAGCCGCTTCAGCTGGACACTGTTTGCATGTGACTTCTATCATGATGTGCACATAAGATTAAAAAATGATGAGGCAAAATAAACCATGATGGCCCAGTTTCTCTGACGCTCCCTGCTTGCAACTAATTTCAATTTAACTTAATTGCTGTTGACAGTAGTTTCACTCAGCCTTACTTCAACTAAAAAAAACTACCGCGCTGATCAACGTTTGCTCATCATTCTCAGTGTATTTCATGCCCTACACACACTACATAGTCTTGGTTCAAACTGAAAGGAAAATGCACTTTATAATTTATTCAGTCTTCTGATTCAATAGTTTGTCCGTATTGCAGAATCGGATCTAGAAGGTGTCCTGTGGAGTCTTTGTTTTACATTCCTTTAGATTTTCCCTTAAAAGTGGATTTCTCTACTGTGTGCGTCCATTTTTACTTTCTGGTGGTCTTCTTCTCCCCCTGCTTTTGCCTGCTGAGTTTGTCGGCACATTATCGCCACCTGTTGATCGTCGGAAAAGTTTAAAGCAATTGGCAGGACTGTGTGCAGGAGAACAAGCAAAACAGGAACCCAGAAATTAAAACAGTTACGCAATAATGAGGAAGAACTCTCCTCCTTTACGAGACTCTTCAATTTCTTATGTTGTGAGTCTAAGCATGTCAAGTCAAGGTATTGAGCCAAGGGAGGACAGAGGTGTGAAACTGGGCCATGGAAATAAAATTGATGTGACTTATGTCGTGTTTTGCTCACACTCGAATATTTTTGCTATATAATGGGGCGCATCTGAGAAATTAACTGGTTATGCTCAGCTGTGCTTACTAATCACCTTTTGAATGTGAAAGAGATCCTAGAACCTTATCAGATCTAACAAAGTCATTAGACGCTACACAGGACCTGGGTGTAGCACACTTCGCCTGCAATATCTGCTCAGAAAGATGACTGAGATTTTCAGGGAAATGATCCTTTACTTACAGGATGTCCTTTGGTTTCTTTCAACAGATGCATATCGAAAGTGCTTTCAGAAATGGTCCGTGGCTGTTTCCTGGTACTCTTCATAGTTGTAATGCAGTTCATTTATGGGAAACTTTGATGTCAGTGCAGAACATAAAAAATGTAATCTGTACCAGATAGCTGTAAAATGGGTGTGCCTATAATATACATTTATGCACTGCTGATGATGTGCCTCACTGTGCTGGTCACAGTTTTGTAGACTTACCTCACTTAGGATGCACTGGTTATTAGGAATTAAAATTATAAAGGAATATATTTTTTCACAGCCTTTTTATTTTCTTTATTTTTTTTTTTGTATTTTCATGTTTTTATGCGTGAGCAGTTGCAGGATGAATTTTGGGCGACATCAATTTCTTGCTTATTGCTGTACGTTTATCTGTGAAATTGATGTTGAAATAGATTCAGGCAAAACGAATAGAAGGGGTGTGTGGGAGTATGTATGTGTGTGTGTTTGTGGCCTATAAGGCGCCAGGTACCCATTACTGGATCAAATTCAGTCTGTGGAGGAAGCAGCGGGAGGATTTTGTCCAAATTAGCATCTTTGCGATAACATAATAGAAGCAGAAAGCCTCAGCTTGTAGTCTTTCCCCAAGCGAGACAAAGGCAATGCAGATAAGTAATGACTGATGAGACAGTCAGTCATTCAGCCAGAATGATGTGCTCAACAATTTTTTCCATAATTACAAAGGTGTGCAATGCGTGCCATTCCAAACTTACATCAGTTATGTCTGCTTGGTGTCATGTTTTGAAAAGGCCTGTGGCACTGTAAAAGAATACACAGCATAATAAAAATTGTTTTGCATTCCAGTGTTTATTATTTTACACAAATCGCCCATTTTATTGTTGGCAGCTTAGAGAAATAGGCTGCACGATTGTTGTGTTTTTTGACAACATCAAATTCTTTATCGCATTCTGCTGCCCTCCTGGCCCCTCGACAAGATGCCACATTGTCAAAACTGAACCTTAACCAGGCTCCATGGAAACAAGAGTAACAAACAGTCTTGGAGGGCTTCCCCTCCATCTGTGTGGTAGATCTTGTTTTGTGATCTCTCTCTGTCTTTCACCCCACTTCACCTACAGTGCAGAGAGGAGGAGTACAATGAGTCGCAGGCTTTTTGTAGAGTGAGGGGGATCACACACAGTAATGTGTGTAGCCTCGGGCGTTGGCAGCAGTAGATCGAGGATGTGGCTCAATTTCATGTCAGCAGTGTGCAGCAGGACACACTGAAATAACCAAACTCACAACAATGACAAAAAAGTTGCCTGAAAAACTGCTTCCTAGAATGTGGAAGTTGACTTTAACCCATCAAAAATATGTCACATGAAATACTGTAAAATTGCAACTACAATAAAAAATAGCCAAGAAATGTTGTCTCTACTAAAGGCAGGTTTCATTAAAAAGGTCCTTCACCGAACAATATGCAAGCAGAATGTCCTTTTCACGTTTTCCTCAAAGTCACCCTCAAAATGCTGCTGCTGCACACCTAAGGGAGATCTCATGACAGTCCATTAAATTGAAGTCCAGAGGGCTTAGCTACCTGTGGTGGGTGCAGAGACAAAAGCGGACAGTCCTCTGTGGAGGACCGTGATGGAAATGTTTCAAATGGAGAGCTGTCCGGAAATTAAGAGTGTGCAGTTTCCTCAGATGGCCTCAGTGCTCCTTCAGTGCGGTGGGAAGAACCTTCTTGGTATTTCTGTCAGCAGCAGGATTCTGCCTTTGCTCTAAGAGCAAAAAGGGGAGACAGAATTAGACGGCAGACTTAAATCTTATTAGCTCTTGTCCCACTGGCAATCACCTTTTGCACGATCTTCATTTTCTCTCTGTGTGTGTCTGTGTGTGTGTGTGTGAGAGAGAGAGTGACAAAGAGGAGAAGGTGTAAAGCATTGCAACAGGTTATTAATGGTGTTATATTTGAAATGAGGACTCCCACAGTTAATGGTGTCCTTGTACCTTTACAGTTTACAGCTCAGGTGCTCCTTTGGCAGTTTTGATGCACCGTTAACTTTATAGAAGAAGCTTGTGATTCAGGTGTCAGACTTTTTTTTTTTTTTACTTCTTTATATACTTCTAAACTGGCCTTAAAAATCTCCCTTGAAACCTCTCAAGTGATCAGTTCTTAAAATAAAAAACAGAAATTATGTGATGAGACTAAAGATGCCTGCATAATCGTTTAATTCAGTGCTTTAATCTGTGGCTCTGCTTAATATTTAGTGACTCATCACTGTATTAATATCACTGCTCATGGTTATTCATCAGTACACAATAATTCCGTCCAACCCTGGGTTTTATTCGGTGTGCTTTCATGTCTTCTTATATAATGGCGTTTATTCCAGCGCTCCCAGCAGGAGACCCTTGCGGGTTCAGAAGCAAACTACCTCAGTGAATTCATGGTAAATCTTCTTCTCTTCCCATCACTGTCACATTTTCCTTTCTCCAACATTATGTGAAGAAAAAAAGTCCTTTAAGCCATAGGCTTTCTGGAATTTGTCCTTTTCCTTGAGGCATCACCATCAGCTATTTAAAATGCTTTTTTCCCCGTAAAGGTTCTGACAGATGTACATATATAGACACAAGAATAACAGAACTCTGCATCAAAAGTATAATGGAGGAATATTGCTAGCATATTTGTGTGTGTTCTGCTGCGTCAATCCTCCAGGGTTTCGCTGGCCTTTGGGAACTGACGACACGATAGTAAGCATGACCGGTCCGTGAACAGTAAAGGAATTGAGTCTGCGTTGTCTTAATTGACAGAAACCTGTGCATTTTTCTGTTATTTCTGAGGATTTGATAAACAAAAATGTCTTTATGCTTGAGGAGATGAAACCTCACTATGATCAAGTGGTTTATTTTTAAACAATTGTTAATTGTTATCATTTTCTTTGGCATTGGTTAAAACCTTTTTTTTTTTGTGGGGCCACTAAAAGTCCTCTCATCCATGTCCTCTCATCTAGCTATCAGCAAGACAGTGAGTGAATGTGTTTCCCAAAATGTTGAATCAGTTCTTTAAAGAATCACGGGGTTCTTATTGTAATATTTTGCCAGACTGTGGTTTGCCTTTGGCAGATAATTGATTGTGTTAAGCAGGATCCTAAAGCCTCGGCTTGTTAAAAGTGCAGATTAGGGATATTCTAAAAGCAGAATAACGCCAGTTGTGGGAAATGTAAATTAAATTAGTCCTCTGAATGAGAACACATTTGGCCAGTCATCCATGAGAATATGTGGGGAAAAGATTTTGGAAAGTAGAAAAAACGAACCCAGTAGGGCCAGATGCCTCCCCAGTATCCTCAGTTTTAAAGAGCATATTTCTTTGCTTTCAGACTGTATGCGGGTCAGTTTTACTGTACTTTTAATACAGATTCAAAGCTCAGATTAGATTTCGTATTCCCTCGCAGTGTCAGAAGCAATCATACAGTCTGCTTTCCAAGTGATAGAACTGCATCCCTTGCGATAAAAACCTGCTTCCTCTCTGTCCCTCTCCAATTTCCTCCATCTCGGTTTAGCTGTCTTTTCTTTCCAGACTCTCCCCTTCAACACCCCCACCTCACACACACACACACACACACACACACACACGTACAAACACACACGTACAAACACACACAGACTAGTAACCAGCGATGGATGCAGTCCACTAATGAGGATGAGCTCATCAAGGCATCTGCATGGGAGTCGGCAACGTGTTGGGAGAGATTATCTCTCAACTGTTAATATGACTCTAATGGGGCGACCTTTGATTTCCAGCAGACTGATCATGAAAAGTTGTTTACTTCCGGCTGTCAGACAGATTGCACAAGTGTGATTAGAGATTCATCATGATGGAAAGTTCTGTGACACTGATCACACAGCCGACTGTTAGACCAACTTCTCTTGATTTTACTCTTTATTAATATTGAACTTTCTGGGACGGTCCATACGATTGGAATTCAGCTCCGCTGTTTTCAATTTAATAGAAAACATCTTTAGAGCTCAGCGGATTTGCATGGGAAAAAAAAGATCTCTGCTGCTCTTTACTGCCTGCAAAGAGTCTTGTAAAGTCGACAACAGCGAGTGGAGTCATTACATAAGTAGGGTTAAGGCTCTTTGTAGTCTAAAGCATGAGATGTGTCATCTGTGCTTATACTGCGCGCTGTAGTACATCTAAGAAAGGCAGAGCCAACAGACCTTTTTAAACATTTTAGAAATGATCATTGTATTCTATGAAAATAAATTAAAATAAATTTGTGAACATAAGGTTTCTAAAAAGTATATAAACTTGTAGTATTAATGTTGCATGAGACGTCTGCAACATGAAGGCGCTATGTTCTTTGTTTTCTTCATAATACACATGTTTTTTAATCTTTTTTATTTTATACACCTTTATTCGTTTTTAATTGAATTCCAGTCTAAATGCAAGAAAAACCTTTGCTCAGGGTCACAGAATTAGTTTGTTTATTACACCCGGCACTTACATTTTGCATTTGTACTTTTGCAGTTTTGCGTTTCTAAATGAATCTTTTGTCCAGTTTGAGGCAAAAATGTGCTCCATTATTAACATTTGAAAGGTTCAATGCCTCAGTGCCCTTCTGAAGACCACATGAGTTAGATTATCTGTCACTTTCCGAACAGGTTATGCCTGAAGAATTTGCTGCTGAAGGACATTGTATTGGATTAGTGCAGTGGTTTTCAAAGTGTGCAGAGGCATTGCGGCGCCCTGGGAGGTGTTTACTGAAAAATAAATGAAACAGAGTTTTAAATATTGATGAAAATAAAATAGAAGACTAATGAACAATACTGCACTACCACCACCACAATCAGGATTAAATAAATAAAATAACACACAGAGAAAGGTGAGTTGTTGTGCAAACATTGATGTCTTTTTTGGCTGGTTATAGGGAATGAAGTCCAATGAAGTAGTTCCCTTAAACTTTTCTCTTATGAGTGAAGACTGTTCTGCTGTACATTAAAAGCTGTGTTGTCTTCACAGATAGCTTGTTTGTCTTCTTTTTCATAATTTATACCGTGAATATTAAAACCAGCAGATTTTGAAAGCCTAATCCATGACAGCTAAAACCCTAATACCGTTTTACAAAGTCACTTGTGTTAATGGGCCTCCAACAATTTGAATATCATAGCTGAAGAGTTGATTCCTCTTTCTTCAGTGGGAAGCAAGTGAGTCTAAATTTAAAGATGTTTTTGAAGACATGTAGATATATTTAAACTGATGTAGAGTTGCTGTTCATTAAAATGATTGTAACCCATTAGTCTACAAGTGTGTCACACCAGGATCAAAATTATATCATTTAAGTGTTGTAGTGAAAAAAAGTTGCAGAAAAAGAAGACCCACGAAGAGCAGACTCACTCTTTAAACTCCCAAACCTTTCTCTCAGAGAAACTGCAAGAGAGAATCTCCTGTTGTCTAAATGAGCACATCCTTGCTCTCAGAGAAGATTTTCCAAAATTCTGAGGTCAGATCGACTCAGTTTGAAGCTCTTTCACTGCAGCTCATGCTGATTGTAGCTCTGCTCAGGAAGAACTAATTCTTTGACATGACATCTGACTCCATCCTGAGGCTAAAGTTCACATCTCACACAGTGAGTCTGTTTTTGTCTGGTGGGGGATTCAGAGTATTGAATCAAAAGCCAGGGGATTCAGCATATTCCTTCCTTCCACCACAACAATGATTTTTTTCTCCTGTTGTCAAACATAAATGTGGAGAGAAAATGCTTGACAGCTCCTTGAGTGATTCAGACTTGGAGGTAAATAGATAAAAAGGAAGTAAGCATGACTTGGCGTACAGGGATACTAACAATCTTGTTTTCCGTATAACGGAGCACAGTTGAACAGAGCGAGTGCATGTGTCGTTACATTTATTGACTTTTCTAATGGCCTGTATGAGCTCTGTACAGCTGGAGCTTCGGTGTTTGGTGTTAAACCCACGCTATTGCATATGTGTGTTGTCTTGTGCATCTCTGACTTTATCCTTGCAGCACCATAAAGATGCTGCGAAGAGTTAGTCATCTGAGAATAGCTCCCATCGACCCGTGAGCTAACAGCCCTGCAGCAGTTCTGCCATGACACTGTAAACTTTTTACATGCTCATCCTCTCCATAAAGGCAAGGTGTGCTGCAGTGGACGAGCTGTCCTTCATTTACCAATGCGCAAAGCCAAGAACAAAGGCTACACTAATGCTGGTTCGTTTTCGATACCGATTTGAAGGTAAAATATTAATAGTTATTGCACTCCTTGTATGTTTCGTTATTAGTGCATTGCAATTTTCCAAGGCTGGCCATAAATATAAGAAGAATCAGTATTTTCTTTGATTACGCCCGTGTATTTAGTATTCGTTTTAGTCTGGGTATATTGACATTTGCTGTGCGCTCACAAATTACCAAATAGTAAAAATTTCATGAGGTTTTCCAGTATTGCATCACATCACAGTGTGATGTCTGTCAACATTAAAGCAGCGCCGGTGTTGCCAACAAGTTCTCCTGAAATGATTTCAGGCAGCCTTTTTCTCTGACAATAAACAAGAAGCACACTTTTAATCAAATATGACTGATGAAACTTCATCTCACAAAACACACATATACACACACACACACACACACACCAGCACCCCCACCATTTAGTTTGCTCTTTTCCACTGCAGAGTCTTAATGACCATAACATTGGAGCTTCATGACCTGAACCTTGTCTCTATTTTTCAAAGCAGAATATTCAAAGGGCAGTAAACAGAAAAACTAAATTGAATCAATATTTGGTGTGACCACTTTTGACATTTTGAAGAACACCATTCTCCTGGGTAAATTTCATGTTAAACATGCCCAGCAGCTCAGTTGTTCTGAGCATCTTAGACAACTTGCAGACAATCTTTGGGTTTAGTCTGTTTCAGTGTTTGCTGACATCTTGCTGTTGACATCAGAGCTCTGTGGGGACCATACCACTTGTTGTAAAACCCCTCATTCTTCTTGTTCCTGATGCCTATGTCTCTATGTTTTGAGGTCATTGTGACTCTGCAGAATGGATTTGGCTGATGGTATTGTGTGATGGGGTAAGGATCAGAACATCTGCATTATGTAGCTGGAATTTTCAACACTGTAAGATACAGGCAAGTAACTGATAGTTGTGTAAGGGGCTGCAGTTGACCTGTGAACCACACGAATCCCCACCCACGGTTTGGCACGCATGTGAGCCGCGCATTAGTTGCAAAGTTTAACCACCATAGTGTAAAATATAGTTTTACTGCCGCTGTTATTTTTTAAAATGACTCGAAGGGCACTTGGAGCGTGCAGTCCCACACTAAGGCTGTTTCACAATTTTTAAAGAAAACAACGCTCCAACTTTCCACCGAGTTTCATGAATTTGTCCTGGTAGTTTCTGCGTAATCCTTGCTTATAGACATGCAGACAAACAAATGACACAGAAAACATACATCTGAGGCTGAGGTTTTCCCTATGTTTCGATGCAGAGTTGCAGTGACAAAATACAAAGCAGCTGTTTGTTCAAATGACCTGGGCCTGTTAAAAGCAGTTGACCGTGACAGTCATGGCAGTATCTATCTTTTGTGGGGTTTTTAGCTCATGTGATCTACAATTCAAAAGTGCTGATACAATCTAAATCACATGTTTTGTGATCCTTTGCAACACCAGTAACTGATTTTTTTCTTCTCAGCAAGGTTATTGAATATATGTGCTGCTGTAATTCCACAATATATGATTGAATCTGTAGTGTTTGACTTATTTTCCAACAAAAGAACACTACATGGGTGTGTTTGCTTTCATTGAACCAGTAGCCCACAGCCTCAGGTAACAAACAAAAGTATCATGACTGGAGAGACTTCAGCAGGTTAATAATCCCCAAAGGAGTAAATTGTGGCTTTTCTGCACTGTAACCCCACAGTCAGCCACAAAACACTCGGTGTACTACATGTTATCAGGCCTTGAACTGAGGCTCTGTGGATAAACTCTAAACACAATGTCTTCTTTCGGAATCCCTTGGAGTTATTGAAGTTATTGGTTGTGTGTGCCTGTCCTCTCTGCTCAAATGTCCCATATTTCACCATCCCGTTTTATCCACTTGTTTTTGTCAACACCATTAAATGAACTAATCTAACTTCTTCAGAACAATCGAGGTAAATGGTGGCCTGTGCCAAGAATGATAATCTGTATTTACTGTATAAACACAGTGGAGGCACGGGGGCCGGTAGCTTGTTGAGAGCGAACAGCATGTTGGTAAATAAGGAAGCTGGAGTTTTCCTAATAAGGCTTCACATATCTAGTAGTTTTTTCCCGAGTTGTGCTAGATGTGTTTTCGGCATACAGACCACCACTTCTCCCACATGTATGCATCTCTGCAGCAGAAGACTATGAATGCTTCTGTAAAAATGAATATAAATAGGCTGTAACAACTGTTGATTTAGCTTATGTTCTTATCAACCACATGCATGACATAGATGCCAAATTAAACTGAAGATTAACAAGTAAAGAGAGATGGAATGATCGCAGCAAGATAACGGAGTAGAGGAGGAAACAATGAGGAGAGAGCATGTAATGACTAAGTGCAGTTTGGAAAGAAAGGCAGGCCAGCTGTGCAAATCCATTTTCAGGTGTGTGTGTGTGTGGGGGCAGCTCCGTCTGCTCTGCCATGTTTTAAAAGAAACTGCTTGTTACGTCCAGCTGCCACTGTGGCGGTCTGTGCCCCTGTCCTACCCGTTCACCGCAGTGAGTAATTAGAGTCCAGCCTCATTATATAAACAAGTTGCCCAACTATTTTTGGAGACTGTAACACTTGTGCCTGTGTAAGTCTCATTTTTTCAATTTATCTCAACTTCACTGATGCGCAGGCAAAATATGGTAATCGTCTACATTGTGACGCCCTGAAGTCAAATGCAGTCAAAACTGTAAGGCTTGGTCGTTGTCTGTAGTTCAACTGCAGCCGTGGCCTCCTCAAGTGGAATTTCCAACATTCACAGATGTTCCTGATGTCCGCGGCTCCGTATGGAAAGCAGCTTCCTATCACTTGATTGCAGCCCCAAACCTGTTTCCCAATTTGTCTCCAGACATTGTTTGGCTCTTTGTAAAACTAAATTGTGTCAACAGTCACTAGAGATGAGACACCAGACCTTTTGATAAGTGCTTTCCCACAAGGTAAATTTGTCAGGCGGGAACGGAGCGAACATGCAAACAAACTAGCAGACAGTAATTTTCCACTGTCTGTTACCGTGCATTTTAATAAGGTTGATGGATTAACGCTTCACTTCAGTTACAGCTCGCTCAGCAAGCACCGGTTAAGCCTGTCCTGTTTTAACAGTGCCCACCTTATTGCATCAGTAATGGTCACTCAGAAGACCTGTTTCCGCATTATTTTTCTGTCTAAATGCCTTGGTTGTAAATGGCTTTTATTTTCTCCAGTGGAAAGCAGTTAAACCCCACAGAAACAATGTGGATTTAAGATTAAATAGACGAACACATAAGCTCTTAAGTGTTGTTGCTGATCACCAGACGAAGATTGAGCTGCAGGGCGAACATTTAGCAGGGCTAGAATGGGCTTCACGTTGTTCAGTGAAGTGAGGATGTGTGTGTGTGCATATGTTTGTAACAGCTGAGCTGGTTTTAGGGGAGCTGACCTCTGTCCCTGTACGTGTAAATGTGTCCATTTCTACATACGTGAAAATGTTTCTGTCCTGAAACAGATCTCCATCCAGTCTGCTGTTCCTCCATCTCGATTTGTGTTTGGTTGTCTTCAATTTTGCAAATTCTCATAATGACAGGATATTTTTAAGTTTTAGACAATATAGATTATTTGTCTAGAATACGTAACTGCTTTGTTGCTGCCCTTGTGATATCCACTTCAAGTCTAATATCCACAAATTATTATGCAAAATACATAACAAATCACAGTATTTGTTTTGACAGTGATAAGTCATCTTCAAATCACTGGCTGAAAGGAATAATTGACCAGCAATGTGCTCTTTTTAAGCATATCTTTTCCCCAGTGTTGGTGGTATTTAGGTTTGCTTAATGGACCCTGCCGCTCTCCTCCCATGTCTTTGATCAGTGTCCAGCCTCCCAGGCTCTTATCTGGGCAAACACAATGGACCGGCTACCTGCTTTTATTCTTCTCTTATTCAGAAAAGGGAAAGTCAGCTGGACTAAAGACTTCGGATGTCAATGTTTTATCCCCTTTTATAGCCTGTTTTTTTCTTCGGTCTTGTTCTTTAATGCTTTAACGCACACGCACGGATGCACACACAGACTTTTGCTTGTGCTAGTCCTCCCTCTGAGCTGAATATCACTGTAAAGTGTGTCTTCCCTCTTGGTTATTGCCTCTCTATTGTCCACTGGCTTTGTGCGCAGGGGCTTTTTGTGTCAGCCTGGCTGGAATCGGCCTGTTTACTGTGAATAAATGGGAGCAGAGGAGGTTGGGGGACTGAGCCATGCCTCTTTCAGAGTGAAGGAATGTTGCAGCACACACTGCAGCACCTCAGCTCTACCTCACTCTGTCTGATGACAAAAAAAATGTGTATAATATTTTCTCGCTTTTTGCACCACGTCCTCATGTTTTTGCAGCTTGTGATTATGTTTCACTCTGCACATCTTAAATCACTGTGCAGTGCTTATTTCATTTTATGGCTTTCTGACCACATTTCCCTGTTCTCTCTTCACAGAAATCATTAATTAACAATTCAGAGCAGATGGAACTATTAACAGCACCTGAGTACCTTCATTGAAATTTGACTGGCAGCTAAAAATGAAAACATATTCTTATGGAGTCACGATGGGTCTATTCAGTTGATGTATATACATTTCCTTTCAGTTGCATAATTAATTTAACACCTCAAAGACCAGAAGGCTGGACTATGATGTGAGATTAAAGACTTATTGAGGTGTGCTGAGCGTAAAGCCAGAGTTTTCAAGGTCACAAAGGTGGCTCTGCTTTTAAACCTGGCTGGATCACCATGGTAACGTATGCTGCACAGATAACCTGCTCCAAAGGAGGTTCTGTTCAGAGTTTGGGATTTAGATTGGCTCTAAGAGACGCCACCGTCTCACCAATTCTTTTCCTGACCGTATTCACTCTGAGCGATATAGATTCTCCGCGGAGGCGATATGTTATATATGCAAATCCATTGAGCTCTACATTATGCCTCGGAGTCAAGCTGTGCAGGTGCAGTAGCGCAAACTGTGTGCATTGTGTTGCCATGGGAATCTACATGCTTTCAGTTTGCGATGTAGGTGTCACAGCTAATAGAAGACAGATTGGAAAGTTGATTAGTTTGTTCATATCGATCACAGGAAATATTCAGTCAATAAAATTAAATGTACTTTGATTTGGTAGAAAGCTAAGCACATATCCTTCATTATGGGACAGTGTCACCAGCAACTTTTGAGCTTCTAATTGATAATTAATTTAAATTATTAATGAGTAATAGTTTTAGCACCTATATAGATTCACACCATCAAGATGTCTTTCCATGTGAAACTGCTCTGTTATGTGAAGTATTTTTCATTTGCTCAGACAGCCTTTTCTCTCAAGTTAAGTGTGCCACTGCTCAATATTAATGACCCCAATTATACTGTATTAACTGACTGAGCACGGAGGATTATGGGTCATGTGTAGGATTTCTCAGAGGACGATATGCAAGTCGTGAATGTGGTACCATGAGCTGGGTGAGGTTGTTAGGAGGTGAGTTAAGCTTACCTCATACAGTATGGAAATAGCTTTATAAAAACAAGCAATTTGAGCACATATGGACTTAGTGGTTAGTGGCAGCCTTTAAGTCCAACTAGGCAACACAACATGCAGGAAAAACAGGTTGCACTTGTAAGGTGGTTTGTGTTAAATTTATGCCATCTGAGTAGAAGTTCTCTGTAGAGGAAGAGGAAGCTCTAAAATAAAAAATTGTACACAGGATTTACAGTAACTAAATGATGCTGCTAAATACCTTTGGTGCTGCTTTTGCTCTGTTTATGCCATTTATGTATTAATTTATTAAATGTTTCAATAGCTGGTATAACGGCGGAATTGTCTGTACTGCAGTCTTATTTTATCAATGAATGGCAACATGCATTATTTGCTCCTGCAGTTATCTGTTGCCCTCTGTTTTGTTCTGACTGCTCTGCTGTACACACTATTTATGACAGAAGTTGTGCCTTCGTGGCAGACAAAGTGCAACAGGTGGGATCAGGGTAGCCTCATACTTCAAAGTTATTATCATATTCAGAGGTATGACCAGATAATGGCGAGAGGAATTTAAATCACTCAGTGTGATAACTGATCATATCTCTCTCTCGTATGTCTTTCCAGGTATTTGGCGATTACTATCACTTCCGGCATCGCACAGTGGTGAAGAGATCGCTGTCAGATCACAGGGGGACACAAGTCCGTCTACAAAGAGATCCCAAGGTAAGAGGTTTATATTAGGGGGTACAGTCGTGGATGTGCATGAGGGTCATTGATGTTTCAGTGTGCTACTGTATTTTTAGTCCTGTTCATGAGAGGTGGTTGTGATGTTACCATGAGGGTAGCGATAGATGTTAAGGAGTGGACTCTTTTTTTGCTATTAGGGCACTAATGGCGCTGAAACGAGAGCTCAAAGTATTTGAGTGGCTTGTGCTATTCAGCACTTGGCCCAGTGAACTGAAAATGACAAGTTTTAAAACTTATAAATGCTGTTTTTTCTTATAATTATGTCCAATGTGATGTCATAATTTGAGATGTCTGGATCTTCTCTACTTTAAACTAAGGCAACAGTCATTTAAGCATATTCAGGTAAAAATGAGTGTTTGGAACATATTGAAAACTTTTGGTGAATGTCGTCATGACATGAAGTGAGTCACACTGGGTTTTGTTCACAGAATTCCACAGAAATAAACATTGCATTTGTTCCATTATGCCTATTATGTGTTATAAATGTGATAAAATATGACAAACTGCAGTCAGTTTTCCAAGCAGATAATGCTTTTGCGGTAATAGTATTACATTACAATTTTAATATTGTAGCCATATCTCCTTTTTTAAGTTGTCTTTAAAATATCACATTTAATCTTCTGAAGTATTCCTTTAAGTATACGTAATCAGTATTCAAGAACTTTCTCTTTCATTTTTTTTTTAGTTTGATTGATGATTCAACGTTAGATATTCAGTCAGTCTGGCCACTAACTGACCAGCGCAGGAGGAGAGGTAAAATGAGAATACATAAGCTCACAGCCACAGGGCAAAGAGCCAAACCCTTAGCCTTCATTTGTCACCTTTTTTTAATGGCTGTTTCAGATGAGCCACAGCATCTACTGTTTGCTGTTTTGAGTGTTCAAAGGTGCTCCTCTGTGGATCTTCCCCAGATACATGCTCTCCTCAGTGGACCTAATTCTTCCTCCTTGACTAATCTAATTTTAAAATTCACATTTCTGTATTTTCCGCAGGAGTGTTTGAGGTTAGTGTGAAAATGAGTCTGTGTCCTACCCCACTGGGAAGGACAAAGGGAATGGTGTGAAATTAACATTCAGAGCTGTGGGAATGCAACGGAGTGCGCAGCTGAGAAAGAGGATGCACAATAGTATTTTGTTAAACAAACTTCTATCAGAAAGAGCTTGAAATTGTAAAACTACTTCTGTAAAAAATGAGTTAACAAAATAAAAGCACAGAAGGGTAGTTTTAATCTAACTTTTAAACTTTATATTTAGTACTGAAATGGTTAAGCAGCTCACAGACATAAAGAAAATGCACCTAAAACAACAGCTTCTAGAGAAAACGAGCAAACGTTTGGTAAACAGTAGATGAGTGGAATAAGAGTCATAAATGTGAAAACACAGCATGTAAAACCTGTAATACAAAGTAATACGAACTAAAAGGATACAACTAACATTTTCCCCCAGAATTTATGAATCTGTTGTTTTATTAATTAATTAAATAATTAGTGGACCACTTGCTTTTACCTCCTGAGATTTTCCTTTGATACATTATTTACTGCTTACTATAGTTCGAAAGAACTTTATATTAAAAAAAGATAATTTCTGCTTTCTCGTTGACAGACTTTACAGTTATGACACCATTAAGCAACTTCTCCTCAATGTCTCCCTACTGAATTTGACATAGTGTCCTTAATCATTGTGCAATATCCTGGGGACTGATTAGCATTTGTGTACTGTTGTTATGACAAAAGACTTTGGACTGTATTCAGACAGCCTTAGCAAAATCAAAAGCTACATTATAATTTTCATTTGAGAGGAATATTTCAAAGCAGCTGTGTAGCTGTGTCAAAAACGAGAGCAGCTTTCCCCTGACATTCGCTGTCAGTGTGAAGATTATTAATTGGAACCGTTGGCTGCTATTTATTTGGGCTCCTCCTATGGGCCCCTGGCTGACAATACCGTAGCATCAGGAGTACATTTAACAGGTGCAGCAGGGTGTTTTTGACAGCTGGCGTACCCGGATCGCAGTTGGTTTTCAATGGAAAAACTGATCTTAAATGACTGTGGTTTATATTGCTAATAATGATCAGTTGATTCCAGTACGGTTGCAGTAAACTGGCTCAGGCTTCTTCACTTTGTGGCTGAATCCTCTTTGAGTTCTTTGCCTTCACTCTTGGAAGTAACTGAGTTGATTGCTGTTATATTCCTCTCTTCTTAATGATTTAGCCCATCAGTGCTTGTAAATTGTAGGAAGATGTTCCATGCTATTCCCTGTAGCTCTGCTTTTTTGTATATTTTCTTTCTTTCCCTGTCATATCTGGAAAATAATAGTAAAATGTCTGCATTTAAATTGTACCCAGTCATTCAAGTAAATAGAGAAATTCAATGGCAATTACAATAATTTAGATAAATTGCCATATAATATATAAGTGCATCTGGAGAAGCATGTTGTATGTGTGAAAAATAACTTGTTGCCTGAAAAAAGTTGCTGAACCCTGCCTTGAAGTATCGCTGACCATGCTGTCATGCTGTGCTTTTGCACAGCACAGGTGCACACAGGGAATAGCACAACTTTGGCTGGGTTTGTTTGCATACATGTTAGAACTGGTCCACCTCCCTCTTTGGGATTTCCTTTAACACGGCGGCTCCATTTCCTGTTGTTGAATTCCTTTTTTCCCACAGCACCTCAGAGAAAGTGGAGCGTTACAGTTTCAGGTCCTCCTGTCTGTTCAAGGAGAATCAGGCCAGCTTGTCAGTAATTGACCAAATTTTATTTTATTTACTCATTTATTTAATAAGGGGCAGCTTTGAAGATTTGGCAGTAACTTACAAGTTCAGCCAATCCCTTTGGTTCTCTCCTGTATTATCATCAATATGTTTCTGTAACTGTGCTGCAATTAATAGTCTGATCAAAGCCTGTAAACCAGCAGATTATCGCTAATTTGATTCTCATTTGCATCAGCTACATGGTTGTTCTGAAAATATTGCAAAAATATTTTAAATAGAAGGAATTTTAAATTGTACAGAGACTGTCTAGAGCTTTTAAACTGACTGAGATGAAGCCTGAACAAAACGCTCAGTAAACTCTTTTTGAAGAGTGTCTAATTACTTACAAAAGCCTCTGGACCTCTGCCAGATCTCATACACTGACGACAAAGCCTTGTTAATGGGGTCTATTGAAGATTTAAAGCTTGGGTCTATCTGCTACCTCCATGCCTTCTACTGTTTTCTGTCTCTGCTGTTGCTTTTGTTTGTCCTTGTGTACAGTTTACTTCGCTTCAGTGTTTTTGTTTGATTAGTTGAACAGTAGAGACGATAGGCAGACACAGCAGAGCGATTGTTGACTCCATAAACGCTGAATTTAACTATTCAACCATCATCTGTTCGCCTGTACGTGAGGCTTTTATTGCCAGTCTCATCACTGTGGCCTGAAAAGTAGCAGCGAACATTAAAACAAGCTTTGGCAAGAAAACGTAAATGACATTGTTACTGATCTGTGCTAGAACTGGTAGTATATTCCTTTATGGTAATGATGCCTTATTTTTGGCTTCCATTCAGCCCTCAGAGGGAGGAAGCTATGTTTGTATAATGAAGAAGGACAAAGCAGCGGGTGGGCAAAATGGGTGGGGTGGGGATTCTATTTATTGGACAGATAGGACTCTCCGCCTAAACGTGAGCCAAAGCAGTCTGTTTGTGAGCATTTGCTGTGCATTGGATAGGTCTGGGCGTATGAGATAGACGCCGTTTTTCATTTTCAAAGCCCATTTATAATGAAAATGCTGTTTGTCAACTTGTGGGACACTTTGTATTCTGTCACAGACTATTAAAGAAATTCAAAAGACTCTTCACATGAAAATTGCAAAATAGAAAGCGGAAATGTTTGCTGTGGTTGGTCCACTTCTTCCAAAAGTGGGAAATCTGTTCAATATGTATCATAGGTTTGGCTCTGAATGAAGAGACATTGTTGCTGTTTACTCTGAGTGTGGTGACATTTTACAGAATAGTCCTGGAATATTGTATGAAAAATTAAACGAGCGGTAAATAATGTAAGACGCCATAAGGACGATGTATTTCTGTAACTCTTTATCCTGTAGCTCGTCGTGTGAATAGTTAATGAATACACCTCGGCCACTAATCTGTGCCATCATTTCCTCGTGAGTAGGACTCGAGCAGTCCTGTTGAATACATTAATTGGTGGAAAATCACATCTCTGCTGGGCTTTGATGGACATTTCCAAGAACTGTGTGCGACATTAAGATGACTGGCTGCACAAATTGGTGGGAAATAAGTTGTGTCACTGACTGAAAGGAGCAGAAACTGTAGCTACTGTGCTGAAGCCAATCTGCATGTTTGTGTGATTGAATAGACATCTTGGTGCCTTGTAGTTTGAACAGTTCGTGCTTTGAACCCTAGCATGCACCTTTAATTGTGATTACTGAAGTGTGCTCTAGATAAAGATAGCAGTGTTATGAAATATTTTTTATCATCATGTCAAACATACGAAAAATGTTTTTGTTTGGATTTTAAATGCTTTTCTGGTTTTATATGTTCCGTGTTTTCTCTTTAAGACTCTTTCTTGTTAGACATGGTGACGTTATTGTGACTGTTTTTGATCATGTTTAACTAAAAGCCTTGTCGGGAAAGACACACGGAAGATCACGGCGTTCTGGCATGTGATGGTTTTGTGTATAGTGTCCGATAGCACCAAGGGACTTACACCGTGTTCTGCAGAGATAATGAGATGGTTTAAGGAGCTGATCTGATACAGTCCAGACTACATAAGCTACACTGGCGCAGTGAGCAATCTGTTGCCTTGTACATTTACATCCTGTGTTTGCCCCAGTTACCAAACATTGCGTCCTTTTTCTTAAGAGTCTTAGCATGTCTGATGAGAATCAGAGTGGAAGTGTTATGCCACAGACACCTACCCTACGTATGTGAGAAACCAAGATTACAGGTGTGATTGAAAAGCTGAGGAGAAAACAGGAAAGGGGAAATTACACACATGGCCTGATGACGTAGAAGGAAACAAACCTTGTTTCCATCTGACTGAAAACTACAAGTGGAATTTATTCAGCTGAGTCTTTGTCACTCTGACTGTAGAGACCCTTTAATGACCATTTATTTAAACACAAAGCCAATATTAAAGCCTGATGCCTTTCTGTCTCTAAGCCGTCCTGTCAGCCCTCCACTCTTTCTCAATCTGTTTAGATGTAGAGGTAATGTCACATAGGCATCAATTTGTGAAACTCGAATGATGTGAGGCTCTTCTAAAAATGAAGTTATGTGCGTTTATTGATTCATTGAAGAAAATGAAAATTTAGCAGCTCATATGAATCACTTTAGATTCAATATCAGTTGATTTAATGCCACAGGAAGCAATGTTGAATGACTTTTTTTATGACTGCATAGGACTTGCTGAGATGCAAATCACATAGTTAGAAATGATAAATTTGACTGTTGGCAAAAAAAATCATGCTAAAAATATTTTATTGCAAGATGATGTACCGCCTTAATATATTTTCATATTGTTTTCTGCAATAGAATTAATCAGTATATAATGCAGACTCAGTAGGATACGGGTTTTTATTTTTCAGTGTGTGGTAGATTTCCTCCCTTCATCTGAAAGTTAACGTCGCGTGGCTGACAACGCCCCCGAAAAGTTTAGAATGCCAGTCGCCATTTACTTGGACATATTCTTAATGTTTTTTCTGGGCATGTACAATAAAGCATGTGTCAGATTCACAATGGTGTGAAAGTGTATTTTGTTTTGTTCATCTCTGCGATGATCTTTTGATGACAAATACAGATGCGATTCTTGTCATTTCTTCTCACCCAACCACAGCGTGCACATCAATGTCGGCAGCCAGTCAAAAGTTGAATGTAGTGTTTGGAACTTTTAGCAAATCTTTCAGCAATGTATTTGTCTGCCTTTGTCAGCAGCAAATCTTTGACTTTATGTGTCAGGGCCCTCAATTGTACGACTCCCTAAAGGCACATGTTCAGTGTGGAAAAAGCAGCCATCCAGTTTTATGTGTAAACTGCCTCAGTGGCACCTCGCAGGGTTTCCAGGAAGAATCGGGTAAATCCTGGTATAAACATCGTCCTCACTTAGATTGATTGAAAATGCTCACAAACGTAGCTCTTTGAATTTAAGTTATTTGATTAAGGCGTTCTGTTTTTTCCATCGTGTTGAACTGGCATCGCTTCAATATAGCAGTTAATGTGACCTTCATTACTTCTTTCCTCTTTTACTCTTGTGTCTCTGGTGATCTGTAGAGGCGGAGAGTGAGGTGCACTGTGATTTAGTTGTCCTTCACATCAGGTGCTCCGTCCTTGCAGCAGGCAGTTCTCTGTCTTCCTTCTCTCACATATTTTTTTTTCTGTGGTCTCGTCTACCCCGGCGTTTTGCTGTACAGCAAGCACAATTCTGCAGAGAGAGTAAGAAGCAGGCTTATTTTCACTGTATGCATTCTGCTTCTGTCAACACTTTCTGCAGGAGCCCCCCCACACTATGAAAGCCTGCTGCAGACTGGGCGACTGTTGTGTTGTTGACTGTTTGCTGAAATTGCACCCCTGTTTGTATGTTGTTAGTTTGCATACATGTTTAGGTGTACCCATAGGCATAACAAATCCTGGTGTATTCCATTTTACACCAACCAGAAATTTTAATTAGTCTCTGGCTGCTCTGGAATTCATCAGCGAGTCTCATTAGTGAGGAGTCCACGATGCCCCTGTGCCTCTAATCTCTCTCTGTCTGCTGTCATCCCGCAGAGAATTGGGATCTCTATTAATTCATTTGACATGGTGACACTCATGGCCAGTGCATAATTATTTCTTGTACAGTCCTTTTTTTAATAGCTTTGTGAGCAGTGGTCTTCGTGGCCTAAGTATTTTTCTTTGCATTGTATTTTGCATTTACTAACCTCATTGTATGTTTTTGCTTTCTTTGTTTAGGTGACTTGGGCCGAGCAACAAGTATCGAAACGGAGGAAAAAGAGGGACGTCTTCGCAGAACCTTTAGATCCCAAGTTCAGAGACCAGTGGTACCTGGTGAGTATGAGCACTTCTGAACAGAAACTTCACTGAACAAAAGGCTTTGCGAGTGTTTTGTGTGTGTCTGTAGGACATAATTCAGTGCCGCAGCCTGGTAGAGCTTTTTATTCGCTCAAAGTCAATACCAGTAATTAAATTTGAGGCTGTGATGTTTCCTCTGAGTCAAAAGACAAGCCTGTATGAATCCAATATGCCATCTTTGTGTGGAATCCTGTTGTCTGTCGTGTTTGCAGAACAAGAAGCTCAAGTCTGAGCGACTGTACCTAAAGTATTCTGCTTCAACACTGCCATGCTTACATACAGGGAGCCCCTTTGAATTCTGAATGGCATGCTTTAAGAAATTGATGGTTTGCTTGACTCCATAAGCTGCACAGCAACACAAAGAGAAAGCACAGAGAGAGAGGGAGAGGGAGACAGAGGTGATTCATCTCTGTGTGCTCTTATTTTTACTTGATTGATTTCCACATTTGACTTGAGGAGTGTCACTGATATATTGGCCTGTTAAAAGCAGCAGTAACAACTCCTGAGATTTTCTGTTCAGCTTCACCCTTCCTTCAATTACTGTGAGGTTGCTTCAGGCAGAAGAAGATTCATGGTGATGCAAAGGAGACTTGCATCACCAGTAGTTCAAAATGCCCGTGCTTTAACAGATTCTGTTCCCCGGTGTCGGAGTAGTTAGCAGCACCTTGACAGAGTAAAAGCTTTCTGTCTGGTTGGATCAGCGTTACTAAATGTAATGGATGCTGCTGAATTCACAACACTTGCACAAAATGCATCTGATAGCAGCCTGTGTCTGTTATACATATGGATATGATTGTGAAATTTAAAAGCACTTTAGGGGCTGCAACTGATCATTGTCATCCATTTGCCAATTATCTGATTGATTAATTAGTGCATTAGTCTCTGGGATGTGAGGTAATGGTAAGAAATGCTCATCACAGTTCCCTAGAACCAAAAATAAATGTCTTCCTTTGTCCAGCTAATTGTCTGATACAAACTTCCAGCTAACACTCTTCTGGAAAATACTTTGTCTCTGCATTTAGGTTGTTTTTGAATTACTAGAGTGAACCAGCCTTGCTGACTTGCTGGAAAAAGTTGCTCTCGTTATTGAAATATATTTGGTGTGTTTTAAATTAAAATTGGTTGTGGTCAAATATATTCAGCAATGCAGAGATATAGCAAAGGTTGTCATGTACCAATGATGTGCTTCTCCCCTCTTTCTGCTCTAAATAAGACTGAGCCTCATTAAATCCAAACCTGGTTGGCCAGAGGAGAGAGTGGGTAGGTCTGTTGGCAGGGTGTCCTTGATGGACAGATGCTAATAGTCAGCATCTGCTGTTACAATGAATATTTAATATTTTCTGATATTTATCTAAATGATGAGACAGATCTTTTCTTCACTGATAAATCATGGGTGAGTCCAACAGAGATCTCCAGGAAGGGGATGCTGACATTGTGGAAGAAGGACTGACTTGATGAGCAGTATTCAAAATGAGACCTTGCACATGCCTCTCAGATTTATTATTCACTCAGTTTGTCAGCCACAAAAGGCCTTTTGCAATCTTAATCAGCACTGCAGATCTCAACTTTTAGCTTTAATTGATTTACTTCTCAATGTTTTAAGTGTCAGTGGCGTTTAAAGGTCGAGGTCAAACCCAATCCATTTCTAACTGACTACACTCACATATAGAGCTACATGGTTATGACAAAAGCGATAATCGTGATTATTTATAATGATTATGCAGCAATTTTTGAAATATTTTTGTACTTTCCCCTTCAGATAAACAGAGCACTGTCATTTCCATGATGTGAACAAATATTTACATTAAAATAAGACTTAAAAATTAGGTGCATCTCCTAGAGGGAAAATATAAATGCAGCTGAACCCTGAACACCTCACTTGCTGGATATCTGCATATCAATAGACACTACAAGTTAGTGATTTTCGCTAAAAGCCTCACTCGTCGGCTATGTTAGAAGCTGGCTAGGCGGCTGTGCACAGAGAAGCCTCTAGTCTCCGCACTCAGTTACTGTTGCATAGCAGCTCAGACACATGTTTGACCAAAAGTTAATTTGAAAAGAGTGAGACAAAGTGTTCAAATGTCAGATTTATCCACCTGACAACAGTGGTTTTATCTACAAAGGCTCTTTTTTGTGTGCTGTATTTTCTGTACGTAGAGCGCACATTTTCAACATCAATATTGAAGTCAAGTTCATTTAATTGCGGGAAGCCAAAATCGTGATCCTAATGAATATTTAATTAGCCGTGCAGCCCTGCCCACAAGGGCCTGAAATCTAAGAGGAAAATGCAGCAAAAGGTACATCAGACACATTTTTTTTTAACGCTACACTTTGATTAGAGAAGCTTTGAACGAGTTGAAAGTCACACATGGCTTTTGACCAAAGGTCAAGTTGAATGTCAAAAGCCCATCAAAAAGCATACAGAATGATGATTACTGGGTGCCACCATCCACTTCATCATTGCTTTGCTTTGCTTGGTATTAATAATGAATGTAATAAATGCAAGCCTGGTACTGATGCTTTCAGAATAGAGATTCTCTTATTAACCTTGCATTACTATCTTCTCTTCACTGGCAAAGTTTTCACGATAAAAGAATGACTCAAATTCAATTAAGAGCACATTTTTCAAGGATGCAGTCATGCAATCTTCAGTCTTTATCTATTGTTAGAAAAAAGTAAGATTTAGTTGAAAGCACATTGTTGCCACCACACAGATGTTTCTCATATAATTTAAGTCCATCTAATTTATCTGCGGTCTCCTTCCTCAGTACAACAATAACCACCGGGACTTGAATGCCAAAGCTGCGTGGCAGTTGGGCTACACAGGTAAAGGTGTGGTGGTGTCCATCCTGGATGATGGGATAGAGAAGAACCATCCTGACCTGATGCAGAACTACGTGAGTATAAATTTTAAATCAGCTGAATCATTGTTTTCCTTGGAGAAGCTGTGTTGCTGCAGCCACAGTTGAACAGAACAGATAAGAGCAGATTTTGAATTGAAGATAATGTCTTTCCTCTGCTGAAATTTTAGGAATAACTTATGCAGAGACACATTCAGTTTTTAAGTCCAAGCAATTTTTTTTTACGAAAATACTTGAATAGATAATAACAATCAACGCAACTAACAGCTCATCTGTCTCTTCAAAGGACCCGGATGCCAGTTACGATGTGAATGACGGCGACCCAGATCCTCAGCCGCGATACACGCAGCTTAATGACAACAGGTAGAAGTCTACACTGATAACAATTTAATTTTCACTCCTCTCTCCTGTTCCTCTAAATGCTGACTGTGTGTGGAGGTCATCTCGGGACAAAATTGCACTGCTTCATTAATTTGGGCCTCTCGCTGTCTGGTAGCTGATTAATGACATGTGAGCAGACCTACAGCTGTTTCCCATCCATTGTTAAGTCTACGGGCACCAATTATGAGAACAAATTCAGTTGAAGGCCATGGCTTCTTGGAGCTGTTTTGTTCGAGATACCTGACTTTTCTGCCATTTCTGCTTTCCAAAATGGAAAGTTACTTCCTAATATGAATCCTGCTCCTATCACACTCACACCACACAGTTTATTGGTTTGATTTGGCCTCTTAAACACACAGGTGCCTTCAGGACATTTCTGTGGCCTGGGTAAATAGAGTAAATCTACACTGGGATTAAGGTAGTGTGTGAAGAAAACAGCTTTATTGCAGTGGCATCTGCAGATGGCATTAGGAGTTGTTTACCACCACAGTGATGTCTTGCAGAGAATTGATTGAATTAAGTTCATCAGCATTAATGAAATGGCAAATCTCTTGGCTCAGGAGTGCCCCTGCTTGTCTCCCCTCATTCTGAGTGCCTGCCTACTCTCTGAATTTAATTTCTGATTCGCTGTAATCTGCCGTTTGTGGGCCACTGGCCTGAGAGGCTTTTTTAACTTGAGGCTCACCATGATTACTGGTAATAGGCAGAGAAGATTATAGTTAGGGATGGATGAAAATCAAACATCCCTATCTGAGACAGGGGCCTGGGGTGAGCACCATCACTGTGGAGGCCAGAGGGATACAGTGAGAGATACAGAATAGCCCAAAGGTACTGTAACTATACAAATACAGCATCAACGCCTTAAAGGCTTTGTCAAACATATACAGAGTGGAGGCTGATTGTAGGAGCTCTGTAATTGTATTCATACTAAAAATAGAGTTTGCTTGTCTGGGGTAAAACCACACACACAGTGATCAGTAAAAGTTTTGGAAACAGTGCAAACAATATGCTGTTGCTTTCTAATTCAGGCCAGTTGAGTGTATTTTTTTTAGGGTTGTGAGCCACTGCCAGGGAATGTTTTCACCACCATCAACAAAACCCGAAATGGTGGAATTTTCTTGTGGAAGAATGTGGGAGAACATCCCTCCGGTGCTGCTCCACACATCCAAAATCTATGCCAAGGCATGCTTAAGCTCTTCTAGCAGCTCATAGTGGCCCAGAGCCCAGCTAAGACACTTAACTATTGATGTTTCCTTCGTTTTGGCTGCACCTCTTTCCAACCCTCGCTCACCTCAGCCCTTATCTCTTGCCACCCAGCTCTCTGTGTCTTTCTTGTGGCTGGACCTATTGAGAGGAAGAATGTTTGTGTGTCTGTGTGTGTGTGTGTGTGAGAGAGTGTTTGTCTGTTTCCATTGCTTTGCAGTGGGGATGGTGCAGATTCATGTGTAAACAACCTGTGGGCGGGCATGAAACTGCGTAAGGTTGTGTTAGACTGTAAGTGTCTGTTCCCTGCAGAAAAAGCCCAACTCTGTTCACCTCCATAAAGCTGTCTTTCTTTCCCAGCATACGGGCAGCAGTGAGGACCATTCACCCTCATGTTTATCTAAAACAGCATGTGATCTAGATGTTTCTCTTTCCAGGGTTTTCTCTGACTCGTATCAGGACGCTTTCCAAATGTACATTTTCTGGATTAAACCAGGCTAAACTGGCACCGTCCTTTGCAGAAATGCTCTCTTCATTTCCTCCCGATTTAGAGCAGGCCTTGATATCGTAATGTGACCCAAGGCAGTCACAATCACTCTATTCACCAGGTGCAGTAAATATGCAAAATTAAACAAACAAGATAAAATTATTTACTGGTAGAGTAGGACGGCACAGACCAGTTACAAATTAAATTCAGAAATATTCAATGCACAGCAATGGATAAAAGGGACATTTAACAATACTGCAAACAGCAAGCTGTTTAATACTTTAGTCGACCTTACATTAATCTCTCTCCAGACATTTACTTTTCATATTCTTCTCTTTACTGAGCTCTATAAACATCTCTAGACCTTTAGTCCTGTAGGCCAGCTCATTAGTAAACTGACAGAACCATTAACAGACCTAAGAGCAGAGCAAAACAGTTGGTCAGATTTACCTTTGTGGTTCAGCGCAGCCCAGAGACTAATGAACAGCAAATGTCACTATCCACAGCCTCGAGAACCTCAATGATTTTTTTGGTAAAGTAATTAAGCTAATGCAGGATAAAAGAAAGAAAACAAATGAACAAAAGTTGGTGTGGGCCAGAATACAGGAAAGGAAAAGGACTTTAGGTATGAAAAAGATCAATAACGTGTTGAATAAGTAAATATTTCAAAATGTAGCATTGCAATAGTAAACCTTATAAACTATACAGGAATGCTTTGATAGAACTATTTATGGAAGTTCATACAGCTTGGACTATTTAGTAATAATGCATGATTTTTGCTCTTGATGTTATTTTGTAGTTTTCAATCACTAAGTCACTAATTTGTATGTATCATGAACTGTAGAAGCAGATGTAGAGCTTGTAAAGTATTGGCTATCACATACAGGCATTGGACCCTGGAGGATTTTTAAGTTTATGCAGTACAGGAAAACCTGCTGTGTTTGTGGGAGTCTGTAATGAGACAAAGCAATGCTTCTGTGCATTCTTCTTCTTAATGTACAGTTTCATGAGCACAAGTGAATGGTTTTCTTATCTTTGCTCCATTTGCACACACAGTTCGGATACATCTGCATGACAATAGCATGTCTCTTTAGCAAATCTCCAGAGGCAGTTTAGGTTTTGTACAATGATGCTGGGTCTGCCTGCTGTGGGTATGAATACTGATCATGTTTTTGGCCTCGGGCCTGCAGCCAACTGTAGTTGCTGTAACCTGAGTTAGTCTCTGTGCCTAGAGTCTGCCATGGGCCTCGCTCTTGCTGTAATCGGAACAAGACTTTGCTCAAATTGGTCTTTGTTCACCATAATTTCCTATTATAACCATTACTGGATGACTCAAGAACCCTGTGTTATTGCACCAGGTATCAGATTCAAAAGGTTTTAAAGTTTCTGTGAGGAAGACTCTTTTTCCAAGAAATAACCGAATCTTCAATCAAGATTCTGCTGTGAATGACAAGTAAAGGCAGGAGAGTGTTTTAAATGAAAAGCACATGTTCTCATGCTTTAAATGCTGTCATTTTAAGATGAAATCTGATGCTGTAAGCAGTGCAGGTATGTACCCTCCAGTCAGATGCTTTGCGAAATATTTGTAATGTGGGACGCACCCACGCTAATTGACTGTTGCTTCACCGAGTGTTGTTATGGTCTGCTGGAAGCTCATCTAAATTTGACTGGTGGGACATTAATTGCCCCGAAGTTCTGCACGTCTAGACGTGAGTGTATGAGGAAAACAGTTGATGTGATGACACATACGATAATTTACCAGCTCCTTTACAGGCCTGTTTTATTCCAGTAAGATTATCAACTTCCTTAAGCTGTTACATTTGCATATGTATCTGTATAACTCTTTTATAACAAGCACGTCTGAAACTGCTTTCTAAAAAAGTAGCCTAATTACATGTAACAAAAACAAAATGTATTGCAATATGAAGAAAAACAAAACAAGCAAGAAAACTACTTTAAGTTTTATGTCAAGCAAAATTGAGTTGGTTTATGTAGTTTTTGAACAGTCAGTGAATATTAGATTTATAGCATTATAATATAGAAGATTAATGTTTAAGAAGTGGGACTAGTCACAAGTTAAAATAATTTTGTTCAGTAACTGAGAGAATCTGTCAGTGTGTCAAAGAATCTGTCTGGTAGATATTACAGCAGTAATAATGAATCTCTGCAACTTGTTAACAACTGATTAACAAAGCTGTACTTGTAGTGACAGACGGCTCTTTGCCCTCTAAGACTTCGTGTGATGATCTCCTGCACTGCGCTGTCACCTTTTCAGTCTTTTTTCTAAACCCTCTGCCTCTGGTTCAATCTTGATTTGGTTTCATGTGATGTCAGTCTCGTCAGGACCTCAAAACTGTAGAAATGAGGGCAGTCAGCAAGCCAGCATTCATTTCTTCAGTCTAGTCTTGCTCTCATTGTCAGAGGACTGGTACCCCCCCGAGGCTAATCCTCATGACTGATCATCTAGTTGACAGATGAACTCACAGAGTCACAGTTTCTAATAAGATATTCTGCATTTGTGGGTTTGGGCTGTAAGGTATTTACTATATTATACAACCTTACCTTTTAATAAACTATTATTCAGTCTTGTAAGATTTGGCCTTTAAAGTCATTTCATAGTACAAAAGTTGTTGATTGGTTGGTTGAAAGTTAAATCCAAATGCCTTTCTAGTGATTCCTATATGTCATGTTGAATAAACACAAAGGACGCCAGCTACTTTCACAAGCAGACTTTGCGAAAAGTGTTTGGCCCTTAGATGCACCCTTCTTCACATTCACTGACCTTAACTGTGAGTGGGAGCAGTTAAAGGATATCTTATTTTATCCAATATATCACTCCCAGGAAAATCACTCCCAAAACCTGATTATGCAAGTGGCTCTTGCATAATCAGGTTCAGAAACCAAGGGCTTCACCTCTGTAACCGCATTTGCATCCTGTGAAGCACTCTACCATGTAAGTGACTGTAATGAATGCATCAGAGGGAGATTTGGAAAAATTTCAGGTGAACACCGGAGGGATGAGACTGTACATGCCCGGCATCTCATCTCAGACACCTGAGCTGCTCCTTATCTGCAGCCGCATCACAAACACGGATGCTGCTGGATGTACGACTCCAAAGTCAACAGACCAGCACTTCCAGGAATATTGTGATAAAGGTTCTGTGGAAAATCATCCAGATGACATTCGTGTGTGAGCGTGTGTGTGTGAGCGTGCGTATGTGTGTGTGTGAGCGCGCGCGCGTGTGTGTGTGAGCGTGCATATGTGTGTGTGTGAGCGCGCGCGTGTGTGTGTGTGAGCGTGTGTGTGTGTGTGCGTGTGTGTGTGTTTACTTTTGTGTCTGTGAAGATGTTTTTATTATCCAGCAGTCAGTTTCCTCTCAGCATGCTGTAGCCGGGCCTCTGTCTCCATCTAACTGATGTCCTGCGACACATTAGAGAGTTGGCTGTGGCGTTGACATTAACCTTTGCCCTTTCAACTCATCATGGTGTCTAAGGAGAACTCTGGGGACTCACAAATGAATTACAACACTGACCTTCTGTGATTATACCCGTTTCTTTAATGGAACCTGAAGTATTAATAATGATTTGAATTAACAGTGTCAAATGAGTTGGGCTACAGCCTCTTTGACCTCTACCCTCTCTTTTGTGAACTGTTTAAAGTGCACTCTGGGTAGCATCATCTATGCGATTAAGAATTTATTTAATACTCATTCATAACTAGTAATGGCCCTTTTGGCAGACTACCATCAGACTAAATATCCTGACATCGGATGTTGTCCATTTCATCAGTGGATGTTCAGTGCTGATATGGTGTTTGATTATTTGCTTTTTGGTTTGGCTGGTTACCCAGAATGTCTTAATGGAAGCCTGCTGGCCTTTGATAGTACCTTCAGTGTTGAGCGTTCACTGTTTAGTATGTTTACTCATGTGGCACAGTGTTGCCCCAGTTGCCTTCCAAACCATGGCGCAATCCGAGGGGGTTTTCGCCATGGTTTGGGAAGCATTAATGGTATGAAGGGCATTACGAGTGCATATCCGTCTGGCAGGCGAGGGGAATGCACCTGACTGGAATGTGATCATCATCCACTCAGCAGCAGATTTTTGGTTTTCTACACTGCACTGCCTGGAGCTAAATCTTAATGCAGAGATTCAGGTTCAATGAAAGACACATGGTAAAAATGGTAAATGTAATTCATAGTGTCCTCCCGTGTGTGATCTCTGTGCATCATCTTATTCCTCTTTTTACTATTATTTAAGCTGTAGGCACACCAAGGTTACTATGCTTCAAGGCCATAGATAATGCACAGTAGTCTCTGCTCATGCACTGAATATTTATTTTATTTATTTTTTTGCCATAAATAGGGATTCAGATTTGTTTTAAGGAATCATGGCCAAGAACTTGTCTCCTTGAGTTTGTTTTGTCTCTGTCTGCTGCTTGACCACTGTGCAGGATGGAGCACATTATTTCACAGGCAACCTTGGTTAGACGTGTACACTATTTGCAGGAATATAATAATGTGAAACGATGCATCATTAAATGAATGACACCTACAAGGATAACTAGATTCCCTCTCACTTTCTCATTTATCCTTTTGCCCAGGCATGGAACACGGTGTGCAGGAGAAGTGGCGGCAGTAGCCAACAATGGGATCTGTGGAGTCGGTGTGGCCTACGATGCAAAGATTGGAGGTACGGTGTGGGTGATTGATTTGATCTCACAGAGGCAAACCTCAGTTTCATCTCAGAGTTTTTTCTTTTCCTTTTGAAGACGGAATAGGTGAAATACTTGTTCTGCAGCGTTTGTGTTATTTTCAGTCCATTTCCCAGGCACAGCATGCCACTCAGTCTTTTTGAGCATCACCACAGTTGTTACGTGGATTGCCAGTGCGCCGTAAGCATTTTGGTTTTGCATGGAGTAACAGTACTGAAATGTAGCTCCTGAAATGGCACAATGTTATAGCCTTTATTGAATCTGCATTACCTCAATGTGAAACTTAGTGTTCTGAGTTTGTACACAAGTGAAACAAGAACGGCTGATGTAACTCACTTCAGATGTTCGCTCCCTTTCTCTTCTCTGTGGACAGACCATTAAAAATGCCTTTGAGCACACAACCACCACTAACAGCAACCACAAAAATCATCAGATTTGAATTAACACCTTTCTGGCATTGTGTCAGCAAAAACTCAACATCACAGGCGTCATAAGTACAGGGTTTATAGCAGAGCTGTTGTGCTGGATTGCTTTAATTTGCACATGTACCTAAGAACCTGCTAACTCAATACATTTACAGACATCTGGTTGTGCTGGTGGTGTTTTAAAAGAAACTAGTGAAAGAAATTAAGGCGGCTCCCAGGCTTTAACTGTTTACTGCACACTTAAAAAATGCTGTCTGTACAGTTTGTTGAAGGCAAACCGGCTGCTCTAAGACTTTTTTGAAGCCATGTCACACACAGGCTGAATACACATTCTGACTTGTCGACACCCTCCTATGATGTCGACCCCCGCTGTTTTTAAGTGACGCAAGTGTGACTTGAACGAGTCCTGTGTGTGTCAAACATACTTAATTGTGTCCCTCTGGCCAATGAAATTTCATCACCCAGTGTCTGTCACCACCATTACGTGCTCACAGCGTGTTGCCGTGTTTCATCTTCCCCCATTTTTATTTAGGAAAGTACCTCCAATGAAATAAAGACCAAATAAATATTTGTGCCTGTTTCCGTTTACGTTTAGTTTCTGGATTTCCTAGTTGCTCTCACTTTTTCTCATTGTTTTTCAACCCCCATTTTCATCTAGAAAGCAAATTACCAAATGCTTGATTTATGTGGTGGGTAGAGCTGAAACAAGTCATTCGACAGAAAATTAACTAGCAACTGTTCCGATGATTCATTATTTATTTGTCCTTTTTTTTTGGTCTTTTTTTTCCAAGCAAGAATTTAACAAAAAAGCCAAACATTTTTTAAATCAGTCCTCTCAAATGTGAAGACTGGCTTCTTTTCTCAAGTTTATTTATTTGTTTTTTTATATGGTGAAATGAAACTTTTTATTTCTTTTCCCTGGGTTTTTTTCTTTGTTACCCAGGACTCTGGAAAATACATGGCAGAATGACTGATAATGGAAAATAGTAGCTCTAGTGGTAATGTTATGTTAGAAGGGAAATGTTTTTTACAAGCCTGTGTACTTTCAAATGGGTTTATTGCGTAATTCTGATGTCTTGTTGTCAAACCACTTCTTAAATGAGAAGGCAGTTATGGTGTCAAGGTATAAATTTACTCATCAAATTGGAAATAAAATCTTCCAGTGGTCTTTGGGGTCAGAGTTCAGTTGCTCTCCCACCATTAAGGACACTGTGGACAAATCATAACAGTGAAGTTTGTATGTGTCAGAGACACAAAAACACAGCAGCATCTGCTCATTTATGAGAAGATACAAAGGCGGAGAGCATGGCAAAATATTGTGAAATATTAACCTGTTTGTTCTAAAAAGGATTTTGCGCCCTGATGGGTTGTTTTGCTTCTGCCTTCAGGGAGTGAACAGTCTCTACAGTCTTATTTCCCATCCTTCAAAAGAAGCTTCAGTAGCACTGATATTAAAAACAACAAGGTTGACATGTAAACAATTTGATTATTTCATGATGTTTTGTTTTCTTTCAGTTTTCTTCCCACAGTATGGTTCTAAAATCCTGGCTGCAATAAATTGGCTGTTTGGGAATAAAGTTAGTAGCTCTGGTCCCACTGCCAGTACTCGTGCATGTGGGTTTTGTATTGGTGACTGTTCATCTATTGATCCTATGCTGAGGATGTGTTGTACATCAGACTGATGGGGTTCTGCTGACTCAAAGATGGAGCATAATGATGTGTCGTCCTTTTAACTATAGAAGCGCATTTATCCCAGTGCATGCTAAATCTCATTACCTCCCTGCTTATCTCAGTAGTCTTCTGTCTACTTCCAGCTGTGGTAAAGTTTTAAACCCAGTCAAATAGTGGCATCACTGTAGTCTCTCTCATCGTTCCAGATGGCAAGTGTGAATACACCACATTGTCATCTTCTAACACAACAAGTTGTCTTTTATATTAGATGGAAGCTGACTGGTATTATGAAAAGTCCACACCTGTGCTTTTATGCACACTTGAGGCTCTTTTCCATCAGCATTACCTGAAACTAGAATTAAACTTCAGAAAAAACACAAAATCCGCTCATCCAAAGAAAAAGGCTCTGTGTGGTCCCAAAATTCTGTTTTGCAGCCCTGCTAGCTACAAAAATGTTTGAAGATAAACGTTTCATTTAGAATCCAGCCTTTCACTGCCAGGTGTAAGGTTCAAGTATGAAATTTTCCACAGTTTAGGGTGCAGAGACTTGCCAAACATTCAGTGAATGCTGCACTGATGTACACACAGCAGAGGCGCACAAAAGAATCCAGATTGTGCAAGTCTTAGGGTAGATCTAAACAGCTGGAGGCCTGACAAATCATGTTCTCTCAATGCCGAAACCAAAACAGTCATTCTTAAAACAGCCAGGCAGGCTTATTAATTTTTCCAGTCAAGTAGTATAAACTGCGATGGCAGAAGGAGCAGAGCTAAAGCTTTTGTGACTCCTCTGCACAAGATCACCTGCCCCCGTGCCACCTGCAGAGCTGCAGCTCATTATTCAGCCAGGAGACTCTCCTGTGAAGTGTCTCCATGGTAGTTCCAAAAAAAGAATGCCTGTCCTCAATCTTACAATATTCATAAGTTTGTCTCGGGTAAAAATAATCCCCATGTTTAACTGTAAAAAAAAAAACTTTAGTTCCAACAAAAGTGCAAATAGAATAGTTTGTTGCAGTTCTTGGTTCAGAGCTGCTATCCCAGAGGGTCACCACCTCAAACTGTCTGAATCTCGTCATGAATTTTATCTTTTCTTGGTTTTACTTACTAACTCCCACGGCTGCTCTTTCTTTCAGCCAACTTGCGGCAGATATTTAAAAGAATAGTTCAACATTTTGGGAAAACATGTTTAGAAGCTTTCATGCAGACACTGGGTGTGAGAATCAATACCACTTTCATGCCTGTTCATTAAATATTGAAGTACAGATTCATATCAAACACCAGAGAGCTGTTTTTACTCACCCTTTTTGTATGGATTTGAGCAAGAAATGTTTTATTTAGTAAACTTTAGAGGTGGATTTTGTCTTTAGTCGGAGCCAAGCTAGTGCTTTTCATCTGCTTCCAGTTGTTGTGTTTTAATCCGTTAAACCTGTTTAAGCACATTTACTGAAACAATCAAACAATGCATTTAAAATATCTTTAAAAAGTGCTGCAACAAGCACAACAATGAATCTTCTTTGTTGGAGCTTTTGTTAAAAATCGCTGAAATCACTTAATGCTGATAATATCGTTCTATGCAGAAACTAGACTGAACACTGATCTACTGTTGAGCCTGTTCTGTGGTTTTTGGGATAGATGTTATTTTGGACAGGCAGTGGAGATACTCGAGTCTCCTCGGCGCATCACATGTTCCTCTCACACAAATGCAGGCTGCCATGGAAACACAAGCAGCTCAGTTGCTGCTTTTAGAGAACTTCAAAGAGCCAGTGCTTGGTTACTTTAACCCACATATAGCAGCATGGAGTAACTTGACCTGCAATGTATCAAAGGGGGGAAATTAGTTTGTTTTTGAAGTGTCTTTGATTTTTCACCACTCTGTCTGCGGAGGAACGTCACTGAGACAGAGAAGGAGTTCTGTTGAAAGAAAACCTTCTGAACTTGAAGCAGAGATAATTGGTTAGGACAAGCACGTCACTCTCTGTGTACCTACACCGCATTGTTTTGTGTATGTGTTTAAGTTTTATCTCTAACACAGTACTTATCTGCTGTCACTTTTAATTTACCATATGAATGAGTTGAAACGTGCCATTAGACACTGGATGCGCTGTTCACATCTCTTTAAATACGAGCAAGTCTCATCAAATTTACACGTGGACAGTTTTACCCACACACATAGGGAAAAACAACTTGTATTTTCTTTCATCTTTTAGTCTGAGTTTATAGTCTCAGAAGTCTGCTTCACGTTTTTGGAGGTAGTTCACCCACAATGCAACTGATCTCATTCCATTTCTTCTTTTTTTTTTCAATCCAGCTCAAGCACCAAAGAAAATCAATAGAGATAGTGTTTGATTTACATGGTGGGGCCCGTAATAACGTCACAGTGGATGCGCAGAAAACGAACACCAGCGGCATACACTGCATCACTGAATGAGCTTTGCAAATGCACGTGAACACTGAACTGCGTTGCAAACTAATGTGTGAAAATGCAAATGAGACACCACAGCGGTAGTTCTTTGTCCCCACACCTTGCTGAGCACACTGCCGGGTGACGCTCCAGAGCTACAGCGCCATGACACGCTGAGCTGCCGGCTAGAACAACAGGATTCAGCAAGATTGGCATCCCCTGCAGTACTTTGAATCTTTCAGTGTAGTCTGTTTTGATGGATTAAAAAATACCAATTTTGCTTGCAATCATAATATGTATAAGGTCCAGATCCAGAAATACATTTTTTTTATTCAATCTATTCTTCTTGCTTGTCAAAACAACAGTGCAATTCAGCTGCCGACGGTTTGGTTGGAGATTCAGATGTGTTATGCTGTTAGAGGCTAATGTAGCCTTGAGCTGCTTGCTTCAAGCAGAGAAGACAAACGAGCTGTACGGGTCTGGTAAACTCCACACACCCAGGTGTTTTTATTTTCAAATCTATAATCACTTATCCTTGTCTGGAGCCACAGAAAGCTTCATGCAAGTTGTTTTGTTTTTTTTACATATACAGTGTAAATACATTTATGTATAAGGACAGGGATACTGCTCACTAAAAGGTAAATAATTACAGTTCATACTTAAAACTCCATATTCATTGTAACTTGTACTAGATTTAGATTGCCAATGTCTATTAACAACCCTAGCCAAAGATTTCGCATAGAAGACACATCCTTCTCAATGTTAACATTAATATTCTCAGTGTTGTGCGCTTGCATATACCTCCCCCCAATGAAAACATCAGAGAAGCAAAAGACTTTTGTTTTGAAAAACTGCTTAAATATTTATTCATAGATGCAACAAAGCCTCCAACTGAAGCGTATCAAACACAGATATGTGTGATATGTCCTGAATAAGCAGAAAGTGTGAGCAGAAATCCTGCTGAAACATATGTGATTTATTATTGTTCTGAGGTTTATAAATTATTTAAAATTAATTACTTTGTCATTAATGAGAATACGTGCACATTTTTAGAGGTTGCTAATAGACCCCAGGAACAGAGGAGTAAATCATTCCTTTATGTGTGTTGATTCAGTAGAGATAATATTAAATGTGAGAGACAATCGACAGGAGAATAAATATGAAGCAACACAGAACACCTGAGAGCCTTACCGCGTTATGTTCTGTTATATTGTAAATTGTCATCTGATTCCAAAATTAAATTAAAAAGTAAAAATAAACATTTCCACCAGGAACTGGTACAGGAAATTAACAAATTCGTCCATAAAAAAAAATCACCAGAATACCAGATTTAACGTGTTTGATGCTTAAAATGTCCTGAGGGAGGATCTCTAGTTCAAATGAAACCTGCACTCCTGATAACTTTAACATCATATTTTGTTTTGCTTAGAAAATCTTCCTCAACATTTTATCATTTCGCTGAAAAGATTCAAATAAAATACATGCTTTCTGGTTCAACTACAACAGTTGCCTTGTTCCCAGTAAATAATTCTATAGAAATGCTAAGTAAACACGCCTGCTTTGTCATCTGTTGTGTGTTGCGTGTGCTGCAGGTGTGCGCATGCTGGACGGTGAGGTGACCGACATGGTGGAGGCCCAGTCTCTCAGCCTGAACCCCCAACACATCGACATCTACAGCGCCAGTTGGGGTCCAGAGGACGACGGCAAAACTGTCGACGGACCTGCCAAACTCGCCAAAGAAGCCTTCCTGCGTGGAGTTACGGAGGTGAGTGTTTGTGCGAGTCCGGAATTATTTACTGCGTGTGTTTTGCTTCCTTTCAGCAGGCAGTAATTGAACTGTTCAAGCATGAGAGGACACAAGCGGGAAGAACAAAGCATTTTTTTGACCCTGACAATTATGAATGGAAACGAATGTCCTCTGAAGGACAAGGGGGAGGAAGATCTTGGAAAATAAATGGAATCAGCACTGACAGAAATTATACTTTTTTAAAAAAAGATAGTCATTGTAAGTTTAAGGGCACTTTAAAACTGCCAGCTCATCCTTCATCCTTGCAGCTCTTTGAGTCAGTCAGCATGTGCCTTCTTCAAGTGTGAACTAAGTGTTTGAAAAAAAAAAAATCAAAGTTGTTTTTAAAAGTCCCAATTAAACAGTTACTGGAGCTTTAAATTACTCGACAAGCATTTCTAATCAAAAGCTTCCAAACACGTGCTTATCTATATGCGTATACACGTCCGGAGATTTTCCGAGGGTAATTTTGAAAACTAGTCTGTCAGCATCTAACAACAAGGCAATCTGAATATTAACCCAAGAAGCGAGCACACTGTCTTGTCATCAGTCCTGTTGTTGATAACGGCGCTTGTTTTAATGCATGTGGCGCGCCGGGACTGTGTCAGATATTTGAAATGAACAAGTCAACAGATTAATGAGCATACAGATCACACCCCAAACTCTCACATCTGCTCTCCATGAATAAACACATCCATCCCGCTAACACTGACTCTTGTTACAGAGCAGTAGGATTCCAGGCATGTGCCATAAAGCTGATTGGTACCGCTGACACTGACTACTAAGATAATTGCCACAGTGACAGCGCTGTCAGATGGTGGTGTGGGTGGTGCATAGCTAGAATTGATCAATGCTGAGAGAGAGAGAAAGAGAGACGGTGCCACTCAATACAATAAAGCGGCTCTTAGATGAAAATTATTGCACTTCAAAGGCTGAGAGGTTGGATGATTTATTACAATGAGCTGTTGTCATATAGAGCCTTTTTGTATTGCATTGCTGTCATGCGATATTTAGCTCTTTGTAATTTACTGAGTGACCACCCCGGCCTCTGTGATGTATGCTGGCTTCTAATGGGCCCTTTTTGAAATGAGCCCTGAAATGAATTTGCCCTCCTATAATTGGGATTCCTATTGAAGACTGAATAAGATTTTGTTCTTTTTCTGGGCAGCAGTGGTCTGAGGCACAAATGAATGAAGGGAAATGTGGTCGGCTTTTTTTTCCCCCTGTGTTTGTCTAAATGTACTGCGCGTTCTCCAGGGTCGTGGCGGTTTGGGCTCCATCTTTGTGTGGGCTTCTGGGAACGGTGGAAGGGAGAAGGACAGCTGTAACTGCGACGGATACACCAACAGCATCTACACCCTGTCCATCAGCAGCTCCACGCAAAACGGCAACGTCCCCTGGTACAGCGAGGCGTGCTCCTCCACCCTCGCCACCACCTACAGCTCGGGCAACCTCAACGAGAAACAGATAGTGAGTTGTGGTCATCTTTTTCCCTTTGTCCTCTTGCCTCACACAAACTCTTGGCCATCTCGCCGAGTTCCTGCCTTCATGTCTGTGGTGAACTCGGTAGACTATTTATTTCCAAAGTAAAATTTAGTCGACCCACAGTCTGTTTAAATGTAGCTGCTGAAAATTCTGACCAAAAGGTATTAATCCAGCCTGCAAATTAAATGGGGTTTTTTTTTCTGCAGCAGCGCAGTAGATTTAAATAAACCCATTGTAAATTCCCAGAGCTCAATGTGATGCCTGAAATGACCAGTGTGCTTTAAAAAAAAACCAAGTTGATTAATTTGTGCTCAAAATAGTTTAGTATTTTTATCTCAATGGACTAAGTGATTAACTGAGTAATTGTTTCACTTCTGTACATACAGTGCATTAAGCATTTGTAGTTTCTAGTTTTATTAAGCTTGCTGTCTGAATCACAGCAAGACTCCTCCATGCTTTGCTCCTTTTCTTCCTCCTTCTTCTATGTTCATTCAGTCTTGGGCCATTAAAATGATTATGAATAGTGAACGGCTGAAACTCCAGCTGGCAATCTGTTGCTGCTTAACATTCTTGTCACAAACACTAAATCTCTCTCATACACGCACACACACACATTTTTGCGAGCGCACACACATTTTCTTTGTCTAGCAGCCAGACCAACTGGACGGACAGCTTATGACATCTCCATGACATGTGGCTGGTCCCTTAATGCTTCAGTGATGTACTCATTTAATTGTGCTGTCACTCATGGACCCCAGAATGAAGACCTGGAGCAGAAGAGAGAGAGGATGGGACCTGTGGGGTTATGATTCTGCATAGCCCCACAGGTCCCACGTGTGATTTTTTTATATATTTTTTAAATCGCACATATATTATCCTTCTCCTTCAATTTAACGTAAGAGGGATCTGCTCCTGCAGCTCCTGAATGCATAATAACCGTTAAAGTCATTCTGCCAGAGCATTTATTATTCCGTGTAGCAGTTAAAAGACACGTTTCTGTGTGCACATTCAGCAGGTTTGTGATCGTAACTACTTCTGCATCAGTCTTATTCCAGAGCACAGACTGACCTCTCTTTAGGATTATACAGTGGCTGACTGGGGGGCTTTCCACAAGGCAGTGTTTTGTAACCTTTATCCTTCAAGAGATGGGTTTTTACTGAGGACAAATACTCTGGTTCTGCACCAGCTTGCTTTGTATTCATGCAGCTGCAGAAATTCACACATGGGAGCTGCCCGGTACAACCACAGCCCTCTGCCGTGTGTCACAGAGTAGATCTCTGCTGGAGCAGTTCATCTATAAAGAGACTCACTCAAGAGAAGGAAGGTACAAGTTATACGATTCCCCCCCGTTTGATTTTCCAGCTGATGGCTTTTGCCTCTCAAGTTTTCGCTTTCTTACCCATTAGCTGGTTTCTGCTTCCCACAAATACATATGAGATGATAAATGAAGAAGTGATGGAGAATAAATGTTACTCGCTTATTAGAGGAAAATCCTGAGTGTAAAATTCTGATGAATCCATTTTAAACGCGACACCAGCACAGTTCAATAAAAGTTTAGGATTTGTGGTTCTGTGTGAGGGTGACCAAAGGTTAAAAAGCTGAATAAGTAGAGGATTAGGCATGTTTTTGTTTTCTTCCTGACAACAGCAAGTGAAATACAAGCCCTGTGAGTGTGTGTTTTGCCTTGAGAATAATGGAAGAATGATATATTAAAGCAAGAATTTTGCTGGAGATAAGTCTGCTGTGTTCGTCTTCCTAGGTGACTACAGACCTCAAATCAAAATGCACAGACTCCCACACAGGCACCTCTGCTTCCGCCCCGCTGGCTGCTGGGATCATCGCTCTTGCCCTTGAGGCTAAGTAAGTGCTTATCACTATTTTTCTGAGTCTGACTAAGCTTTGCAATTCTCTTCAACTGTATATCCTCACTCTAACGTTCTCTGTCTGCTTATTCCCCTTACTGTTGTTGATTACTTTTATTGATTTTCTGGAGAAGGTTTGATTATTTTCAGAACCTACAGGTACACTAAAATATCCAGAATGCTCCAGTAATTTGAATTATTGCCCCACTGTTATCAGTTATCAGTTTCTAGTTTCTTGTTGCTAAAAGTTTCCTAACAGCAAATTCTTCATTTAAAAAAAATGTATTTTAAAATGTCAGACTTTTTTGTTGCATAGACCCCAATTTAAAAATCTCACAGTCTTGTACTAAATCAAGCTTTAGCTGGTGGTGCTGTGTGTTTACGCATTAATTCTGCTTGATTATTCCATTTTATGAATGACTTTTTAACCCCTCTGCCACAGATTTTAACTGTGCATTTGCCAAACACTAGAGTGGTAATCATTCGTATCTAGTCACACAGCACTAATAGGGGACAAACACAAATGTTATGTCCTGAAAATGAGTAATTAGTCCTGTGACAGAACAGAGTGAGGCGACAGAAACAGGCTGCAATTAAACAATGAATTTTATAAGAAACTTAGCAAGGAAGTAACATGCCTTTTTTCCAATGCACAAATGGGTTTATAAATTCAAAGCCTGTGTGTAGTTGGTTACAGCAGAGAAACAAAACAAACCGTGACCTCATGTAACCCCTTTTTATGCCTGGTCTGTTGCAAGCGTGGATGACTGCAAGAAGAATTATAACAAAACTACTTTGTCAGGTTTTTGCTTTACAAGACATTTTGCCAAAGGGCAGAAATTGAGTTCAAATGCATGTTGACTGAAGATTTAATGTAATTCAGAAAAGAGTGTGACTGGTACTCATTGTGTTCTGTATGTATTCAGCTGTCCACCTGCAGGTTAAGACTGTAGGATGTATTGTCAGAGACGTCTCTTTGATCTGTTTCAAATTGATCTTCAAGCCAGAGTCTTACCACGTGTGTCACCTGTCTATGTGTCTGTCTCTTTCTTTATGTGGCTGTGGCTGTGTCTGTACGTGCTTGCATATACACTCATTCCAGTAAAAACCTGACCTGGAGGGACATGCAACATCTGGTTGTACAAACGTCTCACCCTGCCCACCTGCTCACCAATGACTGGAGAACCAATGGTGTTGGCCGCAAAGGTACAGCAAGTTTTTTTCTGCCCTTTGCAGTTCACAGATGCCTTTTAGGCTCATTAATATCTCATGCATCTTATAAACTAAAGTGCCATCAGAAATGCAACACATCGACACAGGACAGAGGTTGGGTGAGACAGACAGTGTAGCTTGTTTCGAAAGTTGGATCTGGGAGAGAGGATGCTGCTCTCAGCAGACTAACGTTCACGTGTCTGTTTCCTCTTTTCTCTCTTGGTTTCTGCAGTCAGCCATTCATATGGATATGGTCTACTTGATGCCAGTGCAATTGTATCGCTGGCAAAGACATGGACAAGTGTGGGGCCACAGAGGAAATGTGTAATCACCATGGTCAGCGAGCCAAGGTTAGTACTCTGCACTCACACACCAGTTCACTGACTTTATCTCAACACCCTGATTACAAGTGTCTACACATATTATAGCTGTCACTTAAGAAATATCTACGTCAAACTAATTAGAACTAGCAAGTAATTTGTTTGAATTACTTTAAATACAATCCACGTAGCTTAATCCTAAGTCACCTGTGGCTCTGAAGGAAGGCATTGTGGTGGATAATAGGAAATATAAGCTCCTGGTTTTTTGGAGCTTGACCACTGATTGTACGCAGAGATGCAGAAAATGTTTCCCTGCATCTCCATCTTGGCAGTGCCTGACTGTGCTGCGGGTGGAGGTTAGGTAGGCCAACAAAGTCTCTGTGGCGTGGACTGTCCTTTGATTGCACTGCCGAGTCAATCAAAGCATCCAAGCCCCTAATTATGGATAATTTTAAGCCTGTCTACAATCTAAACAGGTGAGTTATATTAAAATTCACCCTCTGTGCAGTTGTTACGAATGGGGAAATTAACTATACAAACCAGAACTGTTTTTTGTACCAGGCTGTAAACATGTTTATTTCTGCTGTAAATTTGGGTATTTTAACATGGGGGTCTATGAGGATGAATTCACTTTTAGAGAAAGCCTCAAGTGGCCATTCCAGGAATTGCAATTATGGGCATTTCTGTACTGGCTTCATCTTCCAAACCTGGAGGTTGCTGCTTGACCTTAAGCCACTCTGGGGACTAAAGGTCAGGATATCTCCTCTAGACAAGAAAAAATGCCTCACTCACATTAAAAAAAATCTGCTCCAAGCCACTTAACATTAACCTAAAACAGATGAAATGCTAAGATTACATAATCAAAAAGATGATGTGAAAATGATAAAATAGCAGTCACCAACACACTGACAAGAAACGCCACATTGAATATCCCACAAAGACATTGTTTTTGTTTGTTGTTGCATTGTTGTTTTGACATAAACTCAAGCTATAATTAAGTAACATGATGAGATGCTACACAGCGAGTGAAAGAGACGTTGCCATTAAACTGGTCCATAACAACACGTAGGTGTAGGCGCTGCTCGTGTATGACTGAGCTGTCATGCTTTGCTGCTGTAACACATTATGTCTTCATCTTCAGCTTGGCTCTGGGTGCCTGTTGAAACGCCTGCAGTTTGTGTGTGTGTGTGTGTCTGCATGTGTGTGTGTGTCTGCATGTGTGTGTGTCTGCATGTGTGTGTGCAGTGATGCAGGCACTCAGCTCTGACCGAGATGAAACATACATTTAAAACAGAAGTAATAATTTGTCAATTCATGGGTTCCTTTGGTTGTTAAGGCTCAATATTCCTCCTCAGCCATTTTATTCCTTCTTCTCGTGGTGTCACAGTCTAAACTCGGTCTGACATCTTCTTCTTCATTATGCGCTCCCTGTCACTTCTCTCGCCGGGTTTGAAGTTTCTCTCTCTTTTACTGCAGTTATCAGGTGCTCAGAGCAGATGGTTCGAGCGTCTGGGAACAGCAGTCAAGGCAGGTTATTCAATTTACATTTTGGGTGTTTAGCTGACTTACTTATCAAGACCGACTTGCAGTAAGTGAGCAGGTAGGGGTTTTGGCGTCTTTCTTACTGTCAGTTGCTTCCAGTCATTATCTCTAGCAGTGTCATGACAGTAAAAAAGGAACTGTTTTTATGGAGAGACTATATATTTTTACATGAACCATTACATACATTCATACATCCCTGTATAATCAGTGTTATAGTAGTTCAAAACCAGTGTTACACAGTTGCAGTGAATTATAATGACCACAGTTCGAGTGACAGTTGGGCTTTTACTTGTGCATCAGTGAGATGATGAATGAAGCTCTGAATGATGCCAATATGCTTGTGTACGAATTCCTCAGTGACACCCGCTTGCAGTTCGTGATTTGAATTTCTATTATTGTGACTATACCTTGTGTTTATATTTAGAAAATGGATTGTGCCTCAAAACAGAACGTCTCAGCAGAAAAGCTCCTGTAAGCATGTGTCTAACAGGGGGAACGAATACAGGCTTTGTTTCAAATGGGTATCAGCAAGATTTCTTGTCTGCTCTATGGACACTGAGGATGATTGGCATGTGCCTGTGCGTGCACACTTTATTCTTAAAGAGGATTTACCAAACTTTTATGCAAATTACCACTGGGGCTTCAAAATGTTGTATCAATGAAAAGTGGATTATGGCATGAGATGGAAGCTCTCACATGGCTTTTCAAAAAGTGATTTATGATTTACAAAACCCCTCTTATTTCTGTAAGATACTGTGCCAAATGCATGGAAACGCTTACGATTTGGCTTGCTCCCGAAGTACTTTTTGTTCATTGTGAAAAGCTTTATACACACTGACTAATAATATACACTCATGTGTTGCATCTCCAATATTTAAGAAGTATGTGATTGGCACATTTTTCAGCCTTGCTATGCAGTATATGTCATACTTCAAAAGAAAGCCATATGAAATGTGAACAAAATTACCTACTATGAACCAGCATATCTAAGGTCTAAATGCCTGTCGTGAGGACTAATGTGAAAAGAGAAATTGTTTTTCAGAATCTATGAAACAGCTTTAGCGAGGAGTTGAAATGTGCATCACACTGTGTAAGCAAAATAAAATGTTTATAGAGAAGCCATGAACAATGTGTCTTTGAAAAGCCGCTGCTGTGGGTGTTCATGATGCTGTAAGGTTTTTTTTTATTTTCACTTGCCATTATCTCTTGATGAGAACGGTATGAAATGACATCAGATTTTCTTGTCGATTATCCACAGTGACAGAATGGCAGATTGCTGGTTATAGGTTTGCAGCATGCCGCTCCATCTCTGTGTGCTTGCGAAAACAGATGCCATGTTTGCAACAGTGCCACAAATGTCGCTTCTTCCAGACTCTAAATCACAGATGCACGCGCCACAGTGGTCAACTGGCAATGATAAATCAACTTAATTTCCATTTTCTTCTCTCACATTTCCTGACTTCACTCAAAAACACAACAACATACATTTTGTTGAATGCTGAAATGCTACTTGGCCTGTTGTTGTGGGACTCATTGGCATCCGATAAGTGCTGTAAATTGACCTTTTAGAGTATTCTTCCCATGTGAGGCTGCCTCAAAGGTCAAATGTGTTCACTGTAAGTAGCCCTTTAATGGATGATGAAACATGTGAGTCGGACAGAAACTGGAGAGACTGTGTCTTTAAGCAGCCTGACAGTTTAATGATCGCTGCACGTTTTGTCTATGATTTCGGCCACTGTTTCACTAAAACCTTGTGCCTTCCTCCTGAGAATTGTTGTAGATGCGTGTAATCTCCTAAGCGGATTTGGGGGAGGAGTGGGAGAGTAAAAAGAGGTGGGTGCTTTCCTTGCACAGAGGACAGCGGTCCTACAGGTTGTGAGACACTAATCCTGTTCAAGGCCACAAAGTCTTCACCCTTTGCAGCTTTCACAGTGGGCATGAACAAAGTGTTGCACTCACAGTTTTCTGGGCTGTAGCTTATCCAGCTCTCAGGAATAAGTCAGCAGTGATTCCAGCCTCACACAACACACAGATATTTTCCATCACTGACTCGATGTCTCTTCTTTGTGTTTCCTTTCTTGTGTCTGACAGGAACATTGGCAGCCATTTATCGATTAACAAGAGCGTGGACGCCTGCATCGGGTCAGACAGTCATGTGACCTCATTAGAGCACGTCCAGGCCCGGCTCACCCTTTCCTACAACCGGAGGGGAAACCTGGCCATCCACCTCATTAGTCCTGCCGGTACTCGCTCCACTTTGCTCCACCCCAGGTACAAACACAGAAAACTACACCAACGCAGAGACATACAGTGCAGGCTGGTAAATACAAAATATCTTACACTCTGGCTTGTTGTTGTTCTGCAGGCCTCATGACTACTCATCGGAGGGTTTTAATGACTGGGCTTTCATGACCACCCACTCCTGGGATGAGAACCCCACCGGGGCATGGACACTGGAGATTGAGAATGTGGCTGGTGCCAGCGACTATGGTAGTGGAGCTTTGTTGTCATGATTGTTTATGCTTCTAGAATTCAGAGCTGTTCAACTTTATCTTACTCGATGTCAAATCCTTACTTTTTTCATTAAGATTTGAAAACATCCTAATCACAAGTACTGAGTCAAAGGGAATGTGTTCAAATTTTCTTCTGACCAGCAGTCTTAGACCTATAAAATATTTAATACTGACCAAAGAAAAGCACAGCTGTTATGGGTCTTTACCATCAGGTCACCAGGACGGCTTGAAATGGCTCAGATACTTGGATGTTATTTAACATGTTCTAATCTGTTGAGTCTACAGTTCAGCTCAGGGGTTAAAAGTCCAGCAACAGGAGATTAGAGATCAAGAGGCTCCTGAATCTAAAGTGTCTGCTCTTTTTATAGGAGGTGACTCTGTATAGGTCTGCCGCAATCAATTCTCTTATTGTGGGAAGAATAGCAAAGCACTGGAGTGAACACTTCGCTCTTTATGTTTGCCCTCGTCCACCAGCAGTTATCTGTACCTGGACACACAGGTCCTCCCCCAGCAAGATTTTCAGCCAAGAAAACTCCAGAGCAAGAGATTCAGATCAATGTCTCACACCTACCCACTCAGTGAGGGTGATTTACTAAAGTAGAACCTCTCTCAAGGCCCCACACATGAGTGATTCTTGAGAGGTGTGCACTTTATAACTCTTGTTAGGCACAGAGCGAAATTATACTGTCTTTAAAATTGTGGCTTGTATCAAAGAATAATTTTCGTCACTTTATGCAGAAAATATGAGAGTCTACAATGAAAAGAGGATACACTTGCAAAGTCTACTCTAGGGAATGCTGGAGCCTTACTGTTTTTGACAGGCCTAGTTTTTTTCTCCCCAGTTAATTTGAGTTTTTATCTTTACCTCTCCACTCAGGCACTCTAACCCAGTTCGTCCTGGTGCTGTATGGTACTGGCTCAGTATCTTCTAGCTCCTCTGAGAAGTCTCAGCCTCTCAACGGCAACTGCAAGACCTTGGATCTGAGGCAGATATGCATCGGTAAGACAAGTAATCCTTATCTCCAGTTTGCTCATCACAAGAAGTTACAGTCACAGCTGTTGAGGGGGGAGTAGTGTAAAGCCATGTTGAGCTGTGACGTGTGAAGAAGTCTGGTTAGCGTGGACATAATGATTTATTGTCCCATATGTGCTCAGCTGCATCTGTTTGCATTCTGCCTCTACATCAGTTTTGCACAGACCTATTTGAAAGTCACACAATTATCTTATTGAAATAACTCTGCACATTTCATGCCATCATGTCCGACCAAATCCAAATAGTGCTGAAGGCAAGGTCTAAAGACACAACTGAGCACCAGCAAAGTGTGAAGTACACCTACATGTTGTGTGAAACAGTGACAGTGTGACCCCTACAGGCTGTCAGGGGTACTTGCATGCTGACACACAAAGGTGAACTGAATATAATTATCATGTATGTACATAATCAGCATGTTATGATAATCATGTGTCATGTAGTACACAGCGCTCTCTCACTTGGGGCACACAGCTATAGTTCTCTGTTTTTGAACAAGTTGACAAGCTGCTGCAGTAAATTAGATTTTCCTCCCCCTGTTGGCTCTCCTGTGTTCAGCTCTGTTACCCCCAGAACCCACAGTCTGCTAATTGTCATTATAGGCAATGGTCTGCATCTGGACCTGCTGCATATGGAAATGTGTCTGTTGGTTTAAAAATGCTCCACTCAGCATATAAATAGTAAAGCTCTTTGTCATCACTTTTTGTAAGAAAAAAATAACTCAAAAAGTAAGAAAAAATGGCAACTAGAAAGTAAAATTAGTTTTAAATTTAGTTTCACTTTTGCACAGTACAACAACTCATACATGAATAAATGCAGAGATGTTGGATGGCCTGATTAATCATATTAGCGGTGCACTCTGAGCCTTGACTTTCTGGGCAGGAAACCTGGTTCTTTGTTTTTTGGCTCGTATGAGGATGTAAAAGATGTGCGGTTGCTTATTGTTGTTTCTGTGTTACAGAGTGCAACGGCGGCTACTACCTCTTTCAGCAGGGCTGTGTGAAAAAATGTCCCCCAGGCTTCTCGGTGGGCTCCCAGCCTGTCAACTACACAGTGGGAAACTCCATACCACCAGCGTCCGTCCCCGCATGCCTGGCCTGCCCACCACCCTGCCTGACCTGCAGCAGCCTCAGCCCTCAGGCCTGCCTGTCCTGCCCTCCTCACAGCTCCCTGGACCCCATCTCTGGAACCTGCCTGCACCTCAACCAGTACATGCGCGAGACCACTGGCAGCTTCATGGTGGGTCAGGGCAGCTCGAGAGACCAGCTTCAGCTCAGCTCCAAGCTTCCCATCACCATCGCCGTGCTCAGCTGCGTGGCCATCATCGCCACCTTCGCTGGCATCTTCCTGCTGCTGCAGCTGCGCTCAGGCGCGCTCATCAAGCTGCCCTCTCTGGAGGCCGGCGGTGGCCTCGGGGGCAGCTTCAGCCTCGGGGGAAATAGGGTAGTGTCGTACCGTGGCATCCCGACAGTGTGGGGGGATGACGGGGTGAATACAGACTCCGAAAACGAAGAGTTTGACGTCCAAAATGAGAGGACTGCCTTTATCAAAACACAAAGTGCTCTTTAATGCCTCCCCCAGATCCCTCTTTCTCTCCTGCTTTTAAAATCCTCTCACCCAAATTCGTCTGATAATTCAGGGCTGTGGTAACTGTCCTTTCACAGTCTTTCCTGGTTTTATCTCTCATTATTTTTTTTTCTTTTTCTTTCACTGTCTTATCGGATTCTCATCTGAGCCCTGTTTTGGAATCTGGTCTTCCACTCTGCTGTGGGAGACCTGATGGGAAGCCGCTGTCTCTCAAAGCTCGGGATGGCCTGAGCTTTGCTCTGTTCACACTTGGACGCATTTCTATTAAACTGGCTCTCTCCCTCCTCTTGCCCTCAATCACGAACAGTGTCTGTCTGTGCAGAGTCCATTTTCCCCTCCAGCTCTAGCTCCTTTTTGTTACAGTAAACAAATGATTATTATTTGCTTTCTTCCTCTTTTTTTTCTCCTCTTTCCATTAGTCTCAGTGCAGTAGCCAGACGAGATTGTTGAATGCGAGTAGTGGAGAAGTGTGTGTGTGTGTGTGTGTGCACATGTCTGAATGAATTGTGTGTGTGTGAATGTAAGCGTGTAAATCTGATGAACAGTGTAGTGCCCTTTATAGAGAGGCTTAAGCGGGTCCTGTCATATTTAGTATTTTAACTAAACAGTGATAACAAAAATTTGTATTATGAGGCATGAAATCCAATTTGGAAACATTTTTTTCTCTCCAGAGTGACTCCAACGTCCAAAATCTGTTCCAAATAGACCGCTTAACTGTAACCATTCACGTTCTTTTTTACATGCGTTTTAAAATGCACAAATTCAAAACATAATAGTTGATATGGAAACGGGCTGACTTCAGTCGTTTAGAATTACACGCCACCAATCAGAGAAACAAAACAGGCCGCAAGCTTCCAGAGTATGCCATCTGTGACGTCTTTCTTTTTATGACGATACAAAAGTACTATTTACTCTAAGAAGAATCTTTCTTTCATGCAGTCGCTTTTCAAAATCAGTAAGTTATTGTTCCTTTTGTACAAATGATCTGTAATGACCATTTCCATCTCTGGAAGAGCAAACTGTGAGTCACTCAACTAGTAAAAGCTGCCTCCAACCTTTTGGGATTCTAGATGAACTGAGCTTATTCTGGTTCTAAAATTTGGAAGGATTGGAAAAAATGGAGAAATGATAAGAAAACAGGCCACTCGATCAACCCTGAGGCACCATCCCTTCCAGACATATTTAATTTCTGCATCTCGTGTGCTCCCTGCTCTGATGCTGATGAGGCCCAGTATGACGTGTGACTGTTGAGCACAACAGTTTCTCATAGCAGCTGGCAGGTGTTGAGTTACCTGTGATCGATCTCTTGACAGAGCAGACACAGTAACAATACATCAAGGCTTTCCTTTTGTCAGAGCACATCAACACTACAAATACACTTATATCTTAATGATTGAAAGTTAGCTCGTGTGTGTGTGTGTGTGTTCAGGTGTGTGAGTGAGTGTGTTGCATGTGAGGATGAGAAATGTTTATCTGCCCTCCGAAGTGAAGGTTTTCTGTTTCCTCCTTCATCTCACTGCTTCTGCTCTCCTCTTCAGATCTTGAATATTGTTTTAAAAATCCTCCATTGAGACTCCACGTCTCATCAGCCTCTCTGCACTTACCCTCTGGTCTTCACCTAATCTGAATTTCAGATTATGTCTTCGGCGCACTTGCCAATTAATTATATTCCGAATGATTCTGCGGCAAACTATTTATTCTGAGAGATTTTAATCACACCTTTAGGGAAGATTGTTTTAAAGTGATTTTTCCTCCCAGGCTGGTTATCATCCAAAATACGCATCTCATTATTTAATCCAGTGTAGCCATTTTGATTCCACTGATCGCTTTTGTTGAAATTATTATTATTTTTAATTTCCACTACAGAAACGGTGGAGCTTGCTGAGAGAGGTTGTCATGGTGATGACGTGCATAGAAAACTGCAGCTGCTCACCCTTTTATCTACCTCTCATATCATTCAGCAAGGTTTCATACGCCGTTAGAGGAGCTGATAAATGATTATAGAGGTCAAATTATATGTAGGTTAGATATGAAAGCGCTTCTTGGGAAAGACTTCGAGCGATAGACATGTACGTCAAGTTTATGCTGTAGGAGAAAAACAAGCGATTGCCATTCGGAAACTGTAAAGCTGCTGCTTATATTCTACTCCCCTGGAGCTCCTATCTCTCCTAAAAATTTATTGCCTTTAGGATCAGCATTCATGTGCATTCGCACCTGGGCTTTAAAACCTGTTACCGAAATAGAATGGGTAGAACAATAGTCCATAGATCTTGTTGGTCAGCATTTAAGTGCCAACCCAATCTAAAACTGTTGGGGGCGTTTCGTTTTTCATCTCTACCCACGCAGCTCCTCGTGGAGTTGCAACCTTTTTGTTGTTCTTAAGTTTCTGACAATCAAATAATTTCCTTCTTTTGAGGGCAACAAAGTGCAGAAGCACACAAGCAAATGTATTTTAATTTTTAAATTTAACCTCTTGCATTACAAAACCTTCACAAAAGTTATTATTCATAAATATGCAGAATGTCATTTAAATTGCAAAAGCTCATTCAGAAGTCAAATGTTTATTCAGAAAAAAAGCAAAATTTAAATGGGTAAAGCTGCAAAGACTTATGATTTTCAATCTAATACCTGCCAAAAATCCTCTTCAAAAGGATGGAGGAAGATTGGCGTGTATGCTCTCAAACACAGCGCTGAGCCAGGAAGCCTAATTCATCTCAGATGGCTGGTGCAGGTGTAGCACATTTGGCTTGCTGCGGCAGTTTCTGCACTGGAAGCCAATCCGAGAATGTGGATTTGGAGAAAATGCCCTCAAAAGAAACAAAGCTAATGTGGCGAGTGTGTGCTGCAGGGGTTTGTGTGATGTACATTAGTGCCTACTGCCATTTAGGCTCTGATTAGTCCCAGTTTAAGGAGGGTGCTAATTTGAAAATGTAATAACTCCAGCCTCAGACATAAACCACAAAATCTTATTGACTTCCCAGCTTGGTGAAAGTGTGTAAACAACAGATAATGGGCTAATGCAGCAACAAAATTGCTTCCATAAACTATTTTCTTCAACTCTGGATGCTTAAGAGTTTGCTTCTTTTGAAGAACTATAATGTGGGACGTTGACCAATTTGTTGCAATTACTGCGGCCTAATTGATTCCCAGACCAGTCCACATTATGCACCGAATATTTTCCCTCACAGAATAAGATTTACACAGCTTCCCGGAAGAATGATTTCTTCTGAAATGCAACATTTTGGGGTGCTGAGACAAGTTTCTGTGGCCCCACGAGTGCACACACAAAATGATGTATTCATCTTAGCTTGATGTTGTATCCACTACAGCCAGAAAACTTTCAGCTGATGAACCTGCAGCTCTGCGCATTTGAGTGTTCAACTTTTAAGGAAATCATGAATGCAGGCAGCATTAAGTAGCTCGTGCTTTGGAAGCACGAGCTACTTAAAACCATTAGCAGCCGGCTCGTTCCTTTCACTGCAAGAATGTGATAGAAACTACACACTAAAAAAGAAGAAGTTCTCTAATTGTGCCAGAAAGCAGCTCGTAATTAAAAGGCTACCACTGGCAGTAACACGAGGAGCTTTTTATAAAGAAAAGACTCGCTCGTGGCCACAACAGAGGCTTGTCTTTATGTGGCTGATTCGTTTCATGTGGAGCTCAGTGTTGCTCCAGTCCTGCTTTAGGATGTACGTCTGAAGCGATAAATATGAAGTTGGATGGAGTTAATAGGAGCAATATCTTTGGCATAACCAAAGACAATCATTTTAATGCTGTCTGTTTCGTATTAAGGCGTGTTGCTTTCAGGTTGTCACAGTCCATCGACCCCCCTCACTTGTCCTCAAAGTGTTTTGTTCAAAACCTTTCCGTCATCTCTGCCTTTCTGAAGATCCGTGGCGACACCCTGTATATCTAGCAGCTGTGGAGGGAGGAGGTAGAATGTATCCCATCGCCATTAACTTAAGGGCTGAATCAGATCTGCGCGCGTCCGTGTGTGCACATGCTTGTTAAGTAGAAATGAAACACTTTGTGATGGAGGGGCGGCAAGTGGAGCAGCCTCAGTCGACTCTGTTGATTTCCTCCCGCCTCTTCTCGAGGTTCCTGACCTGTGGCTGCACACAGTACCTTACAGATTTGTGACCTATGATTAATGTACAAGAATGACTATCCTACATGGGACAAAACTCTAAAATAAGGCCTATTTTTGTACTATATGAATGGTGCAGTGTAATTTTTCTTGTAATTTAAAGATTTTTTTTGCTCTTGTTTTCTCCTTTTTATTTAATTGATGTCAATTATAGATTCTACTAAAAAATAAAGATCTATGCAAATTTGAATGTGTTTTTATTCACTTTAATGCTTTTTTTTATAAACATGACTTTGTGCTAGTGTTGGTGGATGTATGAGGAAGAAATAGTCAGATCCTTTACTTCAGTAACAGTACAACAGGGTAGAAATACTCCATTTACATTAAAGGCACTAAAAAAATAATATCATCAGCAAGGTGCTTGAATGTATTAACAATAAAAGAGGTGGTTCTGTAGAAACTGATTCTCTTCCAGTGGGTCACAGAATAAATCTGACCATCTTGAGATGGTTAACAGAACGGAACAGAAAAGAAAAAACACTTAGTTCTCACACTGGAATCTGTTTTCACTTTTCTTCTTTTGAATTTTTTTGTGAACATTTCTGTAAATGGTGGGTAATTTGATCGGGGCCTCGAACAATTTTGAAACCATTTGAGAAGTTCAAAGGGAAAATGTCTCTTTTTGCTCCAAGTCAAAACTGATTTCTTTCAGTTGTATTACATCAGCAGCGTCAGTCTGTCAGTCACTTTACTGCTTTGGTCCAGAATTAAATATCCCAACAACTATTAGATGGACTGGATCCAAGACAATAAATCTAACGCAGTGTATCTACTCAGATACTTGGATACATAACATAATCATGTGGCCATACTGCCTTGTGGATGCCCGATCCCGTCAGATCTTGGAAGCTAAGCGAGGTTGGGCCTGGTCAGTACCTGGATGGGAGACCGTGAGGGAACACCAGGAAGCCTTGGTAGATGCAGTGTGAGAGTGAGTGGTTGGTGGTGCAGACTGGCAGCCTCGCCTCCGTCAGTCTACCCCAGGACAGCTGTGGCTACATATGTGGTTTACCACTGTCGAGTATGGAGTGAATGAATAATGCAATGTAAAGCGTCTTTGAATGCCTAGAAAAGCACTATATAAAACCAGTGCATTAATATTATTCTAATTATACAGCATTCGGAGTGTATACGTCTACTACACTACATTTTAGGGTGATTTTTTTCCCACTCCATGCTTTCATTTATATTTATTTGTCACACTGAGTCACTACTTAAGTCACAGATTCAATTTTATAATTAAAACATGCATCTTTTCTCAAACATGTTGGCTTGCTTGGTGCACAAAATAAGCTTACCCCATTATTTTACTTTTTAAATTGAATGCTGAATGTCATATTTTACTACCATTTTTTTTTCCACAGGCAAATCATCTTAAATTTTGTTTCTAAAACTTAGTTTCATTTGTCATAACTCACCAACAGTAAATACTAGTTTATAGTGTTACTTTATAATTAATTTTTAAGTTAGTTGACAGATTTTTCACAGTTGTTTGGACCAGATGGCTTATTAAGGATTCATCATCAACATAAAAATTAGTACTGCGATGCCGCGTTGGATAATATTAAGTGTTATTTATGTACAGTGTAATGTTAGCATGCTAACATGCTAATTGAGCATGGAGAACATAAATGTATGCCTTTTTAATAAGTGTATATCTATATAAGTCCATACAAAAATTGCGTGCCCCTTCCCTGAAACACCCGCTGCCATACAATGAAAACACCAAAACGAGAACAGAAAAAGTTTGCCACAGTGGTATGGCTAAATATGATGCCTCTCCAGAGTCCATAGCTGCTGTGCCTGTGATGGAAACGCCCATACTGGTTGTAGGTCTTACTAGATCCATGCTCAGACAGGTGTTCTCCCCACAATGAGCAAATCATATGCAGATTATATGGAAATCATCCTTTAGGCCTCCAAACCAGAACAGTGACTGAGAGCTGAAAGCAAAAACCATTGTCTGAAAAGAAACTGCCAGTAAAAAGAAAAGATTATTATTTTAATAAAAAATAATATTGTAAGTAAAGAAAAGAAAAATTGTGATGGTAAAACTTCCATCCATTCATCCATTATCTCTGGATAGATGGATGGATCGCTACTGGACAGGTCACCAGCCTGTCGCAGGGCTCCACATAGAGACAGACAACCCAGCACTTTTACATTCACACCTATAGAACATTTAGAATAATCAGCTACCCTCAGCATGTTTTTGGACTGTGGGACGAAGTAGGAGTACCGAAACCAATTGTAAAACGTGTCAGCGTGAAAAAACTGGATATCAAAATGTAACAGATAGTAAGATTGCATGTTCATGGTCAAACAATGAACAGCTTTGCAATATAAATGTCTGTATTTTAGGTTTCAGTGCAACCTTTTTCATTTACTTCATTTTTTTTGTACTGTACTTTTATCAATAGTGATTCAATGCCAGTATTTCCTTTTCAGTTCAGGCTTTGGTTTGAATATCAAATGTTATTCTCAGCGTCACTGAACTTGTCTGCACATTTTCACAGTCTAGAACCTGTGAAAATGTCCTTTCTGCCCCTGGAACTGCAGTTATGGTAAGTTTCATCAACATAAACATGGATCCTGAGGTGACACACTAAGATTAGTTAAATCGTCTGGACATCAAACATCAGGAACTGCATGACTTTCTGTTCTAGATGCTCTGAACATAAAGACCAACATTTCCTCTGCGGTCTGTACAAGCAGTCTGAGAAATGCTTGCTCTGTTTCTTGTTTTTCCTTTTGCCCCTTCTTCTTCTCCAGCCTGTGTAATGAGTAGATGTGATGAATAACGCCAATGAGTTTACACCAACCGAGCCATAAATGAAAGTAATGAAGTGAGACTGAGTTCACACTGTGATAAAAAGAAAATGAAAAGCCTTGTATTTTATGCGAGAGAAACCCTCAGCAGATTTTAACAGTTGGTTGCGGTCTAAAAGCAATAAGCGGTATACTCTAAAAAAAGTTTCAACACACTAGCCATTGTGCAGCATTAAATAGTGTGGGGGCAGTATCTATACACTTCACTCAGTGTTGCATGCGCAGCAGCATTTTGAGTTCAGTAGTAAACCTGCATCAGACTTTCACATCAGTAAGAGGAAGCTTTGAGGCCACACTGCTACATCCTCACTCACTGCACACTTATAAAGATCTAGCACCCAAGTAAAAGCAGAAATACAGCAATGTGAGAATCCAAAACGAGTACAGTAAAACTCCTGCATTCACTGCACAGAGGCACAAAGTATTCACTGTGAAGCATCAACACAGACACCGGACTGATAATGTAGCAAGAACTCGACTGTTTCGGTCTTTTTGTTTTGCTTATTTGTAAAATTTGGTTGTTCATGTCTGTGGTGGATGCAAAGATGTAATTCATGCATTGTTTTATCAGGACGTAATTACTGTTACAAGCTCAGATCCATGTCTGACTTTGAGGGTTCCATATTGTGTCTTTTTACCAAATTAACACAGTCTCACTTACCAGTGTACCATGCACATAACAGTTCAGGTTTCAGTTCAAAATACTGCAAAAGTGCATCATTTCCCCATGACTGTTCAACACCTGGTTTTAGGGCTGCTCTAAATGGACTGTCTTGTTTAGAAAACCATTGAACTGCTGTTGTTACTGCCCCCTTCAGGAAGATCATACAGTCTGCGATCACAGTTTAAGCTGGACGACTGTTGGTTAGTGACGTATAGTACTGGAGTCGAATTCTCACTGGCTTGTAAATTTGGGAGGCTATCCAATTGTTGGGTGACTTTATATCTTTACAGCTTTTATTTTACACCCCCGAGTTTATAACTACCACCAAACACAGCCATACATGCCGGAACTCTTTAAGCCTCACAATCCATCCTGTGCTCTCCGCTCCCAGAGCGAGGGCCTGTCATACTCTGCTGTTACCCATAAATCCAAACTTTAAGCTCAGATTTTACTGAACTTTCGGTTATTCACTGATCCTTTAATTACTTCAGGTCTTGAACCTGTTCCCAGCGGCGGGTCGCTCTCAGTCAAAACCCTGTTAAGCCTGGTACTTACAGTCCATGGTGTTCTGCTGATGAAATTACTGAAACCCACTGCGACTCTCTGAGCCTGTTTGTTTGTTGTCCCTGAAGCACAGGAGCATCCAGGCTGTGTGTCGGACTCTCTCTCTCTATTTATATCCTCCCTGGCCTCTCATTTCATTCTAACTGTTGTGGACCATCAGCGGTCCAGGGACCTCTTTCTCTCTCTCCCGTCTGACTGTCACTGCTTTCTGGATGTGAATTTTGTTATCCGTCTCAGCCTCTTCTTCTGTTTGTCTCTGCCTCTTGTGTACATGCCGTCTTTGCCTCATCCCCCTCTTTGTGTTTGTTTGCTTTCTCATATATCTTATCTTATATCTTCATGTATGTGTAAATCTAGTTTTGTAATCTGTTGGTGCGTGTTGCTCTAAGGCAGCACAGTAGTTTGGATTGTCAGCACTGTCGCCTCACAGCTAGAAGATCCCCGGTTCGTGTCCCGGTCTGGGCCTGGGATCTTTCTGTGTGGAGTTTGCATGTTCTCTCCCTGAGCATGTGTAGGTTTTCACCCATAGGTTTTAACTCCGAGGTTAACTGATTATTCTAAATTGTCTGTAGGTGCTAATGTGAGTGTGCTTAATTGTTTGTCTCTCTATATAGCTCTGTGACAGACTGGCAATCTGTCCAGGGTGTCCCCTGCCTTCGCCTGAGTCTTCTGGGAAAGGCTCCAGCCCCCCCGCAACCCTACAGAGGATTATTATGTATGGATAATGGATGTTGCTCTACTGTTGTATAACACATAGTAGCCTACTTGCAGGATGGACAAATGGCTCCTTCCTCTGTCTTTTTGGTGTGTTAAATGCAATTGGGTAGTTTTTCCTTTCTGAATTGAGGATGTAAAGACAGAGGAATCCCCCTGAGTCAAAATTACAACATTGGGCTTTATTAAGTTTGCTGCCTCATATCTTATAAGGATGATCATCTGTTTTATGTGTGCAATCTTATCAGTCTACTACCTACAGCTGCAAAATAAAGGTAACATATTTGCTCCTGATATGAAGCAGGAAATATAAAAGGGAAACACAACAGTAAAATGAAAGTATCTCAGAAAAAAGTCTTAGTTTCATTTGATTCTGATGCACTGAGCAACAGAGGAACAGCCGTCATTATGTAACAATCAAGATGAAATACGTGTTTGAGGCTCCGTGGTCTTTGTCAGGCAGGAATCAACCTTTTGTCTATGAGTTTTTTCTGTATTCTGGCAGTTTTTTTTCACGATACAGACATAATGCATTCACTGTCTGTAATTTGTACACATTTACAGCAATGGTGTGTTGTGGTGAAAATACCCTACAATAGTCATTTAAAGTTGTAGAGTTATTGTGCCTCTGAAGTTGCTCATAAATTGAAAGTAAAATCACCAGCATAACCACATTCAAACAGACATGAGGAAGTGCAGCCTCACATGAAGCTCTGTGCATTTTTTTTCCTCACAGGGAAGTGAAACCCTTCTATGGCCACAGAGAAATAAATACTCTTGGTCATCAGCAGCTGCCTCGGCTCGTCCCTCACGAGAACGCAGAGGATTTTTTTGACTGCTGACGGCAAATCTCTGGCAGGAGGAGAGAGTAATCAGTCGGAGATGGGTTTTGGGGAGGATCTGAGATGTCCACAGGCTCATGCGGCGGTCATGAGGTTGCTGGACTCAGAGCTGCATCTGATGGAGGTCATGAAGAAGTGGATGGGTCAGCGGGCCAAGAGCGAGCGGGAGTTCTCAGTGCAGCTGCACCACATGACGGCCATGGTGGAGAAACTGGACCGGCCTCAGCCCAGCGGGGGACAAGACTACATCAGTCAGCTGAACAAGGTGAGGCGCTGCAGGTCGCTGTGCACCTGAATCCTCACATGAGCACCACTGATTATTATGATTAATAATTACAGTGGAAGAAAGCAGCAGCAGCAGCAGCAAGATGCTTTAATTCATTCATTCAGTTCATCTATAATCAGTTTTTAAAATTTAGTTGAGGTTAAAAACGTTGAATGCTGAATGAAAACGTGATTATCAGCATCATGTTTCACAAATGAGGAACATGACAAACAGACTTCCCTTCAACCACAGGACAAAGTTTTTTTTGAAGTTATAATAAATACTTCACTGAGAAAGACTAAAATGAAATGTATTATGTGACAGAATGATACAGCCTTGTGAGGTAAGTTATAAATACTTCCCTCATCAGAAGTTATTTTGTGACTCTGGTACCATTTTTGCTGTCAACAAAAATATGTGCAGCTTTAAAATCAAACATATCCACACATGGATGGGGAAAAAACAGTCATATATTCTGCACAAGACTCCACTGACAGCTAGAGAGTCATTGTGTGCATTTGTTTACAGAATACCTCATATGTGAATGTGAAACTATCTCAGTTTCTTTAAGTTACCAGTAACTGTCCTAAACATTTCTTCCCCAGTTGCCTAATTACTGAAATGTTAAATGCATTCTCAGTTCCTAATAAGAAAACGCTTCACATCACTGAGTCCCACAGTCCCCTCATTGGATATTTGGATTTTGGATTTATGCATGCTTGAAATTTTTGCACAATCCATGCAGACGTGCTAAATATTACATGGATTGTGCAAAAATTAAAGTAGCATGCATCGAGCTGCTGTATTGCTACTTATAGGTGAAATGTCACTACGTTCAGCACATATCACCAGACTGGAAGCAGAGTTAGTAAAGATGGTTTGTAAAATGGTGGATTCTGAGGCCACAGAACAGACAAAATCCTGAAAAACAAAAAATTAGTTTCTGTATTTCCCCATTTAGGCATAATGCATAAAAATGTTGGGTGTTTTTAAAATAACTTGTGTAGGATTTACTTACTTACTTTCATCCCGTCTTGCTTGAAATCTACAGTACATTTTTTGAGCTACGCTTTAAATCAAGACACAAACAGAAAAGCCCAAAACCAGGTTAAAACATACCGGTGATTTGCCAGCTTGCTGTCTTTGGTGATTTCCATTTACTAATTTCACATCGCTTACATGACCTGTCTACCTTTGCCTCCGTTTGCCAGTCATGGGGAGTGTTGGTCTCGCAGACAGAGTCCCTCAGTCAGGTGATGAAAAAGCAGTCTGAGGATCTGCTGGATGGACCCATCAGCAAACTGACGCTGCTCATCAGAGACAAACAGCAGCTTCGCAAAACCTACTCGGAGCAGTGGAACCTGCTGAGGCAGGAGCTCAACAAGGTCAGTAACAAACAAATAAGCAAACAACCATGTTTCCATGACCTCAGAGCAAATTACAGTAACTTCAGTTCATTTCCTGGAGACTTACACTGACCACTTTTGGGAACTTGCTTTTTGTCTGCAGTAGAGAGGCAGATCTCCACAGTGTCACTGTAGAAGCACATTTATAAGTATTAAAGTACGCACAACTTTACAAACTTCTACAATCATCAATCTTTGTGCAGTCACACCTCTGACACTGGCTAAACCCTTCACTGCTCAAGATAAATTCATGTTTTTTCAATACTGATGCTTTTTAAATCTCTTTGTGGTTGACAACAGCGTCCAACTTGTCTGTCGACAATAGTATTTACAAACTGTTTACAAAGAGTCTGACTAATGACTGAACTTCAGTTTATTCTCCACGGAAAATAGCACAGATAAGTGGCTGTATATTTACTGTGTTCTGTGGCCAGACATTCAAAGTAAATTTAACTTTTGTGCAGTGTTTGAATTTTTTCAACTTGCGTTTTTTCATTTCATTTTGTTGCCAAAACTTTGGAACGTTGACCAGTGAGGCTTTTGCAGTATTTGCTAAATGTGATTGTATTTAAATCGTGACTCTTGTCAGTACAAACGTGATGAGGTAGGCTATTTATGTGCATGACATGTCTCACCGACCAAGAGGAAAAGAAAGTTCTGCTTGTAAATCTAACTCTTGACTTCTCTGAAATGTGTCCTCATGACATGCAGAAGAAGACGCAGTGGCGGCTTCTCAAATAGACAGCAGTGTGATGAAATGAGATTCAATAGACTGGAAAGACTGTGTGTGCAAATGCATTCTGATGCTATCGCAAACAGGTGGCAGCCCCACGCTGTTTTTATTACCCAATTACGTCAGGCAAATGATGTGTTCATTTTCAGTGATCCATACTGGTCTGCAGTTTGAACGTTTATCAGGCAGTTTGTTTATTTTAATTTTCTTCACTTACTTACTGCTTTTGTGAGCGTCACAGTATTTTATGTCACGACTGAGACAACAGCAACCCTGTCAGAGATGCTGCTAGGGGCGTTTTGAAGTCTTGCGACCAGCCGCACAGCAAAGGTCAGACCATTTCCTCATGTCGTTTCTCGTGTTTCATGTTCCTCTGCAGTGAAACATAACAGGTCTGTTGTCCGCTTCCTGAGCTGTGCGGCGTTTACACCCACTGCAGCATCTTCACACCACACAAGTCACTCCAGGATCACACTGGCGTCTGTTATTTCCTTCTGCATGCTGTGAAGAGACACAATTGTGTGCTGCTGTTTTAACACACATATTAAGTTAAAACATGTTTCAGTCTGGTTGTTGACATACAAACACATCATTGTGGTAATAAGTTATAGTCTCTATAGGTTTGATTTGGGGTTTCTACTTTTTAATCTGTCTAATGTAAAGCTGAAACTCAAAGTTTTATCTGTGTGTTCTGATGACACAAGACAAATAGCTATTTTCTTTAGATTCATTTTAGATATCGGAGCCAAAACTACAGCTCAACCAGGATAAAACTGAAACTTTTAGTTGCATCTTCAACACCTCGGAGAAAAAGAAACTAGCAGCAAAATTAAATTCCCTAGGAGTTCAAAAAATAGAACTAAAAGGCAGTCATTTCTCTCTCTGTGAGCCACGGAAAGAGACTTTTTGATTTCCAGCAGGTTACACCGCTGCCCTTTTCTCCTTACAGATCTATCCAAGAAACTTAGACATCACTTACAACTTACTCAAAACTCTGCTGCCTGAGTGCCAGCGAGGACCGAGAGAACAGAACACAGGACTCCTCTTTTAAAGTCCTCAAATTGGTTGGCTATCTGTTGCTGTATTGATTCTGAAATGTCTTTAATTGCCTTTAAATTCACTTAATGGTCTTGTTCCAGCTTACTAGCTTCTCTGTCTCCAGTCTTTTAAAGCAGCTTTTAGTTTTTTATGCCTCGTTGGAGGAGCATGAAAGGGAGGATGATCTGAGAACAGAGGAAAGAGTTGGATTAGAATGATTTATGGCTATTATATATTTTATTTACTCATTTGTGTTATTCTATTCGTACTATTTCTCCTCATCGATTGCTTCAGGTGACCCAAACAGAGCTGGAGAAACTGAGGAGCGGCTACAGGCAGGCAGCCAGAGATGCAGCTCAAGCAAAGAGGAAGTACCAGGACACCAGTAAAGGTACTAAATCCTGGTATCACTTACAGAATCGGTTTCACACTGATGGCGCAGTTTGGGGGATTTTTAAAGAAAAAAATTCTTACATTCTTCCTGTGTTGGGCATAAATCAGACGTGTATTTCCATCATGGCACAATGTATTGACCCCTTCCTGTGTGTGTGTGTGTGTGTGTGTGTGTGCAGATAAAGAGCGAGACAAGGCCAAAGAGCGCTACATAAAGGCCACGCTGAAACTCTACGAGCTCCATAATGAGTACGTCCTCTCTGTGCGGGCGGCTCAGGTTTACCATCAGCATCACTACAGTCAGAACCAGCCGGCTCTGCTCAGCGCTCTGCAGACCCTGCAGCAGGAGATGGTGCTCATACTGTAAGATCTGTGTGTGTGTGTGTGTGTGTGTGTGTGTGTGTGTGGACATTTGAAGGACGGAAAGGAAATGAGAGAAACGTTAAGGCTGACAAGAAGCTGTCATTTGCACACAGTGGTGATGTTTACTGGTGCATGTCTGGGAATTGTGTTGACATCTGATTTCTGTTTCCACACAGGGGGAGAAAGCTGCACTCGGTGACACATAATTTAATTGTGCCACAATATAAATGTTTGCCCAGTGGTCTTAAATCCCCATAACTCTAAATCACTCGTATTTTTGAGGAATTTTTCTACAAGATATGACAAACAAACGTTTTCTGGCTGCCATATGTTGAATTATCACTTTTTCTGTGCAAAAGACTTGACACTGACCTGAGCTGATGCATCCCAGTCTACATTTGGTGTTTACTTTGCTACAGCTTTATGTTAAAAATGTCCAGGATCAGCAGCTTCTCATTGTTGCTGCTTTCAGAAAAAAACCTGAACGTCCAAGTTTTTAAAGTTGCACAAACACTACTTTCAGAAAGTCTGCAAATCAAAAGTCAAAGATGGAAAACTAAAAAGGGAAAAAGTGAAATGGATGATCTGAATTTGGGAGCTGTAAATATCAGTCAGATCTCAGATGTTACACATGGTATGAAGGCAGGAGGCCAAGGCTTGCAGCATCAATCCCAAAGCAAGAAATCACAACACAAATCAGACCAAAGAAAAGCAAAAACAATGTGATGAACTGCTTTGCTCAGGCAAACCTCTCAAAGGAGATTTTCACAGCACAGATATAGCACAAGTCAACCTGCAGCCAGTCAAGCTGGGAAAGTATGTTACTCCCCAGAACAAAAGAGTAATGTGACATATGTGCGGTTTGAATTTGGCTAAAACTGGTCCGACAAACTTTGCCTCATGTTTCTTTTCATTTTCACGTGTCCTTCCTGGCCTCTGATCCAGAAAGGAGATCCTGCAGGAATATTTTGACATCTCCACCCTGATTCATCATGAAGTGATGCGCATCCACAGGGAGATGTCGTCAGCTCTAACAGCCATCGATCCTCACAGAGAGTACGAGAGCTTCATCCATCAGAACAGGTAGCAAAACTTCTCCCCTCGGCAACATCGCAATCATGAAAGCTGCCCTCTGCAGAGCAATGATGCCGTGGATGGCATGTTTGTGATTGCAGGTCTGTAGGGGAGATTCCTGCTTGTGCAGATTTCGACTGCAGCCTCCTGGAGGACGCTGAGCAGCTGCGTCCCAGAGAGATTGAACTGAACGACCTCACACTTGAGACAATCCAGCACAAGTGAGAACAAACAATCCAGCCTCATTCAGATGACAAAGCTCCTGTTTCAGCTACTTCCTCTACCTCAGCATCCACTGTTCTTTTTATCTTCTATTTCTTACAGTCTGTTTTGCATCAATTACTTTCCCTCCTCACGCCATTTCTCTTTGTTCTTCCACCAGATTGACTACGATAGAGGAGGAACTGCTGGACCTGGCTCGCACTCTGGGCTCCCAGCAGACCTCTGTCGAACACCTGGAGCTGGAGCTTGAAGAAGAGCAGGAGGGTGTCAAAAAGGGCCAAAGGTGAGCAGATCGGTGATGCTGTGATGGTGAATTCAGAGGTCAGAGAGGAGGGTTCGAAAATAATAAGCTTTCCATGGCTGTGAAGACAAATTGCTGCAGTTTGCCTCTGCAGGCAGTCCCTCCCATCGGGATAGTTGAGCGTGCTGTTGGCTGTGCAGCAACTAATAACCAGTGTGGTCTCGGGGGGCAGTAAGGGCCTTATGAATTATAATACAGCAAACGGTCCGAGTTATGGAGCTCGATCTCCTCATTTGTCTTGGTTGATGAGGCTGTCTGAAGGTGTTAGAGGTTTACGTTCCCTAGGGAGTGATTGAGTCATTACCAAGCTCCTGAAGGACGAGTGGAAACTGTGTTTATTTGCAAAAAGTTGATCATTGCTGAGGGCAGCTGGGGAGCACATATGGTGGTGGTGGTGGTGTTAGTGGGGTGAGTGGAGGTTAGGCTGCCCTTCGGTGTGTATTTTGAAGAAACTGTTTGTAAATTAACAGTGAAAAGCTGTATTAAGTTGACCTTTGTAGCTGAGATCTGTACACCTGAAAAACGTGTGTGGTTCCTAATCACCGATAATTTTGTCGAAAGTTTTGAATAATAAAGTTTCCTTCAGGCTGATTGAATAAAAACAGGCTTAACTGACCATTTTCTTGTGCTTTATTCATCATTTAGTCAATAAAATGTCTGAATGTTGAAAATTCCAACAGTTCATAGCCTAACCTCAGTCAGTTTACAAAGAAATGCTGCAAATCCTCACATTTTAGAAGCTGATATAAGACAACTTTTGGCATTTTTGCTCACAAAATGACTTCAAAATGTTATGCATTTTAGCTCTAATCAAAGTATCCCAGAGTAACTAACTCGGTGACACTATAGTGTGTGCAGTATGAATTGTACTAATGGGAGCTGACAGGTTTTCACTGTGCATATAGGGAGGTTGGTTTGTCAATGGGGCTCCAACAGCATTTTTTCTCCCTCACCAGCTTTCCAACAGGTTGATCCAGTCCTGCTGCTCTGCTGAGGTCTTTTTAATTAAGCCGAAAGACCTCTACAGTGAATACTCTCTGCTCACTTTATTTTTGAAGCTCCGTTTCACCTCACTTGCAGGACTCTTGGGTCATTAGAGGTTTTATAGGTCCTACATGCACATTATCCAGACAAAGGCTGACTAAGCTGTTGTCTGAGAAGCCCTCTTATTGACTGCGTTAATCAATAGGGAGAATCTGCAGACCAGCAGAAACAGGCGTTTTATTGATGTCTATGTGCTTCTGTGCTGTTTATTTGTGTCACTTGTGTTGTTTCATTGATGGGCTGCTCTCTGCTTTGTTCAGGGTCTACCAGTTCAGCAAGAGACACGCTATGGAGGAGTGTCGGCAGCAGGTCGCCTTGACTCAGGGCATCAGGGCCAAGCTGGAAGCTCAGAGGCTCCTCCTGAAGGAGAAACTGGATCAGCTGGGCTCCAGAGAACCTCCCTCTGCTCTGAAGCTGGACACGGACACTGTCTCACTTTCATCCAGCACAGGCAACGTAGGTTTTCTGTCACAGAGGCTTTCATTTGCTCCTGGTCTAATTAATAGTTCTTTCAGTCAGCCAGGTGTAAATACAGGTGGTGGGTTGCAGGTAAACTCTGATAACAAGTCATGGTACTGAGTTTAAATGAACAGGACAAGTCTTTCTGTCTGTAGTTCATCTAAACAATGCACACACAATGACTTTATGTTGCACCAGAAGTGGAACAAAGTCACTGTTTGGGTTATTAAGTTCCCCATCAGTAAGTCAAGCTCAATCTCCTAAATGCATTATTTTGAATCCTAAACAAGTCATTATATTAAATACAACATATTAGAATCATCAGGATAACTTTAAAGCTACTACTACGACTACTTACTGCATCATTACTTGTTTATTGATGTTTTTAGGCACAGCACCTAGGCTAAAGACCCCTGCCTTTGTTGTGCTTGACATTAACTGGTATTTAGGCTAAGCTACGTTGACTTGAAGAGCAGAAGTAACACTGACCTCAACTTGACCTGAACTGCTTTTTGTGCAGCCTCAAATGTTGAACAAACATGGGCGGTATTGCATTTCTGTTTTGACTTCGATTTGCATTTTGTTGTCCCTTTTTTTTGTTTAAGTCTTTAGATCCAAACATGATAATGTTGGGTATCACCTTCCCCTTCTGCTCACAGGCACGATTGGCTGCTGGCGCTCTGATTCAAGGCCAAGTTAGCAGCAGAGAGCCGCACAGAGCTGCCAGCATGGGAGCAGTCTTGTTTAATTTGTTGGTTTTCGTGACTTGAAACTCAGTCATATCTACTCCTCTGCTTAATATTGCAGCCATTGTTGCAGCAAATCAGCCTTTATGATGAATACTAACTCATAGGCAAAACAATACTGTTTATAACTGGACCTACCAATTAGATATAGTATACACCAATCAGGCATAACATTATGACCACCTGCCTGATACTGTGTTGATAGATAGATAGATAGATAGATAGATAGATAGATAGATAGATAGATAGATGGATAGATGGATAGATAGATAGAAACTTTATTAGTTGGTCCCAGTTATGTGTTCAAAAATGCTCTGATTGGACATGGACAAGAGGACCTCTCAGGGTGTCCTATGTGGTCTGGAACCAGGATGTTGGCAATAGATCCTTTGGGTACTCTGGCTTGTGCAGTGGGGCCTCTGTCAATCAAACTTGTTCCACTGCGTCGTGTTGATGCTTGATCACAATGGGGTGTAGGAAGTTTGGAGGTCAAATCAACATGTTGGACCATTGTCATGTTCCTCAACATGTTCCTGATTGTTTGATGTTTTTTCCATGGGGTGGGGTGCATTTTCCTGCGGGGGTAGGTCAGTGACATTTGGGATTTCTATTTGCATGAGGGAGTGTGCTTGTTGTGGGACAATTTTTATTTGGGTGTTTAAGTCTCATCAATACAGATGTTAAAATCCAAGGTTTTCCAGCAGAACACCACATAGTACCAACATGATCAATGTTATTTACTTCACCTGTCAGTGGTCATAATGTTATTGCTGATGTGTGTATACATAATGTGTTTTTAATTTTTGCCTTGATTTCATTGTAAGTCTCTGCAGCCGAACCTTGTTTTTTCTCAGTTTAATCTTCATATAGAGTTAAAGGACCCATGTGGTGAAAATCCCCCACAATTAAATAGCCTCCCAACTTTACCATCCAGTAACAATTCAACCCAGGCACTACATAACACTTCACTAACCAACAGTCGTCCAGTTCAAACCCTGATTAAGAGCTCCGACTGAAAGAAAAAAAGACTGCATGAACGTGTGAGACTTTGATTAATTTGCTGGAAGGGGGGCACAGTAAGGGAGCTCTAATGAAGAGCTGAAACAGGCTGATACTGTCAGGCAGAGAGGAAGAAGATGTTTTAAAGCTGCTTGAGGGAAAATGATTGTTACTGATTGTTTGTGTGTTTTCCCTCAGGACCACAGTCACAGTTCGTCCAAACTGGTCATGGATGGGATCATAAACAATCTGAGCGGCCTGTTTAAACCCAAATGTGAGGTAAGTTGTTCACCAAATTAGATTTAGAGGAAACTAATTACATGCCAAACAATGGCAGATGGAGAATTAGCAGTTATAAAAGGAAGAAAACTTTCCAAAAGGAAGAAAATCTGTTACAGCTGAAGGACACTTCCCCTCTTCACTCTTTGGCCTCCCTGCTCTTCACTTCTGCCGCAGTGCCTGTTTTCATGCACACGGACTTCTTACGACACAGCAAACAATAAATCATGTCCTGGCGAAAGCAGCAGAGTTTTAAAGTGTATCCTCTGCGTGGTGGAGCTCACTCATGCACATGATCTTTCTTTGGGGTCTCTTGCTCCTGACGGCACCCTGGGACTTTTCGAGGTCAGCTTTGTCGGTCGCGTTACTACTTTCAAAATTCTGCCTGACCTAAAACCAAGTTTGCTTCTCAGGCAACCAGTTTACATTTAATCGCTTAATCATTGCTGACAGACAGAAGCGCACAGGGAGCCGTGACCCAGCTGCATACTAACTCTCAGCAGGAAGGGCCTGGTGCAGTCAGTATTGCAGTGTTTAAACTGTCAGAAACATGAAAATGACTGTGCACGAGCTCTAAAACATCCTCCTGAGCATGTAATGTTTTAATGTCTATAATGTGCTGAACTTCAAGTCTTGATTATTTGCTATTTTTTGCTATTTTTGCCTGAGCTACTTCCCCCTCTCTAACTCCCAGCCCTGTGGTACCCTGGAGGCATGAAGTGTGGTGTGGTTAGACTTTAAAGTTTTACAGTCTCTTCTTTGAAGTATCTCCATATAATCTCTGCATAATCACCCCAAATCCAGCCTCTTATCACCTCTTATTGTTTCATTATTCACGTCAGCTTTAGGGATCCTGCATTTCTCTCTTCCTGCCTCCAGGTGCTTCCGGTTCTGACCCCGGTGCAGGATGTGGATCGTCCTCTGGGGCAGCAGGACTGGTACCACGGAGCCATTCCTAGACTGGAGGTCCAGCAGTTGCTGAAGAGTAACGGAGACTTCTTGGTGAGGAAGAGTCAAGAGAAACATGGTTACGTGCTCTCGGTGCAGTGGGACGGATCCTGCAAGCACTTCCTCATTCAGAACACAGATGTAAGTAAATGTACCTCATGGAGCACAGGATGCTTTTGTAAAGACACTACTTGTATGAGTGCATTTCACATTCTTACATCATTCATTTCCCTATGAGCGTTTTTAAAAATGCGTGCAAGTTTTGATCAAGGCTGATATTGCTAAAAATGTACATGATATTTCTTACCATTTTTTGTGAAATTGGTCAAGAGTGCATCCAATCAGTTGACTCTGTAAATGCTTTTCTGTGCGTGTCAGTAGAATCTGTACCGTCTGGATGGGGAGGGTTTCAACAGTGTCCCGCTGCTGATTCATCATCTAATGTCCTCACAACAACATGTGACCAAGAGGTGCGAAATCGTGCTGAAGAAACCTGTACTGAAGGTAATTCCATGACACACACATGCACATTATTTCTGTTTGTAAACTCTATGGACCATGCATGTTTGTTAGTCCAGATCTGTTAATTAAAGCACATACGCAAACCGAAACTCAATGCTTAGTGATATTTCCTTCAAACTCTCGTTACACTCATTTTCTCTTGTCTCTTGCTGGTCCATAGCTTAAAACAGCACCACTGTGTGTGTCTTCTAATTGATTTTTTTAACTGCATTAGGACAAGTGGGTCCTGGACCATGATGATATTGTCTTGGGCCACCTCATTGGACGGGTGGGTAAACTTGACTCGAAAGAAAAGCAAGTATTTTTTTCATCACACTGCTTTTTAGTTGCCTTCCACACTGGCTGCAAGAGAAAAATTCTGGAAAAGGATTAGAATGTCAGTGATGGTGGACCAAATGGACAGTTATTGTATAGAGCAAAGTGTGTATTTGAAAGTTTAGCTAAAGTTATCCTTCAAAAGTTACATTTTCATTTTAGTCCAAACCTCCCACTTTACTGTCCCTCTTTTGTGGAACTGTACAAGAGAGCAGCTCAAAGGTACAATGATGATGATACGTAGTTCAGGCTGCAAAAATTTCAAATCAACTATAGCTGAACTTAGGTCATCATTTCTATACAGAAGGAAGACTGCAGATTTTGTTCCTATATCACTCCCACTGAAATTGCTGCAGCCACTAACTGTGGAAAAAATATGAACCTATCTGCTAAATTGAACTTCCCTGCTGGTTGTACCTAAACTACATAATTTTTTTTTTTAAATTTATTGACCACTGACCAACTAGTGCTTCCACAGTCAGTTTGATTGCTCACAAGCGCTTCAAATTTATGCATGTCCTTATTAGAGTAATGAAACTGTGACCATGTGGTTCAGTTCATTAAGGAAATTGTTAGCCAGGTGAGTCATGTCTTGAATCTTTTGGTGCTGGGCTAGACGTGTGCTCTGCTTTATTAAAAAAGAAACTTCTAACTGATCATGTTGGTGTTGGCACCTCGCAGGGTAACTTTGGAGAGGTGTACAACGGTCGCCTGCGCTCTGATAACACTCCTGTAGCTGTGAAATCCTGCAAAGAGAACCTGGCCCTGGAGCACAAGAATAAGTTCCTGATGGAAGCCAGGTTAGTGCACACACACACACACACACACACACACACCTACACACACACACACACACACACACACACACACACACTGTTGTAAATCCTCTCCTGTGCCCTCCAGGATCCTAAAGCATTACAACCATCCGAACATAGTGAGGCTGATTGGAGTTTGTACACAGAAACAGCCCATCTACATCATCATGGAGCTCGTCCAAGGTAAATACGACCCTGCTAGACGCTATCTTTATATATTCTAATTAGTTTACCCAACAGCTTGAAAGATTTGTTCCACCATTATTTATATCAACCTTTCATCACATACGTGTGTTTGTGTGTGTGTGTGTCCAAATATCTGAAGGTGGTGATTTTCTCTCCTTCTTGCGTCATGAGGGCAACAATCTGAAGCCGAGGATGTTGGTCAAAATGACGGAAAATGTAGCCTCTGGCATGGAGTACCTGGAGAGCAAGAAGTGTATCCACAGGTTGGTCAGCCGATCACCGTTTGTACACCGATCAGCCACAACATTCTGACCACTGAAAGGTGAAGTGAATAACATTAATCATATTGGTACTATGTGCTGTTCTGATGGAAAATCTTGGAATTTAACATCCCTGTTGATGAGACTTAGACACCTAAATAAACATTGTCCCACAACAAACACACTCCCTCATGCAAATGGAAATCCCAAATGTCACTGGCCTACCCCCGTAGGAAAATGCACCCCACCACATGGAAAAAACATCAGTCAGGAACATGTTGAAGAACATGATAATGACCCAACATGTTGATTTGACCTCCAAACTTCCTACACCCCATTGTGATCAAGCATCAACAGGATGCAGTAGAACAAGTTTGATTGACAGAGGCTCCACTGCACAAGCCAGAGTACCCAAAGGATCCAGTGCCAACGTCCTGGTTCCAGACCCCATAGGACACCCTGAGAGGTCCTCTTGTCCATGTCCAATGGTTCAGAGTATTTTTGAACACATAAGGGGAACCAACACAATATTAGGCAGGTGGTCATAATATTATGCTTGATCAGTGTATATCCCAATTTAAAGAGAAAACACAATTTATAATGCTTCTGTCTGATCATTAAATCAACCTCAGGTAACTTCCTATAAATAATGTCAGAGACACAGCAGCAGACATTCTGTAAAGATACAGTAACTGATCCTTCACTTAATAAACACGTGAACATTAAATCTCGCACAGTAGGAGCCGGTTTTAGTTTTTCATGTTGTGTTCCAAGAAGAATCCTCATTGCACTACGATACTGAATATGCTTGTAATGTTTTATGCTGTGTTCAGATACACAAAACCTGAAAAGAAGCATCCTTACATCAGAAGACAGTGTACTTTATGTTTATATTTCTCCAAACTAAAGCCTTCATGAATATAAACATATAAAACACAGCGGGGTGGTGTCGCAGACAAATGATTATTCCAGTGAAAACTGATTAGCTGCATATTAAAACGTGCTAATTTTGCACACAGCGTTATGTCGTTTCCACGAGAAACTAAAGTGGTACAAGCTGTGTACAGGCAGATGGACCTCTGAGCCTTTACGATACAAAACATCACTCATTTCCTCAGCTTTCACTTCACCTAACTGTTAATTGCGCTTTCCTCGCAGCACTTCCCCATATGTTGGTGCAGCGGTGAAACGACAGGCTAAAAAAAAACACACACACAAGGATGAAAAAGTTTCTTGAAATAAAAGCTAAAAACATTCTCTGCTGGCAGCTCAAAACTTTTTGCTTACTTTAATAAAAAAGACAGCTATGACTTCAGCTGTGCATTGGATGACTCATTTGTCCAAAGAAACTTACAGCTATTACAATACTTTGATTAGAATTATGCAGCTTGTATTTTATATGAAGAATATTGAAAGTAATCAAAAACCATCATGTGACTACTGATTGCCTGCATCTTTTTCAAGAGTAATTAAAACCTATTTGAAACATTCAAGCAAATAAAAGTTTCCAAAGAAAAACAAACAATAAAATAACCAAACAAACAACAGAAGAAAGAGGAATTACAGAAGCTGCATGACAAGCTGAGTCTCTACTTTGTTCTAACTGTTGGTAGATTTAATACTGTTTTGTTGGATGACTTAAGGCAGCAGCTGAATATATGAGAGACCGTCAACTTAATATGGCACTAAACCATTCAGAGCCTTATAAACTCTTTTATACTGGTAATAAATGATTTTTTAAAAATCTGCAGTTAAAACCGACAGGGAGCCGACGCGAGGATGCTGAGATAGGTGTGATGAGATCTTGTTGAACATATTTCAGCCAGCCAAGAAAAAACCTGGCTCACAACTCTGACTGTAGCTACACAAACACGGCCTCAGAAGACTGTGAGCAGGAGCTGCTTATAAAGATCAAACGTGGGGTTTTAGCATGTAGCCTACAAACAAAATATCTGTCATTCAGAGCTTGTATTGAAATAAATCTGAGAAAAATACTGAGATCCAAAAATATTGAACCTCTATTTATAGAAAAGATTCTGCAACAACAGCCTGAAATTGGAGCTGCGTGCAACGTTTTTGTAGTGTTTAAGGGGATCTGCTTTGAGTGAGTCATCAGTGAGTGTTGTGGGCGCTCTGGAGGAAGGAGGAGGTTGTGACATCCGGCTCATTACAGTGATGCTGTACGATTTGCCCGTCGGGTCAGATCTGCTGGTGGAGCCTGCAACACTGCATGTCAAACTGCACTCAAACGCAACACCAGAGACATGACAAGGACGCCTGCTCTTTCACTCTTGTTAGTGCTGTCTGTGCCCTCCCTCTTTTTTTCATACAGAGCTGGATGTTTGTGTCTCCTCTGTATCCATTTATCATCAGCCTCTCACATCTCTTTCCATCTGTCTTGTCTTTTTTTAAGGGACCTTGCAGCCAGAAACTGTCTGGTTGCAGAGAACAACGTGGTGAAGATCAGTGACTTTGGGATGTCCCGTCAGCAGGACGATGGTGTCTACTCAGCAGAAGGTGGCCTCAGACAGATTCCTGTCAAATGGACGGCACCTGAAGCCTTGAACTATGGTAAAGCACTGGTGCCTCTGCTCTGTTGTCACAATCATTGATTCACTGCTGCCAGTAGAAACTGACAAAGAGCTGCCGTCTGTGCCTTTGCTAATGCTGCCCCCTGCTGGTGTTTGTAGGTCGTTATACGACAGAGAGTGATGTCTGGAGCTTTGGCATCTTACTGTGGGAGACCTTCTCCATGGGGATGACGCCCTACATGAGCATGACCAACCAGCAGACCAGAGATGAGGTGGAGAAAGGTGAAGACTCACATCAGACACGTAGAGAAATAAAGTGCCAAAAATTTGTGCTCAGATATCACCAAGGGAAAGTCCCAACACTGAATCAGAACATGTGACAAAGACGACGAAACCTTTATTGTCATGAATTTGATACATTGTGAAATGTTGGTTTTTTGCATATCCCAGTTGGAGTCAGAGCACAGGGTCAGCCATGGTACACTGCCCCTGGAGCAGGAAGGTTTAAGGGCCTTGGTCAAGGGCCCAACAGTGGTGACCTTGGGGTTCGATCCTCTGACCTTCTGATCAGAAGCCCAGAGACTTAACCGCTGGGCCTCCACTACCACATGTGTGCACTGAGTTCAGACTGTCTGTGTTGTGTTTCAGGATACCGCATGCCGGCTCCACACAGCTGCCCCGTGGAAATATCCAGGATCATGAGCAACTGCTGGCAGTACGACCCCAAAAACAGGCCGTCCTTCAAGAAACTTCGGACAGAGCTCAGCACCATATACAACAAAATTACATAGTACAGGCCTGTTGACATGGACATGTAGTTTTATTGGTTGTTCGTTGTTGAAATTCAGTATCGAAAGCTAACAAAACAGCATTCACAATAGCATGTGTAATATTTATTTTTTAGATTTCTCGGGAATGAACTTGAAAGTGGATGTTTTGTGGACTTCTAAGAAAAGGCCAGCTGATGGCAGCACTCCTTCAAGAAGCTCCTCTTCAACTCTTTTACAACTTGTCTGCTTCGACAGAGACGTGTAAATATGTTTTCAGTTTTGTTTCACAGTACTGTACTTCTGAGGTGCCCAGTATTTACTAAAAATATTTAAGAATTTAGCTCAGAGTGTGATTAAAACTCCATAAAACTCAACTATTACTCCTTGTTTGGCTCAATCTTGCTTTCTTTTTTCCATTTTGAACCCCTTAAGCTTTAGGCTACTGTTTTACATTTTTAGCTGAAAAAAGTTTTACAGTCAGTACGGCTCTAAAACTGTGAGGCCAAAACAAACAGCCTTGAGCTCTATAGATCCGAGACTCTGAGGAGAGTTTTGAAAAACAGTAAGTCACATTATCCTCATTACTAGACTGGAGTGATGTGAAAACCTCCCACAACAATTGACATTTTACTTCCACCCAATCAAACTGCAAATAATAGAGTAAATAACAGATTTAAAATGAGTCATTGATGTTAAGATGCAAAAATACTCAATAACAGCTCAGAACTGAAGCTGCATTTATTTCAGCCATTTAGAACCAGTCGGCCTCTTCGATGAATGTGTCAAAACTGTGCCGCTTTCTAAAAGTGGCATCAGGCTGCATTTAAATAACAGACAAGACTTGATCTCAGTAGAGTGACTTCTAGGGTGGAAAGCACCTGAAGCAATCAGTAACTGGTTTAACAGATTATACCTTTGCCTGTTTTTCAGTGACAGATACACAACAAGCAGCTGATTTTACTGGAAAAAGTTCTTAAGAGAACTGAACTTACAATGAATTTATCAGGACTGAACTTAACGTTGCTTTTCCTCTGCTGGATGTGTGAACAGGAAACTGGTTGCTAACGAGTCATATGAGACATTAAGCGTCAGTGGTGTTATCAGCTTGTTTCGGCTGCCGCTGAGGGGAAAAAACTGTTTCACAATGCAGGTTCAAACCATGAAAAATTGCACTGTTGAAGGCAGCATGTGTTGTTATTCACACTTTAAAGATGCACATAGAATACACTCCATGACCAGTGCTTTAAGTGTCATGAACCAGTGTTGATGTTGCCTTATTCAGCAGCCAGAGGCCAAAACTCCACTAGAAACATGTTTACCAAGCGCTGCGAAACCCCTACTATCAGCTTGTTAGTTAAATGCCTGTTTTTACCACAAAATAATAAATTCCAAACAACTAAGAAACATCTGCAGAAGATAATATGTCAACACGAGTACACTGTCACACTGTAACAATGACCACAGGCAAAAATAAACCTGTATTTATTATATAGAGTTTGTTATCTGTTTACCTCATCGTCTGTTTCACCACAGATACTTTTTATAACTGTTAGCAACTGTAGCAGGTTCTGCTAAAGTAGATACTAAAGGATTATTATTCTGCATTGATTGAAAAATAGTTAAACTGTTTACTCGGAGTATGTTTGAGGTGGATTCCTGCAGGCAGAAATGAAGTGCTGTATTTTGCCACATGCATCATGTGTGCGTAGAAATGAGCCTAACATGCTGTTTACCTTTGTGACTTTGTTTTTTGACAATGACGTTGCAACCTCTGACCTTCTCTTTGCTACTTTCAGCAAAAAAACAGGATTCCTTACAAACAAGTGCCTCTGAGATGTTGAAGGACAAATTGTTCTGGCACTTTCAATGTGCCGCCACAGTTTTTGGACATCAAAAAGAAATAAAAAGACATTAAACAGTAACAGGTTAGCATCAAAATTAGAATTATTAATATGATAGATAGTGCTAGAGTATGTTGCTTATTCATGATAATCAGTTAATGGTATTTTCTTTTTCTTTAGAGCAGAAAAATCTTCAAATGATTGCAGCATGTTTTAGTGTGGAAGAAGAAAACACTGCAGGACTTTATGATTATAGAACAGTGATTGTTGATTTGCTGTTTTCCTCCTTAACAGGTAACGTTTACGACCAAATGACTGTTTTAGTTTCTTGTTTGACGAGAGAAAAAGATTTAGTCAGATAAGATTGAGCAACTGCGTTTATGATTCCACTCCTTGTCAGTTGTTGGGTGTGATGCACATTTGTGTTATTTACACACTGAAAGAAGATATTTATCTGGTTTCTAAATGTTATAAGAACAAAGATCTTTACTCAAGCATTTTCTGAGAAGTCTGGATCATGCGGACGTAGTCTGAGGTTCACAGAGGACGAACGGCTTATAAGCTCATGCTGTCTCTGACCTTTCTTTAACTGTTATCCTGCTGTATGACTTAAAAAAACAAAGCTCTTGTGTAATATTACTGTACAAATACGAGCAAACTGTGAAAACTGGAAGGGCTAAAAGCTAAACTGGACATGGCTGATAGAAGAAACAATAATCAGAATATTTTGTTAGGCCATTTGACAAAAGCATTTTTTCTCAGAGAAAAAAAACCCCATAAAATCTGTTGCCTTTGACTTTGAGTGTTGAGAGTTTTTTTTGTTTTTTTTTGTTTTTTTGCTAAAACCAGGCAGGTGACATTGCTGAGTGACACTGACATGTCCCCTCCTGACAGCGCTGAGGGCGTGTAGAGTCACACAGAGGTTACATTGGACTGTTCAACTGGCTCTGTGCAGACACTGCTGCCTTCTGTGACGCTGCCGTCTGGCCCTGAATATCCTTGGCTCAGTGTCAAAGTTAAAATTGATGGACTGTTTGTAACTGCTGCTGAAATGAAGTGCACTTTCCGTCCTTAAGCCTCTTTATATTTGTTATGGATTAGACACATTAGCGTGGATAATCCTTTTCATGTTTCAGCGATAAAGCATTCTTTACCTGCTGCAAGTTATCCACTCCTGCAATCCAATTTGAGATTAATCCCACAAACAATGAAAACATAAGATTCTCAATGCAGAGGTGCTTTATGTTTATCATGCAGAGATGCTGTATCTCTGTCAAAGCTGACTTGATGACGGAATCTCCAGATCTACAAACAGAAAAAACAAGATAAATACATCTTCTAAGTAGATGGATCACCACTCTCAAGTGTTTTTCAGAGCTGAATGAACCAGAGTGGAGTGGAAACCACAAAAAAATATGCAATACTCAAGTGGGATATGTCAAACTAATATGTTGCTCAGTCCTTGAAGCCCTATTTTCCACGATGAGAAATTTGTGCGGTGGTGATGAAGGTGTGTCACCTGTAGCTCATCCACCTGAAGTCGTTTTCTGCTGGAAACCTCACCGGTTGAGCATGTTCTGTGACTTTGAGTTGTCACATGAGTATCTTATGATGCTGAGGCCTGCATTCATCTTTATTTGGCTCCAAGGAAACAAAACATGTATTTCAGCTGTTGCATAAGGAGCAAATGCCTTTTTTCAACTGAAACACTTCTTCTGCTACAGTTTGAGCAATATAATAGATCCCCGCCATCTAATCGTTAAAGCGTGCCTGTTTTAGGATCGTGACTGCAATTTTATTGCACCTCCATTTATGGTTGCTGAGTATCTGAGTTATTATGTAAATGCGGTTTTAATAATATGTTGCGGCAATGTAAGTGATGTCTTCTTTTTCTGTAAATTGTAGAGTGAGGAAGTGGGTGAGCAAGAAGCCATGTTTCACACGAGGCTTTCACCAGAATGTAGAATATGTATTTGATGCCTCAGGTAAAATCTGTAAAATGTTTCTATTATTCTAAATAAATGGAACTTTCATGAGTGAAATTTAATGCATCAGATGCAGAATAACCACTTGGAATACATAAAAACTTATGAATTTTAGGAGAAACAGACTCATACTTTTAACATAAAAATGAACCGAAGTGAATGAATCATAAATGCTGAAGGGGAAATGATTCATTAATTTATTTTCAGCAGTACATGAATAAATACATGCAATATGTCCGAATGTATGAAATGTCGTTGCATGATTCATTTAGCCGACATGACATGATAAGAAAGAGAAGAAAAGAGAATTTTGAGGTAAACAAAGTAAAGGGAAGAAGAAAAAAATGCATCTATTGTTTAAAGACAATAGCTGCAAGAGTAACTGGAGACAAAAGCCACTCTCTGAATTCACCATTTAATTATATTCTAGCCTTTAATGCAATGAAATTCAATCACTTCACTACAGTTTGCTGTGCAATTTAGTGAATCTTGACTCCTATTTTAATTTATTCGGTAGCATTGTGCTTCTCTACTAACCAGTTAGCTAAATGGACATGCCATTCAGGGTTGAACAGTGATTTCAAACACAAACCACAAAGGCTGTAAATACACTTATATTTGATGCGGCTTGTCGGACCTGTGTGTGAGTTTAAAATGTAATGTCAGTGGTTATACAAATTCCTGCCGTCCTCCATGTGTGACGGTCACACGTTTTATGGTATATCATGATAACTCGTCACGTGTTTCAGATCTATTATCATAGGAAGACTTTTACATTTTTTAGTCACAAACCCAACACATCTCACAACTGGGCTTTCAGTCACGACAGAGGGGCTCAGTTCGGTGTGAGACCATCATGTTTAGTTGTAGTTGACTTAAAGCTGAGGTGGTCAAAGTTTTTTTCACATCATTCAACAAAAAACCTGTAATAACCTTCCTGCATTTCGTAATTTAAGTGGGGGAAAACTAGATGCCTGCACCTTATCTTGGATCTTGTATCTTGGATCTGTTTTCAGGCTTTAGAAAATGTAGCCTGTGATGGAGACTTCAGCCAATCAGGGGGCTTTTCACACAAGTCAGGTGAGAGAAAACAAACAGCAGCAAAATAATTGGTGGGAATAGGAGAAGGGATAAATAGAGGACTTCCACTCAGGAGAATGAGCCTCCAATCTTGTGCTATAAGTAAATGTTTGCACTTGCATACAGATTTACATCTACAGCAACTTTATAATTCAGTTTTGATTCTAATTACTTTCATTTTCAGTTGCTGTTCGGTTCGGTTTAGGTATCAAAACTGTTTACTAAGGTTGAGGAAAAGGTCACAGTCTGGGTTGAAATAGACCCTTTTTAGCTTGTTGGCCACATGGTAAAGAGATAAATTCTGCATTAAGCTTGTCGTTTGTCTTCCTGGTTTCCTGAATGATGAGTCCTCCATCTAAACAGAGCGACAGTGACAGTGTTGACACCGCTGCCTTTCTGTAATGCTCATAAAGCTTGAGGTGATCGACCAGTACTGTTGGTTTTCCGTTGAGGTTCGGCTGCCCAAAGAAATTCAAAAAAACTGTCTGAAATATTACAATTAGAAATTTTAGCCCAGTCATAAGTTATTTGAACTACAACTTTGCATCTTTTGCTTAAATGCTAAATTGAGTGTCCAACAAAAGTGGCCCAATTTAAGTGGCACTTCCATAAAACAGGGCAACAGATGGATTTGATGTGAATATTGTTTTTAATCAAAGCTATAGTTTGGCGTCACTTCAGGCATGTTGATGAGAACCCTTTAAATGAAAAATTAATGCTACTTTAGTTTGCAAACTTTGTAAAACTCCCACTAATCCCAAAAATATGTTAAACTGTGCTGTTCTTTTATATAATTTACATAATTTTATATAATTTATCATTATTTAGCACAATTTCCTGTTGAAGAAGTAATTTGCAACAAAGATAAGAAGAATTTAAAAGAAAAAACTGTTCAAAACGGTTTGTATCGATTTCAGCGCACTTGTATCTTTGTGTATGTGTTTATTCAGTTGTTATTGAAAAATTATAGGCTACTATAATAAATAAATATTGTATATTTACTTTAAGTTAATAATTCTGCTCCCCATTGTTTTTTTTAAAATGCCAGAGTAGCTGTGCAAGTTCAGTAATGTTTAAACTCAATGATGTACAGTCAAGCCTGAAATTATTCATTCTCCTGGCAAATTTTGACTTAATGTTACTTTTATTCAACCAACAAGTTTTTCCCTGATTGGAAATTGCACAGGCGTCTTCCAGAAGATAATTTCTGGCTTGACTGTATCTATAGCAACCTATAAAAAGCAGCAAGAGCAGCTCTGATTGGCTGGTAAATGTGGTACGATGCTGCATAGAAAGCAGCTTCCAGTTGGAACAACAGTCCTTGTTCAGTTTCACTAAAACTGTCACTATACTGAATCACGAAAAGGGAACTGATGATACCAAAGCAAAACACAAAAGGTTTGTGAGAAGGTTAGTGTTAAAGTAACATTATACACCATAAAGTGCACTATTAAAGGGAACCAATCAGAAGTGTAAGTCAAAAAATAGTTAATAAACACGCAAAAGCATGAAGATTCTCTAAAAGAGCATTTTTAAAAATGATAAAAGGTATAACACAAATTCAAAAATTCAAGATCACATAAAGGAACAGAAACCTGCTTTATGAACAAAAGCAGTGAGCTCAAATTGAATTAACTGAATTTGGCTGCTTTCACAGTAGAAAAGTTCATTTAAATTCACACTGTGAAGCCTTGAAATGTTCAAAACTTTGTGTTTTATTTTCTAACAGGGACTTTCCAAAACACTAGATACTGCTGTAATAATATATACTACAATACAGATATAAATATAATACTACTGTCTAGATTATTATGTCTAGACAGTGATGATTAAAATTATTTTAAGGAGATCGTACAGATCCCACTTGCAGCATTTTCTCCATATAGTAAATAAAGTTTTAACTAATCTGGCACCCAGTGTCCAGATTAATCAATGTCTTGTAACAGTGTTTGTAAGTGTGGACTAATGGAACCTCCTGATGTTAAATTGTTTAAACTAATAACTCTTGTTTTGTGGTTTCATTTAATCTGGTGCGGAATTTCTTTTATTTATTTTTTTAAAAAGTTGAAAAACAAAAGGAACTTTTTTTTTTTTAACCTGTTTTACTAATGTACAAGAAAACTAACTAATGACAAAACTGGCCAATAAAAAGAAATCTACATTGTAGTAATGTACTGACAATTTTACACACACACACACATACACAAAAATCAATAATGTTAATTTTGCTGATGTAAAAATTCCAAAGATCAAAGTACGTAGGCGGCCATTGCACTAACAAAGTGGTCGTGTGTGTCCGTTGTTGCTGAGAGTCACCTGCCTGGTTCACTGAGGCTGTGTGACACCTCCACACCTGATCTGCATGTTCCTAAACCTGCAAGTCGCATGATGAAGCATGTGAGAGACAAAGATGCTGTGTGACAAAGTCAGACTCCTGTGTCCTCCTCGCCGCTGCTCAGGTTATCTGGGAGTCACATCACCTTCAAGAGGGTACTGTAGTTTTCTTTCACCTACAAGCAGCCGACTGCTTGACGCGCTCATATCTCTGCGGCATCTGGCTGCGAGCGTCTTCTCTGTGCCTGCCAAGGGAGAGGAAATTCCTGTCTGGTTAGTCACCCTCCCCAGGTGGCTCTAGATGGATCAAATCAAAGAGAAAAACTGCTTGATTGACATTTTATTTTCTTAATCCATGCCAAAGCATTTAGGGCAAACAATTATTTTCATGGGGCTCTAAAGATCAGTTTCAAACAACTGGCTCACCTTTCATTCTGTCAGGGATTACAAACAGAAATCTATACTGCAAAGGAGGTAAATCATGAGAAGCACAATTGACTCTAATGAAATCTATCTTTTAGTGATGTGAAAAGGAAGCGATTATTTGATGCCATTTTACTTTTTGCTTAATTTTCCAGACACTGATATAAAATATTCAACGGCTTGTGTGTCGATGTTTGACTAAAACTATGCAGATGATGGAAAAGAAACACACAGTAAAGGAACATGAATCACTTTTTTCAGGCTCATTGTAAAAGTCCAGTAGTTACAATGCTTATTTTTGGTGCCCCGCTGTGAGGTGTCATTTACAGTGCTGAGAAGAACAATGCCGAAGTGAAGAAAAGGAAGACAATTGACCAGCTTTGTTTGTTTGAATAGCTGCGGTTAACTGATCTGTGTCTCACTTTCCTGCAGATTGACAGCAGCTCTTAATATCTGCAGCGGAATCATTCCAGAGCATACCACACCATGTGACAGAGGCATTGCTAAAATACTTGCTCCTGATAAGATCTGAAGCCTCCATACTGCTGCACTGTCACATGTTGAACCACTCAAGGGGCTGACATATTTTAGGACAACATTGTATCGTTTTTGCATCAACTGAGTCGTAATGATAAACATTTTATTGACAGCCGTTCATTCCACGTGTTGTGCAATTTGTTTCATAAAACTTTGTTTTTCTATATGCACTGTACATGGGGTGATATTCAACCTGCTGCATTCATTTTCATTAGCAGCGCTTCTTGCTTGCCTCAGGGTGTTTCACCTGGATGAATGTTTCCTCTGACAGGGCTTTACATATGACCTTGTGACGGAGCCACATTCTTCTTTTATGCTCCCCTGCTGCCTGATGGAGAACTCTGTGTATCAGAAGCTGTAACAGGGTTTCCATCATCCGAGGGCAAAATGATCCCTAATGTTGCCTTTCAACTGCTTGTCAAGGATAGTTTGCTACTGACTGTTATGACATATTAAAAACGACGTCCGACAGAAAACAACAAAAGGCTGTGCACACAGCAAAATTAACACCACTGTACACAGGAACAGTTCACTGGCTTGGTTTTGCTCATTTACTGAAGACCTCTGAAATCATGATTATGTTATTTGATCCCACAGACAACCAACAACTGAGCCAAGACAGAAATCTTCTATTTTTGCATATTTCTCACACTTAAATGTTCCAGATCACCAGTTAATATTTTTATTTATTTAATATTAGACAGAGATAACCCACAAAACACAAAATGGAATTTTTAAACAATGGTGTATTAAAGATTTATTGAAAATCTGTATCACCCCTGAGAAAAAGTAATTGCCCCTCTGGACCTAATAACTGGTTGGGCCACTTTAGATGGTTTTTGATCATGAACTGCACTTTGAAGGTCTTGCCACAGCATCTCAATATGATTCCGGTCTGGACTTTGACTCGGCCACTCCAAAAACCTTCATTTTGTTCTTTTTGAGTCACTCAGATTTGGACTTCCTTGTGTGCTTTGGATCTTTGTCTTGCTCCATAACCCATTTATGCTCGAGCTTTAAGTCTTGAACTGATGGTGGATATTCTCCAGGATTTTCTGATAGAGAGCAGAATTCATGGCTCCATTATTTATGACAAGTCATTGAGGTTCTTTGGAATCAAAGCAGCCCCAAACCATCACACTACCACCACCAAGTTTCACTGTTGGTATGATGTTCTCCTTGTGGTATTCAGTATTGGCTTTACACCAGATGTAATGGGACCCAAGTCCTCCAAAAAGTTCCGTCTTTGACATCAGTCCACAGGATGTTATCCCAAAAGTCCAAATGCCAGATGAACTTTTATGTTCTTTCTGGTCAGTAGTGGTTTGCGCCTTGCAACTCCCTAATAGCTGCCATTTTGGCCCAGTGTCTTCCTTATTGTGGAATCATACAGACAGACCTTAACTGAGGCAGCTGAAGCATGCAGATTTTTTGATGTTTGTCTGGGTTCTTTTGTGACTCCTGGATTAGATATCGCTGTTCCATGTTTTCTCCATTTGTGGATCATGTCTCTCACTGTGGTTTGCTGGTGGTCCAGAGCCATAACAATGGCTTTGTAACCCTTTCCAGACTGATAAATGTCAATGACTTGGTTTCACATTGGTTTTTGAATATCTTTAGAAAGTGGCATCATGTGCTGCTTTTCGAGACCCTTTAGCTACTTCACAATGCCAGACAGGTTATATTTAGTGATGTTAAGGTTCAACAAGCCTGGCAGTGATCATATGTGAGTGTGGCTGGTGAGACTGAACCCAACTGCGAAATGAATTTGATCATTTGGTAGACTGGTAGCTAATGGGGGCAATTACTTTTTCACACAGAACAAGGTGGGTCTGAACGGCATTTTTCCTTCAAAAAATGAAATCATTATTTAAAAACTGTCTTTTGTGTTTTCTTGAGTTATCTTTGTCATACATTAAAATTAGTTTGATGATCTGAAACATTTACGGGGACTTTACTTACTGACATGCATCAGTCAGCCACAACACTAAAACTACCTGCCTCACGTTGTGCAAGTTTAGGTACCAAAAGGACAAGATGTTATCTGACTGACGTGACTCATGAAGTTCAGATGATTTTCAATAAATCACACAGCGCTAACGAGACACTGCATGACAAACACTCCATGCATGTCAGGTATACAGGATTTACCGAATTCTCTTTTTGATGACAAATGTAATATGTTTTTACTGTAACACTGAGTCGTTCCAAAGTTATTCAAATGTTCTCAATTACATAAAAAGAGAAATAGCATTATTTTGAATCTGCATCCATGTCAGTACCTCATGTTATATTCAATTGAATTCGTCTTTATTCCACATCAAGAATATCGATATGCTCCTCTCAAATTTGCATTGCCACCATTGTAGCGTTCCTACCAGTTCAACGTGACACAAGAGAATTTAGAGGGCTTTGATGTAAGATTTTTAGTCATTGTACTTAAAGGTCACTGGTGTGCAACTAAAATACACCAGGCACTGTAGTGCAACATAACACTGTGCAAGAATCCCCAAAACACAAAAGCATAACTCAGTCTGCCCTGACATCACACATTCAAGCAAAAGATTTCCAACAAATATTTTTTAACCACTTAATTAGGGACATCTGCACTGATAGAGTCTGAGATATTAAAGTTTAGTTGGTATGTACAGATGATCAAACTCTTGAACACACCCTGTAAAATTATCAGAGAAAAAAATCTCAATTCACGCAGTGTTACATAACGTGCCGAAGAAGGAAACCTGATATAATCTAGAATGTTCTTTGTGTCACTCAAATGCGACACAACCCCCGAGCTGACATGATGACGAATCCTCAAGCTGGAATCTCTTCTGTTAGGTAATTGGTGATAATCAGAATGAGAAGTACACAAATAACAATCTGCCATGTGAGAGACCAAGAGGAAAGTCGCGTGTTCCTTCACTGTTGTACAAAGTTTGGGCTCGAAACACTCTCGTGTACATTGAACTGACAGAACAGTCAACAGTGGTTTAGATGTGGCTAAAGATAAGAGAGTTTCAGTGTAATGTGACCAACACACTGCACCAAGGACTTTGCAACTATGGTGAACTTCTTAACTGCTTTGCACCTCCAAACTGTAAAAGATATCAAAGCAAGGCCCTTTACTCTCATCTGCTCCAGCAGTTAGCAACAGTGTAGCAATGGTTTCAGAATAAAGATGGAAACACTCATGCTTACTAGCTTACTTAGCTTTGTATCAAGGTGGAAAAACAAACTCAGCTGGTTCATGTCTGAATGTTTGGGATTGCTGACTAAAGTGAAATCTGCGTGTGGATTTGTGGGGAAAACATTGGTAAAATGGGTTGAAAATGGTCGTCGACACATTTGATAACGATGATGATGACGGCTGTGCATTAGTGTGATGTGGAAAAACAATAGAAGAGCTGCCTCAGGTGACTGCATATGTCAACACAGGGTGTGATCAGACTCAACAAGAACAGTCAGTCGACAATTACAGAGAGGGGGATGTCATAACAAGGCTGACTTAGGCCTTGTCCACATGTAGCCGAGTATCTCACAAAACGAAGATATTTTTCTATGATTTGGCCTGTCATCCACACGAAAACGAAGATTTATGGCATTAAAATGATTCTTTTAAAAACCTCCGACCAAAGTGAAGATTTACAAGTTCTCCGTTTATGCGTCTGCAAGTGGACATCAATAACCGGAGTTTTGCGTTTCGAAACGTCACTGCCTTCGACAAAATATGTTCTTGTGTCACATCTGCGACCTGTGTTTACATTCAGAAACAGTATGGATGCCCTTACAAGGTTTTTGGTGCTGTTTCTTGTACAGGCTCTTTTTTCTTGCTTGTTTTTACAAGCCCAGATTCTGCTTCACATTCAACAACACAGGCGAAGGACGACGTTAAGGACAGCTATTTTCCATCACTTTGCCATTCCACGTCCGAGAGACGGAAGCTTACTCTGATTGGATAGGATTTGGGGAACTGCTGCCACCTAAAGGTCTGGCATGCTTATGAATGTGCTTAAAAACGCACTTATGCGGTTAGGTGTGGATTAATTTTTTTCTAAAAACGAGGTGGTGTGAACGTTAGTTTTTTTCTAGACGGAGGGGGCAGGATATTTGGATTTACAAAAACCCGGCTACGTGTGGACAAGGTCTTAATTAGAAAGATGAACGCACAAATGAGAGTTCAGTGCTGCAAAACCCAGAGTTACTGCTCTACACAGGGGAGCGTGCCTATGGTCCCACAGCCCTATGTTCCCACATTTCTAAGATTTTTTTTTCAAAATTAGGCCCTATGTTCCCACAGTTCCCTCATTTCTACCCCTGGTAGTTAGGGGTTCGCAACTCAGTCCTGCGGCTGGTGATTTGAAAGAGAGAGGCAGCTTCCAAACTCTCTTGAGCTCAACACCGCTACTCCAACATGGGGTTGCTGTGGAGTGACAAAACCTCATACCGAAATTAAACTCACCTCCATGAGACCAACGTGTCACAATGCAAAAACGCCGGTTTCCCTATTTACATGCAATCGCTAAACCAGGCTTTTAAAAAATCTCTAACTTTGGTTAGAGTTTTTAAAAATAATCATTTTTTGGCTCCACTTGTCTCCTAACAGGGAAGGTTCACTCACTGCAAATCAATAGAAAGTTGTTCTGAGTGATCACCTCCGATCACCTCCGAGTGATGAGACATTTCTATCCTGATGGGAGTGGCCTCTTTCAGAATGATTCCCATCCAAAGGGCATGATGGGTCACTGAAAGGTTCATGTGCTATCATGTGCTATGGCCTTTGCACTGAGCAGATTTCAACCCTGCTGAACACCTATGTCAAATTTCTCTCCACCATCATCCCCAAAACACCAAATGAGGGAATATCTTTTTAGTTTCACCCCTCCAGCAGCGTTCCAGAGACTTTTACAGTCAATGCCAAGGAGCACTGGAGTGGTTTTGGTGGCACCTAATGGCCCAACACCTTACTAAGACACTTTATGTTGGTTTTTCCTCTCATTTTTAACCTCTTTGCATGCTGCCAAGAGAAGAACTCTAGTAACAGGTATCTGATTCACAGAGAAATACTGCTGCAGCTTCTCATCACAATCCTACACGCCTAATTTCAGGACACCAGTCTTGTGTAATCCTGACTGACAGGTGTGTTCACCTAACACCAGTTTAATGCTTTCCAAGAGCACAGCTACCACTCAGAAATCATTTCCAATGCAGGACCAAGTGAGCAGCTGTACCTCAGCTGCACTTACAGATGCGGAACGTCTTTACTGTTACATAGCGGCCTAATGTTTGCTGTGTTTTGACTAAGCTGACCCCCTGGGAAATGTGTACATTTGGTAACAATGGCTCCAGGTCATGCCGTCACCACACATATCAAGTTATTCCTCATCAAATGACCGGCTTGCATCTTTTCAGTCATGCATACAGTTACACGCAGATTACATTATTTCCTGCTGCCTGTTCTGGGAGCAATGTCACCTGCTCCAGCAGCAAGAGCAGCAAGATGAGGAGGAGTTTACCCCTTAACAGGTAGAATGAGTCTACGCCTTGCTTGTGGGTGGTGCAGCAAGTCACACCCCGGAGCTGAATGTATGTATAAATAGATGGGGACACAGAGCTGGAAGCCACAGCAGAGTCTGGGTCCAGCTGAGGAGCGATCAGAGCATCATCAGGAGAAAGGCATCAACATGGGGAACTGCTGTGAGAGGGCAGGTAATTTCTTTGGACCGCAGAAGAACACCAATGTGCGTGTCAGTCTGCCGGCCGTCTGCTTCGTCTGGCAGATTGCTATGATCATTCTGTTTGGAGTTTTCATCCGCTATGATGACGAGTCAGACGTCCGACTCTGGATAAAGCACAAAATTGAATTCAACATCACAAGTGATATTGAAAATGACTTCTACTTCAGATACCCAAGTAAGTATAACAACAGCCTGCCTCTAATAGTCTTATAAAAGCTACATATTTAAATGCAGGTGTTACTGTGTATTTCAGACAATACAGACTGCTGTTAGTCATTGAATAACTATCATACTTTTGTACTTGGTCAGTGAGACGTCTGGTGTTTTTCCACTAATGGCAAATGAGTGATTCTGCATGACTAGTCAATACAGCTGCAGTTTTTTAGAACTAAACTAGAATCCCCACCCCCCACCCCCGTTTATGTCTTCGACTCCTTTTCAATGCTAGAAGATTACCGTGTTTCAAAATTATATTTGCTGAGAAGTCATGGGTCATAAAAACAACATGAATAATGATGTAAGGAGGCTTTTTTTCCAACTTCAAACCAGATTGTGACAGTGGAAAAGCAAATTTAAGATAATGACTTCAAAAAGCTCCTATAAAACATCCTATAAAAGGATGTCGCTTTTTGTTGTATCCAACAATAAAATATCACAACATCAAAATGCAAAAGGCAGATTTTTCCAGACTTGCATTTGACAATCTGACAGCAACTGTCCATCTAATATGTTCATCACAACTGCAAAGCTCCTTTTTGAGTTTTTAATCTGATAAAATCTCAACATACTAGATTCAGTGAAAGCACAGATCCATAATTAACAAGAAGCAAAAATTGCAGTCTGTGAATGTGAAACAGAAAATAAAAATGCAACAAGGATTTTTTTGTGTAGAGTTTTTTTTCCAAATGTAACTCAATGCATACCAATAAACCTGGACATTAACAACACAGTGGTTTCATTCCCACCTGTCCAGGCTTCCAGGATGTCCACGTCATGATCTTTGTTGGGTTCGGCTTCCTCATGACCTTCCTGAAACGCTACAGCTTCGGCGGTGTGGGCTTCAACTTCCTGATTGCCGCCTTCGGTCTGCAGTGGGCTCTTCTTATGCAGGGCTGGTTCCACTCCCTCGACCTCACGACAGGAAAAATCTCCATCGGAGTCGAGAGGTAAGTGTCCTCCCTGCTGCTGTGGTGTGGTGTGTAAAAATGAAGCCACATCTATTGGCCCTATCAAGGATCTTTGAAGGCTGACAGCAAGATTTGACTGACATGTTTTGTTACTTTCTTTGTTCCTCGTAGTCTGATCAATGCAGACTTCTGCTGCGCCGGCTCTCTGATCGCCTTTGGTGCCCTCCTGGGGAAAGTCAGTCCTGTCCAGCTGATGGTCGTCACCTTGTTCGGCATCACGCTCTTTGCTGTAGAGGAGTACATCATCCTCTCCCTCCTTCATGTGAGTCTTAACAACCATAATCAACCCACAGGGACACAAATTATTGTCCGAACACTTAGAATATACCTTCAAACATTGCAACATTTGCATTCTGTGCTGCTGCTGTCATCTATTAACAACAGTGAAATGTTTCCACAGTGCAGAGATGCTGGTGGCTCCATGGTCATTCATGCATTCGGAGGGTACTATGGGTTGGCCATCTCCTGGGTGCTCTACCGACCAAACCTACACCTAAGTAAACGGCTCAACGGCTCTGTCTACCACTCTGATGTGTTTGCCATGATCGGTGAGTAATCTAAAATTTATATTTTACACTTCAACACTTTTTAACCTCTGTGTTTTTTTGAGCAAATCTGCTGTTTTATTTCGATTTATCACAGCAGTGGTTTGGGTGACTCTCTCCTCCCAGGCACACTGTTCCTGTGGATGTTCTGGCCCAGTTTCAACTCGGCCATCACGGACCACGGCGACGGACAGCACAGAGCAGCCATCAACACTTACCTTGCCCTTGCCTCCTCCGTTCTCACCACGGTGGCCATCTCCAGCATGTCTCAGAAGAAAGGAAAACTGGACATGGTAAAGCTGCATTCCTTAAAAACACACAAAAGAAGAAGCACACAGAAGCTCAATAACTCTACAATCAGTAACGGTTTCTCAAGGCTGACGTGTTGTTTTACCTGACAGGTGCACATCCAGAACGCCACTCTGGCAGGTGGTGTTGCCATGGGAACAGCAGCAGAGTTCATGATCACTCCTTACGGTTCCCTCATTGTGGGTTTCTGCTGTGGCATCATCTCCACCTTTGGCTACCTGTTTGTCACGGTGAGCCTGCAGTTGTCACTTCCTTGCTTTCTGAACGGAGAGAATTCTGTGCCTTGGTGTCATTGTAGTGTCATAAGAAAACGCAGCCTTGTGTTGTCTTACAGGATTGTCAGAGCAATGGTGACTCATTTTATGAGCATTCACTAAATGCTTCCAATAAAACTAGCAATGCGAAAACTGACACCAGGTGTTGCGACACACCCCAAGTTGGCAAAATTCATGGCAGCCTTCATTTTGCTAGTGGAGGAAGAGCAAATTAAAATGGATTTTGCAATGAGATAGTTCACATTCGTTCAAACAACAAAATCTGAAAAGGGCAAACAGCACCTTTAAAACCATAGCTATGGTCCTGATTACAGATCATTAATTAACGTACAACTATTTATTGCTCTCAGCCCTTTTTCGAGAAATATCTCAAGCTCCAGGATACATGTGGAGTCCACAACCTTCATGCACTTCCAGGGATGCTTGGTGGCTTCATCGGTGCCATCGTTGCTGCAGCAGCCACTGAAGAGGTCTACAGCAGAGAGGGGTGAGTGACTCAAACACACATGTAACTTTAAATTCTTACTCAACACAGAGAATTAAAAAACCCTCACTGACATGAAAGGACTAACCCAAGCTTTGTCATTATGAAATTATTCAGACTAGCCTCTGTGGTTGCAATCATTCGCAAAGACTTTTCTTTCTGAGTGCACTGGTCTTGCAAGGTGCTGTATCAAAATGTCATTTATAATTGTTTGTTTTTTTGTTTCTTAGGCTCATAAGCGTATTTGACTTCACGGGCAGCTTCGCAAACAGATCAGTAGGAACGCAGGGAGGTTTCCAGGCAGCTGGCACATGTGTGTCCATTGCTTTTGGACTCGTTGGAGGAACCATAGTTGGTGAGTTTGAAATATGTGTTGTGTGACACCAGCTGTAATTACTCAGTCAGTTCAATGGATTCTTGTGGTGATCACCCTATTTATAGAACACTTTGCAGTATATTTTACAGTGTTGTTTTATATGCATTATTTATAGGAAACATAATCCAACAGAATATTAAGAAAAAATAATCAGCGTCATAGAATGATAGTCTGTGTTTCTTTGACTCACAGTTAAAAGCTTTTGACCTGATGTCACCTGTTTCTGAGATTTTTACAATAAGGCTGCAGTTATGTGACTCTTTTTTTGTGGTGGTTTTTTGTAAAACAGGTTTAACAAAAACAGTTGCATCATGTACAACTAAGGAAGCCTTACTTAAAGCCTGTTTGTTCTCTCTTCAAAGGTTTCATCCTGAGGTTCCCCATCTGGGGCGATCCTGCTGATGACAACTGCTATGATGATGAAGTGTACTGGGAGGTAAATAAAAAAATATTTCTACCCTTAAATATTATACTTTCCTTTTGACTTCTCAGTCTGAAATCAGATATTAGTGCATTTCCAGTTCATAATCTGACTCCATGTGTCGGTTTTTCAGGTCCCTGAGGATGAGGAGACTCTTCCTCCTGTTCTGGAGTACAACAACCACATGATCCACAAGCACCAAGACATGTGAGCACATCTACATTTCCAACTATCCCCATCGTTTTCTCCTTTGCATGTACTTCTCCTTAACTGTGACCTTTTTTTCTTTTTTTTCAACAGATCTGAGTCAAACTTCTCCGTGGAGCAAAGTTAAAGTGGGAAACCAAACACCTCCGATGTTGATTGTGAACTTGGTGCAGCTGTGAAACATCAGTAATTTATGAAGGAGCGTCAGAAATGAGCAATTCTATGAGAAAGGAGTGTTTTTGACATGTAGATCCACTGCCACACCTGTTTACACCTGATACATGTGTGGCACTAATTGATTAAATAAGATGAATTAATGTTACAATGACGCTGCATGAAATTGAAACCCAATGCCTTATTTCCTACAATGTTTAGCGTTATGTGACAACTTATATAAATAAAATTTAATTGAATTGAATTATTTATGGAAAAACTATTCTGAATCAAAACTTGTATCACTCCTGAAGGAAACTTTAAACTGCTAAATTAAACTTAGTTTCTCTTTCATTTTTCAAGCAGCATCATAAGTTTTGATAAGTAAAATGCCAGGCACTGAATCCAACCTGTGTAACGAGAAGTCAAAGAAAACATGTTTATTTAGTGTGAGTTGAGTTATAATGTGCAGTAGAACAAAAGCTGTTTTTATGAGTTCAAAAATGCATTATTGTCTACATAAGTAGGGGCAAATCCTACTTTCTGAGGACTACAAATATAATTATGACTTCTGAAATGTAATGCCTTTTGATTATAGAATATTATCATTGATACTGTTTGTTGTTTTATTGCTTTCTAATGAAGATTCTGTTGAAAAACAGTACATTGTGTTTTGCAGCCATAAATGATGTAGGAATCAAAGACAGTTGTGCTGCTGATACTGCAGTTTTTGTAATTGTATATCTTATTTTGTTATGTACAGGCCTTTGTAAGCTGTACTGTATGTACATATGATCCCTCCTTTTATCATGCACTATTTGTTTGTTGCATAATTTACCTATTCTTACTGTGGAAGTTATGAGTAACTATGGCAACTAATTTGATTGCTGTAGTGATGAATGTTGCCTCCAATACACTATATATAGATATATATATTATATATGACATTTTTCTTAGATGTATTTTTGACATATTGTAGTTTCAGATGTAAACATCACTGAATCACATTTAACTGGAATTTGAAAAATTAAAGTTATATTGTATTTATTGCTGTGTCTTTATGCTCGACTGTTGCTCAGATTTTTACACAAGCAATCTCTGTGTCGTAGTTAAACAATTAAAATACTCTTTAATAAGCATGCAACTTGAATAACTACAATTAGTGACACAAGAAGTTTCCTAGGTGCATTAAAAGCAGCTTAAAAAAATGAACAAAGTGCATAAACATCTTTAGATGTTATACATAATTGCTACTTTTCCCTAATGAGTTAATTAAAATATAAGAAATTGATGAAAACAAAATAATAATTATGATAATAATAACAACAACAACAAAAACAAGAACTTTCAAAATCCAAGATAGAAAGTGCTTCACACGGCAGCAAATTCAAGTGATAAAATCTGAATTTAAAAAACAAGACATAGTACATAAAAACAAACACAGTGTCAGAAAACGTAAAAGGATTATTGAAAGAAATGAGAGATATTTCAGAGGAAGGTAAAACTCAAATGAAATCAGATAACACTCTCTAATAAAAGTGTGTTTTCATAAGAGAATTAAAGAGGTTACTGACTCAGCTGACCTGATTTCCTGGGGCGGATCATTCCTGAGAGTCAGGGCCTTGACTGCAAACTGCAGCTTTGGCACTCTGGTCTCTCATATTACATATGATACTAGAAGGTCAGAGATGTAGCTGGGGGGGGGGGGCACGAAAGGCTTTTAAAGTAATCAGTAGAATCTTAAAATCTAAAACTTACTGGTAATCAGTGTGAAGAGACTAAAAACAGAAGTGATGCCATCATGTCTGCTGGTTCTGGCAACTGAGTTCTGTACACTTGATCAATAGCTTTGTGGTCTAGGCAGGTAAAAAGGTTGTCGTAATAATCCATGTAAAAATGTAACGAAAATGGTCTTTGAGATAGACTTTATTTTTGAAATATTCAAGGATTGTTTGGGGGGGGTTTGTCCAACCAGACCTCAAGATTCAACCTGACAAAGGAAATTCTCATACACTTGACAGCTGATGACGGAGCTGAGGTTGTTTTCAGGGTGTAAGATCAGGTCAGTGCAATTTATCCCTGCTGCATGATTGCCATCACACTCTTTAACCATGTGTCATGTATCACTGACTATATCAAGTATGTCGGACTTGTACAGTCAGTAAACGCTTCAACCAACAAACCTCAAAAACACCTTTAATTGACTGTATGCCAAAAGCTTAGAGGCCTCTACGTTCTGTACCTGTTGTCCTTAGCATAATCCAGTCTGTTACTTCCACTTTTTCACCACTGTGTCTGTATCTGATGAAAGATAAGTTCAACAGTGTCAGACAACAAAGACAACCGAGCTGTCAGATCTCCGCAAGAGAGCACCACAAACATGCAGGCACATTTTAGATTCCTTCCATGTAGATGCAGATAATAGATTTTAAAATGTAGGGAGGGCCTCAAATTACTTCCTCGACACAAATGAAATGAATAATTACAGTACGTGAGAGCAGGCGAGTGAGAGCCATGGACAGGAAAGTGTCTATGGTTTTATATTTCTAATTTATGAGCTTTGGACTTGTGCATGTTTGCTTTCTTTCCCAGTGAGGTATGATCATGTGACAATTATTCATGCAAATTTCCTGTTCAGGAACAATCGTCCATTGTAGGTCAGACTTCTTTTAATTCCCTCGTTGAAACATATTTTTATGTCAGAGCATTTCCTTATTTTTTTTAAATTTGAGTTTTAATTTACTTTCAAATGTCACTTGTTTCTTTAAAAATGTACCAACCTTTCCACCTGCTTTATCTTTTTTACTTTACCTTTTAAAGTCCAATAATTTTATGACTGGGCTGTTACTTATTATTTATTATTAAGCAAATGAGAATTGTAGAATAGACGTCATTAGTGAAGATCAACACGGTTTCATCATGGTTAACATTATTGACCGAGTAAGGTAAAGAAACAGATAATAGAGCAAGCAGAGCCATCCTACCAGGCTTGTTTTTCATGGCTGCTGTCCAAAAACAATCAAGTGACTGTTTTCATTGATAAATTGAACCCAGGAATGCAGCAAGACAGAGACTCAGCAGGGAAGTGCTAATTAGTCATGTCAGAAAGTAAGCGACTCACAAATCTGACCACAGCTGGTGAGTGTCTCATCAATGTGGCAGCTCCTCCTGATGCTGCAGCATAAACGGGGAAGATTACTGCTCTAATCATGGGCAAATAAAGCATCCAAATTGCAGCTTTGGCCATGTGGAAAACAATCCAAACTGCTGCCAGCACAATAAGAAAAACAGTCAAAAGTCTTTCCCCGATTATGGCAAAAAAACATCAGCTATTTGTGTAGGAACAGCAGTTACAATTTTCTGCATCAAGGCAGATCTGGAGAGACTCAATGAGCACATCAACCGGAAAATAGTCCAGAGAGAAAGCCAGTATAATGGCGACCACATGTGGTGAGTATAAGCTACTGTGACAGGAAACACTGCTGTTATCAATAAAAAAAAATGCTGGATGTTGTTAGTGTGTGATCTGTGTCTTTTGTTCAAAGCAGAAGCAATTCATAATTTACATGAACTTCTGGGTGAGATGTTGACGTCTTGAACTTCTCTGATTCTACTTTGGCTGCAACAGTAGCTGTAGAAGTATTTGGATACTTTACTTAAATAACAGTAACAACACCAGACTGTGGAAAATACTCCACTACAAGTAAAAGTGTAAAATTCCTACATTCAAAACATTACTGAAGTAAAAGTATGTAAATATTATCAACTTAAAGTAACAAAATGGTGCAATAAAATGGACAATGTCAGTGTTTCACTATTATATATGTTGTGTTTGGATTAATATCAATCAATATATGACAGTGATTATTTATTTTACTACTTTATAAACTGTCTAGTTTGATCTACAGTGAAGCATCATATTCTATAGGATCATACACCGATCAGGCACAACGTTGATCACTGACAGGTGAAGCGAATGACTTTGAACATATTGGTACTATGTGGTGGAAAACCTTTGATTTTGACATCCATGTTGATGAGACTTAGACACCCAAATAAACATTGTCCTACAACAAGCACACTCCCTCATGTAAATTTAAATCCCAGATGTCACTGGTCTACCCCTGCAGGAAAATGCACCCCACCACGTGGAAAAAACATCAAACAATCAGGAACATGTTGAGGAACATGACAATGGCCCAACATGTTGATTTGACCTCCAAACTTCCTACACCCCATTGTGATCAAGCATCAACAGGATGCAGTGGAACAAGTTTGATTGACAGAGGACCCACTGCACAAGCCAGAGTACCTAACAGATCCACTGTCAACATCCTGGTTCCAGACCCCATAGGACACCCTGAGAGGTCCTCTTGTCAATGGTTCAGACCAACACAATATTAGGCAGGTGATCATAATGTTACGTCTGATTGATGTATGTGTGTGTGGATAAATTTACTATGCAATAACATACATAAGTAACATGTATGCATGTGTATGTGCTTGTGTGCCTACAGGAGTTTGAGCTGGACATAGTAGCGGTAGTCAATGACACAGTTGGGACGATGTTGAGCTGCGCCTATGAAGACCCTCAGTGTGAAATTGGACTGATTGCTGGTATGTGTGTTTACAAAGTGAAAACATTTTAGTTAGTCCTCACTTGAGTCTTGTCTTTACACACAAGCCACAGAGTTTGGCAAGCAATTTGCATTTTGAATTTTGTGTTTTTGTAGTACGTCCTATCTTCATTTAGAGTGTAAATTCCACTTTTATTTATTCACCTGTAATGTTTCATCCTGTTCATAGATCACCTGTAATATGTGGACTTCTTAGATTGTTATATTTATTCAGTCTCTAGATTTAGATTTTATATTTACTACTTACTAACTCTGCTGCTATCTTGTTGTCTAACTAACTTTTCGTGAGTACTATAAGTTTCAGTTACCAAGACAAATTGCTTGTGTGTATGAGCTCACTTCGCAATAAAGCTTTTTCTGATTCTGACTCTGAATACCTGCCGCATTGTAGGACCTGAGAGGTCCTCTTGTCCATGTCCAATGGTTCAGAGCATTTTTGAACACATAAGGGGGACCAACACAGTATTAGGCAGGTGGTCATCGTGATGTTATGCGTGATCGGTGTTTGGCCCTGTAAGAAACCTTGTCATTTGCTGAGACAAACCAATATTTTTTCAGCTATGTGGCAATGAATGTCCAAGGGTTGTTAAATAGTTCATTAGAACCCATAAAAGAACATGAACTTCATTAAATTCATCAGAAAAGTCTAATTCAGAATCGCCAAACATGCACAATCATGGTTTTCAGTAGACAGGAAAGGCAGCAAAAATTGTAACCTGAAAAGTCCCTAAAGCTGTCATACAAATGTAGAGAAAGATTTTTATTTCTGAGATGTGGTGAAGTTGAAGCATAAAGTTGCACAAAATGGAAAAACTCAATTAAAGTCCGTACGACTTTGCTTTCTATTAAAGTGCAGCACGTGAGTGAATTTACTCTTCAGCCCTCTGCAGGAATGAATTTCGAGACTCGTCCCATCCCTGCTCAGACATTCGTGATAAATCTTTTGTAGCTCGTTTCGACTTTGCTGTCGTACTTCATGAGATCTGCTGATATGAGTCGTTGTAGTTGTGGCACCGTGACAGTCGGGCTAATTATCGGTTTACAGTGAAGCTGAGTCAGAGGATTTTGAAATGAACGGGGTGAGGCCTCAGGGGTGACACTCCTGTTCCTGAAACCAACACAGCTCACCTTTTCTTAAAACATTGATGGCATTGTTTAGAAACACGTGAATTAGAAGTAAAACCATAGTCTTTAAACTTTATTTTGGGCCAAATAATAACATTGAGTGTCAGAAATGAACAGAGCAGTGAGTCTGAAATGTAAGTGGATTCTAGGCTGTGGTATAATAATACCTTGTTGTTTAATGGACATAGAGTAATAATTATAAACACATACAATTTCTATATTTGCTATTACATACTATAATAAAGTTCATATGTGTAGCACTCTTCATAACTAATAATCCAAAGTCCTTTACCTCCAAACAAGAAAGAATAAAAATAATAAAGTAAGGCAGAAACCAGCTTTACAACCAGCACCACAGATTAGTTTGATTCCTTTTCTTACTTTTTGTTTCCATCATTTATCATAATAAGATAACAGATTTATCATTCTATCTATTTGTCTGTCAGTGTTTGGGTGCTTAGCATTATAAAGATCCAAGTGTTTTCATTCTGTTTCTCGATCATAATGTCTTTCTTTCTCCACAAGGTGGAGCTCTGAGGTAATAAATACTGCTGAATGCAGGGTCTATTGATATCTCTGGCTCTCCAACTCGTGCTCTGGAAGGTGCTCTGGAAGAGGGTGAAGATAAGTATTTGATTAGGTGTTAAATGGCCTCGATAAATCTTTAGATAAAATAAAGCCAGTGTTTTGATTTCTTTTGTGTGGAGGCCCGACAGCTCCAGATGAGGTCCAGCTGTTTTTGTATATCATGAGGACTCCTGATTTGATAGATGCATTTGCATAAATATAGACTTTTTTTAAAAAATGATTTTGATGTTTTTGACACATTATCAGCACAACCCTAATTACTGCCTGTCATGTGGAGATACACTGATCAGACATAACATTATGACCACCTGCCTAATATTGTGCTGTTCCCCCTTATGTGGTCAAAAATGTTCTGAACTATTGGACATGGACAAGAGGACCTCTCAGGGTGTCCTATGGGGTCTGGAACCAGGATGTTGGCACTGGATCCTTTGGGTACTCTGGCTTGTGCAGTGGGGCCTCTGTCAGTCAAACTTGTTCCACTGCATCCTGTTGATGTTTGATCACAATGGGGTGTAGGAAGTTTGGAGGTGAAATGTTGGGCCACTGTTGCTGTCCCAGTGACATTTGGGATTTCCATTTGTATGAGGGAGTGTGCTTGTTGAGGGACAATGTCTATTTGGGGTCTAAGTCTCATCAACATGGATGTTAAAATCCAATGTTTTCCAGCAGAACAGCACATAGTACCAGTATGATCAATGTTATTCACTTCACCTGTCAGTGGTCATGATGTTGTGGCTGATCAGTGTGATCAATACTAAAAAAGTAAAATGTGTACGTTTTCCAAATTTTCCTTGATTTGCCTTGGATCAGAAAGATAGGGTTTTTTGAAAAATGCACAAGTGACAACTGGAATTAAAGCTTTAAAAGTTAGATTTTTTATTGAATTAATTCTTCTGTTTATGTACAATTTCTGACAGTTAACAGTTCAGTTTCGCACCAACTGACACTTTAATTCTTATAACTCTGATGACTTAAGGACCATCCCACAGCATCAGGTTTAACTGCTGCTGACATCCCACCAGTCAGCAAAACTGATCCTTGACTGAACCTTGAATTATCTCCATCTGTGTCTCTGCAGTCAGTAGCTTCACTCTGACTTAAGTTGTGTGTCTGCAGAGGCAGAGATTGTTAAGTGGGCTTCCTGAGGTCACTGTGGACACGCTTGTTGCCCTCAGGCCACTGGTCTCCCTGCTGCCTTTATTCTGATGGTAATGAGGCCTGGACGGACCAGTCAATGGGATCATTTCCTGACCAATCACCGTGACATTAATGAACTCTAAATACACTGGGTGGACATGTGCTTTGTGCTGTTTTTTCAAGTTGGCAGACGCTTTATTGAGTGAAGAGGTATGTTGCAGTTAAACAAGTAAACTGTGGAGTTACAACACTGCTGGATTAGCTCATTGTTATTAGCTCTGCCCAACATCACTAACAAGGTGTCACACTGTTTTATTTGTACGTTAAAGTTGTTCTGCACTGCTTTCCTGCTTATCAGTTTTATTGACATTAATGTCCCAACTTAAGGCCTCATTAATGACAATGTTTGCACATAACTTTATTTTCAACATTTTAAGGATCAGATCAAACTATAGATTTATATTTTGGAGCATTTGTGTGTTTAAAATGACGTGATCATGCTATATTTACTGCGGTTTCCACAATAATACAGTACATACACTAGAGGTGCATGTGTTTTGTCATATTTTGGTGTTTTGACAGTTTATGCTATTGAGAATTATTTGTTTATTCTCAAGTAAATCAAAATTTATTTGTGAGAAACTACTGATTCAGAGGATGCCATGTCAAGTAATGATTATGTTTATACTTTGCATGTTCATAATGTTTTTCTGATGATGTGTAGACAAAAATAGCCTAAATCAAAAGTGACACCACATTTCTTACTTTTCTACAGTGCTGATTATTAATTATTTGTTTTTGTAAAAATTGAGCCAGCTGATATTTACATGTCTCTTTTATATAATCACACAGAGAGGCAGGTGTCATATGGGTTTATTAAAAATGACATGTTTGAACTATTATTACATATAATTCACAAAGAAATATGTGGAGTTATTGTTTTCAAATTATTTTCAACCATGACGAAGTAGAGCATGAACCCGAGAAACAAAAACAAAAAGGGAAACACAATGACTGATTTATAGCCACATTACCACATTTAGCAGATTTTTACGGTGACAAACAGTAGTGTTCAAATATTAGTGTATGTGTACAAAATGCACTTTAGTTGTTTGCCTGTATAAAATAAACAAAAGCAGATCAATATTAGCAGTCAAGAAATTTTGATAGCCTGGCATTTAACAGATGTTTTAAGGCCAGGATCCAGAAGGTGAGAATGTTCCAGTAACAGAGATGTTTCTCTTAAATCAGACCTTGCAGGGACCTGATGCCGGAGGAGAGCAAACGCACCTCCTCTTGTGAATCATATGACCCTGGGGAGAGTGTTTGTGAAACCACTTGGTCTGCTATTGTCCTCTTGGGACTGGCCTCCTCTGAAAAGCTGCAGAAAGCCTGTAATCAGATTAAAGGTTGCTGGGAAGGGGAGGAGGGATTTTTGAGGAATAGCGAAGAGGTCGTGGAAGTTCTCTAATCAGTACCTGCCATTGAAGTGCAGAAGAGGCGCTAAATAACGCAGCAGGAGGGGAGGCGGGAACCAAGCTGGAGGGACAAATTGGCCTGTTGTTGGAGGAGGATAATGGGACAATGAGGGAGGGGAGTATAATCAGAGAGTGTAGAGCGGGAGAGAATAGGTGGAATGGGAAAAGGAGGAGACTGAAGAACTCCAAAGGCAGTGGCCTTGTACCATCTTGCCCTGGCAATTATATCACTTTTGTGAGCTGATTGGAGCAGGCCGCAGAATCCATCTGGGCTTATAGATGGATGGAGCAACCTACATTTTCTCACTATCCTCACCAAGTGGTCTCACAAGGCCACCGAGCGAGATATGAGGGGCTTCTGTGGGCTAAATAAAATTCATCAGCACACTTCGAAGAAGCTCCTCACATGACAGTGACAATTATTAGCCTCATCCCTGTGCTTTGTCTCAGACTATTTCATCACATGTTCTCATTTGAAAACGACCTACAGCAGGTAATGCTTATTGTTCTTCAGTTGTACTTCTTGATGAAATGCATGTTCTTAAAGGTTAATTCTCTAATCTCTAATCAATAAAATTAACCACCTCATCGTCCTGACCTTGTGGTCCTAATGTCACCTCACAAGACGTCCCACTGAGAGCAGAGCTCCACCAATCTCTGTCAATGTGATTACTCATCAAACGTCCATAGCCTGAACACCAGGCATCACTAAAGACCAATCACTACTTTTTTATTCAGTTGACAAGAGTCCATTTGTTGGGGTCAAAGGGGAAAGTCTCAGGGGGGAAGACCTCTCCTCTCCACTGCTGAGGAGGAGAACCAGAGAAATCACTATTCATAGCAGGGGAGTGCTTTGATTTGGGCACAAAGGCCACTAGTTTCCTGTCTATAGATTGAAAGAAGCAGAAATCAGAGCTGGTTTCAAACATGTGTGGGGGATCCAAACTCAGCGGTTTAGCTAATGAGGTGCACCTGCCTCTAAGAGCCCCAATTAATGCTGAGGAGATAGTGTTTGATCATTATCGTAAAATAATATTCATCATTTCTCTGCATGCAGTCTGACATGTAAAAACTACAATCATCACATTTTCTTTGCATAGTAGTTTACATGCAGAATGGGAGCAAACCTCTTACTATATATGCAAAAGAATGTCCCTTTATTGAGATCATTTTATCGGTTTATTGATTACTTTTCTCTCTATCTTAACTTTTTAAATATCAGCCCCTACCATGCATAATAATTATATAGTCACAGATCTCAGAAAAATGAATCTAAAAACCATTTTTGACAACATTTACTGTAGACAAAGTGTGAATTGAAGTGAGTAAATATCTACCACAGTTTGGCATCTACTTTACTACTTTCTGGCCTGTAAACTTCTCTCCACCTGCTGGAAAGGTGAATAACCTGAAGAGATTACATGTTAGTGAAAAGCAATTAAATGACGGCCTTCTCCACCAACCTCCATCCTGCAAGACAGGAAGACTTTGGGTAGTTTTGCATTTGGCAGAGACTAATAAAATGTAGGTATAATTGGAGAACTTTCTGGGATAAAGAGATGAAAAGTGAGCTGCTTTTGCAAAACTACACATAGAAACAGGAATTTTGCTCACACTTGGGAAAAGCTCGTTGTGGTCCATGTCAAAAAGGATTTAAGTGGAGTTATTTTGAGTTTCTGTCCCTCACACTCAGCACCTTTCCCCATATTATTCGGTGAATAACTCACTGTCACTTTCCTGTCGATTGTGTCCCACAATGACAGTCTGGAAATCAACATCTAAACTGTTCTTTTTAACAGTTAAACAACAACTCAGTAGAACAGTTAGAACACTCAGAGGAAAATCTTGCTGCTCAAAATTTGCTCTCTATAGCGTGGGAGACACCAGTGTGATTCTAATTTTAGGCTTATTTTAGCTTTGATTTTGTCTGATTTGATTCTCATATTTTTCTCCTAAAATTCTCGAGAAGATACAGGTGAAAGAGGAGGAGAACAATTAGCAACAGGAGTCATACTTGAGAATTAAAGGAGATAATTCCCAACTTCGGCTAATGGCTCCATTTTTTCCCAATTGAGCTACATTTATTTAATTATTTAAAATATTAGGAAGACCTCTCAGTCTAATTCAATACAGTGGTTGCATTATATTTAGATACAATAAAGCTTATATACAGCTCACATGTAATTCAGTTGAGAAAAATGGAATCATTAGTGGAAGTTGGGAATTATCTCTTTAAAATCTCAAGTATGACTCCAGCAGCAGCATTACAATGAGAAGGTTCTGTGAAGGCCTCACTGTGTCTGGAGCATGCCCAGAGGAAAATCTTACTGCTCAAAGTCTGCTCCTCTATAGCTTGGGAGACAACGTTGTTCTCCTCCATCTCACAAATATCTCCTAGTGAATTTCAGGAGAAAATAAGAGAGACATATCAGACAAAATCAAAACTAAAACAATTCTGAAATGAGAATCACCATCTTGTCTCCCAAGCTATAGAGGAGCAGACTTTGAGCCGTGAGATTTTCCTCTGGGCATGCTCCAGACACAGAGAGGCCTTCATAGGACCTTCTCATTGTAATGCTGCTGCTGGTGTCTGGCTGCAGGCTGGTCGCCAGGCGAGACTGTGTGAAGGGAAAGTGTATGTGTTGGTCCCTTGGGAGTTTGTGACTGATGTCGTTCACACTTTTGTGCACAACAAATGCTTCACAGAATTTTATACAAAAAGATGAGTGCCAAGTTCAGTGATTTCAAAGAAAGAGTTAAGGGTATTTGCAAGCCGAGAGAGACTGACAACCCAGCACATCTATACGGACAATTTAGAATCACAAATTAACCCCAGCATGTCTTTGGACTGTTGAAGGAAGCCGGAGCACCTGGTGAGAAACCACATACCAACTCCACACAGAAAGACCTCAGGCCAGGATTCAAACCCAGGACCTGCTAGCTGTGAGGCAACAGTGCTAACTCAGCTCATAACTATACAGCATCATTATTTTCTTCAAAGGTCATCAAATCAATAGATGGTGATGCATAATTTGGTCCATGCTAGTTTCTGTTGTGCAAGAACTTCATGATGAGTTTAGAAAAAAATGAACTAATCGTTTTAGAAATGCATGTTACTGATCAAACAAACTACAGCAAAGCTACAGTAATAAAAAGCTGTAATGCCGATGAGATATAGTGACAGAGAGGGGGCAGTAATCTCACGCTGCACACTGCGACAAACGCAAACGAAAGAGGGAAAGTCATGGAAAAAAGGAGGGAAAGAGGGGGACAGGAAAGGTGGGGAGAGCAGTGATTCTCTTGGGAAGGGAGGGTGTTTGGGTGAAAAGCAACAGCATATGTATTGTTGGAGGCCCTGACTCGCCACCCTGGAGAGCTCCCTGTTCCCACGGTTTGCTCAACAAACAAACGCACCCCTCCACCCCAAAACACACACACACACACATACACACACTCACACACACACACACACACACCGCCATGCTCCTGCACGCAGTGGTGATGTCATTAATTACCATCAAAATGAGCATGACAGCAAGCAAGTGTGCGTGCGTCTGCCAGCGAGGCTTTGTGTGTGTGTGTGAGTGTAAATGTTTGAGTGTGCGTGTGTGTGTGTGTGTGTGAGGGAGATGTAGGGAACGAGAAAGAAAGAGACCATTGTCCATTCTGAAATAAAGAAATCTCCACTGAAGCATTGTAAATGGAAAAGGCAGAAAAATGGACCAAATTCTGGGATCTTTGAGTGAGAGCTGGGCTGTCACATCTTGTCAGAGCCTCACAAAACCTGATGTGCACACATTGCCCTGCCTGGCCACAGAGACACACTGTGGCCCTGTGCTTGTGTGCTCCCCTGATGAAATTCAAGCCTTCTCCCTCCCAGCCTCACAGGCACAGGAGTCTTGTTTTTTATCAACATTGTTTGTATTTATGTATGTATGTGCACATGTGGACACTTTTTTGGGGTCAAGAACAAGTAAAAAATGATCATTCGGGTCGTCAGTGTAAATGTAAAGACTGAACTGTTGGGTTAAATATGTCACATTTGGATCACGTTGGATTCATTTTGCATGCAATCAGTCGGTCAGTTAACAGTTATTCTAGTAGTATGAATGTCTGTAATATTTTTTTCTGTGGTCCAGTATCTCTTCCCTGGCTTCATGATACAACTTTGCCAGCAAATGTGAGTAAACACCATTTGCACCTTTGCACACTGTCTGTTTTATATACAGTGCATATTGGATAGACTGTATTCTTTGTTATGCTTTTATCTTGATATATGCACTTTTATTGCTCTCTGCTTTAGGCCATTTATGTCTTACTTGAGTTTTTTATGATTTCTCAAATTCTTTTCCATGTTTTTTTAACTATGGTTCCGTCAGCAATGTTATTATTTAACATGTGTTTTGCAGTCAAAATGACAAATCGACTTAATCCTGATTACCAAAGTACTAACAGAACTTGATAAACCTGAACTGAATGTGAGCATCGTCTGATTTTCTTGTGAACAATTAACCACGACCAGTTTCATATGCGATAAAAAAATAGAAATACTAAGAGTCTACTGGTGCACTAATAGCTCTGTGAGGCTACAGTGGTGCTTTGAGTTGAATACTAATGCTAGTTTGTTGGCACACTGATGTTTAGGAGGTATATTAAGCGTTCTCAGCATCTTAGTTTGGTGTTTTCTCTTGTTAACTTTTACTAATTCGCACTGCAACAGCTGAAGCTGATGGGAATATCATTAGCTTTGTTATTTACTATTTAGCAGCTATTTATACATCTATATGTGATGGTGCACAAAAAAAGCATTAAGGTCGCACCAGCATATACAGTTCATTTTGCAGAGTAGCATAAGGACCTGTACCAAATTTCAGGGGAATCCAAAATCTAAATATTTTGGTCTGAAACAAAGTATTGGCAGACTGACTAGCATTGCCATCTCTAGAACAGTGCATGGCTAAAACTATTCCAACTGTGTTGTTTTCCAGCTAAAGGTTGTGGTCATTTTTTTCTGGTGTGGCATAAAGGGGCAAATCAGCATGTCAGGTATGGAACAGGACTGTCTAAACTCTTAGCCTGCTACCAGACATCCTGCTGCATAACTTCGGGTTTCACTATACATTTCCTATTTTCTAATATAATGAATTTAAGGTTTCCAAAAAATAAAAGAAACACAGCAAAGATGCGTGTGTGTGTGTGTGTGTGTGTGTGTGTGTGTGTGTGCCAGTTTTCCTGTCTCTGTGCTGATCATTGTACGGCCCTTCATTAAAGATCTTTTAGTTTTTGGCAGAGTGGGCCTCACTGAGCTTTGGCTGTGCACTGAACCAGACCAGGGGCTGAGATTATTGTCGAATGTGCCGCCATAAATGTACGGGTTCCACCTCATCAAAGTTTGCACAGATAATTGCTACTATTTGATCTCCGCTATCTGCAAAGAAACCGTGTTAATTAGAGGCTTTGATTGGGACGTGAAGGGAAGAGAAACAAATGTGTGCTTTGTTGTCTTGTACAAATCTCTCCTCTCAAGGGATTTATGTATCTGCAGAGATGGGAGGTTTTTCGTGTCCAAAACTTTGATGAGGTTCTTGTTTCGGGACCAGTCCCATCTCCGTCTTTGGGAAAACATCCAAATGCTCATCAGCCGACCAGAGAACGGAAACAATGAACTGCATTGAAGATGTGAGAGGGACGGTTGAAGGTCCTTTACTCTGTGTGGTAATATACGTCCAGTCTCATGGTTGCGTGATGGGTTCCTCGAGGTTCATCACATTGTTGTTTTTTTTTAAATTATGTCAAAATAAATAAAAACACAATACAAGTATGACAAAAGCATATTAGCCAAGTTTGTGCCTTTATGTATGATAACATTTAACATCCTTTTTCCAGTCAGTCACATTTTCATGTGCAAAACAAGCATTTCAAACATTTCACTTCTGCCAATATGAACCTAGAATACTACTTTTTCATGTTCAAGAATCTTTGGGATCACTTAGACTGCCCGTTTTTCCAAAGTGACTTGAGAGGAACAATCTGAGGCTGGACAAAGATCAGCAACACTTCAGCGTATGGTTTCAGACGCTTGAATTTAATGCCGATAAATGCTGCTCTCTCCTTGGTAAATAAAACAAAAACATGCTGTTGGATTTTTTTCAATCCTAACTTTCATCAGTGCAGACGGATGATTGGTTGTGTTGTCATTTGTGGACTTATTTAGCATGTTCATATGCTCATCTGTGTGTTTGTGTCTGTGGGGAAAAGGCTCATGCAGGTAAGAAGCAATGAAGGAACTAAGAATGATGCAACATATTTTCATTTATTCCAGCAGGTGGTGCCACAGAAACAATGACTAAGCCTGATCATCTAAGCTGAAATATACAGTCAAACCCGAAATTATTTGTACTCCTGGCAAATTTTGACTTAAAGTTACTTTTACTCAACCAGCAAGCTTTTTCCTGACTGGAAATTGCACAGGTGTCTCCCAGAAGGTAATAAGATGAAGTACAAGAGGCATCATTGTGGAAAACAATTCTCAGCTTTTATTTACATTTGAACAAAAAGTGGCATGTCAAAATTTGCCAGGGGTATGAATAATTTCGGGCTTGACTGTACATTCCTTTAGGTCCAGTATGCATTTTACTCATTTAAGCAATGATAGGTAATAATTAACAGCAGTTAGTTACACCAAAGCAAAGTATTCATCTTCCCTGACCTAATTAGTGATTCTTAAGTGACAATAGTGTTTACAAACATTAAATCTCTCCCAGCCGTAAATTTACCAGCTGATGATTTTCACCCTAAAACAGGACATCACACACATTTCTATTTTATGGGACCCCAACAACCCATTTAGACCCTCACACTGATGACACTTCAACTAATCTCAGAGATATATTAGATGAAGAGGTGAGTGATGATGTTTGAGGTTTACAGAACAGTTTGTCTTCACAGATAGATCAGGGTTCAGCGGGGTGAACGTCCGCTCTCTCTTCCTCTTTCCCACATTATGACAACAGCTTCGTCTCATTCACGCTGCTGAATAGACTCCGCTCTCACCCCGACTACAAACTGGGCTCACTGTTGGTTTCAGTGTTCACATGGGCCCCACTTCAGGTTTAAGTGGCGTATTCAGGTCTCAGCTGCATTTTGGGTTGGGGATATTGTCGTGTTTCTCTCTACAATAATATAAGGTATTGACCTTTCTATGTAAAATGTCTTAAGATGACATATGTTGTAATTTAGTGCTAAAATGTGAGCTCATCAGCCTGCTGGGGAGAATATTCTCAATTTCATTCATACTGTAAAATGTTGTATTGTATTTTCATTTAAATCATCTTTAATGCATGGAATAAAAGGGGTGTTTATTATATTTGCACTGTGAAAAAAAGCAAAATGATATTTTGCTCGGGACAAACACACAATACTGAAGAAATGACCACCTCTACATTAGCTTTCTTTATAAAACAAACATTTCAGGTATAGTTATAAATGTTTCAAAAACACATCTCATGGATTAAAAATGTATAAACAGCATAGGCTAAAAAATTACATGTTTCTTGAGAAACACTGAATAACAGATAATCGTTGTGAACATAGCAAGATAAAATTAATACCTTTCACTTAAAGATAAGCTACTGGGGCAGAGAGGTGAATAGGACATTTTAAAACAGAAAATATTTTTGATTAATGTTATATTTTCACATACAAAGCAAGTTGTTTTTTAACATAGTGAAGCATTTCTGTTAACCTGAACATGGTCCTATTGGAAACTTTCAAGCTTGCATACTTTAATTGTAATATAACAACACAAATGGGAAGAAACTGTTGACAAGCTATTTCCTGTCTGTTTTTTAGATAACAAGATAAAACCCATGAAGAGGTTCAACCAACAACGTCAATGGCAGAGTAAACATTTCATTTGGAGTGTGAGTGTCCACAACCTGTTTGCTTAAATGAGTACGAGGCACTGTGAGATGAAAAGACATCTTCATCTATAAAGAGAATCATTTGCACTGTGGTTACAAACAAATCACATATTGTACGATGTTCTCCATGAAACAATGAACTGAAACAAAGTGGGCTCTCTACTGTTTGTTAAATGCATGCTTAAAAAGTCTTTTGTTTCTAAATTCCATTGTAGCTTTCATGAAGCTTTAATAGGTACCAGGAGCCCACTTACATTTTTTTGAACAGACGTTTATTGTCCGTCTCAGTAAACAATGAGTCAATGAAAAGGCATTTTAATTTACAATCCAATTACCAGGCATGTGGCTCATCTACGGTCATGTTGCAAGTCCAGACATGCATTTAGTTTAATTATCAGTTCCAGAAACTCTTGTCAGCTGGTTGTACAAAAGCGAGCGAACTGAAGAAAGATTATTCATTTGTATGTAAAACTTTTAAATTCCAGTGTTAGTGTGTTTCAGAAATATATTTAGGTATAAAATAAGCTCTTAGGTATTTGTGGAGCTCTGGATGCTTGTTTTAATAAGGATAGCGTAAGCAAATCTGTTTGTTCTGAGGCCTACTTTGGTCATTTTTTTCCAACCACTTGTGCTTTAATTTTTATCTAAACATATATGGTACACTTTTATCTGTAAAATCTGTGTGACTTATTATTTGGCAAAAAAAAACTAACTATAAGACTGCCAGGAACCCAAAACAGAAGAAAAATAATGAGTTTCTATGAAAATTCACATATCCTTGGTAAAAAAATAGGCCACAATAATTGTTCAAGACTATAAAAAAAACCCATCTTATATCCCTATATAGACACTCAACTACAGGAGAAATACAGAAAAAACATGAATATTTTGCAGCATACTTCGAAGTGCTCTTGATATATGAATACAAATATTAAATAGTTTTAAAATTTCTTTTAAAGCATTTGTTATGATCTACAGATATAATTGAGATCCTACCTCACATAGGGTTTTCTATATCAGCATTTTCAAATGTTTTTTTCTCAGCGGTCCTTCATATAGCATATAAATAAATGTATGTTACTAGAAATATAACACGGCCACTGTTCATGATGAATAGGCCGACTGTTTCACCATGTTGTTCTTCATCTAGCTTTCCTTGAGATATTGAGATTTCCCTCTTTCTTTCAAATCAAAAGGCTGAATAACAATAGGTAAAACTTTTTCTAATTATGTGAAACTCAGGCTTATTTAGCTGCTAAAAAGGAACTTGTAGTGCCACAGCAGCCCCTTAAATGTGGTGCTGAGTAGCGCTGATGAGGTGAGAAGCAGAGAATGCCTAAAACAAACTGTAGAGGGACTCCAGCAAAACAGCCAGGGGCTTAAGATATATTAAATTACCATGATTGGGACTTAAAGCATGGTTAAAGCCTGTTTGAGAGGCTGGGGAGCCTCAAAGCAGAGCTATTCATGTCTGGGGAGCTGGGTCAATAGGTTGGGGAAGTTCACAGGACCTGATTCTATTCTTATGCAAACGCAGAGAACAAGACCTAAAGCTCACTCAGTTGGAAGATATAAATGACTGGACAATCATCTGCAGCCCTCCACAGACTCAAGCCTGGTCTACAGCTGCCTACTCGTCATTCATGAGGTAGAGCAGCGACGTCTGAGTTCACTCTGAACGTCTCACTTCCTACATGCCCAGCTGAAGGTGCATGTTTTTTTAAGAGTGACAGCTCAGACAAACACATAAATTAAGTCCTGATGTCATCTATCAACCGGATTTTAGTTTAGTAGCTCTGTAACGAAACAGAGATGTCATGATCATAAGAGGAGATAAAAGTGTGTTTTGTTTTCTACAATATAGCCTCAGCTTTACTTTCTCCACTTTAGTGAGTAATATGACCTCCTGTGACTCTTAACACAACATCTACTGTGTCTATTGGCTTGTAGGTGATCTGAGCAAGATTAAAGAATGAGAGAGCGTGCCATGAGAGAGAACACCTGCAGCCAGCAGCTTGTCCTCTGGTCACCTCAGTCTGACACAGTTTCACATGCATCACTCACACTTACTGTCCAAAGGAGAAGAGTTATTCTGACCACAGCTGCTTTTACATTTACTTAATTATTCACTGATTATCTGCAAAAATGTCTTATGGCTAAAATGTATACTTTTAACACGTAGCATGCTCAAAAAATCAGACATTTAAACTCAAATTTGAAATAATTAAAGAAATGAAGCAGTGGCAACACATTATATATTATAGTCAAAAGTATGTGGTCACCTGAAAACCATGGCCATCAATAGACTAAAAATATTTCTGATAATGTCACATAAAAACAGAAACATGATCAAGAACATTCAACTCTCTACAAAACCAAACACTTACTTATTATTTATTTTAGGGAATTCTGATATGAAATACATGCATCTAGGAACAGACAGGTGACAAATTAAAGGAAAACTAATATTAAAGTCTCTCAGTAAGTTGTCTTAGTAAGGCAGTCACGACATTCCACCACAGCAGTTTTAATGCATTATAGCAGGGGTGGACATTAGTCTTCCAAATGCTTTTGCCACATTCGGTGTTTTGATGACAGGAAGGCCAAAGCATGTTATTCACATCACTCCCATCAAACCATTCAGTGTCTCCTCGTGTCCTGTGGATGGGGTCATTATCATCCTGGAAGAGACCATCAGGATAGAAATGTCTCATCAGAGGAACAAGGAGATCACTCAGAGTTGAAGTTACCCTTCCCTCCAAGAGGAAAAGTGGATCCAAATTATGGCAGCAAAACACCCCTCACAGTGTAACAGAGCCTCCAGATTCCCTCACTGTCACGGACAAGCATTCAGGCCTGTGCTGCTCTCTTGGTGTACACCGCACATGTACTCACCCACTTCTCAGGAAAATGGCAGATGACTCATTTGTCTGCATCTCTGTACAGCTGTGCCTATAGTTTCTGCACTACTTAACTTTCATATGTGCATTTATCTTTGGAATGAAGGGGTTTTATGCACTTCAGCCCTCACACGTTGACATTTGCAGTCACCTAAGGAAGAGCTGCTCTTTTGTATTTCCTTACAAATCACATTAATGCACGTGCATCACCATTATCAAATGTGTCACCCACAATTTTCACCCATATATACTGATGCACTTTCTCATAGATCTAAATAGAGAAGTCACATTAGTCACTGTTCCTATTGAAACAAAGTCCTTGTGAACGAAGCTCCTGCCATCTGTGCCCCAACAACAAACCTTTTTTCACCATCACTCATTAGCACCTATTAGATCGTCCTGACATCTATACAGAAAATCAGAATCAGTTGGGTCTGCTCAGCATTTTTATACATGATTGGACTATAATTAAATTGCTTAATTGTACCAAACACTGCAACGACATGAAAAAATCTGCATTAGCTGTGTTGTTCTCCTCTCATTTACTCAGGTTTTTGTCCTTAACTGAACTTTCACTGCCCTAAAAAGTCTCTTTCTTTCTTATTTTCTTTCTTTCCTTCTTTGTTTCAATAAAAATAAGATACTATTCCATTAAGGAGCATAAAGTTGGGCCCACATCCCATGAGGATAAGGTCGAGTCAGTGTAGCACGAGTCTATCTGGGTGTTCGACATTACAGCAACAGCAGAAATAGAATGGAAGAGGATGAAACAACAAGAACGTTACTTGTCACGCCGTCTGAGGGGTCATCAGAAGAAAAGCCTGCACACGTGTCTGTGGGCTGGTGTCGGGTCAAGTTGTGTCCCAAGAGAGTAAAAGGTCAAGGCTCTCTGTCCAGCAGCAGACTAATGCTCTCCGGACCTGAGGCACTTTAATCTCCAGCACAACAACAACCAAATGGCAACAGAAGTCCACGAAATTACATTTGGTTTACAGCTGGTTTACAGCACTTTCATTCAAGATTAAAGCTCCAACATCTACTTCATGTTCAGTCAGACTGCATGATAGAAATGACCAAAAATAGCTACATTTCAGCCCAACGGGTGAGTGTGGATTTAATCTCTCTGCGGTTGATATGGCTTGAAGTTATTTTGTGTCTACGTCGCCATGTTTCCAGTTGCTGAAAACACAGACCCAACTAGAAATCAGGAGACTCAGTTCAAAGTTAACTGAATTGCTACTGCAAAAGAGATGCATTGACATTCTTGTCCAGGTTAACCAACATCTTCATCTTTTGGCTGTCAACATCAGCCTTTTGTGCTTTTGGAACAAAACATGCAGCGTGTTTTCAGTCAACTGCCTCTGTCCAAGGTGCTGACAGACACTAGCCTTGATGAACTGTTCCAGCAAAGTGAATAAAGACGCAGTCATCTCATTTCTGAATCATTTTATTGAGTAAAGAGCAAACACACATCACCTTCTGTAAATAAACTCAAATACCGTTCCAATAATTTCAACAAATAAAAACCTTGCAACATTTTCTTCTTAAAAAGTTCACATAAAATGAGTCTCAGTGTTGTTTATAGACAAATCATTCAAATACTGTGAAAATGTCAAATACAAAGACAATAATACTGTGGAAACAACCATTCGGGACAGAAATCAATGCACATAAGCTGATATGATAAAAATCAATTAACACTTATGCTCATTTTGCAGAAATTGCTCTTAAGATTTATTTTATTCTAAGTTATACAACACATAAAAAGCAAAGACACTGGATGATTTTTTTAAATTAGAAAAAAAAGTTTTCAAACACGTTTTATTTATGATCAGTGTGAACTGGTAAATTCAGTCCATCTTTCATACAGTGACTGAGAACATCTTCTAAAATGCTGCTGCATTATTTTCAAGTCTTCAGGTTTTGCCCACTGCATCCAACACACTGACATAAGCTCTGAAGGTGGCACCAGCGTCATTACGGTCCATTTCTGAATAAAGACAAAAAAGAAATCAAAATCAGCCGTGATTCAATATTAACACATTTGTTCTTTGTGTGTTGATACACAAAAATCAGAAGACAGTATGTTCAGTGAATGAGTCTGAACATTTACACTCTTCCTTAAGTGGTTGCATCATCTCAGCATATATGTAACAAATGAAGCTGAGGCGTGCGCTCAGTGTTCGGCCCTGCAGCCATGCTGCTGCCAGATTCACCAAATTATATATATAGAGGTTCCCAGACAATTTAATCCCACTGGGAGACATGGTAAGGCCCTTTCTCTGCCAATTTTCACCCTCTCTCTTATTCAGACCTCCTCTTTCTTCCTGCAGCTCCACAATGCAGGATTGTGCTTTCTTTTTTTCATGTTCTCTCATATCTTTTCTCAGTATGGCTGCCACCCCCAAAACCCCTCAGACAGCATGCAGTTTATGCAAATGATCAGCCTTTCATGCTCGAAGTTGAATGAGACCTCAAAAAAATCTCTCCCTTTCTCCCACACACACACACACACACACGCACGCACACACACAGACACACACGCAGACACACACATGGGGTGACTGAGATTAAAAATACACCCAGGTGTCATCATTCTTTAAATACATGTAATGTTTTTGTTTTTTAATTTGAAATCCTTTACTTTATAACATAGTATAGGTGTGGAGTTGGAGGGATGCTGAGAGTACATGTGTGTGTGTGTGTGTGTGTGTGTGTGTGTGTGTGTGTGTGTGTGTGTGTGTGTGTGTGTGTGTGGGAGAGAGAGATTTGAAGGTGTAAGTGAACAGTGATGTTAAATGATGGATGGATACATACAGAGTTAGGAGTTGGTTAATAGTGGGAAAAGGCTGAGAGGGGCGTGTACGGTGTGTGTGAGAATGATGAATGTGGAATTCTTGGTGTTCCCAGGGTCTGGGTGGTGTTTGAAAGCCCTGAGGGGGGAGGCTGCAGGGTTGGGAGGCTGCAGGGGGGAGGCTGTGCCCAGCTGTTGGGGGGATCCTGAGTTTCTCTCTCTCTCTGACAGGCTGTCCTTTTCACCAGCACATAGCCGGACCGACCAGGCCGCTGCCATAACAACGCCACAGCCCCTCTGTCATAGTAACGCCATGCAGTCACCACAGAGAGGGAGGGACGGAGGGAGTTTGAGGGGGGAGGCACGTCGGGAGTGAATGAAGAGTCAAGACGTTTCTGCTCTTGTGAACTTGAACTTGACTGACAGTCTGAACGTCAGGCGGGGGAGTATGGAAATCAATTCCTGTCTGGAAGTCTGAAAGTTGTCAGAGAGTTTACTAAGATTCGATAATTGTAATAATAAGTTTGTCCAAAGAAAAAACTTAAGTCAAGATCTTTTTGTGAAGGTCAGATCCAGAGAAATACTCACTATAAATAGATTTTTTAACAACGATGATAATAAAGAACCAAAGGGCAAATACAGCACTATAAATGACTGTTATAGGAAAATGAAAATGCAACGAGAAATGTTACAATAAAGCAAACACTAATAACCTCTAAATAATCACAGTGATGATAATTCTGATTTCTCTACACACAGAAGGTAAAGAGACCACATCAGGATCTTCTCAGACTGTGTGGAGCTGCAGCGACTCTCTGGCTAACATTTTCATCGTTCAGTGTCGAGCTGCCTCGGGGTCGCTGTGACGAGCTTGTTTGCTCCAGCCTAAAGCTGATGAATGGCGACTGGTCCACATCGGGGGTCTTAGCTGCTCAGACCCACTCGGCCATGGGAAAAGGGGAGCCGTGAAAGGTCCCCTGTCGCTGTTACAAAGCCAAGAACAAGCCATAGCAGGATAATCGTGTTTATCCCCAGATTAAGACAGAATCGCAGCTGCGGTGTCCTTGTGGAGGGAAAGGGGGCTGCAGGGACGCAAAACATACAATGTCCTGCCTTCAGGAGGGCTCGCAGTCATCCCTTTACACAGGTTCTTACACTGAGATACATCCTGTTTAAAGGAGAGTCATTCCCCCAGCTGGAGAATCCTGCAATAAGAGTATCGCTGTGGTCCGCACGCCTTATCCAGACAGAGCTAATCAGGGTCTGATCTGTGCATTGCATTGTATTTGAATTAACATGCTGCTGTCCCTGACACAACAAAACTGATCATCCAAGCCTGTAAAGACAAACTGAATGTGCCCACTGTCTCTCATACGTTCTTCCTGCACCTCAACCAACCTTCCTCAGAACCATTAGCGTTAATGATTCTTTATTTGTCTCTCTATTTGTGTTTTACTCTATTGATGGTGATGCCGCATGTCTGCAGTCATTGCCCGTTCATAGAAAATTTTAAAATCCTCTCTGCTTTTTTATTCTGCTTTTCTTCATCTTCTATGCAACTGGTGCAGATTTAAGATGGGAAAATAACAATATGATAACAGCATTTACCATTACTGATAAGATTACCCAGATCAGCGCACTTCAGTGTGAGAGAAAATGTTTTGGTCAGTTATGTCACACATGTGCTGCTTATGGTAGAATAAAACCAAACTATATGATAAGGAGGCTACATCTATGCAGACTGAAGAATGTGTGGGAAAACTGAGTTCGCTCCAGTTAAAATGAATCAATTAGGATGCATATTTAACACAATGGTCTCATTCCGTTTCATTAACATTAGCCCCTAAATGAGACCACACATTAATACACTGACTGTGAGAGAGAGTCGGCGGCAGACATAAAGCGGCGGGAAGACAAAGGGGCAACTTCTCCAGGAGACACTCCTATGGCTGCTGTGCTAATGCAGGCATCTGCCACTGTCTGGTCTGGACTGTTGTTCCCACCTCATTGCCTAGGGTTTACTGCAGCAGCCGCTCACATGCACAATGTTGGGAAAAGCAGTGGTGGACCTTTGTCAAGTGCTCCTTTCACAAAGCAGCCATTGTGGAGAGAAGCCAGGATCAGAATTATAATGTGGACCGAGGCCACTGTTTACCAACAGGCCCACAGGTCTCCTGCAGCTGCACAGAACCAATCTGCAGACTCTGATTGAGCATCAGGAAAAACACAATACTTAGTGTAGCGTAGGTCAGTTGGCATAATGACCTAAATCAAATATTTTCCTCAAAATAAATTTCAGCTACATTAGAAATCATTTGAAAATTTAAAAAAAAAACTAATTGGAAACCCTCTCGTTAGCCCCGGCCTTCCAGAGGTTTAATTGGTTTATGGAACTAATACCAACACATGATATATATATATATATATTTAGATCTACAGATAAACATCAATAAACACAGAATATATGAAACGGATGGTAAAAGATTTCATTAAAAGGCCAGTATAAGTGATTTACACATGTTCTCTGAATATTTTGGTGCATGAGTTCCCATAATCAGCCAGCTTCTCACTGACCCCTCCCCCAAGCTGCATGTCTAATTACAGGCTGCTTTCTAATAAAGGAACAGTTCCCCTTTTATTTTACAAGCCCTGCTGCCGACGATTAAAACCAAAACTCGTCTTTATCCTGACGAGAAAGCATCAACCTTTGGACAAATCACAAGAGAGCCAGTCAGTTGCATTAAGAGGCTCTATCTCAACAACTGTAATTAATATTAAAACCAATAACCTTTTATTATTAACGGCCACTTCGGTTGAATTATCTGAAATATAAAGAAAAGCTTAAAGCAGGGCCTTACTGAAGAAGACATTTAGGTGAAGCCCTTGGAGGAGCTGTTTATATTCTACAATTAAAAATGCTCACTTGATGTGTTCTTAAAGGCAGTTTGCAGGACATATTAAACTACTCTGACACTTTATTTACAAAATTTAAATGACAGCAGTGTGAAGAAATAAGGCGAGAGATAACATTTAATGGTAGCAAACTAAACAGTGGGCAGCACTGGTGGGGATGTACACTTATAATTCCAGGATTTCTAAAATTCCGCTCTAGTTTGATACTTTTAATGGGCATATATGTGATTACAATTTTCAGTTTTTGATTTATTTTTTTTGTCATTTTTCAGTCATTTGCTGTTAATATAGACCTTTTCTGAAGATATTATGGGTTTATATTTATTATGGGCCTATGATTATAGTTTAGGTCATATTTTTCTACTTGTGTTTATATTTTAGATCACATTTTTTTCTATTTTTGATTATATTTTTAGTTCATACTTGTGCTTATGTTTATCTACATATATATATATATTGTTTATATTCTGACCTTGAATGGGAGCAACTGTAACACAGACATATTATTATAGTATTTCTGATGCTGCTTTATGTAAGGATAAACTATAATAATATATATTCTGCACCTTTAGCCCTACAAACTGAACAAAATAATAACTGTCCTCAGTAACTGAAGCTTTCCTATGGAGCCTGTTCCTGCTGGTGCTGCTGCGCCTTTAAACAGGCCTGCTCGCTCTGCTCGCTCTTTCCGTGTAAATATGTTAATATGCGGAGCCTGTCTGCGTCCAGTTCATCGTCGACTGGAGTTGCGTGATTGTTTCCTTTATTTCACATCGTTGTTGAGCTCTGTGTGTTTCCCGGCAGGTCCTGGTTCGAGACCAACGGGGAGCGCAAATGTCGGTAAATGTCTAGAGCAAGCAGCGCTGCTCGGTGTGAGGCCACTGCGGATAAAACACACCGGCTGTAAGGAAGTGACCTGTTATCGCAGGTAAAGCAATAATTATCTTTTATTTAAATTTAACACACGCTGATAATTACATTGAGCTGCAGGTTCAGCTACAGTAAAGGCCGCTGATCAACCTCATATTCAATCTAAAGGTGTAAAACTCACTTTAATGTCACATAAAGACAGAAGGTCAGAAACCCTTAGAAAAACCTCAAAACTGAAAGCAAAAAGAAAGAAGTCGTTTTTAATCTATGCAGCACAAAATACAATACAGTTCATAAAAAGAGAATAGAGAACAAATGTGCAGTTTGATATAAAGGTTTGCATTTTTTTCTACCATTACTGTGTATTAATTAGCCCTTCAGGTGTAGTTTTTTATTATTATTAATATTAAAAAGGGCAAAATTATTATTGGTAATTTTAACATATAAAACTCCAGTCTTTAGTTAAACTTTTTAGTAACTTATTTTTATTTATTTATTTATAAACTAAAATGTGCATTGGTGTTTTTACCACTCTGATTCTAATTCTACTATTTTAATAAAGTTTTTGTTTTAAAAAAAAATTCTTCATTTTTCAGGGGACAAATTCATGCATATCTGCCCATTACATCTAAAATAATAATTAATAGAGAAATATTTAATCAGGTAACATGGACTGATGGCCCATAAGTTTTTACCAGAGCAGGAGGTTTACAGAATAAAAGGCCTCTAATTATCTAGCCTATATTTAAACATATTTTATTATTTAGCTGGTCATTTATGCAAATACAAGTTGGCAATATTTTGTACTATTTAACTGAGAGATCTGCTTTTAAAGTAATAATTAAACAGAAACAATATACAAAATCATTTGAAAGATAAAAATGTGTTTTTTAAAAATTATCTCATAGTTTAATTTATACATTTTTAGCTATCTGGTTTTACTTGATATAAACAGTTACACTTTTAATGATCTTACAATGTCAAGAGGATGTAAACATTTTCTTATGTTTCACGCTTTTACTTTGAATCAAAGTTTGAATTTCTCTTTCTCTGTAGCTATAAAACATTACTCATGCATTCTTCTCTTTTGTGTGTCGTTTCTGTAAACTTGACCGACTTTTTTCCCCACTTGTGACATTTGCTGGATCAAATGGAGTCAGGTGTAAGAACCAGCAGCTTCAATATAATCAAATGTCACAAGATCGCCGACCAGCGAATCGATGACTTCTCCTCTGTCTGTTCAATTACAGCAGCAGTTAAACGTACAGTGAGTCGCTGGATGACCTTCAGAAGGCCACAGGAGTGTGACCTCAGTAATCAGCCGCATCTCCAGCAGCCACAGTGAGATCACAGCGGAGAGGAAATTAAAGACAGGAAGGCTTGATTGAGGTCTGATAGACGGCTAATGATGGAACAATTAACGTGGTCCTGCTTTGTCCCAACACAACCGATTTCAGGGCAGCAGGGAGACTCAAACAGACAACATGGTGTTTCCTCACACAGTATTTCATATAACTGTTTTAATTACAAGAAAAAAAATCCTTTTATTCAGAGATGAACATACCAGAGCCTTTTACTATAATTGTAATACTACAAAACTCATTTTTTAACATGAAAAAGAGGATGTTTCTGTTCCTTTTTTGATATATACATGTATGAACTCTTGTCCTTTCTTGCTTGCAGCTGCACAATTTTAGGATTGGTGAGTTTTTGTATTGACAAGATCATGTTGTGGGAAATATTCTGAGCTTGTTTTGTGCTTTACTATTTAAAGTACAGCCCCAAGTGACACTGTTTGGAGTCACACTGTATGAATGTATCATCAAAGTTAGTGGCTATATTGACTCAATTGTTAAAAGAAGGTTAGTTATAATTTTGAGTTTTTATTTCAGTTTCTATCTGAGCAGATGTAAATTCAAAATATGCCGATTAAAGCTTTTGAGTCTTATGAAAGCAATACAAACCATGAACATGACGTAACTTGGTTTGGTGAAGTTTTAGATTTTTCCTAAGCAGAGACTTAAGTGAAACCCAACAGCGAGTGCTTCTATACAGAGAAACGATATCAGTGGGTTTTCTGAAGTCTGTGTCAAAACAAAGTGTTGACCAGGAATATTTGAGTGCATTTAAACACATTCATGTACAGCAGGGCCCCGTTTTAGATTTTTAAGTTTCAAATATATTTAAGAGGGAAAGTGTAAAACAGAAGGTGTCTGATTAGTTTAAATAATTATTAACAGGGTTCTCGTGTCCACAGACGACAAAGACTACCTCAGAAAGTTTACTAGTTAAAATATAAGAGCTTATTAGAGGAATTTGTCTTTGTTTCTGGGCTCAGGTGCACTTAAACATGGGACAATGGATAATTATTGCTGGTCAACAGGAGACCAACAACATCTGTCTCATAGGTCTGCAACTAATGATCAGATTATTTCATGAATCTAACAGCTTCATTTAACATAGATCAACTAAGATTAAGATTATGTCCTCGTATTATTTATTTTGTCTGACCAGCCCTTAAAAATTCCAGAGGATTTAATAAACCATCACAATAGAATAGCAGCAAAGCAATCAACAAATCAACAAAATCCTGCTTATTGTATTTTCATCAATCCACTTCTGATGCTGATTCTCTGAGGTTTCTTCCTGTTAAAGTGGAGTTTTTTTCCCCACTGGCACAAAAAACTTTGCATTCATCAGCTTTCTCTCTACAATACAAAACTGTAAGGCGTTCACCTTGATATGTAAAGTCCCCTGAGATGACTGATGCTGTGAACTGGTGCAATAGAAATAAAACGGATTGATTTATAATGATTGAATTACAGTTGACTAATTGTTACAGCCCCAATTGTGACATTAAAACCCCATTAAACTCAATTAGAGGTTAAATTCATTCAATAAACAAATTCACTTTGTCACAACCTACCTGCAAAGACACGACGTCCTCCTGAGTCTGTGTTTCTTTTTGGGTTCCACCTCATGGAGGAGGATTTGGAGGTCATTCCTACTTTCGGTTATCTAGCTTTATGATGGATGATTAACACTCATACAGCTAGATAACCAAAGACAGGAACAGGCTCCAGTGTTTGACACAACAGTAAAAAGGTGAGTCTGAGGCTTCCTGGAAACATAGAAAAAGATGAGGGCGTTAATGCACGTCTGAGTACAGCTTTAATTTAACATTAAACAGCTTCAACCCATGCAAAAAAAGTAATATCTCAACTCCAAATTTCTCCCATAAATATGCGAACAAAACCATTTTGAGTTTATCAAGTGAAGTTGGGTGATAAAACCACTGTATACGCGCATGTTCATACTGCATTTTGCCACTTAAAGTGCAGCATTTCAGACTATGTAATCTAGATTATGTGTGCGTGCTTTAGTGTCTGTACTGCCTCCCACACTTTTCTATCAAACCCTCAAATCTTTGCAAAGAAAACTGCTTCAACAACGTCACGATGCTGCCTCATGTCGGGCCCTATAATAAAGATTTTGCTGAGAAATCACTGCCTTATCAATTATGGCATGTTTTGCTGCGTCACTATTATTACTTTTATTTTTTTTTAGAATAATACTGACATTGCTTTAGACAATGATGAACCTGACATAACTGAAAAACATCCATCACTTTCTAAGAACACAAGGTCACCATGTCACATATTTACATCCATATTTTTTTTATGAGAATCCAAACGTTTACTCAAATTAACCTCCTGATGACCTCACGCCTCTCTTAGTCAGTGCGTCTGACGTCAGTTGTTTTAATTGGGGAAATGGATGCACTGACGAGGCGTGCGTCACCTTCTTTGCACGTCCAATAGGAAACACTGGCAAAAAAAATTACCACAATCATCACAGCTTTTTAAAATTAGATATTAACATATTTAAAATTAGTTTACATTAAACAACAGGAGAAATTAATAAATCTGCAGGTGCCAAGTTGCCTTTACTGGCTGACTGTATTTACTACATGGTGTGCACAGAACAGGCCTGTACATCCAAAGCTTCATACTCACAACAAATATCCTGACGTTGCCTTTGTCAAACAGGTTAAACCATGATGGCTTTTCTTCATTTAAATGAGAGAAATTGTGTTAACGAGGCATTGTTGTTGTGGGTTTGAACTACGAACCCTGTTTTAAATATTCGACTAAATTATACGTACATGTCCACAATCCTGCATGTTTTTAATATCAGACCATCTGCAGTCTGAGAATGGGATCCATTCATGTAAACGCGTCTGCGGATGATACGAGCAGGTGACATTGTGTGGAAACTAATCCAAAACACTCACTTCTCCATCGTGGAGGATTCCTCCTGCTGCATTCACGGAGATTTTTTTAAAAAAAACATCCACATGTGGCCGAACGAGGGACGCAGCATCGTTCGGGCTCCAGATGTGCAGGAGTTTGTGTGCAGACAAACAGGTGAGCGCGTGGATCAGATCGATAAATCCCATCTGCTGTTGGACGGACGCGGGTGGATCGTGTGTGTGTTTGTATCCGCGATCAGGAGGCTTCCCGTTTTCCAGCCTCTTGATCCACGACACGAGGGACGATCAGCCGCTACAAACCAGCCTCGTCCAGGCGGTCCTGAGGATGCGATGTGTCCCCTGACAGACACTCCAGTGGTCTCCTCTCACCTCCTCGCTGCCTTTTTTCCTCAATGCTTCCTCCTCCTTTGGCTGACGTCACACGGACTGTAAGTTGCTGGCAGCCAATCAGAAGCTCTCTGACCGAGTGCGTCTTTTGGGGGTGAGGTGGCCTGAAACACAGAAATTACACTGTAAGTTATATTGTAAAGTAAATACTTAATAATCATAAAAAATATAATAAAAATATTAAATAAAAAATATTGGTATAGCTAAAACACAAGCATTTTCTGCAATGAATATTATTTAATTTAGTTTAGGCTCCCTTTTTCTTTAAAGGTGTAACTTAACTGCACTTCATTTGGTTAATTAGAATAATTCATTTAATATGAAAGTGTAAAATAGTTAATTTAACACAACTTGAGAAAATAGGTTCCATAAACTTAAATCTTGAGTTGGATCAACAAGTCACACAGACGACGGTCACAGACAGACACGCTTTTATTCCATATTTTCTAAGTTTAAAGAGTCTTTTCTTTATTTAACATTGAGGACTTACAGCTGTTGAGACCAAAGTCAGAACAAAAACAGTCTACAAGGATGCCCTGCATAAATTAGAAGTCTAGACTAGGGACTGAATTCATTACTAACTTTGTCATGGTTAGAACTGTTTCATTAATATGCAAAGGAATAACCATAACTTAATGTCTGTTTTCTCAAACTACAAAAAAAGCAACAAAAAACCAAAAGTGTCTCTGAGGTTTTAACGCTCTTACAATGCATCATGGGAAGTCTGCATATACATTGTGTTTGTTTCTCATGAACTTAATTTATTGAGTTGAGTGAACTTTAACTGTTTATTCATTCAACCCATCATTTTAAGTCAAAATGGCTCCAGTTGTTTTTGAGTCTTTAAGTGTTTTCAAAGAAAAAAAGGCTTTTAAAGTTACATTTACTGGAATTTCACAAACTCATATACCTCCATTGAGTAAACTAGAAAGGATACGTTAAGTTAGCCATCCTGGAACTTTCCCACTTGCTTGTCTCCTGCAGTAAAAAGAGGTGACGGATTATTACCCATTTCTCAATAATTAGGCTACAGCGCTACACAGAAATGGAAAATGTCTGACATTAGTGCCTCCCAGTAGTGGTTAGACATCAAAATTTGAAATTAATTAGTTATTAATTTCACTTCTCTCTCTCTCTCTCTTTCTTTCTTACTTTCTACGTCTGACACCCCAAAACTTTCCCACGTTTGTCTTCTGAAGTTAAACGAGGTGATGGATTATCATCTGTTCCCCAGAAATTAGGCTAAACCACTATTCAAATTGTCTGATTTTAGCACCACCCAGTGGTGGCACCCCATCAGCAAATCCTACCTTCATTTACTTGTATTTGTCCTCATTTATAGCTCATTATACACACCAACTACTGACTAACATACAGTACAGCCTTCTGCCACAAACATGTATCTTGTCACTCCTTTCCTTTTTGTGTGCAAATGTCTTCTTCTGCCTGGGAATAACTTGCAAACTACAAAAAACAAACAAACAAAAAAAGAAACCAGTGTATAAAACCTGTTCTTAACTTCTGAGGGTTACGATAGAAACAGCAGCAGATACTTCCAGTTCCAGGGCCTTGGGAAACAACGGTCTGCATTATACACAGTCTGAATAATCATCATGGAATGTAGACAAACTTAAGTCACAGGCCTTTTTCTACAGCACCACCTCTCAAGAAAGTGTTTTCAGGTGCCACTAGGAAAGCTTGCTGTCTAATGCATTTGCTTTAAATTTATTCATAAAACTATTGCATCCACTGTCCTACAAGGGAGCAATTTGGTGGAAATAAACCCAATTCTTCATTTTGAATCGACTAAATTCCTGAATAACACAGAAACATCTTAGTCTACTTTATCTTTTAAAGAGGTAGATATTCTCCTAAGAATCCAGGTTTCAGGGTCCAAGAGGCCTCAAGAGTCCAGACACACGAGACATGTTGAGGTTTTACTGCCATCTAGTGTTCAGATGGTGTCAAACCACATTAACCATATCACAGATTAGATTTTCACTGATGCTTTTCACTGATGACTTTCTCTTAATTCGCGAAAAAATAACAATATTTTTGATCAGGCCAATGAAAGAATAACTGAACTAATACTTCTATAATAAAACATCAATAATCTGCTTTCTATTTGTAAAGCGGTCTATAAAATCCTGAGATTAAAGTCAGTTTTACCTGGAATCTGGAGTTTTATTCATCAGATCAGCTGTAGATGACAGCAAATTGAGATGTTCAACACACGTATAAATAAGTTCTGATGACAAGTGTGGCCCTGACTTGAATAAAAATGAAAAACAAGCCACATGAGTATCAAAGGCAAAAATATTTTAATACAAAATATTGTGGAAGCTCAAAAGATTACATGTTGGAGAGCGAGATAACCTAATTTTGTAATTACACAAAATAATTTGTGTAGTAAGACCATATACCTATAAAATGGAGGAAAAAAAACTTTACCTTAGTGAAAAGTGCTTTGTATAAAAATCAGTGGGTGGTCATTTAAAAAAAATATAAACAATTACAAAAACTGAAATACAAAAACTAAAGTCTGATAAAACAACCAAATCTTTCAAAAAACACAGAACAAAAATCTATGTGAATGGTCTTGAGACATACGATACAGTTATTTTCAGACAGGATTCTTCCGTACGTCAATTAATGCATTGTTTGAGGTCAGTGGTCCAATGTTGAGGCTGGAGCGACGGGACTCTCTTCGAGATTTAACCACAGGCAGGGATGTCGGCGCGCCCCAGGAACCCTGACCAGCCTGAACTACACGGTTAACAGGAACATCACCAGCCACTTGAAGCCACAGCTCCTCCATGGCAGCAGGTTCCTCTGTGGGGAGAGAAGACCGTCTCCATGTGGAAGGGAGAGGCGTGTTCACCAGCTCCCGCATCTCCTCTCTGGACCTGGAAGGTTTATCGAGCTGAGCGGCCCCTCTGCTTCCTGAGCTGTCGTCAGGGCAACGGGTCAGCTTCTCCATGCTGCCAACGTTTGCAGGTTTAACTTCAGATGGAATGACTGAAAGACATCATGTCAGCAGCACAGTTAATTAAACACACTTCAGCCCTACTACTTTGAGCCTATTGAATTTTGATAAACATCAAGAGAGATTTGAGGGCAAAAACCAAAAAGCTGTGAACTAAACAACACACTAAAGGAGGGTAGTTACAATTTGACTTTCTGCATATTCGTGCATTTGAGTAAACTCCAACTAAAAACAGCATGGAAAGTGTAGAGAGCATTATTAATTAGCCGTTAAAGAGGTGGTTTATGTGTTCATGTATACGGTTAACAGTTCAAAACACCAATAACAAATAATTAAAGTAACCAGCAACACTTTCACCTTTAGGATGCTCTTTTGGCTGACTGGCTGAACCACAGAACTCCCTCAGTTTGTTGCTTAGTTCAAGATTAGCTGCCTTGTAGTGGTTGAGCTCTATGCTGAGGTTATGGATCCATCCCTCATACTGCCGTTGTCTTCCTGCCAGGCCTTCATCCATTTGTTCTGTTAGGAAAGGCAGGAAACACACAAGGGTATAAAGTTACTATCCATGATAATGGCTGACTTTAAAAATAACTAAATGAAAACAAAAAACAGATCTAAATACATCTTGGCAATACAGCTGCTTAAATCCAACTTACACCCTTCCTGCAAACCTAAAATATATGTAGTATAGACACATGAGGGAGGACTTTATAACATGTTGCGACTGGTGACCTTTTTTTAGCATGAGATAATATGTTGACCTTTGTAAAAAGGTCTGTTATTACCTCGACACTGCTGCAGCAAGAGCTGCACACTCCTCTCATGTTCCTTCTGCTGTTGTGTAAGCCTGCGATCTGTGTCGAGCTGTGTGCGATCGAGGGCATTTTCCAACCACTGCACCAGCCTCTGCTGTTCATCTAGTTGCATTTCCAGCTCAGCCAGGGCAAGTTGCAGCTTACGCTCCTCTTCACGCAGAGACACCACCTACAGAACACAAACACTGTTCAGCATATGCCCTGGTGAGTTCACAGTCATGCCTTGCATAGTTTGACGCTGCTCAGTTGTCTAATGAAAAGGTTGCAGCATTACTAGTACTAATAACAACTTTGTTTAATGCTTTTGAAGTTTAAATGACATATTAGCGTAACCAATGACAATAGTAGACATACAGCATTCTGCAATGCTGAAACAAGTGATAAACATGGTAAAAATAAAAGTTAAATTTCATGTTGAGGACCTTGTCGAAGTACTTGCACAGCAGAGCTCTGGTCTCAGAGGCAGACAGGTAACTGAGCTTGGCCATGAGGTTCATCTCCCACTGGGAAAGCATACTAGCAGAAGCCCTGAGCTGCCTCTGTCTTTGAGTGATGGCCTCATTCTTGTATTCAATAGCTGCATCCAGAGCCTCGATTGCCTCATCAAACTGGAAAAGGGTTCGCTCCTCCTGGTAACATCAGAATGAACAGATGGGCTTCATGAGCAACAGACAGCTATTATTGCATTTTCCGGTGAGGACAAATTAACTCTCGCCACATTCTTGTCGGTTTCTGCTATTACTATGTGAGGACTTCAGATTGCATTTCCTGAATAACTAAATCTTGCTTAATCTAAAGACTGAATCATAGCTGCTTGAACCCCAGAGTAACATCTGACCTCAGGTGAAAGCAGGTTGCCCTGCCGCAGCTTATCGTCCAGCTCAACTCGCTGTTTAAGCAGTGAATCTTTCTCTTGACGTAGGTTGGAGATCTCTTGGCGGATCTGTTGGGAGTCTTGAGCACTGCTGCTGCGAAGGAGACCATTCCTCTCACTCAGCTCTCGCTCAAGTGTCTCAATACGCCCAGTAAGCGTCACCAGATCTTTACTGAGGGCCTGGAGGAGAGAAGAATAAAAAATTAAACATTCGCAAATCTGCTGTGTCACTAAACTGAAATGTTTGTGTATCTTAATACCTGACTGGAGCGAAGCCTCTTGGTCTCCAGTCCGCTGCGTTCTTGCAACAAGGCTTCTTTCTTGGCAAGGATTTCCTCCCGTTTAGTCAGCTCTCCTTCCAGATCTTCCAGCCCTCTCCTCTGCTCTAGTACCCGCTCCATTTCCTCATCCAGCCAACGCTTTTGTTCCTCAATCTTCTGCTCACAGGGAGACACAAAAGCACACAGAAAAAATAACTATAAAGACACACATTACCAGAACATAGCAGTCCAGATAGAGTATTACTATTTTACTAGGATAAAAAAAGTAGTAGTCTAGGTGTAGAAATATTAGATAGGTACAACTAAAAGAATAAACAAAATACTTTAAATTATAACTGAAACATTGATGCTATATATACAATTAATAAACATCTACTGCATTTCGGCAAGTTCTTATCGCACCTGTTGCTCTTCTAATGAGATGACAGAGCCGTTGCTGCCGCTGCGTCTCTGCCTCTGGAAGGCTGCGATCTCCTCAGTTTTTATCCTCAGGATCTTCTGCTGCTGCTCATTCTTTATCTCAAGTTCCTGTAACGGTGGCAGGGAGAGAAGATAAACATAATTTACACGACAACTGCAGAAGAAAACTACGTCCTTCCAAAGTAAATATATAGGTGCGAAATGCAAGTAATGTATGACTGTCTATTCTTTCACCATTAATAGATTTCTGTTTAAATTGTTTGCCACATTATTGTCAAAAAACTGATTCTCTGCTAAACTTGCAGCATTAAGTAAGTGTGACATTCATTTATACTGATTGCAATGATGTTATATTAAGTGTTTGTTTAATGATTGTAAATGCTGACGCTACTCAGCAGTACCTTAACTCTGTGAGTTCTTCGTTGCATTTCAGTCTCCAGACGCCGTTTCTGCTGACTTTCCTGACGAAGACGCTTTTGCAGCTGCTCCTGCTGCTGCCTCATAGACTGGACACTTCGCTCCAGCTCTAACACACGACGTTCACTTTGGACAGGAAGGTTGGCTAGACGAGCAGTATCCCTCTGCCGCTGACTTAGTACCTAATACATATACCCAGAAATAGTTTTCAATTCAGAATTTTACAGTTCCAAAAGGTATCATGTTTAACTACTAAAAATAGGTTTAGTTGCATATCAGAAAATGATCACCCAGAAAGAACATGGGTTTAAAATAACATCTTAGCTGCACAAATATATGCCTCCATATGCCACACAGTTAAGCATCACTCTATGAGGAGCTGTTTATGATGTTTGAAAGTCGAACCTGAACTTTGCTCTGAGCAGCAGCTATCTTCCTGCGACATTCCTGTGCTCTGGTCTTGTCTGTTGCGCTGATCTCTCGCTCTTGTCTCTCCAGATCCTGCAGCTGCCGTTGGGCCTCCTGCAGCTCCTGTCGAGCCTGAACAGCTTCACTCTCCAGAGCTGTGATCTTATGGCTGTACTGCTTGTTGAGGGCCTGAGCATCCTTACCTAAAAAAACACACAGAGTTGATTTACAAAAACAAATAAGATATATTTATTCTGGAAAAATGCAGCTAAGAAGAGGTAATAAGAATAAAATTTGCTACCAGTTTTGACCAGCTCCTTGATGAGTTCTTCTTTCATGCGGATGGTGACAGACAGCTCTCTGATCTTCTGTTGTGCTTGAAGAAGTCCCCACTCTGTAACACCTTCAAGACTTTTCAGACTTTCTCCTGTACTGGAATTGGCTACACAGACATTTGAGAGAGTGGACAAGAGGTCAGTGGGGAGGTATAGTACTGAAGGGGACAGAGCTTCAATGCAACAGCACCACAGGTTCAAACTAACCTATGTGACCTATCTCAGGTATCCACACGGATTCATTAAAACAGTTTAACTTGCAACCCTCCACTTTTTCATAAACTGGTGCTAATACGACTGAACAGAGACTACAACCAGGCAACGAAAGCACATCATACAGATCCCAAGAGGGCCTGAGGTTACAGGTTATCTGATCACACAGGAACCACAAGTTGAACTTACAGAATCAAAGAAGAGGTTGCATGCCATCTTTGTCCATAACTCACAAAAACATAAATATTCCTGATTACTTGTCCTAGCAAATAAACGACACATTGGATTTGTACAACCAGATATGATTTGCAAACACCTCAAGATTGTTAGTTCTGAAAATTTGGAGAACATTTAAATAATGATTCCAAAAGGATAGTCACACAAACGGTCTTAACAACCAACCAGCAGACAGAGGATTCTTTGTTTGAATTGGCATCCCATCAGTGCTTCATCAAATCAATTTTTAACCTCCCAGGACATCTTGTTAGTGAGCAAGTTCTTGGACTTACATGCTTTTCTGGCTAAACAGGGGTGTTGGTCTGGTTCAGACAGCTGTGATGTTGGCCCTTTGCCACCAGCTGCCAGTCCTCCTGACAGCATATCCCGCTTGGTCCAGGTCAAGTTCACCTGCCTGACAGAATCATGGGAATTACAGCATATGCACAGGAGCAGTTACATTGATACTGTTCACAAATGACGTGTCTCATCAGCTTATAATGTAGTAGAACTTACTACATGAACACTCAAATATTATAAAACCAACATACTTGCATCGCTCTTGGCTGAAATGGCAACCCTCTCTTTCTCTGTAATGCATTTCTGCCCCTCCTGAGATCTCCTGCTCCTCATAAAGCTTCCCCTCCTGATCACCACAAGGCCCACTGCCGAGGTAGCCCACTGGACTGACCTGCAATCAAAGACGAATAAACACACAAATACATTAAGCAAGCAATGACACATACTGTTATACTGTCCCTGAGATCAAATGAGATCAAATAAACTACACTACAGATTTTTCCACTTCTTGTCGGTAGGCTGTAAAAGTAGCTCTGCTGGTTGGTTACCTGTCTGTAGGTGCCTCCATTCTGACTGTGCTGCATGGAGCCCATGGGGGCGGTGTGCGGCCGCAACCTCAAGTTTAGCCCCATACCCATCAGTCCTGAAGCAGACAGCTGACACTGTAGGTCTGCTATCAGGTCCTGTTGCTCCTGCAGCTTATCACTCTGAGAAAGAAGGAAAACAATAAAATCAGTAACGTATCATCTCAGCATATCTCAACATGTCATACAGCTTGGGTGGAGATCAAATTCAGTGTGTCTTCTAGAATACTTTTCAGCAACTGGGGGAAAGTGTTTAATTGTGTGAAGTACGTGCATGTAGAACGCAGGTAGTTATTAAAAAATATTAAATAAAGGGACAAACTCAAGTGGCATCATTGGTCATTCTTCAAATAATATTACATTGAAATATATTAAAGTGCATGATATGGTGTAAAGGTGATGGGTGGACCCTTGTCTTATCTATTCATGTAAGGCCCCAGCCTGATAGCCTGTGCTTTGTCTTCATTTCCTCTCCTCTATTCCATCACTCTCTTCCCTTTCTGCTCTCTCCTGCTCTGCTTTTCTCTACTCTGACATCTACTTGTTTAGGAATGTTACATTTTAGAATGAGTAGATATATTTGAACATTAAAATATTGCAGTATCCACCTCTAATGGTACATATTTTAGAACCAGAAGGCGTTCTTTTCTTTCAGTGCTTCAGGGCAGAGCTAAGAGGCCCGAGACTCTCATCCGCTAAAGTAACGTTACTGTATTATCTTTCCTATTGGCATCAAGTCTAGAGAATTAATTGTCAGTATCAGTATTTTTGATGCATGGCTTATATAAAGATTATTAGCAATTATTTTACAGATGTGTTCATTTTTTTAGAGTTCTATTTTTTCATTGTTTTTATTGCTTCATCAGACAGGAATACAGTAAAAGAGGAATGATGATAGGTGGATAATATAGGAGAAAGAACAGGGGAGTGATGGTCAGGTCTACCCGTAAAGCAACAGACTACAGCACTGTGGCCAAGACAAGTTTCCAAGGCCAGGAATCAAACCAGGGACTCACTGCTTTGTATGCATCATGTCGTATATTTCACTTGGACAACTAGTGCTCTTTATCTTACTGATGTTTAATGATCTAATGGCAGCCATAGGGTATTATGCTTCACTGAGTTTGCTGATGTTAATATAGCAAGTTAATACTACATCATTTCTCTTTCTTTTTCTGTTCTTTTTCTCCTACATTCTCCCCTCTGCTATGTGTTGCCACACTTCCAGTATAAGCTGTTTCGATAATAATAAACGATAATTTTGCAGTGGTTGCAAATGTATATAACACACATTAAAGTTAGGTCAGTGATCTTTCCCCTGTGGTGACTATTCACATGATAAATAAATCAGTGTGGTGTGCCATAGCTGTGACACACTGTGACACACGGATATAATGGGGAAAAAAAAATAGAAATAAATTGTGTCCAACCTGCTGCTTGTATTGCTCCATAGCGTCCTCCAGAGCTGCTAAGAAGTCTGTGTTCTCCTTTTCCAACCGTTGGATCTGTGACTGAAGATGAGCAATGCTATCTTCTTTCTCTCCATCTTTGTCACTTTCATGCTCGTGGCTCCACCTCTCCTCCACAGTTTCTGCATCCTGGGTGATTAATCACAGTCAAAAGCAAGTCAATACTGTATCCCCAACTTTGTAAAAAATTTGAGCATGAAATGAAGACTGAAAGAGACATATTGTACCTGGTTCCTTACAGAAGGCCTTCCTCTCCTCAATGCAAGACTGTCCTCAGTGGAGCTGTTCTCGATACCGCTGTCTGGTCCTGATGCAGTTGTCAGCCCACTTCGTTCCTCTTCCACTGAGCACAGCCACTCCTTCACTCTCAGACTCTGTTCTGCAGTCAGAGCGCCTTCACTCTGCAGCTCCCGCAGCAACCTGTGACACATCAGCAACACTGAAATTTAAGGAGCAAACACTAAACCCAAATCCTTCATCAAAACAGCTCACACTTGAGAAGATCATAGACTGAAAAGTCACCACATCACTTGCTCAAGATGGTGTGTTGTTGAAGAAATCTGGAGCTTTATATGCATCAGTTCCAATCACCTCTTTTGTAGTTTAAAAACTACGCAGTGTGTCAGTATTTTAATGGAGCCAACATGTATGTATGTAGGTATTTCAGTGCAGCACATATCTGCTATTGAGACATCAAGAAGAGCTGCAGATTATTTCAGTTTAAATTACATTTATTGTTTAAATAGTTATTGAATGACAGTAGAGCTGCTACATACTTAAGTATCCAAAATTTAGTTTCTATATTTGCACAGCAGTTGCATTGATGAGTGAAACATACCTGAGTATTAATTAACAAATTAACATACGACCTAATGGTTGAGATAATGTGGCTTTCACAGTAACGAAAACATCCAGAATACTTGGGACATGTTATATAATTTGAAAGAGCAGTTAAACAGGATGTTGCACCCTTAGAGAGCAGACTATGTAGACGTGGATCAATAAATATGCTTTACCTGTACGCAGTGTCTGTGCAAGTCCTATAGTGAGCGCTCTGAACTTGTAGTCTGCTGATTTCTCCTTCTCCGAGTCGAGGCCTCCTGCTTGGATCAGCGTGAGCAATGATCCGGGTCTCTGAACGCTGCCGGTTTTCGAGGGCTCTGCGAAGGGCTTTGATTTGTTGCTCCAGCCCTTCCACGCGATCTGGCTCACGCTTGCAGTTGACTGTGGCTCGGTTCTGAATGTTCCTGGCTCTTGTGGCATAATTTAGTGTATTCAGACTCTCATCAAAGTCTGAGGAAGATGGGCTAATGCAGGCAATCATCAGTGTTTTGGAATTTCCTCCCAAAGAGTCTTTAAGTATCCTGGTTGAACAGGGAAAATAAAAATTAAGCCAAACTGATTATTATAAAACAATGCTTCGTTAGATGGAAATAGCTCACTAATTAAAATTTACCTTGTGATTTTAGAGTCTCTGTACGGTATGTGAGAGCCTTTCCTCTTGGGGTCCCCCAGTGCCCCAATTACATTTCCCAAAGCTAGAAGACCACTGTTAATCTGGATACTCTCCTTAAGTCTCTCTCCAGTGTTCCCCGTCCTTAGGATCCGCTCCGACCCTGCCAGGTCAACAAAGTGGAACTTGGAAGACAACATTTGTGGCCCAGAGCTTGTAGCAGTCCCATAAAGGCGAGAGCTTCCCCGACGCTGGTCCATGTACACAGTAAAAATGGTGTGTGACCGGCTGGAGTTTGGATTCATCTGAGTTGCCCCGGTATGCCTGGCTGTGTTTCCTGACTCCAGCAAACTCAACACTTCATCAAGACCCTCCACTTCACACTCCTTTACACCACACAAAACTGTAAAGTCACATGGAAAAAAATATAAAATGCAGATGAATGCACAAAACCTTTTTAAATAAGAAAGATGTTGCACAGTGTTTAATATTAGGCTGCTTATTCCATACCAATGTTGCCTTTATCCTCCCGGATGTGGATGTCCTTGCTGGCAGTCTCCACCTCCAGTAGGTCCTTGAATTCCTCTTTGTAGACCTCCAGGTACGATACTCGAACAGAGAAGTCTGTGAGGTCATTTTCATCTAGCAGCTTGAAGATGTCTGCGACAGCCCTGGGGATGATACCCTGTTCCTCGTCTCTAAAGGAACCTAGAAATGGTTAAAACACATTATTGCATGAAGCTGGTTTTGTTAATTACTTTTTTGGCAAGTTCAACCTATGTGTACTCTCTGTTTTTGTCTAACGCAAAAATGCTGCTATGAAAATGCATTGCAACAGAGCAACTTGTATTGTGATAAGAGTTTACATGGAGCAAAACTGCACATGTGCTACTGTTTTCAAATGAAAAAAGTTACAAAAGCAAAAATGAACAAATAACTTACAAATATTAGCTTCTCCAATGGTGTACGTCTTGCCCGAGCCTGTCTGTCCATAGGCAAAAACAGTAGCATTGAAACCTTGGAAGAAGGCATCTATGAGAGGCTGGACGGACACAGAGTAAACCTCTTCCTGATAGCAAGTTTCCTCAAAAACAAAGTCACAAAGAAAGTGTCGATCATGGCCCAGAGTAACTCGATGCAGTTCAGGGTCCACGGTGATACAGCTCTCATGGCAGTGTAGAAGCTCTTTAGGCAGGAGGGGACGCACTCGTACAGCGACTTGCACCGCACAGAAATCCCCTCTGCCTTGACCTCCGGGCACTTTGGGAGACATGTCTTCTGCACCGTCACAGCTCCTCTGTGTTCTGCTGCTATGTATTGATCATCTTTGGGCCACTGCAGGGAACAGAAATCATCTGTCATTCGAGGTTTTTCAGCATCTTTTGTAATTTCTCCAAAGGAATATATAAGGTGAGAATGTGACCGCAGGCATGATAATGTAATAAACAAAGGAGCTAAAGCACTGATTTTTTTTTCCAACTTAGGCTACAGTGATGTGGATGAAACCCTCTGTCACTAAATGATTACTTTTATAAGCTGACATGACTATAATGCAACGTAGCTTCTGCTGTGGAAACACAAACGGAAAACCAGAATGGAATTACTGATTCAGACTAATTCAGTAATATCTGACAAATCATGGCGCTTCATCATATATATGTAAAATTAACAAAAAGAGTGGAAGAATTCAACAACGCCATAAAGCAAAGCCCTGCTCAGTTGATTTATAACCATGTCAACAAAGACCTCCTACAGCTAGTGTTTTAACAAAAATGCCAAGTCTCTGAAAAATTCATATGGTTTCACAGCTCCACTGTATACGGTCATATCAGCCTGCCTCAAACGCCAAAATATGATCATACACCTTACTCACGTCTCTTTCCGTTAGACTAGTTTATACCTCAAAGGTCTTTTGCATTTATATTTAAAGTTGAGACAAGACTGCCTCCATGTTCTCTTTCTGACAGCTGAAAAACTCTGAGCACAAAGCATAGCCACAGTGCTGTTAAATAACAAAAGCAGCAGACAGAAGCTGTCCAAAAGCAAGTGTGAGAGGATTTTTCATGCCTATATTCTGTTCATACAAACAAACAACTTAATATTAAAAACTTCTCAACAAAAAAAGAATTCAAAAATCTGCGGACTTGTAGATTTTTAACATAACTTGTTGTAAGTGGTATAATGTATGACATGCCGTCAAAGGAGCTTCAGTGCACTTTTGTATTGATTCTCTAAGTCTCTGGGGCTTCACTGGAGGGATAAACACCATTCTTCCAAAGGATGGTGTTTTGATGATGGGGCTGTCTAACAGTTCAGCCCAGAATCTCTCCTCAGTGTTCGATTAGGTTGAGATATGGTGACTGCAAAGGCCATAGCATACAATGCACATCAGTTTCACACTCGTCAGACCATTCAGTGATCCCTCAGGCATTGTCATCCTGGAGGAAACCACTCCCACCAGGAAAGAAATGGGTCATCACAGGATAAAGGTGATCACTCAGAACAAGGTTGTATTGATTTTCAGTGAGTTTTCCCTTCAAAGGGACAAGTGGACCCAAACCATGCCACCCATAACAAAACAGCCACTGGATCTCCTTAGTGTAGGGTTAAGATTCAGGGTTTTCCTTTAATTTGTCACTCCTCTGCATCTTCTAAAGGTGGTGTAGCATTACTGAAAATCTGTACCTTTTAATTTAAATTTCAGTGATGGTCATTATGCCTCGGGATTGGCCTGTTTTCTAGTATTTTAACGACTGAGCACGTCTCCCAACTAAACTAGTTACACGACACAGCAAAGTTAAAGATAGCTCTAAAAAAAACTTGATTTATATGTTAAAAATAAGGTTGGCGGTGGGTTGTGGAGCATTATTTTGGTCAGGCATCGTCTCAGTATTTTACCCTTAAGAATTAACGTTTATCAGCACCGTTAACGTAAATTAAAAGTACAGATAAAGTTACTCACTAGCTGGTTGTCTGTGGCTAGCATCCTAACTAGCTGCTATCACGACGCTGTGTTGACCAAGTTAGCTAGTTGACGTTAGCTAGCTAGTGTTCGGGTTAGCTAAGTAAACGGTCGAGTCCCGTTATCAGTGACCGAAAAACTGAACACAAGTCGGCTTTTTGTGCTGCTGCTGTGAAGCCTCACAGCCTCATAACGTCCACAGTGTCGCTGGGCTGCTTGTTTTCCAGATTAACTCCAGCTAAGCTAAAGTTAGCAGCAGCCCCGAACAACAAAAATCAAAAACATGAGGATGAGGGAGGACAGACGGGAGAGAAACCAACATGTTCCGGTAAGAAATGGAGAAAACTGAACTGCATGCATTGTTTGGGTGAGGTCTGGTAGCCAGCAACAGTCACCACAACTTACTTTTAAAGTAGCAGAAGTTACACCATGGATTCAGGATAACACTGGAAGTTTTTTTTTTGGAGAATGGAAGCTGAGGGGCAGTCAGGGGGGAGGAGCCCGAAGTTTGGGCTCAAGTTTGGGTTTGGTCTGCAGCGAGGCATCGTGGCTGAGAGGGATCGACCAGACACTGGATATAACAGTCTTATAGCTAAATACAGTGTCTGAGTTTAACACAGAGGGGTTAGAAAACAATCTAACAACAATGTCATACGCAATTTAATAACAAAAACGTTTGTAACCTTAGTTTCTGCAGTTTCTGAAGTTAGTCTCTCATTCGGAGCTTCTTGTAGGCAATTAAGGGAAAAGTTAAGGGAATCTTAACTCCTCCAAAAATCCCTTAATGCATTTCACAGATGAAATAAAGGTTTCACAGATCAGAAAATATGCTTTAAAGAATTTTTAGCCTTTCTGACTTTATTATTATTATTATTATTATTATTATTATTGTTATTATTATTATCACCTAGGGCCTCCCAGTTGAGGTAATGAATTTTCTTGGGGGAAAAAAATCATGCAAATACTTCTACCTAAACCATGTTATCTTGCAAAAGACACCTAATGTTTTCTGAGTTATGATTTTTTTTTTTAAAAATAGGCCCTTGTTAAAATTGAAGATTTTTCATTTTGATGATAAATTATAGGTTTTTATTATTTAAATTTCTGTTTTAAAAATCAGCACAAGCTAATGACAAGACTACAAGTTCCAAATTTTTCATGAGGTTTTTGGAATATTCAGTAAAAAATTCAGCCAAATCCTGTGGAAAATAAGTGAGGCTTTAAAAATGCTATAAAAGAATCGCTGAAGTGATCAAATTTAACACAGAGGGCCAATTTTTAAACAGTTCATAATTCAAAGAGTATTTGTAGTAGAGCTGTTGGATTTTGCAAGGTTCCATGGTTTAGGTAGAAGTTTTTGCATGTTTTTTTCCCATGAAAATCCATTACCTCAATGGGGAGGCCCTATAGGTGGCGTGGAATGACTCCATAGTGGTTTTTGATCTGGACCTGGTCTAATACCTTCCAGATGAGAAACTAAGGAGTGAAATCTTTTTCTTTTTTCTTTTTTTTTTTTTTTTGGCATTTTTGCAAGTAAAATAAAGCTTTCACAAATCATAAACATTATTTCTCTGTGACAATCTAATGCAGATTTTAACCATCTTTATATTGTGATTTTAGATCAAAATCTGGTCTAATGTGGTTCAGATGGCAAAATAAAGTGAAATCTACCTCTTTGCATTTTTCAACGAATCCATAAAGGTTTGGCAAATCAGGGATAGTCTGCTTTATGAGGCAAAGCGTAGTGCTTTTTGGGTTTTTTGTTTGTTTTATCTGGACCTAGTTTAATGTGGTCAAGATGAGAAAAAACATTTTTTGCATTTCACAAATAGAAGAAATGTATCACAACTCATAAACTCTGCTTTAAGTATTTTTTTAAGCCTCTCTGTGACAATCAAGTGCAGATTTTACCCATCTTTATATGGTGATTTTAGATCAAGCCCTGGTGTAATGTGGTCTAGATAGCCAAATCATTTTTACAAATAAAATGAAGGTTTCACAGTTTATAAACTGTGCTTTAAAGAATTTTCGACCTCTCTGGCATAATTTATTTTGGATTTGATCCACTTAAGCATAGTGATTTTGATCTGGATCAAGTGTCAAATGAGAAAAAAGCAGTGAAATTTCCCTATTTTGCATTTTAAGGTTTGACAAATCAGAAACTAGGTTTGAAAGAAATGTGTGCCTCTCTGTGACGCTCTAGTGCACATTTAACCTATCTATGTATGATGGTTTTAAATCTAGACCTGGTCTAATGTGATCCAGAGGAGAAAAACTGTGAAATCTCCCCTTTTTGCCCTTTCACAAAAAAAGAAAAACAGGAGGGAAGCTTCCAAATGTACAGTATCTACAAATGAACAATTTTCTATTCCTCTCCTCAGCCCTGTGTCTGGCTAAACTGCATGTATGTTTGAGGGAAACAAAATTTCTGCCAGATTATGTGTTCGTGTCACGTATCACACATACTTTTCAAATCATCATATATTTTATTTATTGCTATACTGTTGTTCTTTTTCAGTCAACTGATTAACTAGATGGTTCAGGATGGTCACATCTGACAAGTCAAAAAAACAGAGGAGAAGATTTAAACATGTTATAAAAGGGTCATATTTTAACTCAAATCATGCTATTTATTATTATTATTATTATATTTTTTTTTTATAACAAGTAGTTGTTGTTGTGAGAGTGTCAACCAAAGCTTGATATTTTCATAAACCTGTTGTCTTGTTGCTGATTTATCCTCTCTTACCTGGACATTGTGGTTTCCTCAAACTGGAAGCCTTTTCTGCTACATCAAAATCTTATTTTTAGCAGACAAAATATGTTTCTTTTAAACTATCATCTAGAGTGCTTTATAGCTGAATAGTAATGTAATTTTTTAAGAGATAGAATTGCTGTTTTCAGGGCCACCAGCAGTCTCACATCAGGGTGTTCTGTTATAAGTTTCCTACCCTTTCACAACCAGAAAAAACACAATCACTGCGTTTGAGTCAATTATCGGGTATGGTGAGTCACAAAGCTTCACTCTAGGAAAGTCGAGGAATTGTCATACTCATAAACTGGCTCGACATGGATAATAATGCATGAGTTTGAAGATGCAAGCACACGTTGGCCCCGTGTTTCAGTCTGCTGGTTTATGCTTTAATATTTGTGTTAAAAATTATGCAAAATGTTGGTCATGAATTGCATTTGGGTGTGGATTGTGAGTCCATTTTAGTCAGTCCAGCAGTTTTACCAATCGCATTACAGCTTCAAAAGAGCCCACAGACCATTTATAACATAAGGATCAGGGTTTCAAATCAAGAATGAGCAAGGATTTTTATTGAAGAACCTCTCTGAACTGCAAGAGCACAGACCATTTATTGTAGCTGACATTCCCATGGCTCAAGACAGATCAAACAGATTTTCCATACTTTTATGGTCATATTGTTACTTTCATTTTGCTTTAGGGGTTGACATCTTTTTCCACGTACATGTTACAATCTGAGACTTGACACTCCGAAGTGATGAACCAATAAATCAGTCTGAAAGTAATGCAAACTGATGGGGAAATAGGAGGAGTACAATCTTTACTGTTAACAGACTTTGGGTGTGCGCCACATTGAAGCTGTGAACAACAGGGGGCAGTGTTCTATTACAGTTTGAAAATGGACATGAACACAGGTTTCCTTTTGCAAGGACTCAGTTCAAGATGCAGATACAACGATAAATGCACTTGTTAATCTTTGCCTGGACAATATTTGACAGAAACTGAAGAAACAGAGCGAAGACTAAGGAAAGCATTAATGTGCTCTTCATGAGGGAGACGATCAGATTCTTTGGGATCAGAAAATAACATGCAGATTACCATCAGCCTTAATTTAACTTTACCTGAAGTTAACCAAAGTGAGTGTACACTACTCCCTCTCTCTCTTCCCCTCAGCTGCACTCTGGAGCCTCAGTAGATCTCATCACACTCCCCTTTGTTCCTTCAGATGAGACCAAGGTATTCGCTGTCAAACATAAGCACCGCTGATAACACAAGCTGCTGTCAAAGTGAACACGCTGGTTTCTGATGACTGCACCCCTGCAAGCAGCCTGAGATCAGGATATTCATTTCAGTCCCCCAATCCCTCCACTGCAAGCACTCATTAAAAGGCTTTTTTATCTGCACAGTGTGACTCAGCCACATCGGAGAGAGCTGTAGAGAAAAGGCAGTGGAGCCCGAGGAATGGGGATAGAATGATGAGGAGAGTGGATGTAATATGATAAGATTAAGGAAGGGAAGAAAAGAGAGGACAGTGAGGTGAAGAGAACAGACAAAACATCAGATTATGGGAGAGCTACTCTCATTGACTGACTTTCAATGAGGCCAGTTGTAGATATTTAGCTTTATTTGAGCGCTGGAATGGAAGGTATGATAGGACAGGAGTAGCATAAGAGGAATTTGGGTAAACTTTTAATACAGAATCAACATCTATTGTGGAGCCCTGAGGGACAAACACAAGGGCAGCCTCCCATTCAGCTCCCCCTCAGCCCACTCCTCCATTGAGACAGAGGAGGGCGAGATGGACTGAAGAACACTGAGAGTTCTATTCTGTGGTGATAATAAAGGCAGCAGTTTTTAATTCAGCCTGCTCTTCAGCCAGTGACTGACTGGCTTTTCGTGAATTGTCTTCTATTCAGCCGTCTCTATTCATCTATCACTCTCTGTCTACCTCCACTATCTCTGTGCATCTTTTTTTTTTCTTCACTCAGCATCTGATTTTAGAGTCTTGGTGCTGAAGCTCTTCTGCTCCCTCAGCAGTGTTATTGGTGAGTCTCGGCCTCAGTACGGAGCCTTTACTGCAACTGAAGGCATCCTGTTTCTCTCCAGTCAAACCTCACGTGCACATTCGTGTGGTTTCCTTTCCAGAAAGTTGTGTAACACTGAGGAATAGATAGACAGCCGATGCAGCATAAAATGATCACTCAGACTTTGCTTTTAGGGTGCGCGACAAAAATATTTTTCTGTGCGTGTACTTGTTTTTGCAAATTCAAAAGTTAAAAGTTATTCATGTACTCCAGGAACACAGAGGCTCTTTTCAGCAACCCATCGCCGGCTGTGTGTCTGCTGAACAGCGTCGCTCTGTTCTGCAAGAACTGAAGTGTTAAACAACCACTGCTCACATATATCAGTGCTTACAGTATGTCAGGCTGCTCTTTTAGTGTATTTCAGAAGGCAGAGAGTGCAGAGAGCGTAAATATTCAAACTGTACTAAACAATTTGATAAGATTCTATAAATTAGCAAATTAAAAAACAAGTTTTTACAGGTTTACATGATGTTTAATGGTTGTATTGGAGGAAAGAATATCATAGTTCTACTGAACTAGTTCTGAAAAAAGGAAAATAAATAAGACATGACAGTAAAGAGGATTACAAAATCTTCACGCATCGCGATTACATGTCCAGTATACATACCATAAAAGTCAAAATAGCCTTTACAAAAATAATACTTTATTTCAGGGTGGAAGGTCTACTTTGTCTGATCCAGCTTCTTACAAATGTCTTCCACTTAAGTGCTGCTTTACTTTTTGCTACATCATGTCATTCACCTTTCAGATCTTCTACACTTGTCTCTATCTTTGTGCAATAAATAAGTTTCTGTTAGAACTCATACTGAGACACAAACATGGTGACTTTGGTGATGTATCTCCCCAACTGGTTCCGTCTCTCCATCTCACTCATCTCCACCTCGGCCTCCAGAGTGGCCGGGCCCTGCACGGGGCTCACCAGCATCAGCTGACCCGTCACACGGTCTGAACGCTGGACTGTGAAGTGGCGGCGAGCCTGCCTTCCTCCCAGCAGCGAGAAGCGAAGCGTGTCCCCTATTGGACGCAACGCTGAGACTCTGAACATGACGCGAGGAGCTGAGAGGTTGGACACAACAGCCAGGTAATGGTAGGAGAAGGAGTTAGGGGCCTGAGAACACGCCTTGTTGTCCACAGGGCAGGGGTTACGCTCACAGCGCCTGGAATGGAATCAAAGCAGGTATACTGTCAAAATTTTTATCTGAAGTTACCAAAATCACTCTTATTTGTGCAATCAGGAGGGGACTTGCTCACATAGGTGACGTCTTGACATATGTAGCATTAGGGATTTTGGGGCAATCCACACGAACACACTGGAAACCACCATATGTGTTAATGCACATCTGGTCCTTTGTGCAGTTGTTTTGTCTGGTGGCACATTCATCAATATCTGTGGGAAAATAGACACAAAGCCATTCATTAGAACACAAAAAACTATTCAGACTAAAGAAATCTGAATTCAGGTCTTTTGTTAGGGAACTTGAACTGACAGCATTGCTTACAAAAGAAATTCCCTAATGTTTCTTTCTTTATTTTATAATCTCATTGATAAGAATTTACTTAATGCCTATAGTACTGGGGACATCCGTGATCAACAAATAATAGACTTAATTTTTAGATACGGCCTAGAAGTAAGTTCGGCAGACATTCTTCATCATGTTTCAGAAACTTGGAGTGCTGTTGGGTACAGATTTACCAAATAAACAAAAGGAAATTGGTTGATTGTCGCCTTTTCATTCTGTTGACTGCACTCTTATCTTTACTGTGAATATGGGCTTGCCTTCAATGATTCCTCAAGATTTACATAAAGGTTGAATGAATGAATCAATGGCCTTAGCCCAAAGTCAGCTGGGAAAGCATCCAGTCCCCCTGCGACCCTACAGAGGATCAAGTAGTGTAAAGAAAATGGATGAATGAATTAATAAAAAGGGAAAACAAAGCTAAACACAGTGAAACAGTGAGTTCACCTTTACAGCTGCGTCCATCGCGGGTTACATTATATCCAGCAGGACAGGAACAACGATAGCCTCCAGCAGTGTTAACACAAGCATGTAAACACAATCTGCCAGCTTGACCATTATGGAAGAGCTCACATTCATCTATATCTGAAATGCATAACACCCACACACAGTTAGCTTCCCATTCAAAGACTTTATAATAGATACAATTTGTAGCTGAGGGTTGCTCAAGGTGAAAGTATGAAGTGTACCAGTGCAGATGTTGCTGTCTCTCCCAGAGATGGTGTATCCCGGCTCACAGGTGCAGTGGGTGGTTCCCTGAACTGTAGTGCAACGTGACGGACGAACAAAAGGCCCGGTGGTGGCAGCTGGTAGGGTAGAAGCAGCAGCAGCGGCGGTGGCTGGGGAGGTGGCAGCAGAGGTGTTTGTCATGGTGACAAAGACTGAAGGAGGAAGTCAGAGGAGAGGAGTGGTAAGCAATGTTGATTAGCTGTAGTGAACTGTAACTTGTTTTAATATCCACCCCAGGCTTAAGCATTGTTTATTCATCTGACAATATATGACAGACATCACTGATGCACTGGATGATGTCATGTGAGACAGTGTCAGTCACAGCTGGCATCAGCAGCATAAAGCTCTGCCACATATCAGTTTGATAGTGCTGAAAATGGGCCTTTTTATGTCCTGAAAGCTTAATTCCAGTGTGCAGATGTTCTCATTATCTACATTCAATTATATTATATTACGTAAAAAACACAAAAATTCAATAACCACCTGCTTCTGATTGCTGTAATAGGATGTTTTAATGATATTGTGTGTTTTTTTCTTTTTTATTTCTGTGTTTCTATTGATTTCTCAAAATAAAATGTTGGTGTGTGATCACACGTAGCATGTGATGTGATTACTGTTAAAATGCCTTTTTCTACAAGAACTGATCTTATAAATCAGCTGCAGAAAATAAGCTAAGTACATTTACACTGATCAGGCATAACATTATGACCTCCTGCCTTGGTCTCCCTTATGTGATCAAAAATGCTCTGAACCATTGGTCATGGACAAGAGGACCTCTCAGGGTGTCCTATGGGGTCTGGAACCAGGATGTTGGCACTGGATCCTTTGGGTACTCTGGCTTGTGCAGTGGGGCCTCTGTCAATCAGACTTGTTCCACTGCATCCTGTTGATGCTTGATCACAATGGGGTGTAGGAAGGTTGGAGGTCAAATCAACATGTTGGTCCATTGTCATGTTCCTCAACATGTTCCTGATTGTTTGATGTTTTTTCCATGTGGTGGGGTGCATTTTCCTGCAGGGGTAGGCCAGTGACATTTAGGATTTCCATTTGCATGAGGGAGTGTGCTTGTTGTGGGACAATGTTTATTTGGGTGTCTAAGTCTCATCAACACGAATGTTAAAATCCAAGGTTTTCCACCAGAACAGCACATAGTACCAATATGATCAATGTTATTCACTTCACCTGAATAACATTAATTTTGTGGCTGATAGGTGTATTTTGTATACGCGTATTTGTACGCTGATGGCAGTGCAGAAATAAAAAACCTGATAGTTTGGAATCACTTATATAGTGTTGACTTATCAATCACATTTGTTTATATTATGTTTTAATGTAATGAACTGATAACTTTCTGCTGATATATTATTGTTGGACATGATCAGATTTTCTAAAACTCTCAACAGCTACAAAGAAATGATAAATAAATAGATAAATGAAACAAACTGGGCTAGAGAATACCCCTACATTCATATGAAGGAGCAGACTGCTGCTACTCAGCCAGCAGCACTGAGGGCTTCGGGCTGGAATTCAATAAAACCCACTGTGTGGTATGTAGCACTGCCTTGTATTGGCAAACCAAACCCCTGGCCAATGTAATCTCCTTCAGCAGACTGGAAGGATTTGGATACTGGCCTATAAAAATATGTGTCGTCCTAAATACTTGGTTGTTATATATGTAGATCTTGCAGTTAAAATGGTAATATCTGTAAAGCGTGTTGAGTGTTACATGCTGTCTATGGTGAAGTAAAGCTACATTTTGAACAAATGTGTGTGGTCTGGTGTATTATACTTACATGTTGGCACTGGGCTCTGACAGGTGACTCCAGCCCAGCCTTTGGCACAGATACAAGAAAACTGGTTCACCTCGTCCACACAGGTCCCACCGTTCATGCAGGGAGAAGATGCACACTCATTGATATCTGAGGGAAATACACATAAAGAAAGTTATAAAAGGGAACTCCGGTGCTAAGTTTGAGCTCTGCCAGAGATACAAGGACATATGCAACTCAATAACTTTAAAGCTTGAAACTCACAGAACATGACATCATGACATATGGATGTATTAGAGAGAAATATGAGGAAATAATGGAGCGCAGGAGTTAATGTTGGGTGCAGCCACAGTGTAGAGGAGAAGCCACATCTTGATCAAACAGCCTTTGAGCCGTTATCTCAAAGTCAGCGAGCTGTCAGAGGACACAGAGGTTTGGAATATCACATGTCACAGCATTCAAAAAGCTCTCTGGACAACGACCAAAGTACATAAAAAAAGAAATACGATCATGGGTCACATATGAAATGTATCTCTGCATAGAAAAATGCTGGTGACACACATGACGCACAGCGAGAGGAAGGGCAGGAGGAGGCAGGAGACAGAAAGGTTACAAAGAGGATGATGACAGGGTCGTAAAAGTGATCAGTGGGCTAGATAACAGGATGAGTGATGGTCAGGGAGAAGAAGCAGGGAGACGCTGGTGGGAAGAGGATGACGAGGAGGCCATTGGAGGAAATGACCATCACGGTGACACCAGGCAGCAGAAGACTGATCTCTCACCTCGGCAGGTGGGTTGCTGGCCGCTCCAGGTCAGACTCTCCTGACAAACTCTGCTCTCTGCTCCCACAAGTTCATAACCAGGGTCACACAGGAAGTGAACTTCGTGGCCCACGCTGTGTGACTTGCCAAGTTTCCTCCCACTGAGGGGAGCATCCAGTTTTGGGCAGGTACCTGGTAGATGGTGATTTAAAAAAGCAGATTGGCAAATATTTAGACGTGTAAAATTTGAATAAATGAGTCTTTCTAAGGGTCTTGCTCACTGTTGACGGCTTTTGTTGTCTGTTTCCCAGCAGCACTTTGCAGTAAATTTATTTTCTTCTTCAGGTTGCGTAGGCTCTGCAGGTACGACGCCTCATGGGCTGACAGAAGCTTCTGGACCTGCTTCAGAGAACCTTGTATTTCCTGCCTACTTGGACAATCCTGGAACAAAACAGAGAGGTTGAGTAAATTTATAAATATTTTTAAGTGTTGTTCAATGCTGATCTTGTAATTCAGGGGTCATATCAAAAAGCTCTTTATCAAATAAAGAGTGACATACCACATTGTTTCACACAGTAATTTTGATATGTAAAGAACCACGGGAACATGTTGTTGTTCACATTCTATATAATATTGCTATCTGGATTTACCTTCTTAAGTTTTCTATGAAAGTAGAAATGTCTTTGCAGAATTTATGAATAGAGAAAAAGAAATTCCTCTGGCTCAGGTCAGTTGAAAATAAATATTTATCAACACAGAAAACTCTCCTGAAGTGAGACACCACAGGACCACAAGTCAATGATGACACTGATTTATGAACAGGAGAGCTGACTATCATTTCATTCAAACTTCAAAGATAGATAGATAGATAGATAGATAGATAGATAGATAGATAGATAGATAGATAGATAGATAGATAGATAGATAGATAGATAGATAGACAGATAGATAGATAGATAGATAGATAGACAGATAGATAGATATATAGATAGATAGATAGATAGATAGATAGATAGATAGATAGATAGATAGATAGATAGATAGATAGATAGATAGACAGATAGATAGATAGATAGATAGATAGATAGATAGATAGATAGATAGATAGATAGATAGATAGATAGATTATTTAGTTACAGTTTTTGATGTTTATTTACATTAGGCATGAAAATTCAGTGTCTGCTTTGGTAATTTTCATTCATACTTAAAAAAAACTATAAAATAATAAGAAATTCTCTAAAATTACAGTTTTTAAAGACTACCAATGGGGATACTATACCTATATTCATATACACACTTGTGCGATGAAATAGTTAACTTATGCCTTACGCAAAAATGCCAACAAAATTATTTCATATTTGCAAAACAGAGATCCAAATGCCAGTAAACAAATACGAGTCTCCTGAAGAGGTTCACATGGGGACTTGTGCATTACAGAGGCTGAGGTGTTCATATGAAGGCGTAAACGCTGCAGGGATCAGACTATGTTTGGTTACTGTAAGTATTTGTGAGAAGGAACCTTCTTACTGGCCAGCTACCTTGATCCACTAACTCAGTCTTGAACACAGAAACAGTCTGTGTGTAACACTGTATTCTTGTGATGTGGTTGTAGGTGTGACCTTGTGCAGAAATCTTCTTTAAATAAAGTTATGTAAGTACCACGAGTCATTTTAGGAAAGGGGGATAGTATCAAAAGCTATATATCTTGCATTATGGGTAATTACTTCTGGAGTTTGGGGTCACTCAATCGGTTATAAACACCCACAGCATAAACATCACCTGTGTTACAACCTCCCTTCCCATTGGCTGGAGGGTCGAGGGAGTGGCAGAGACTTGTTTGCTGCCCAAGTCTGCCCTTTCCCTAATTACTCTGCTTCATTCAACAGCGTCATTCTCCACCTGCCCTGTCCTCTCATGCATGTTTTCGGACAACCAATTAGTGTTTTCATCCAGCAGGAGTTATGTAAGAAGAGTCAATATTTGTTGAAAACACCTTTCTTATTTAGCCTGAACGGGGGTTTGGAAAGGCTTCAGTCATTCGGGGGGTGGTGGCTGGTGTTTATAGTGTAGTTGTCAAAGGCCTCTTTCTGCCGGTGCAAGGCGACATTTCGCATGGCTTCCCGTTAGCTGGGTGATGTTAGCACAGTGTGTAGGAGGCACACAGGGCTGAAGCTCAAAATCACAGTTCTATTTAATCTAAGCAGATTTATAACTATGAGAAAAACAGCATGCATTGATACATGAATACAGCACACACATACGCAAGACCTAAACCATCACGCTCACATTACAAGCACATAATCAGGCTGGTTGTTTCTCAGTAGAATGCAAACAAATATGCACATGCAGACATGCATGCAAAGGCCTAAACAGAGGCATTCACAGACAGATACAGCTTCCTGGAAATGTTTAGCAGGTTTGCAGTGAAGCACAACCTAGATGTACTGAGTTACTTCAGTCACTGGAGTCTCTGAGATGTTGTTCCTGAAGCTTGCGTGCAAAGTAGAAGTGACTCAAGGTTCACTTTGTCAAAAATTTTCCCTGTCATGCCAAGTGAGGACATTCAAAGTAGGACTTGTGCACTTCAGAACAGAGAAAATATTGTTCAGATTTGGGGACTTGTGCCTTTTAAGCTATATTTCTAATAAGAAACATACTGGAATCAATTACTGTAAGCTTCAATAGAAATGATAAAACTTCTTAAACTGGAATGACGTCATATGAGCTAATGCACCATCCATTCACTCATTAGCTAAAATCACTGTGCTGCACACTTACCTGTCCAAAAGTAGGATGGAGCGAGCAGAAGCACAGCAAGGTGGTGACAATCACAGCTGACGCAAACATGTTTCTACCAACACCAATCCAATGCGCAGTCGATGAGCAGTCCTCGAACGTGCGGAGGCTGCAAGCAGTGTGAACTTGGAGTGGGCAGCCCTCAGTGTGTGCAGGGAGTCCAGGTGAGAGAAAAGACCACAGTTGGCAGTGGGAAAGCTGCTGCAGCTAAACAGCGTGGAATGCTGGGTTTACTCTTCGGGAACCAATCAGCAAAAAGAGACTTGAAGAAAAATGTGACCACATTATTATCCCTTTACTTAATTTGGAGTGCACTTCCTGCTCAAAGCAGCTTGGTGATGGAGAGAATCTACAGAGAAGCTGTGCCCTCTGGAGGAATATATACTGTACTGTACTGTAGTAGGATTGAACACAACAACATAGATTCCTCTCAGGTTACAAGCAAAGAGCCGTACCTGTCCTGGCTATTATCATAACAGTGGGTTCTGGGCAGCTGTTTGACAGTGAGGTCACGGACATTTCAATAACAGTGGTGATTTCTAACCAGAGAACACCACTAAATTGAAAATTCCCCAGTGTGCTGTTACTGGTCTGAAACTCAACACTTTTCACAGCCACACTGCCTGCAAAGTAAGTAGTACACTGCATGGCTCTCAAATTACCTTGTGAGTGTGACTCTGCTGTGTATATCCGCATTATCAACTGTTGGCTGTGGAGAAAGTAAAACAACAGTGTTTCTAGAAACAAAACTGTCTTTGTGGGAAATCGGATCATTTAAATGAAATGAAGATGTGCTGTTGAAAAAAACACCCCTTGTGTTAAAGGGATTTCATCCTCGATGTGTGCACTCAACACTACTGCAGTCTACAGTTTAAAGTGTAATATGTATTGGAGAGATCTTGAGTATTGCTTTAAGATCAAGTAGGAAGGAGTTTACAGCTGTTCCTTTGGTCGTTGGATTTACCTTAGAAATCATCTTGGCGGGTGGCCATGTCTGACTGAGCCCAGAACAAATGCCTAACTGTCGTCTGGCTCAGCGTGGTCAGACAGTCCTGATGCAGCAAAACCAAAGAAATAAGAAATAGCTGGACATCCTGGGGACTGATTCCTCAGTGCAAAATACACACAGCCCACAGAATTGAGTGAGACTCTATTGTGTCGCACTTCAGACTCTGAATCACACCACAGAGTACTGATCATGATTCATTCTTCCCACACCGGATCCTTAAGAAAAACATTGTGACCATTTCAAAGCAGGCATCCAGACAGCTCCATCCTGTATCTTTCCACACTCAGACCTATCTGATCTTTTTGTACCTCTTATAATTCTCCCACCCCGTGTTATGTCATGCTAATATAAATATTACATCCAGCATCTCAGCCTGTCCATAGTTCTGAAATACAGTACCTATTAAAAGCATTCAGCCCCAGAAGAAGGTTTTTCCATTTAATACATTCCAGCATCATAGTCAGTTTCATTTGTCTGGTCACAAATTCTTAGCTTGATTGAGGTCTGGGCTCTGACTCACCTTGTTGTATTTAGACCCTTTCTGTTTAGCTTTAGCTGCATGCTTTGGGTTACTGTCTGGCTGGAAAACAAATCTTCCCTCGTCGCAGTTCTCTTGCAGATTGCATAACATTGTCCCCCAGGATTTCTCTGTACTTTGCTCCATTCATTTAACCCTCTACCTTTACAAACCTCTCAGAGCCTGTCGTTGAGAAGCATCACCACCATGCTTCACATCATGGTGCTGCCACCACCATGCTTCACATCATGATGCTGCCACCACCATGCTTCACAGTGGGGACGGTGTGTTTGTGATGATGTGCAGTGTTTGGTGTTTGCCAAACACAACATCTAGTCTGATGGCCAAAAATCTAAATTTTGGTCACATCAGACCCGAGAACCTTCTTCCAGTTGAATGTGGAGTCTCCCTCATGCCTTCTGGTGAGCTCTAGTTGAAATTTAATATGACCTTTCTTCAACAATGGCTTATCGTTTGCTTTGACTGGTGAAGATCAGGCAACAGGTGTCTCTCCCATCTCAGCCACTGAAGCTCGTAGCTCCTTCAGAGGAGTCATAGGTGTCTTGGTGGCCTCCCTCACTATCCTGTTTATGGCACAGTTACTCAGTTTTTGAGGACGCCAGCTCTAGGCAGATTTATGCATGTACCATAAGCCTTCCATTTCTAAATGCTGTATTTAACTGTACTCTAAGGGATATCGCAGTGACTTGAAATTCTCTTGTATCTATCCCCTGACTTAGAAAAACTTTTTGCAGAGTTGCTTGGACTGTTCCTTTGTCTCCATGGTGTAGTCATATCCAGAAGTACTGATTCACCAGTGACCTTCCAGATACAGGTGTCTTTATACAACAATGACTGAGACACATTCACTACACTCAGACAATCTCCTGATTTCACTGATTGTCAATCACTTATTTAACAGTTTTGATTTTTAATTAATTGACATTGCTTTGTAGAAATCTGTTATCACTTTGACATTAATGTTTTTTGTAAATTATTGTCAAATTGTTGAACTGACCATGATTCAGTGTTGAAAAGCAATAAAAAGGGACAACTTTTTACAGGCACGGTGACACTTCATCTCCAGTGACTCATGTGAAACTAGACCAGATCAGTCCCTACAACAATGATGAACATTCATGTTCAACCTCGTCATCAGAGCGGCTTTGGGCTCTTTTTGTCCTTTAGAGGGGGCGGATTATGGCTGAGATGATTAGGTTGTGTGCTTTGCATTTATTGTCTGACAGCCACAAGCTACACAGCTGTTGTCAGTGGTGGAAAGCAGACAAACAAAGCATTTTATTTTAAATGTCCTTAAGACTTAATTACAATGTTGAGATACTTTAATTGTTAAATTCCATTCTATATTACAGTACCATTATGATACAGCACATTTTACTTTTGAGAAAATAGCTGAACTTCTTTTTTTTTTTACAACCATTGTCATACTTGCAATTCATGATCTGACATGCACATCACACAGTCATCTATAATAATACAGGTGTTGATTTGTTGGAGATGAAATATGAATCAGAAATACTTTATTGATCCCCTTTATTGATGTTACAGTTGCTCTCATTCAAGGTCAGAGTATAAACAACACAAGTACAAAACATGAACTAAAAATATAAACATAACAGTATAACACAGATGTACAAATGCACTTTTTCTATCTTGTGCTTATTATTATTATTTTTTCTCACTAAATGGTAAAACCTTGTTAAAACCAGCTCACCCAGTTACATTAGAAACCTTATATGTTTTTACATCAGTAATATTAATCCAATAATATGTGTACAAATGCTCAAAATGGGGCAATTCTGCATTCTTAGTATTGACTGTTAAGAAAAAGTTTAGTTTATTTTCAGAAACTAAATAATAACAGCGTCATGCACTAAACTGATTCAGGGATGTATGTTAGTATCTTTCTGGGAGGACAGGTCAGCCTCTATACTAGCCTACATGTGGAGAATGGGACATTTTGCGGTTTGCACCCACCTGCGTTGCAAGCCGTGCACGAATCACCTCGGCCAATTCGGCTCCAGCAGCTCAAGAGTCCTTGTAAGAACAGAAAAACTCCACTTTGACATGTGCTCGACGCTGCAGCAGGAGGTGAAGCTCTTGAGCCGGTGAGCAGAGAGGAGGGAGGAGAGGAGCAGGGAGGCTGGGAGTCTGGGAACAAGTGGCCACTGTTGTTCAGGACGCTTCAGGAGTTTATCATGAGGTCTCGAACGGCTCCCCGGTGCTCGGATCTGTTTGTCGTTTTGTTTCTGCTGCCTCCGTTCACATCACAGAACCGGATCATCGCAGAGACCCCGGACCTCCAGATGTTCCCCTCCTCCGGTAAATCAACTAAAGTTACGCAGGAGTCAGGTGGCCACGAGGGACAGTGTCCTAGTCCAGCATGATCTTTATCAGTGCACACCTTTTTTTTTTAAAGTAATTATTGCAAGTCTTTGAGAAAACAGTTTTATAAATAGAAGCTTTCATCCTCGTGTTGGCAACCAGGTGGAAATCATTTAAGCTGCAGACTCAAGTGGGATTTTCTCAGCTGCCTAAATTCAGCTGGCAGAGCACCAGCTTGCCTGCTGTGCAACAGAACTGTGGCATTAACCTGAACAAATTTGCAGTCTGATGTTAGTTTGCCAAACACATGGCAGAGTTATTAACCCATCACTGGGGAGCTGAATCGTATAACTCCTTGATAAAAATGTGCTGTGTAAGAAGAAACTTCAGTAAAATAAGCCAGTTTGATGTCTAACACAGCAGAGTCAAGTCTGCGATTCATATTTATCCACATTATGTCCTTTAATGAATGACTTAAGGATGCCAGAATACCCAGTTTAATGTAATATAGATTTTATTCAGCATAAGAGTGCAAAATAAGGTGAGTTATTAATACTTTACTTTAACCCTTTAATCCATAAGCAATAAACCCGTAATGTATTGGATTATATTGAAGTAATAAGCAGACACAAGGTCATAACAGCGTTTAACATATAATATCTTAAGCTTCTCCTGTGTTTCGTATGTCAAATCAAACCAAGTGTATTTATACAGCACATTTAAAACAACCTGAGTTGACCAAAGTGCTGTACATGTTAACAGTCAGGCAAAAATATGTGCAAAAATCATGATGAAGGGTCCTAAAACCAATGTGTGAAACCAAAAAAAATAGTATGAAATACTGAAAACAAGGCAAAACAGAACTGCAACTTGTATGATCAATTTCTAATATGAGAAAAAAAGCTAGAATATTTAGACAATTAAGAGCAACGAAAAGCCATGGAAAACATGTATATCTTGGGATTTTTCTTAGATATGTCAACAGAAGAGGAACATTTGACTGAGAGAGGAAGAATATTCCAAAGTTTTGGTGTGGCTACTGCAGATGTTATATATTTATAATACTGTCTCATAACAAAGAGTCACATAGTACAGGGTAAAAAAGGTAGAAATTGTGCTTTCTGTTTGGATTGAAATTTTGTGCGTTTAACCCAGACGACCCCTAAATGCGGCTGTGACAGAGTCCGTAAAGCCACGCTCCAAACTTTCACACTCTGTCCCTGACATTCGCTCAAACAACCCGCCGGCACATTTGCATTCTGTTGCCACAGCGACAGCAGAAGAGGTATAGTAAATCAGCGTTTGTGTTTCCTTGCAGGGCTCGGGGTGAAGGAGCACTCGCAGATTGTTGCCCAGCACAATAGACTGCGCAGCCGGGTCAAACCCATGGCAGCTAACATGCAAAAAATGGTTTGTGGCACCTATTGTCTGTCTCCTCTGTGCGTGTTTGAATGGTGCATGATGCTGTCTCGTTAAATGTGAATTTAACATTATCCTTTTGTGAATAATCTGTGCTCTTGTTAAAAACTGGGAGTGGGTTTAATCACAACAGAGTTTAGTCTGTCTGTCACAGATTTCACTTCATAAGAATTACTGGTTATTCACTGTTGACTCTCTCTCTCCTCTTGTTGTGAAAAAAGACAACATGTTGCAAAATTAATCAATATGTTTTTGAGTTCATACAAGCTTGCAACTCCCATCCCAAGGCCCAGAGAAAAACAGTAGTGAACAGTGATGATGTGTGTATGGATGTGAATGTGAGCCAGCAGCAGAACTACAACAGGTCATAGGATGGTCACAGGCAATACAAAATTGCCCACAAAGCACTGAAATGTCTTTGGTTCTGCCCATTAAAGCAGGTTAGTGCCTCATTTGTTCTGCTCTGCTGCAGGCTGTGTGATAGTGACGACAGTGAGAATGAAGCTAGAAATCAATTAGCCTGCGAACAGCCTTGTGATGGTCAGGCAATGAAATGACACCAATGAAAGTATTATTTTTAGACAAATCAGGGTTTAAGTGAAGCAAAATGTTCATTTGTTTGCATCTCAGTGCTAATGATTGACACATAGAGTTAAAATCTTAATGTGAGAGGTGAGATGTGAGGTGCTGGGGAATATCCAGCAATTCCTAATATTGAAATTTGTCTCAGGTCAATGATAAACAGCAACAGCTAAAACTGTCTCCCTGTCTCACTTCATCTATTGCTTAGCTTTACAGTACTTATCTGCACCACTGTCTTGCCTGCATGTGATTACAACCAAGAGGTAATGGCGGATTATGAAAACTCACAATTCACTAGATACCCTTCAGGGCACCTAATATGAGATTTGTGCCAGGGCAAACTGTCACTTTGTCATAGATTACATCCTCAAAGCCACGCGTACAGACTGAGCCCCTTTTTCTTCGACTGCTCTCCAGCCTCGGAGAACTGTTCTCAACTGATAAGGCAGTAATGAGAAAAAGAGGATGTGGATAATCATTCTGCATTCACAACTCTGGTATTACAGGTAATTTCCCTGTGAAAACCCTCAGAGGAAGCTTTGCCGAACTGAAGAGGCATATTAAAGAGCTTTACTGATAAACGTTAAAAGGCTCAAGGCTTCGGCTGTGTTTGTGAATATCTGAATAAGGGTTTTTTCCCCTGCCCCATGCAGAAATGAACCAGTAAGCATTGTGGTGAGATTGTGTTGAAGTGATTATTATATAGTCCTTTTGGCTTTGCTTTCAGGATAAGATAAAATACCTATACTTCCAGAATAAATGATGCCCCCCCCCCCTTTTCTCGCACCTAATGCAGGTTTTCTTGAAGCATTATGAGGTCGTTCACAGAGACAGAAATTAAAGTCTACTTTTGATATGTAAATCGTGACCTCTGTTAGTGAGATTTCATCTGACTAATCTCTCTCAGAACCTCCCGTAGCTCCAACACCTCATTTTGACATCGGAGAGAACTGTTCTCTGGAAATACACAGTTTCATTAATTCATCTACTAACACATACATCAGTGTAGCACAAATAAGGCAGGACCCAATGCGAACACACAGATCGTTCATGCTCTCAGCGAGTCATTCAAATCTCACAGCTGATGCAACATGACATGCTTGAAAATGAAATATCTCAGATGAAATATTGCCCAGTGACCTTATACCCCCCTGGTGGCATCAAAGACTTTGGCTGGCTGACATCAGACAGCAGAGTGAACAATGAACTTAAGGGGCCTCTGCTGTTTCCCTCCACACATCAGTGTCATACCTATGATGGCTGTCGGTTGATGGATGGACATTAGGTTATGAACTTAGATTTCACAAGTCCTGTCCTCACTGTGGAGCTGACCCTTCAACTCTGAACTAAAAAAGCTTAACATATTCTAGAGTCTGTCAAAAAGACACGACATGGGGCTGCCATAGAGCTCACCAAGTTAAGGCGTTACCACGTCTGCGCAGGTCGCCAGTAGTGGTTGTGAGTTGGAGTTCGGCTCACGACCCTTTGTTGCATGTCTCTCTCGCTATACATAAAAATGAAAAAACTCCCCCAAAAATATTTTTAAAAAGGCACAACATGTAAAAAAAAAGACAAGTCTGGATACCTGGCATCAAATTCCTCCTTGTATTGTCAAGACAAACCCATTTCATTCATTTATCATTAAGCTGAATTTGTACATTCCCACATGTTGTTGCCTTTGTTCATAGTGAAAGCACCTGTGGAGTAAATGTGGAAAGTTGATGTGGGATCCTGCTGTTTATTTGAAACAACCACTCCAAAACCTTGTGCCACTTAGCGGAGTGTTTATACCAGCCCAGCACACAATGAGTGTCAGTCTGTGTTTGTTGGCCCTGTCACGGACTGGCAGCTTGCTCAAGGTGTCTCCCTGCCTGCAGCCGGCTGTACGCTGCGATTGGCTCTCGCCCCTGAAAAAGGATTAAGCATCTAAAGAAAATCACTCATGCACCATTAAGAGTGACTCTCATGCCAAGGAGTTTTTTTTTTTATCCAGTCTTACATCAGTATCTACAAAGCACAATACGACTATTATTCTATTAAGGTGCGAGTCCAAGTCGAGCAGATGCTAGTAATTTTGATGATTACTTGAGCAGTGAAGACAGATGATTCCTGTTTCCAGTTATTGGTGCAATTGCCAATTTATTGTGATAAATGATCAGCATTTCAATCATATGCATCCGTTTCCAAAAGACAAAGTCATATGTTTGGAGGTACATTTGAAAAGGCTGTCTGTTAACTTTCTCTACAAATGATCAAATCTGATAGAAGCTGCTAAAGAAATTCCAAATCTTTTAAGTAGTGTCTTTATCTGCAGGAGTGGAACGAGAAGTTGGCCGTCCTTGCGAAGGAGAGAGCTGCATTGTGTCACACAGACCCTTCACTTCAACACCCCTCGTCTTTCAGTCACACTGGCTGGAGCACACATCTCGGAGTTTACGGTGTCACATCATTTTCTGACATCATTGACTCCTGGTTTGAGGAGGGAAGAGATTTTCTCTACTCGAGTGGGCGGTGTAGAGAAAATGCCACCTGTCAACACTATACACAGGTAAATATACAAAGCTGTACGGTTATATATATGTTATATGGAATCCTGCATTTATCCTTTCAGAATGTCAATGTAGTGTATCTAAAGTTTTTGTCATTGTTGTGTAGCTGGTCTGGGCTACTTCAAGTCACTTGGGCTGTGCCAGTCAGCTGTGTCTGAGAGATGGGGAACTCTGGGAGATATTTATCTGTGCATATTACCCTGGGTAATAATTATACACTTTCTTCATGAAAATGGTGAATTCATATGAGAAATTTATATTTGTATAAGATGGTTTCAAGCTAAATTCAACAAGATAGCTTCACTTGCTACTACTCTAGACTGTGTGTTACTCTTTGTGTTGCTGCAGGGGTAACTGGGAGGTGAATGGTAAACTGGTGATGCCCTATAAGTCGGGGCTGTACTGCTCACTCTGCACCTCTTCCATGTCCGGCTGTTTTAGACTGTGGGACCATGTAGGTGGACTATGTGGTAAGACACACACATAACTGCATTTTTACTGCACTGAATTTGGGAGCTAAAATGATCAGATGTGTTGTGTGTGTTTGGTCTCAGAGGTTCCGAAGAACCCATGTCGTATGAGCTGTGGTCAACACGGTCATCTTAACATCTCATCCTGCAAATGCAAGTGTGACCTGGGCTTCACTGGACGCTTCTGCCAAGGTACCAGTCATCAAGCGTCAATATTGCTATAAATCCCCATTAAACTGGGTCTACTGTGTGCATCTTATTACACCAGTCAGGCATAACATTATGACCACCTGCTTAATATTGTGTTGGTCCCACTTATGTGCTCAAAAATGCTCTGAACCATTGGGCCTGGACAAGAGGACCTCTCAGGGTGTCCTATGGGGTCTGGAACCAGGATGTTGGCACTGGATCCTTTGGGTACTCTGGCTTGTTCAGTGGGGCCTCTGTCAATCAAACTTGTTCCACTGCATCCTGTTGATGCTTGATCAGAATGGGGTGTAGGAAGTTTGGAGGTCAAATCAACATGTTGGACCATTGTTGTGTTCCTCAACATGTTCCTGATGGTTTGATGTTGTTTCCATGTGGTGGGGTGCATTTTCCTGCAGGGATAGACCAGTGACATTTGGGATTTCCATTTGCATGAGGGAGTGTTCTTGTTGTGGGACAATGTTTATTTGGGTGTCCAAGTCTCATCAACATGGTCGGCAAAATCCAAGGTTTTTTAGCAGAACAGCACATAGTACCAATATAATCAATGATATTCACTTCACCTGTCAGTGGTCATGATGTTGTGGCTGATCGGTGAATACGAAGAGAAACAGGGGAAGCAGATTTTACTGTACCAGTGTCTGTTTTTTTTCAGTTCGGTGCAGTGTGCAGTGCGTTCACGGCCGTTTCAAAGAAGAAGAATGCTCCTGCTTGTGTGATGTTGGCTATGGTGGTGCTGAGTGTGCAGGTAACTGCAGCAGGCTCCTTTGTGTTTTTATATACTTCAGCAAGCAGCAGTGAGGAAATCAATCTGGTGGCTGCTACATTCTGTATTTATCTTAATGGATGTTAAGTCAAATAACAGAGTGGGAAGCATGAGCATGCTGACCTGATGAAAACTGAACTAAAGAACATTAGTGAGGATAAAATGTTTACAGTATTTATCAAGTAGGAAGTGGCACAGTTTAACACCTTCGTATCTTCTGGCTGAACAGACAACAGATTAGTTGAGACTAGACTGTATGGCTGTTTCCTGAACCAGAGTCAAAATGGTTTGTAACTGTAGTTAAATTTCAGTATATTTTGGCTGCTTGTTTCCCAACAGAGAAGGTGCAGTTTCCCTTTCACAGCTGTGATGTGATGATAGATGGAAACTGCTTCACAGTGTCTTCAGAGGCTGAAACCTACTATGGAGCCAAAAGTCACTGTCAGGTGGGAGATAGGTGTGTGGTACCCAACTCTAAAACAAACAGGGTATCATATAACATCATCATACCAAGACTTTTTCCTGTTCTTAATTGGCTCTTTTCCTTGTTTAAACCACCAGGAACTAGGAGGTTCCCTAGCTCAAATCCACAGTCAGAAGGTTCAGGACATCCTGGCATTTTATCTCACTCAGCTTGAGACAAGCAACGAGGTCACAAACACCGACTTTGAAACACGAAACTTCTGGATAGGTACTTTCTTTTCTGTTGATCATCCAAGTTAAAGCTAAAATATCACGATGTTATCTACCACTGGACAACATTACCAGACTGTGTTTATGTGGGTTGTAGGGTTTTTAGAACAGATATACTACCAGGAGGAGGGAGAGGAGATGGCGCACGGATAACAGCACTGTTTTTGCCCCACAGGTTTGACTTATAAGCTTCCGAAAGACTCATTTCGCTGGGACACAGGAGAGATCCCTGCATTCAGCAGCTTTGCCTTTGGGCAGCCTGACAGCCAAGGGTAAGAGACACATTTAGGCACAGACATTAGCTGCTGCAGGTGAGTACATCATAAAAAGAGAAAGAGCTGAGGGGCAGTGGACCTGAACAAACAAACAAAACACATCATCTAAAAGGGGGAAGAATGTATTTCTCTGTATAAGCTACAGGGTTTTTGTGAAAGTTTCCTGTTAACCAGCAAATAACCAGAAAGAAAGATCTTATTTGTTTTCATGTTTGTTAACTAATTGGAGGAGAACAGGCCGGCATGCAGCCTTCACCATAACCACTAGATGTCTCTCTATTTCTCCCTCATCTCCCTCATCTATGCAACATCTACATCTATTCTAATCTTCTGTTCTTCTGTAAATCACAGCGTTTAGCCTGGATTATCTAGCTGGCAACTGAAAAAATTATTTTGCTTTGAACGTACTTACGATAAAAACGAGACTGTTGGTCACGTATCTGACTCAAACAAACAAACATACAAAAAAATCTGATATTTTTCTTTCTCCTTATAAAATCCATGCTGGACAAGCCCACGCATGTGCTGTTACTCACAGCGTCTTGCTTTCTGTCCAGGTTTGGAAACTGTGTGGAGCTGCAGGCGTTAAGTGCCTTCAACTGGAATGACCAGCGCTGTAAAACACGGAACCGATACATCTGCCAGCATGGTGAGGCTCCTGCTGGAAGAGGGGTGGATGAAAGTGTGGATTAGGTGAAGGCAGAGTTCTCATTCACACAGCTGACTGCCCAGTGTGATCCAGTGGGCCTTCCTGCTCGGAGGCAGCAGTGCGAACCACTCAGCCTCAGCGTTACCACCAATCTGATGTTAAGGATGTTAGATTTGAGCAGTAAGAACTCCTGTCCAGAGATGTGGGCTCAAAAGCAAATATCTGAATGTTGATAAAGCACTTGTCTCCATTTTCTTATAATCTCTACGCATTTGGCTGCTTCTCTTCAGCTGCTGCAGGATGCCCACAGTTGACTTGCACTGGATTGTCCTCTCATATCTCCTTCCAAAACTTGGCATTGTGCTGTACGTCCAGCAGCAGCTGCTTTGAAGCAGAAAAACTACCAGGCTCTGGGCTTCATGGTGAAAATGATCTGCCTCTCCAAACGTCCCCATGGCATAGTGCTATTAAAACAGGATTCAGGACTAGCTCATTTTTTTTAATTGAATTTTTGTGGACATTTTTACAGTTTTATTAGAGCTGACAGTAAAGAGATTACTGTGACATAGCAGTTCATGGTCAGTGTTTTATCCCCTAAGCCTTGTGGTCCAAGCAATCCCTTCAAATTACAAAGAGTGATTTGATTCAGGATTTAATATAAAAATATCACTAAATGGGACTTTATGATATTTGTTTTTGTTTTGAGTAGTATAAAGGCTGTTTTTCTCTTTTTTCTGATTTAAAATCGACTGCTCTTTAGAATTATAACTGCCACTCCCTCTACCTGCTGGGCTCCACTATATCTAGGCAATTAGTATGACCTGCTTCAGCGGTAATCACTGCAGGGTCGAGTGTAAAATGTTAAGCCAGTGTGTCCGAGAATGATGTGAAAACAAGACTTAAATCTCCATGTGATCCTGCCTACACATTTAAACATGCCTCTCAGTCCAAATCAATGGCACTCAGCGCTCGCCATCAAGAATCTTTGAGCAATCAATATACGTCAGCTGCACAAAGGCCCGCAGTGCTTAGACACACACACCCCACTTACATTGATTGTGAGGAATGAGATGGTGGCAGATGTTCAGTTTTGCCCACTTGAGTGTGTCTTTGCAACTGTCGGCTGTGTAATCTGGTATTGATCATATATAGCGGAATGATCTGCTCTGAATGTGGTCAGTGCTGCTAAGTTGACATTACACCCTGCTTTTTTAAAACCTCGTAGAGATGTGTTAGGTTTTTATTTGAAATGGGGCTGCATGAGGTACTTACCGCCTCTCAGTGTATCACCAACAGTAGATGATGGTCTTCACATAGGAGGATCAGCACAGAAGCGATGCAGTGTAGTACTGGGAATGAGGTCAACAACAAAATGTGTTTTAACCATGTGGGGGAAAAAACAGCCTAAAAAATCAGCATCAGTGTGCACTATATTTATAACATTTTCACTACTTTACCTCAGTGTAACACTGACTTTTCCAACTGGGAGCTGAAGTTTTCATATTGCTCTCTTCAGAACCAGACTCCTTTCATAAAAACAGCAATTTTACCTCACGGAACAAGGGAGTTTCTAGTCTGTTATTGTGTGACTTTAGTGTTATAATATATTAGTTTAAATCCAAACCAATGTGTTAAAAACACCAGTCCTATAATAACACTAACTAACTAACTGACTGAGGCAGCAGTAGATCAGTAACTCCTGTTTACTTTCAAGTAAAATGACAGTTTTTGCCAATGGAGTCTGGTGGCTTTTTAAGAGGACATAGAACAATACAAAAGCTTCAGTTCCCTTTTTGAAATAGTTGTAAAGCAGCAAAAATATTATAAATATAGCATAAACATAAACTTATATTTAGTTTTTTTCTGCTGGCTAAATTACTGCTGACCCTATCCTCAGCAGTTCACTGCTTAGCCACTACATCTGTCTGCTTCACCAAACTGGTGTCATGATTTACTCTAAGTAATATACTGATTATGCGTAAGCACCTCATACAACGCCACTTCAAAATATCCCTTTAATGTCTCCTTCTTTGTAGTTTGTGTTTGTGTGAAATATGATTAGTAGCTCATGATCAAGAGAAGGCTTGAAGACTGGATTGTATCGTAGTAGTTACTGCTACAGTAGTATGAAGGTTAACAAAGCTAAACAGATGTGAATATTCTTCCTCAGTCAAGAGTTTTTCTTACCCTTCATCTCAAAATAAAAGCAAAATAATTTCACTGAGGCAACTAAGGGGTGAGGTGCATAAATTCAGCTGATTATAAGCGCACAGAGCCTGGGAGCCCATCAGAGTAATTTCCACCCATCATTGCTGTGTTGTTTTAATTGGTAATAAAATGATAAGTGGATATCAAACAGCCTGAGGCCGACACAAAGCTATGTTTCTCCAGAGTACTGCTTCTGCATGTGTGTGTGTGTGTGTGTTTCCATATGCATGTAAAGGATCTACAGTTTTAGTCTCTCATATCACAATAACAGTTTCTTCAAGGGCATCTTTGAGTGGAATTAAAAGGGATTTATGACAAAAAACCCTACTCTTCTACGCACTTCAGTATTTTCCTTTTTTTACAGTGCTTTTGTGCTCAACATGCTAAATGTACAACCTATTATTAGCTCTTTAATGTGTTTTCATGCATGCGTTTCACAGGTGCAGAGCATATTTCCCAGTGGGACGATGGCAGCTGACCTGGATTTCTAGGAGAGGTGAAATAGGTGTGCAATGCGTTACAATGAGCACTGTTGTATGTCTGGATCAGTATAGTTTAGATGTACTGTATATACTGTACATGTTTGAATGCTAATTGTAAATGTTTTATCATTAAATGGATGTATGCTACTTGGAGAAGTTGCTATTTATTCTTTGCATGTATTCACTGAATGAGCAGCTTGAATAGGAATGAACGGTCTGGTATTCACTGCCATGCATCCCATCTCTTTTTTCTTATGTCTTCTCCGTCTTCGTGCGCCCTGGAAATCGATTTGGCCTGCCGGCATTAAAGGATGTTGGAGTTCTGTTAATATTTCTTGCAGGAATCAGGAGAAAGGAAAAGGGCCTCTTACAGTTATGATGGTGGGTTGCTTTGGAACCACGTCATTTGTCCAAGAACAGAGGACAAATAACACAGCAGCAAAATACGCAACAGCTGAAAATGAAATAATTAAAGTTCCTATACGTTTTGGACAAGTTACAGCAACAGTTTTCCAGGATGCACACATATGCACTGATTATCAGTTATTATTAACCTTTCACTTTGATGAAATGAGATGTAGAATTTCCTAAATCAAGAAGTTGTTTTCACTTTATCAGACTTTCTCAGAATAGATCATGTGCAGACTGGGCGTTCATCCTTATGATTCCTTATAAATGGAAAGCAACCATGTACCATCAGTTTGATCCAGACTAAAATATTTTTTTTTTTAAATTCTTGGATGGAGTGGTGCAAAACTTTGTACAAACATTATTGGTCCCACATGATGAATTCAAATGTCTTCCCTTTATATGATGTTTACATTTAAGGTTTTGAGTAAAATGTTTCATTAACTGTTGGATGGAATTTGGTCCATTCATTTTCTGTTCAGGACGAATTGGAATAAGTGTTTAACTTCTCATCTAGCGCCCCCATCAGGTCAGAATTCTAATTTGTTGAATACTTGGGTTCATCGCCAAACATTTGCAGAACTAAACACGTTTTTATCGTCCTCAGCTGAACTTTATGTTTAGTATTGGGTGCCAAATGTTAGAGCTTCCTGCTCCTACAACTCTTAGTCCTGCTTTTTGACTCTCTTAACCTGAGTAACTTTCAGAAATTGCAAAAGTAGAATGAGCTTTCATTCCTCTAATAATGGTCTGCCCCACAGACAATATTCATTTGACCTTAAAATAATCATGTAAGAGGGAAAACCTCAGGATGAAAAAGGTAGGGGATGTATTTTTAAAGAACAAAGAGAGAGTGTATGAGCAGTTAAGGCAGGAAATGGGATTCATTTTGGGGTGTATGCAAATTATTTCTTGAAAGGCTGAATTGTTATGTCACTTGCACCACCTGTGGCACAACATATAACACCAGAGAGGCACCGGAGAGGGAGAAAATAGCCATCCCGCAGGTAAAATACAATCTACAGCTTTATTTCTCTGTCTGGTTCCCTATAACGACAGAAGAAGCTGACAACAAAGTTGGATCAAAATGATTCTAATCTTTGAATCATGTGAAGCAGCAGTTTTTGCAGCGACCTTTGAAATGATCTAGTAAGGAAAAAGCAAACTGTGCATGAGCATATCTAGTTTTAGGTTACTGGATTCACATCTGAAGTCCAGATAATTATAAACAACTGTGCAAGGAAAATTCTATTTGCTGAAAGATTAATTCAGCACCTTAAAAAAGCACAGACGTCTCTGTTACAATGAGGCCTCCATAAGGGTTTGACTATCTTGTGAACAAATTTTAATTATTATTTCAGACACAGATTATTAACAGATAAATTACTTGGATGTATCAGGTACATTGAGGATGCCTGAAGGTAAATCTGAGCATAACAGGGAGTGAGGTGAGTAGCTTGACCTACTGTATGTGAGAAAACAAACTTAAAATGAATAAACTGATTCATCGAGGTGCTTAATGCGCCAGTGTTGCTGGTTTTCCCACAGTGCTCACTAACACAGTGACTCAGCTGCTGGCAGCCCAACTGGATCTGTCTACAAGTAGAGGCCACAGACTGAGATCACTGAATACTGTGGGTGGAGTTAAAACAGTAAAAGAGACTGGTGACCTAACATTTCCATCTAACATAATAAGATATGTTACCATCATACACAACTGGACTTTTCTCTTCTATGTACATTTTGAGTTTAGAGTGTGAGCATGCGACTGTCTGGATGGTTATAAATGTGAGTTGGTAATGGTGAGTCCAAAGTCTGACACTGCCGCTTTCTCACTAAAAAGAGGAGGATGCTGCTGGGTGGTAGATGATGATCCACTCAGAACACTGAGATGGATGAATGCTGCAGATAATGAGGTCAGAGAAAGAGGAAGAGCGCAAATGAACAAAACAGGGACGAGGTCTCAGGGTTACAGAGTTCAAACCGCCCCTCAGCTCTACCGAGAGTCGACTTTACACGGTTTATATGTCGTTTTCTGTACATCCATCCGTTATCTATACAGCACTTTATCCTGTGGAAGGTCACAGGGAGGAGGGTGGAGTTTATTCCAGCAGACTTAGAGTGAAACGGTTCATTCTGGACAGATAGCACACAAAGAGACGGCCATGCACACTCACACTCACAGCCAATTTAGAATCACTAATTAACCGAAGCATGTCTTTGGACTATAAAAGAATGTCAGAGTACTCAGTAGGCACAGGGAGAACATTCAAACTCCACACAGAAAGGCCTCAGCTGACCAGCAGATTTGATCTCTTCAATTATGTAGTAAAATTTACATGTTGCATAAAGTGAAAGCTCCTTCAAACGTCTCTTTGACAACAACACCACCTGACTCACGCTGCATTCACGGCCCTCTGCCTCCCAATAGAACACTACAGATAAAGCTCCAGAAAGGATATTTGTGGATTAAAGTGTTACTGGTGGGTCAGTGACACTGAGTAAGGTTAAATTTGATACTAACATAGATCACATACATGCAAAGAGAAACATGATATAAAGTTACAGCAATGCTTGGACACACTAAGTGAGATGTGCCTAATAAACTTTTTTGCTGATGTGTTGGTTCATGCCAGTGACAGCTGCTCTAAACAGAGTGGGAGCCTGGATGTGCATGTGTCTAACAGACTGTGCTCACTGTATGTGTGAATCTCTGCCTCATACAGCCTCCTGCTGGTCTCATGGTGCCCCCTGATAAGCTGGTGCTGCAGAGGGTTTCAGAATGGCGCTAGTGGCAGTGGAATTAGCTTCCATTGTCATGATAATGACAGTGATACTCTTGCCCCTTCCAACTCAGACCAGCCATTGTATGGAAACAGGAATGCAATTTCTCCTGCAGCGGCAACCGACAATCCTCTATGAGAGTGAAAGGTCCCTAAATGACTCTCCATTCAAGCGAAGCTGAGGGGCCAGCAGCCAATTAAAGTGGGAGTAGCTGAACAGTGCCATCCCTAAGACCTAAGGCTGTCTCTAAACACACACATTAAGCATTATCAAGACACACACACGTACACACATTAGTTGCTGCATTTTCCTTTTGACAAAGAGCATCTAATCCGCTAAACTATTTCCCCCCCCCACAGACCTGATTCTTTCGGGGCACAGGCAGTTTGTACTAAATAACTGGAGAGGTTTATTCAGCACAATGTGTACACAGATTCAGGAACATGAGTTACCGATTTGAAAATGCCTCAGAGTCAGGGAATTGTGGGACAGAGTTTCTGAGCAAAGTGGAGACACTCTCCAGCACCATCCATCATGGTTAAATTCTTTGGTGGTGTTTACGGTATCAGACAGTCTCCTCTGGGCATTACTCTGGCAGCTGAGGCGGAGTCACGACAGAGGGTGAAGGGTTTCCAAAGTGTTCACTCTACTGAACTGTGAGTAAAGGGAATGTGTGCTGTGGGACTCCATGAGTTAAGAAGGAGTCTACCGGGCCAGATGAATTTGTTTTAAGCAATGCAACTAATAATTACCCGCCGCCGCGCTGACAATTACTCAAAGAGTCTCCTCAAACAAAAACACTCCTCTTGAATGCTTCATTTATTCTGCAGTCACCTTCACTCCCAAACATTTTCTCAGTTTGGTTCCACTGCTACCTCATGAATATTTTCTCTGTCTAGAAGTTCTCTCTCAGATAGCTGCTGTAGCTTTAAAATAGATTTACATGTTTATCTTTTTCTTATTTAAGTGAGATTCTACCATTGCATAATAATTATTATTTAGATTAAGGTGTTAGTTAGTAGGTTGTCTTACTGACAACAAAGACAAAACAACACCAAAACATGAACTCATGCATTCATAACCCCAGTAAGCCTGGTAGCACTACGAATGTTTGAATGAGGAAAAAAAAAAACATGTATAAAAAAAACCCACACTTTTTTAATGGCTCTATTTTTGTTCATCAGCTTCTTCTATCCATGACAGATATTTTAAAATGTTCTACTGTAAATATTTACGGTTTTCAATTATTTTTAACTTTTATGCAGAAATAAGTTACAAACTCATCAGTTGAGCTGTTTTGCTCACTTTAGGCATTAACGACCTGCCATAAGGCTCCTGAAGCAGTAAAACCTGCTACTATGGGACTACATTATGGAAGTGGGAAGTGTAGTGATGTGAAGTGGAAAACTACAAAAAAATCAAATCCTATAATGTTTTTTTAAAATGCATGGTCATGAATGATTCCACACAACTTTTTCCATTATCACTTCAACATCAGTTGAACAATTCCTTTTCTTTTCATAGTTTTCAAAAAAACTATGAAAAAGTTGCAGGAGAAGTGGACTGAAAAATGAATGGTAGGAAACATTTTTCTGATTTAAGATATTACAGTATACTATACACCACTCAGCCACAACATTAAAACCACTGACAGGTGAAGGGAATAACATTAATCATATTGGTACTATGTAGTGTTCTGATGGAAAACCTTGGATTTTGACATCTGTGTTGATGAGACTTAGACACCCAAATAAACATTGTCCCACAACAAACACACTCCCTCATGCAAATGGAAATCCCAAATGTCACTAGCAGGAAAATGCACCCCACCACATGGAAAAAACATCAAACAATCAGGAACATGTTGAGGAACATGACAATGACCCAACATGTTGATTAGACCTCCAAACTTCCTACACCCCATTGTGATCAAGCATCAACAGGATGCAGTGGAACAAGTTTGATTGACAGAGGCCCCACTGCACAAGCCAGAGTACCCAAAGGATCCAGTGCCAAGGTCCTGGTTCCAGACCCCATAGGACACCCTGAGAGGTCCTCTTGTCCATGCCCAATGGTTCAGAGCATTTCTGAGCACATGTGGGGGACCAACACAATATTAGGCAGGTGGTCATAATGATGATGATGATCCTGATCAGTTAAAGGTCCTTAAAGAAACTGAAACTATTCGTAAACCATTCTTAAAGACTGTCATCTTCAACAATAAATGGGTTTGGGTGCAAAACTGCAAAATGCTGACTAATGGACACATCATTATTATTGTTTTTTTTTCAGGGAATTTGATCAAAACTGGGTGTCAGTTACTAATGGTAAAGCCACATGAGTTTGTAACATTAAATAAATCATTAAACTGCTTCTCATTTTCAACTACACTGTACAGTTGTTCCTATTTCTGTTGCACCGAGGAACCAATCTAAAACTATGTCAGTCAGTCCTAGAAAACTGTGTCCTGACATTTTCACATATCAGGGGGTGAATCGACTGCAGAGCTGGAACAGCACCGTCTTTAACGGGAACTTCATGAAAATAGAGCAATTCCACACAAGCAACCTTGGCTCTCAGCAGCAGGTGTGCTCGAATGAAGCGTAATATGAATTTTAAGGTGGCAAAAGACATCAAGTGGAAACTATCTCTCCATCATATGATGTTACAAGACTGGGGGCTCAGATGAAAGCTCTCATACGGCTGCAATCAGCCTCCAATTATCGCTCTTTACATCTCAATGAGGAAATCCAGCTGCACTGTAGGATCTGATGATACAGGCGGAGGAGTAACTGTGTATGTTTATGAGGACAAGCAGATGATACTTACAGACAGAATTACAAGGGGGTGGGCTCTAATCACCTGAGCAAATCAAGCAAAGGACTGCACTAAGAACTCACTTAATGTCTTTACCTGCTCTTGGCCTCCGTTTACCAGAAGGGGGACAGTATTTTCATTTTTGTCCCTGCTCTTTGCAGCGGCTTTGGCATTTTTCTTATGATGGCAAATAACATGAGGGCATTCAGAGAGCCTCTATTGTGTGGCTAAGATTGAATTACGATTATGAATTCTATTTAATTATTTGTGCGAGCCATTTATTCTGCTCTAACTTTTTTTTCTAGCTCTAAAAAATTCAAAAGGACAAAGACAAGTATTGGTTTATGGAAGAAAAAAAACATAAAACATACTTATCAGAGTTTCAGATATGAACCCAGTTTAATTTTACATCAAACCAATATTCAGTCTAGTCAGAGGACTGCAGTGATTATTCTGGCCATCCTCAATCACCATTAAACCATTATTTCTGTGTCCTTTATCTGCACCATGCTCTGCCTCTGTCTCTCTCTCTGCGTTTCTGCTGCTTGCTTTGTCTTTTTCATTTTCCCTTTTCAGCGCAGTCAGTATTGAGCGGCCCACAGCATTTGGATGCAAGATGAACTTTGATAAGAGTTAATGAGAACACAGCATTGTGCAGGCAGAGAATGGCTCGGGCTGCACTCAAGAGCCTCCTCGCCAGGAAATGGACTGTAAAGAGCCACAGCCGCCCACTCCTCCAGGTCTGGAAGAGGAGAGGGAAGGAGGAACCGGAGGAGGAAGAAGGTAGAAGAGACATGAGAATGACGGGGGGGAGAAGAGGTGCTGAAGGACAACGAATAGAAGACAAGTGAATATGTGATTGAGGCACAGAAATGCAGAATAGACACACACAAAGTACAAACACAGTGACAGATAATTACTGTATTTACGCAACCCAACAAAACAAAATGGAGTTTTTCTCACCAACTGTGTGTCTTACTTCATTAACAGATGGTTATAGTATGCTGATGTCATCCTAAAGACCTAATGCAGTGATAAATAACAAAGACGTTACACAGACCTTCATGACAAGTCTCCTCCAAATCCAAAGTTTATGCGTAGAAAGTGGAATCCAAAGATGGAAAATATCCTCGTATTATATAAAAACATTTTATTAGTTATTTTTGGAGAACTATTTGGATTCATCCAGCAATATTTAGGTTTTGTGGCACAACTAATCACACCTGCTCATTCAGTTATGAAAGCTTATATTTACACTTTGTTTTTAATCTTTGTGACCAAATATTTCATATTCAAAAGTATTCCACATGCTTTGTTTTGTATTGTTGCGACATGCAACTACATGTGAATCCAAAAATATAATTGGTTGACTTTTGTATTATATTGTGCTCAAGAATGGTACTTTTCCTGACAGCTTCATTTTTAGAAATATATTTCAACTCCCTCCATACTCAAAGATACTTGTCCAGTATTGCAGAGTCAGTTGCGTGGTGAGAAATAACAGGTTTTTTATCTTTAATCCAACATATCCTCAGATTTCAATGTGCAAAAAAAGTGCTGAAACAATGTGAACGAGTAACTATTCAAAAAAGAAAATTATCTTGCAAAGTAGCTGCACATATACTCCTTTAAATATGCATAGTTTATCATAAAAGGTTCCAAACAAATCAGAGAATTGAACAGAAGGCCCCTGATGATTTCAGATGGATGAACCCGATACATAATACTGATTTGCAGTTATTCTTAATGATCAGTATAAAAATATTTTGAATCTACCCATGGAATCCCATATTGTTCAGTTACAGAGAAGCTCTTTCTGAGCACCTTTAAGATTACGCAGACTGGAGAATAAGTTATGATATTAAGATTATAGAGGATTTTTTTTCAGCAGCAAAAATAAAATCTATATTTTGCATAAGGAATAGGGGATTAAGAGCCATTACGAAAAACACAATTTAATCTTAGTACGAGCTAAAACACTGTGATAATAATAATATGTTGCTTTATAAGCCCTAAATCAGTCAGATTTAGATTTCATATTCATTGAAATCGTATTTTATGATAAATTTCAGTGGAGCACAGACCTCCTAACACTCGTTAAACACATTCCAGCTATTAGATATATTGCTGTTTCCACTGACAACCAGGAAAAAAAGTACCGTCTCCACTGGCTAGCAACCTGCTGCACCTCCGTTTCCCTGTCAGACATGATGTGCTTTTAAGGCAGAACAAGCTTTTCTTAGAATTGCCAACAAATAACAGATACAAAAGGAAAACGGCGCTGAACAACTTCTGTCTTAACATTCTGAGCATCTTCTCTGTGCAGCCTGACCGTCTACAACAATAACCCTGCATTCTTTAATTGGTGCCATGTCCACACTTCGTGCTGTGTGTAAATAATTCCCTGTTAAGATAAATTAAGCGCACAGTTCTGCACATTTTTTCCCCCATTTCTAGAGCTCCTAATCTTTTATTATGAGGTCATGTCTCATAATTGTCTGGACCAGATCAACCATTCATGGCTCACAGTTCAATGATTAAAACACTACATGAGGAATTTCTGAACAAAGTGATAGCAGAAAATTAATATGTAATCAAGAGAACGTTTGCCGAAGCAACAAAGTCACATTTCAAATGTTATAAAAACAAGCTGACAGTGTGCCTTGAAGCCCAGACATCTGGGAAAGGATGTTTTTTTTATGCGTCAAGAAAGATCAACAGCACTTTCCTGCTTTGATCCCCTTCAACAGTCTCTTTCTTGAGACCATTGTATGTTCATAACCTGCTGCCGACCTCAGACAAGAAAGCCAAACCAGGAACATACATCCTCAATACATGCACAGATCAACTACAACATTATGACTGCTGGCAGGCGAAGTGAATAACATTGATCATATTGGTACTATGTGGTATTCTAATGGAAAACCTTGGATTTTAACATCCATGTTGATGAGGCTTAGACACCCAAATAAACATTGTCCCACAACAAGAACACTCCCTCATGCAAATGGAAATCCCAAATGTCACTGACCTACCCCCACAGGAAATGCACCCCACCACATGGAAAAAACATCAAACAATCAGGAACATGTTGAGGAACATGACAATGGCCCAACATGTTGATTAGACCTCCAAACTTCCTACACCCCATTGTGATCAAGCATCAACAGGATACAGTAGAACAAGTTGGATTGACAGAAGCCCCACTGCACAAGCCAGAGTACCCAAAGGATCCAGTGCCAACGTCCTGGTTCCAGACCCCATAGGACACCCTGAGAGGTCCTCTTGTCCATGTCCAATGGTTCAGAGCATTTTTGAGCACATAAAGGGGACCAACACAAAATGAGGCAGGTGGTCATAATGTTATGCCTCATTAGTGTATATTTTCTGTTAGCTTAGTAAAATCCATATAGCAGTGTGTTCTCGGCAAAATGAAACCTGTCAGAGGAAATCACCCTTTATGCCTTGTTTTTTTTCTATTTCTAAAACTCACCTCTGCTGTAAGAGAAAACCTTTACCTCAAATCTAAGGGAATAGGTTCTGAGAAAAAAAAGATTTGGTTCAGAATGTACAGATTTTACAAAATTCTAGACAATTTGTGTGTTTGTTTGGATTGTTTAAGCATTTTCTGGGCCATTTTCTGATTTGAACTGGATCTTATGCATAGTGTTTCTGACACTAATCTCCTTCAAATGGATTTGAATAAGATGTTCTTTTTGGCATTCAAGGGATGTGAAGCATAGCATTTTGCAGTGTGTGCAAAATCCCCAAAACATGTTTTGTAAAGTCAATGAATTCAACTAAATTTATCACGCCGCTAGAATCCGTTGCTGTTTATGAAGAATAAGATGCAATGAGCAGGTAGCGTGACAAGGCCTGAGGAACAGGAGGAAGAATAACAGGAGGGGCGTGTAAGATGACAGCCAAATAAGACATAAAACACACATTAAGAAAGGTAGTAGTAGTGCTTGACAACGGAGTGTCCTCAGTCGCTGATGAGAACAGTGAGAGAGGAGAGGAGGAGAAACGAGATCAGGAGGCGAACGAGTGGAACATCTTGAGAAGGCTGCTGATAACTGAATAAATAAAGGGGCTGAGAGAGGAGAGGGCTTCTCAAGGATGTCATATCTTAATTGAAAATGACAGCTTCAATTAAAAATGTAATCATTCTGTCCGTTTTCTAATTAAAAGCGAAACGACTGATAGTTTTGACTCATTAACTTCAAAGAGTGATGCAGCCTGACAGAGTGGGGCGGGGGGAAGTGTATCATCTGGAGAAGGGTGAGAAGCGGTGCAGAGGAAGGGGAGGACCGATGCATCGGGTAGAGCTAATCTGCCACAATGACCGTCTACGAGAGGGAGACTTGGTCAGCGGATGACTGGGTCAATGATGATAACCAGGAAGCAGCGAGCAGCTATTCTATTCTATTAGGCCTGACAAAAAGCAGAGCACTTACAGCAATAAGTGACAATTATTTTTTGAAGAAGAGCATCCTCTTCCTCATTGCTGCTTTTCTGAGCCGACACGGATACAAACTTTTTTCTCTTAACAAGCCAAGGAGACTCACACACCGATTTGATGCTCATTACCCGAGTCACACGTATGATCCGCTCTTCATGAGGTGACCATTTAGGATCAAACCCACCTGGTGAGAGTTTGTTCTCTGTGTGTGTGAGGACCACAGACAGCTGAATCAGTTTCTTAGCTTGTTAGGAACAAAAAGTGTAAATATCATCACAATGCCATGATTCTTTTGGTAGTTTAGACTGACAGAAACTTGTAGGTAACTAAGACGACAAAAGTTTAATAAAGATTTTTTGGGCCATCTTGAGGCAGTGTGATCAAAACACAACATGAACATATTGTCATCTCTTGTATTTGAATTTAATGAACAAGCAGCTGCAAATATAGAGCAGCAATGGTGCTCGTTCTCATGCGCTTGTCTCTACATGACAAAGGTAAATCCAATAGCCGCTCTTCGCTTAGGTCTGTTTGGCTTCGCACCAACTCCTGAGGGGAAAATCTGGCTCGGTTAAAAGGCTCCACTGTTTGTACCAGCCGGCTGCTTATTTGTCTGTCTGGTGCTCAAATTAATCACGTTCAAATATTTGTAAAGGCTGACTATACTGTATAGTCAGAGCGTTGTTTTTAAATGGTTGGAGCATGAACACATCACCATTTAGACAGTTGCAAAGTTTAGCACTGGTTCTGTTCACTGTTCAGTTGATTGTTGCAGTTTTAAGAGCAAACATTTTGGGCTTAGTACAAAAAAAAATCTTGAGAACCCTCAATTTTCATCACTTTCTCTTGACCCTTTCATGCTACACATTACAGAATACTCTTTAGTTTAACCATGCTAGTGTAACATTGCAGCACACACTATCCCCTGGCTTGTTTGTGTTGACATTATGTCACAGTTTACTTGCATCATATGGAGGATTAAAGCAAAACACACAGTCAATAATTAGTTTCAGTTATCCGTCAGTAAGTTACAGGTGTAATTGTTTGTTCCTTTTTTCATACTTACCTTTCCTTGTTCCTTTGTTTTTTATACCATTCATTACTAGTGTCTGGGAGATACACTTCCTGAATTTATGGCACTGAGAGTGACATCACTGGGCCAGACCAAGTAGTGGGGTTTTTTAAAGTTTTGATTAATGTTTCTTTTGTATTAAAAAGCATCAGACAGTGGTGATTTCAAGTGTTTAGCTCTGAGGGAGACATTTCGAAATGCCAATGAGTCCGTAGTGTGGACAGTGATGTTGTTTGTAGTTTTATTTGCATCAAGGTTATAGAGTAGGTCACCATGCTGTTTGATGGTAGGGCTGAAGTGATGAGGGTGTGAATTGAGTACCACATATAAACAGCCTCCAGAGAGATTTGAGGTTGTGCTGCCAAAATGTGTAATTTTTTCAGAAGCTTAGGGTTAATTTTAAAACGGTTTTTCCTTGTTAATGATTTTTCTTGTATTGTTTTGTCACTTTAAGTCTCACGTGAATGAAGAAGCGCTGTAAAATAAAATCTGCCTGCCTACCTTCCATGACCTTTTGGCCACACTGCACTACGATCTTGAGCAAACACGAGGAACTTCTCTTGTACAGCGGTTACAGCTGGACATTTGGAAAAAGAAATCACAGGTAAACATTTTATTTTCTTTTTCTCTTCTTTTTCCAATAGTAGTAGTTTTAAAAGCATTACGGTACTAGTAACAGTATTAAAAGTAGTCCTTCTGTCAAAATGTGTATTTTTTAAATGTGCGAACAAACAAATTAAAAGGATCCAAGCATTCAAGGTTCTTTATTGTCATACCAGCACACATACTCACATGGCACTCTGGTCCTGGTTATAAGTCCAAAAAATAAATAAATAAATAAAAAGAAGAAAGATGAAGAAAAAAATAGTGAAATTACAAAGCAATAAAAAACAATAAGTCACACTCTTTTTGGGTTGTCATTGTCACATTATACCGCGACTACAAAACAAATTAATTTAAATTCAAATGAATGTTAAGTGTTAATATAAAAATTTCTTCACACATATTGGTTTTACCCGCATGCACATATCAGGAGCAGTTTGTTTGTTTGTTTATTTATTTGCTTGCAGACACTCTTCCATGTGACGGACTCCGTCTGTAAAGACTAATTACCATGTCAACATGATGAGTCGCAATTTAAACTATACTTTGAATGTGGAAGAAACACTATAAAGTGAGTGCCCAGCATCACCACACATGAACAAGAAAGCACAGATGCAAAAAATAACATGTGACCAAGGGATTTTTTTGGAGGATTATCTTTTTTATCCTGCCGTTGGGATGAATCACTTCTGTTTTGGTTTCCCAGTAACATGTCAGCAGCATTAGTCTCGGTCTGTCTTGCAGAGTCTGACAGGAACCAGCAGACATGTTCTAAGAAATCGTCATGAAAAGGTGCATTGTCAGACAAAGAGAGATGCTGCTTATGCTAAATCTCTCTCTGTTTCTCTGCATTTGGTTTTTCAGTTCTAACACCCTCAAAGCTACATTATGCAATGACTTTACCTGAATATAACAGTAATCACCTCTTTTATTCTGATGAAAGAATGGAGGGCGACTGGTGAAAAGTAAACTAACCTTGGGTAAACTCACAAGTTTTGTCGCGCTAAAGCTTATATAACACAAAGTTTTCTAATGCAGTGGACAGTAAAATTGGTACTGAGATGATTATTTTGTGTTCATTGTATGAGCAGTTAATAGGCTGTGCTCTGGTAGACTTCACTGCTTGAACTTAACATCCAGCAGGATTTAATGCTTTAGAATCCACTGAGGCAAGTGTTCAACAAAAGTTACATTAAACAATTATTGTTTTAAGTCCTCTGCCTAAAACTGGCAATATTAGCTCTCTGTTCTTTAAGGTCCTCTCCCTAAAAGCATACTTTCTCCTAATTGGCTAACGTCTGGAAGCCTGTCAAGTGGCAAAGGCAAACAGTAAACCTAATTTTGCTTGACTGGAGATGGCAACTGTTCAAAAACATCCGTAGCCAACATTTGAGCCCAAATCCAACCTGGAATATGAGAATTACAACCCATATATATACATTTTTTTTCTGCACATGCCATTGTTAATGGATATACATGGGGTAAAGGTGTCAAAATGTGGAAAATGTCTACTGTCAGAAAATACCAAAGGTATTCTGACTTGTGCAGTGGGGCCTCTGTCAGTCTAACTTGTTCCACTGCATCCTGTTGATGCTTGATCAGAATGAGGTGTAGGAAGTTTGGTGGTCAAGTCAAAATCTTGGGCCATTGTCATGTTCCTCAACATGTTCCTGATTATTTGATGTTTTTTCCATGTGGTGGGGTGCATTTTCCTGTGGGGGTAGGCCAGTGACATTTGGGATTTCCATTTACATGAGGGAGTGTTCTTGTTGTGGGACAATGTTTATTTGGGCGTCTAAGTCTCATCAAAATGGATGTTAAAATCCAAGGTTTTCCATCAGAACAGCACATAGTACCAATATGATCAACCACCTGTTAGTGGTCATAGTGTTGTTGCTGATCGGTGTATATAAAAACACTCTCTATCGTGTATGTTTTTCCTTCTCCTCTGTGTCTTTCAATAACTTCTGCATTGGAAGTAGAACATATACAACATTTATTTTTTATGCTGGCAAAAACATCTTTGCAGCTGACTGAGTCTTCACAAGGGAAAGTATTTCAAGAAGTTGCCAGTGCAAATTTCAATGTCCAACCTCAACCATGTTTCTACTCTTGGCAGGACATGATCAGTGCAGAACACTTTTTAGGTTTTTCACAAAGAGCAATGTATTGGGAATAAATAGTGGTACATTCTGAAAGCAAAAATAAGAGATTATTGTTTTGTTGTTGTTGCAGTTATTTTTGATCTCGTTAACCCTCAGTGTCAGCAGTTATGGGAGCAACGAGTCCTTCTGCCCACATGAACCCTATAGTCAGCTTAACTTAGTCCTTTATTTACAACATTCTGCATATTTTGTTTGCATGAATCTAATCTGTATGATGTTCATTTACACACTCCACAGCAAACACAGATTCAGATTCAGATTTCCGTTTATTGTCATTGCACATGTTTCAGAGCAATGAAATTAGGTTCCAGTTACATCCCGTCCAAGAAGCATAAAAAAGACAGTAACGCAAACACGGGGAGGACAGGAGCGTGAGAACTGTGGGTCGCCACAAGAGCAGCACCCCATCTTACTCAGATGAAAAGGGAGAACAAGAGGCAAGAAGAGGGGAAAAAAACAGCAACTCCCAAACGAGGCTCCTGTTAGAGCGGGGGCACAGTGTGGGATTGGGAGAAAAAAACACCTCAGCATTCAGCAACATAAAAACTCGAAGACTTTTCTTTTTCACACACACAGTTTGCGATGCGTTGAAACACAAATAGGCCTACAGGCCACATAAAATGCCAGAATATTTTCCTCTGACCTGAAACGGAACCCGAAAGGTAATAACAGTCCACAAAGACTTAAAAAACTGCACCATTACATAGTTAGCTTGCATAATGTCGCCGCATATTGTAAGTGCAAAACAAGAGTCCACTGACCTTCCTCTGCCCTAAAACAGAAGGATTTTTTTTAGAGCGGAAGAAAAGAACAAAATAATAATAATAATATTTAACAGTTATCTAGTTAAATGTCACTTATATGCCAGATAAAAACAATAAAACTTGAAGACTGCAATAATCATTAAGTCTTTTATTTTTACTGTCTCCTGCAGCACAAGCAGAGTCTGATACCAGCTAACATCAGTTGTAGTTTCCACTTCATTGAGTACCTCAAAGGATGAAACCGAAGCTCTGGTAAAAGTTAACGGGTCACAGATACAGACGGCAGAATTTCGGCACTTTTGTTTCATTGATTTTTAGTTTTTGGCAACTTCACTGTCTTGGTTCTCCTTCATTGCTCTCTTCCACCTCCTTCAGCAGGAAGCTTTTTGATGCTACCCAACAACAGACACGGTGAACATAGTGGAGCATTTAACGGCTGAAGCACCAGTTATGTCCCTCAGGGTTTAGTGGAGACCAAAACAGACAAATAGGGAGTGCAAATACTGGATTTAGCTTCACAAGGTTGATCAAGCAAAACCCCAAATGAATACTAATATTGCTTTGTGTCTGCTTGATGTGTGAACTGGCACCGTTTGCTAACATTTGTCCTCTTAGGTGCAACTTTAAGTGAGTGTAAATCCAATGTAGATGACTTTACTGAGTTTCACTTACCAATATATTGAATTATAACATTCTGTATAATCTTAGATATTTAGTTGTTCTTACTCACAATTAATTAATTTCTTCACAAGAGCTGATACTTTCAGGTTTTACCTCAGTCGATATCAATTATAAACTGGTATATGAAATCAAAATTGTCAATTTCATCTAGGTTGTGCAGAAATGCCACTACACAAAATGTCTCTTAATGCTTTATTGCATATAAAAAATAGCCTCAAATTCAACATACATGAAGGCAGATATCCTCTAAGCACATCATTTAATGTTTTTAAGCAAACTTGGTTTTATATTTTCTTTGCATTTTTTTTTGTTCTTGTGTGTTTTCATGTATTTCTGTCTGTTCTGATTTCTGTCAGGCTCTCAGGCTGATGCAGCAATGCCTGGTTAGTTAAGAGGTTTTTTTTCCCGTCACAGCTGGGCAGTCCAAGTGAACAAGGCTGTCCCTGACACAAAAAGATAGGACCATGGAGGATGATGAATGGGGCTGCTTGAGAATGCTACTCAGTTCAGCCACGCTCTCCATTGTGTCTGTCTCACCGCGGGAAGCAAGGGAAAGGGACGCTAATTCAAAGTTAACCGAGTTTCAGATCCTCACCATCTCACCAGGAATAATTGAATCCTCCTACTAATTAGTCATCAGAGACCGGCCAATATATGTTGGATCATCTTCTGAGGAACCTGCTGTGCTCCTCATTGAGTCCGTTTGTCTTTGTTCGACACATCACAAGTCTGGAAACGGCGTGCGGTCACATGTGTGGTCTCTGTCTGAGGGATGCTCCGGAGGGAGACTGCCTCGTCCAAAACTGAGATCAAACTGGACAGAGGACACTGTTATCTCGCATTCAAGTTTCCAGCATTAAAAGCAAATCCTAACAACAAAGGCATGGTCTAATTCCATGTTTTACAGCACCCAACACTGAATACACTCCAAGGTCAGAGATTCTTCGTTTTTGAAAATTTTCCATCTTCCACAACAGAAATCAAGCACCTTTTGTAATAATATTTCTATCTATGCACGTACTGAATGAAAAAAAGACAAAATACTTCTAAAGGAGGAATTTTATTGAACAAGAGAGTGTGTTATGAGCCAGGTGAAGCCTTATGAAATACATAGCTCTTATCAAAAGCCACATCACTCTGCTGCCACAGTCATTCAGTGCTCCAAAAAATTGCCTCACCTGGTCGCTGCCTCACTGATGGATCCCTCTTTGATTCGGTCACCACTGATCACACAAACAGGTGCCTGCACACACACACAAACGAGCTCTGAACGCACACACACAACACAATAAAAGACACACTGGCTCAGACCCGGACTATAACTCGCTGTCCGATTGAGTTTGCAGGTCCAGCAGCAGAACATAATGAGGTTTTCACACTGAGACACTCAAGCTAGAGAGAGTGGTGGTGGTGGTGTGGGAGAATGATGTGGTGGGAGTCAGTGGGTGTGACACGGAGGAGAAAAAAAAGGGGAAGGAAAAGAGAAAAGGCACTCAATGATAATGTATGAGCTGTCGGCAGTGCTCTGTGGTGGGGGAAAGAGCGCAGTGGTGCATTTAAAAAGAAGATTATCATGTCAAGATACAGTAATACCTCGCTGAACACTGATTTTCATTGGGTGTAGGTGCTCTGCTCCGTCTGTCTGGGTGTGAACACTCAGAGTGGCTAATCAGGAGAGGAGGGCGTCTGTGTGGGACGTGTTGTCTTCACGTTGTCTCATAAACAGGCCGAGATGAGTTAAAACGGGACCCAAGTTCTGCTGGTGTAGTGGCTATTCCTGAGCCTAGACACTGTGGTGACTGTGCAGAAGCGTCTGACTCAACACATTCAAAAAAAGAAAAGAAAACCACGTCCACAGAAATTTTTAAAAAAAAGGCACTATTTTATTGTAACATAAAATTTATTCAAAGCTCAGAAACAAAAGGCTTAGGATGTTAAAGAAAAAGTCAGGATGAATGGGGCCACAGGTCTTGGATGTGAGTTCTAGCCTTAGCATTAACATTTACAAACTTAAGTATTATAGGAGCCGATATTTACTATTGTAGTACAAAAAACTAAAGTAACTCTTCCTCTAGAAGCAGACAGAGCTTTGCAATTGGATGGTCTGATGCCAGTTTTTGTGTTAAGTTTGACTGCCCTGACCAGTTCCTTAGAATCAGGCCTTGTCTCCGGGATTCTTCCCAGAGGCCATGAAGACTATTACCACAGTGTCTCCAGGCCTGAAGTTCTTCTTAACACTGGACCATTTCTGTCTCTCCTGCATCAGTGTTAAGTATTCCTGTGTCCATCTCTTCCAACGCAGGTCAGTCAGATACTGTGTTTGCTTCCACTGGCGCCTGGAGTATGAGTCAGCCTTGGAAAACTCACCAGGGGGGAAGAACAGGTTGGGAGGATGTGATTTGGTGTAAGGCTGTAAATCAAAAAGGTCACAGGATATGGTGGTCGGGAGAATATTAAGGATTGCTTCCACTTTGCAGAGCAATGTGTGTAGACCCTCGTCATCAACTATCTGTTGGTGCAGGAGAGAATTCAGAACCCACTTTACTGATATAATTAACCCCTCCCACACTCCATCATGTTGGTGTTTCCTCTGCTGTTCATGTCATCTTTCCAAACCTCAAGGAGTATTAAATGGCAATGTGAAAGGAGAGATGACTTGAAAGAGAATTATCACCCATATCTGCAGCTCCCTTCAGTTTAAAGCTCAGTTTCTGCTCATTATTTTGCCACCAGCTGAGTCTCTACTGTTTTGTTTCACTCTCACGGCATCATTTTAGGTCACAACAAGCAGCTGTTTCAGTAAAGCTATGGAAATCCCACTGTATAGTGCAGCAGAATATCGCCCTCAGAAGCCATAAAGACCCAAAGCAGAGGTTGAATTGTCAATATTGGACTTACATTCAGCAAGTAGCCAGAAACATGACCACGAATGAATAATCAGTTTTGGGGTTACAACTTCTGCTGCCTTCTGGTCAAAAGTCATAACCCTGTTATAGTTGCATAGAAGCAGAAACAGAAGTATTGCATTGATTTTTGCAGCTTTGCAGAATTTCTAATTTAACTTGTTGCCTCATTGTGTTTATAAACTGTATATAACTCTAAATAACTGTCCATCTTTCAACATTTTTCACAAAATGTCAATGTTTATTAAAATAAGTAAGAATTTATATAAAGATTTGCATACAGGCATTTACTGAGACAAATATCACACTTAAATATCGTTTTGTTTCCTCGGCAAACGACGTAATTTTTCACATTTAGGATAAAATGAAGACTAAATGGGAAAATGGAAACAGGAAAGTAGAGGAAAATAAGATGCAGATGATTGCACCAGAGCAGAAAGCTGTGTTTCATTTGAAACTAAGCATATGGTCGGCAGGCCCAGGACCAGCAGAGAGATACATGGTGGAAGAAAACCCCACTAACCAGTGTAAAGTTTCTGCATATCCATTCGATTTCTGCAATGCTGCTCTGCTACTTATTTCTGCTGTACCTTACTGAAACTCAAGGGCATAATGCTGCTGATTGAATTGCTACATACATGTGCAGGGATACATGATGCAACCTGATTAAAAAACAAAGACTTTACAGCAATAAACTGCAACACATCATAGTTTACATGAATTTTGTTAGTTTATCTGTGTTTGTTTTTTGGGAAACAGAATCAGGATCAAACTAAAGGTTGGGATAGTTACACTGACATGAAAAGTTAAAAACAATATGACAATATATTACAAGGACAAAAGTAAGTTTTCTCTCAGTTAATTTTATGCACCCTTTCCTTCTTAAGAGTTATATGACAGACGTTCGAAGGACAAAGAAAAGCATTTTCATTATAAAGCAAGCATAGTAAAAAACAAAACAAAACAATGAAGCAACAAGAACTTTTGCCTTCCCAGTCATGATTGTGTCAGATTCTGTTAAGCCAGAGCAACTTCCATTACTAATGTTATGATATCAGCATTTTGCTGTTCGGCCTTTTTGCTCTATATTATCAGCTTGTTTGCGTATGTGTCTATCCAGCTGGGACCTTAGAAATCAATGAGCTTGTGGTTAAATATAGCCTGTGCTATGACTGACAGATGTCAGAAAACTATTTTAAACTCTCTTTATGTTTTTTCAGATTCTCTCCAAGAGAGTTTCTGTGTTTCCGAACAAAGCAGAAGTTAGTGTTTTAATGTGAAAAAGGACGTAAAGATCTTAGTTATGAGTCTGGTACTGAATTCTCAAGATAAATCACACAACATTAAAAATGCAATCAATCTTCTGCTTTAAAGTTTCAAAGTGTTTTGTCTTCAGTCATTACTAGCTGCCTGCTAAACCCCAGCGTGGTGTTCTGTCTCCTCATGAGAGTTCATCAACAGTAAATAGCCTAAAGCATATACTTTGCTATGTGGTCAATTTGACAGTTGGCTAAGCACAGCTTGAGTATGTCAGCTAAAACTAATTTCTTTCTGCAGGCCTGTAGCTGAGTTTCCATAATACAACATAAAGGTGCAGGTGTACTATAACACTTTCTTAATACATTACGTTAAAAAAAAGCAAATAATGTTTACAAGTATCTTCAGACTTGAATAGTTGTTCATCTATTTACATGTACTTGGTTTATTTCTGTGAGTATTTTGCTTCATTTTTTCTTATTACTCCCCTCCCTTCATGTTTGTTCTGTTCCCAGCACTTTTGAAGTCATTCCAACCATTTCCTAAGCCTGCAGGCTAATTTTCTCCCCTTTGCTTACCCTCCTCCCCCCTCCTCCCCCCTCTGTTTAGGTGAGTCAGATCGCTGGACTGCGTCAGGCTGAGTTCTGCTCTACTACCTCCTTCCCTCCCTACTGTCCCTCTCTTACCCCCTCATCTCTCTGCTGTTTCTCTTTTTAATTCCTCAGATAGCCGACTGAACACAAATGCATCTATAATATCTGCGAGAATGGAAGATGTGAAAAACATAAAAAAACAAAGATGGAGCATATTCCACAGTCTAGAAAGTTATAAATGGAGAGTACGTTTGGTAGTTGTTCTTGGATGTATAAAGAAAACCGAAGACGGACATGTTCCTGATTCTCCATGTGCTTAACTTCAGTCCATCATCTTAATTGTATTTCATATGATGCCATCTGGCCTAGAAAGCCTGTTTTTCATACACAATAATTACAAAAGACAGCGCAGTAAAACTCAAAGCCCTATAATAAATAAGAGTTTAAGAATGATTACTGTCAAATCCATTATGTACATTATACACAAGGCCTCACCCCAACCAGGAGAGGCAGATGGCTGCCTTCCCTGTGCCTGGTTCTGCCGGAGGTTTTTTTTGCTCCTTCCTGGTAAAGGGAAGGTTTTTTTCTACCCACTGTTGCCAGAAAACTTTACATTTGTTGGGTTTCTCTTTAGGAAAATACACCCCACCACATGGAAAAAACATCAACCAATCAGGAACATGTTGAGGAACATGACAATGGATCAACATGTTGATTTGACCTCCAAACTTCCTACACCCCATTCTGATCAAGCATCAACAGGATGCAGTGGAACAAGTTTGATTGACAGAGGCCCCACTGCACAAGCCAGAATACCCAAAGGATCCAGTGCCAATGTCCTGGTTTCAGACCCCATAGGACACCCTGAGAGGTCCTCTTGTCCATGTCCAATGGTTCAGAACATTTTATTTTTTTGAGCACATAAGGGGGACCAACACAATATTAGGCAAGTGGTCATAATGTTATGCCTGATCAGCGTACGTCTCAACATTGATTGTTTTTTCTATTTTTAACTGCAATCTTTTCTTTTAATTTTCCTTTTCTATATGGTGCATCAGAAGCTTTTCACAGATGCTTCCTAGTTTTCCCCCCATAGTCGTGGTTGCTGCTATAGCCTATTCGATCTGTCACTATGACTACTTCCCTCCACAGCCCTTTCAAACTAATCATTGCTAGTTAATGTAAAACAAATTGCTACGGGTCCATGGAGCAATTTGGCTTCCCACAGAAGCCAGATTTTAAAACCTCAGTAATACAAAGATATTTATGATGCTGTTGTCCCGAAACTGACCTTTAACACTGTTTTTTGAGGTCAGAATACGAACATTACTGAGTGACCCAAGCTATCATTGAAAGTATCCTGCTGTAAAGGGAGAATATTTTTGGACCACAGGAGAGTTTTTTTTTATTAGTCTTCCATAAATAAATAAGGTGATATGCACTTAATGGTCATCTTTAATTGGAATGAAACGATCATCATTGAATCCAGCTCAACATGTATCAGTACTTAATACTTAATATTTTTTATAATGCCAGCATGGCTTTATGATAATATGAATATAAACATTTTGATATACCACTGCCTATAATAGTAGCTTGTTTCAAATTAGTTTTACATGTGTTTCTAAATGTCTTTATATGAAAACACACAAAAAGCAATAGCTGAAAGTAAAAGCATCCATCAGCATTAAAATCACAAAGCTCTTTATATTTCATAATAAAACAGAAACTCTATTCTTCACTTTATGTATTTCTCAGTGCTAAAGTACCTTGTAGAGTGACGGCCTGAGGCTAATTTAGCTGCTTGTCACAGCACTGAGCACTCAGTTATCCAAGGGTTAACAGTTTAATAATGCAATTGTGCCTGGGTTAAGTGTAGTGTGAAAAGAGGTAATAATCATTTTAGAGTTGACTAAGATTAAAGTTTGGCTTGGAGCCATTCTTACCCTGTGTTGGTTGTTAAAGAAGCTAATTAAACCCACATGAAAGCCCCTCCTCAGGAGCAAGAGAGATTAAATGCCCTCAGGTGGGTTCTCTCTCCGACTGCCGCGCAACAAAATGGCATAACGATTAGACGGCATGCTTAGTTTGCAGTACGTATAAAATGGTTCTGTTGGGTGTGTTTTCAGACAGAGTATTAATTATAATAAAGATCCCAGTGATGGAAATAACATTACGATATGTGATACTAATATTAGATTACTAGCTGTGTGTACTGCGTCGTGGTTTAGGTTTGGCGTAGTGGTTAAAACCTTTTCAGCTTAGATGCTTATTGATTCATCAGATGTACTTACTGCACTTGTCATTAAAGCTATTATCTGCTGTCTTACATAATTACATTGGGGGGGAAATGCTCTTCTCTCTTCACAGTGTGTGTGTGTATGTCCTTTAATGTGTGCATTATCCTCCGAATGCCTTTCAGATAATCATTAGTAAATGAATTGAGGATCCTCTTAGTGTATGTTTAACCTCTTTACTAATGAAGCCCCCTCGTGTGATTGTCATTTCATTTGTTTATAGAGTATATACTGCTTTGTTTGGTGCAGTCTCAGTGAAATGTGAAGTGAAGCAAGTGCACAGCTGTGTCTTCAGGCTTCTGCTCTTCAACACATGCATTAAGATACACGCAAACACACACATGCACACACACACACACACACACACACAAACGCTACAGCAGCTTCCTTTTTGCCTGGCTGGAATTTGTAAGCCCTGAGCTTCAGCCAAGCTCCTGTTGCTGAGGGGGAACCAGCTGCACACTCATCCAATCCTCCTGCCGGCTCTGCTGCTAATGGAACAGCCCAGTGCACCCCTGTCCACCCCTTCCACAAGAGCACATTTGGTACAGCCCATTGGTGCTTCTCTAGCTGGTTTGTCACTGACTCAGTAGTATCACAGCAGTCAGCCAAACGGCAGCCTGAGCACACACACATATACACACACCATCAACACAGCACACACACACACAAACAGTAAGAGTGAGGACTTAAGAGGAGAGAGTTATCAGAGAGAAGAAAGGAAATCCTCAGCTTCCACTCTTAGTCTTCTGGTTGTGCTGCATCCCTGATATGACCCTGTTCAGTCCAAGATGTGAGTATATCGGAGTGTATTCCTACATATGTGTGTGTATGTGTGCATGCATGTGTTAGTGGATGTTTGCATGCAGCACAGTGTTTCTGAAAGACAGTATTTTCCACTGGTGCCTCTCTACGCTCTCCCCCTGCCATTTTTTTTTGCTCATTTCTGCACTTCATCCTAAAGCTCAGGTTCTCTCTTTCTCATCTGTGCCTCTTAGCTGTTTTTTCTCTGGCGTTCTCCACATTGATCCAAACAGATGGTGGTTTGGAAGAGTCACTGTGGTAATATGGGGGGGGGGGGAAGCTAGACTTTATGGTGTACACACGGTGAGGCATTCAGAGGTGTTTTCAGATAGATTTACACCAAACTGTGAGCTGCTGGATCAAAGATAAACTTGTTTCTCGCACTGGCAAGGTCAGCACCTGCTCTCTAGACGTAAAAGCTTGTGAGTCAGAAATGGCTGGAGGCTTAATTATGTTGTACTCCTAATCTGTGATGATGAATTGGGCATACATTTCTTTTTTTCCCCTTCTCTTCCGCTGTTGAATGAATAGCCCTTTTATGAACAATACCTAATAGCAGCACTTTCCCAGGTATGCAGGCAGAGCAGCTACATCCACTCACAACTTCCACACTACTTCAGAAAACCTCAACCTACTCACAAAGCTGCATGTCTGCTGGGAGAGGAAAGGCGTCAGACAAGTGCAGTGTAGGCTGAAAAACTTCACAGTGAAAGAAAAAGTCACCTTAGTCTGACTCTGTGATTTTAAATGCTGTGGGATGTTTTCAGGATCTGAAATCACAGTAGTGCTCTGGTGTCTATCCTCCTCACTGTAATGCAAGAGCTTTCACTTGTCTTCTATTTCACTGCTGTGACATATAGATTAAATCTCTCTTTTCAACACACACCAGCATCTCTATCAACATGACGTATATTAATATCAGCCTAACCCATCTTTCCCATGTCTTCCTTTTTACTGTGTGTGAGGGTGATAATCCATGGTACAACCTATGCTGACAGTGATGCCTGTGATTAGACTGCATTTAGTCCTGAGAGCGGATCTAAGGCTTCATGGTTGCTACTTGGCTCAAAGCCTGACCTGAGGTCAGTTGCAGTGTGGAAGATGTTCCAAGTCACTGCAAGCCAGGATAAGTGGAATTCACTTTTAAAAAAATTCCCTAAAGGGAATTTAATAATGTGTAATGAAGACTTGACTAAATTTAGCTGTAATTTTTTTGAAAGAAGTTGATTAAATTTTAAAAATAATATGTTACCTTTTTGTGTATCACATGGGACACAAACCAAAATCTCCTGGGTGAAGGTCTTGTGTTTGACCCATTAATCCACCCCAACCTCCACCCTCCTCAACACATGGACTTTTGTGCCCTTTTTTCTACCATATCTGGTTTGCAAAAGCCTTGCAGCTAGAAAGCCCTTAGGACAACCATCTCTTACCACATACTGAGTAGACAGGAAAATGTAATTAAACTGAAATATTCAGGAAAAAACACATGTAATAAAAATAAAATCCAAATGGCGCTCTTTTGCAACTCTGTGGCAATAAAGCGATGTGGTCATGACTAAAACTAAATCATTCTAAGCTACATAATCTACGGCTATTCTCACATTCAAATATGTCTACAGATCAATAGAATATACTGAAATTTAACAGTAATGCAATCAAGCTGAAGTCATTTATTGTAACTGAACTGTTTAATTACATATGCAATCTGGGCTAATGTCTGCTGCACCACCTGCAAATGTGGATGTAACAGACTGTGGATTCATTAATAACCTTGAAAGGAAGTGAGGGCCAAGCAGCTGCATGTGTATTAAAGAAAACACACACAGTGACAACGGCCTCTTTTATGATTTATGAATTGTTTTAAACGTCAGCAAAAAAGGCTTGGCAGGTTGTCAAGAGAAAATAGCGAGAGAAGGATACAGATTGATTAATTGTAAATCAAAGTACACATGAAACAACTATTGTCATATTTGCAGAAAGGATCAATGTGCTTTATATATATAGGAGTAGAAATGTGTAAAGCACAGTCATATAAAAACTCCATTTTGTACTAATCCGCTTTTTCTGCCTGACAGTAAATAATATTTTATCTCGTCTAATTTGTTCTGAGCGAACATGATCAAAAAGTTGTCAGTTCTTAGCAATGCCAGAAACAATTACATCAAAGGAAGTGGCAGTAATAAGCAGTAAAGGGGGAAGTGTACCATGCAGAGAAAGAAAACAACACATAAATATCTTACTGCAGCATGATTTTTCGCCAAGGTATAAAATTGTTTCTTAAATCTGCCAAATCAATCTTGCAATCCTAATTAAAATGATTGTTGCAAAAAAAAAAAAAAATCAGTCTTAATTACTTTGTTTTTGCTGGAATGTTTGAGAAAAGTGAGAAAAAACACAAAACTGTGTGAGCAGGATTCCAAATCATTTTTTGATTGAGATGCCTCCAAAAAAAAAACAGTATCAGTCATCAGCTCAAGTATTTGTAATCTGTGTAGAAATCAGCTACGTGATTTAGACGCTGAATTGAATTAAATAGAAAAATACACGAAACGTTTAAGGACGCGGTTCAAACCCACTGCGTGAAAAATTGAAGAATCAGGAAGAAATTAAGTGATTACAGAAGGCAGCAAATTTAGCTGTTCATCTGATTATATTATTATCTTGTCTCCCACACATCAGAGACTTCAAGCCTCTGTCTATGTGTGTGTGTGTGTGTTTGTGTGTGTGTGTGTGTGCAGAAGATGGAAGAAGCTGCTTGCGAACATTAAAACGAGTGCTGTGAACAAATCCCCCTGATTCATATGTTGCAGAGTTCATTTCATTTTAGTGTTTTTACAGTTGCATGTGTGTATTTCTGAAGGTGCTGACGTCTTTTCGGTGTGTGCAGGGGAAGTGAAAGTACAGGTTCAGAACTCAAGGACACTTTCTCAGGGTGGTTGCTGACTGACTGGAGTCTTCAGGGGGGGTCCAGTCAGTGCACTCACCTCTCTACTGCTTCCTCCGGAGACGCGGAATAAGAAAAGCTTTTCCGTATTGTTGCTGTGTAATTTTATGTCCAGGTAGTGTGATTAAACCGGCTCTCACTTTGGCTCCGCATCAAGCAATGTTCTGGCACTGAGCCTGACATCCACCGATACAAAGCACAGTGACCGACCGCGGACGGCATTGAAGGCTGAGGCTTTATAACTCATTATGTGTGATCGCATGTGACCTTGACGTGTCCTTTGGTGCACTTTGCTCCCATTGTACAAACTAGCTGTCTGTTAGATTAAACTCCTGCTGGATTTCTGTATCTTCCTGCCAGTATTTAGCCAGAATCTCCTAGAGCTGTTTCTGCTTCCGCTGGTTTATAATGACAATCATGACTCACAGTGGTAATGGTACTATCGCCATGCAGGCATATCAGCTTAATGACGAGGAAAATATACCTTTGGAACGGAAAAGTAATCTGTCAACAGCCAGACAGCAGTTCTCCTTGTGTTGCAGGAGGGATGCCATGTTGACGTAGTTTTATAAACAACCAAGATGGAGATAGTTTCGTCATCGAAATTCTGAGATTGATGCTGTCTGAACATCTCAGTACCAATATTTGAACAATGCCATGACAAACAACATCTTAAACATCTTCATGTTATTGCATATGTTTGATAAAAAAGACAAAGTCATCATCACCATGGTATGGTACATGGGTATGATGCTGTTATTTTGCTTTTACTAACCTGCTGCTCTTTTGAATCCTTTGAACAAGTCAGCATGTCTGCTAGTGAGATGCTTTGCCAAGTTGGACATGTTGGCTCCTTTGGCTTGCGTAGGTTTAAAGCATCTTTCTCAGACAGGGCTTTGTAGTGTCTGTGGGCTCACACTGACTGTTGGCTGCGCTTGCGAAACAATTCCTGTGCCTACTTTGTTGACAATATGTCAGTACATCCCTTCAGTGCAACTGCTCTTATTAAAATACTGTAGTACAATATTGGTGTACATTCCTTTTTTAATGGTGGGGTATTGCAGTATCTTTCAAGCATCGGTGCAACACCGGGTGGGACAATGTACACAAGGTAGCCTGAGTCATTTTAACACATACAATGCAGATAATTCTTTTGTAAGAATTATTTATGTTGAAGTTTTTCCTTCCACTTTGTTTAACTCTAAATCCTAAAACAATGATGAAAAATATTAAAAAATAATTTAAAAAAGAGCCAAAGAAAAGGCATAAATGAGAAACATAATCACCCCTTACTTACCTCTTCTTAGGAATTATAACAAATACCATAAACAGATAATGAATGACAGTATTCAAACACAACCGTGGCAACATAAAATATATGTTTTCAAAGGAGAAGTTATCATTTTTGTCAAACATTGCACATTTGTTTGCATATCACCACATTACGTTACACATTTCCCTTATTTACTTGATCAGATCTTGTTTAACGGTGAAATATAAAAATATAAATTATATAAACAGATAGTGAATGACAGGGTTACATTTTTTTTTACAAACACTGCACATTAGTAAACACTTTTCCTTGAGACTCTCCTTATGCTTGCATGTAACTACATTATGTTACACATTTGTTTAATAATTTCGAGGACACCTTTGTCTAAAGCAACATGCAGCTGTAGGTGTTTATAAATTATTAGTGTTTCTAAATTGTTTATATACTTGATATAAATGCAAGATAGGATTGGCTAAAATTAAGTGATATTGATATTGGCAATAGCAAGAGGAAATAATGCATCACAACAACAACCATCACAAATATTGTTGCATTTATCATCACCACAGTCAATACAGTAATATGGTAAACATGATAATAGTGCATGTTATTGTAGGAAATATAAGCTGTAAGTGGTATTTACATAGTCTTCTTTGTTTAGGTTGTCAACTAAGTGGTGAGAAGCCAAACAAAGTAATGGAACAGAAATCAACGTATATTAATCACTAATTAACTGTATTTTTAATTTGAAACATCCGCCAACTCTGCAGAACTTCCGAAAAAGCAGAACACTTCTGAGTTTGCAGCAAAAGAAGGTAACACAGTTTATGTTTTGTTCTCTGTACCTCACCACAGAAAATCAAAGAGAAAACAAGAAAACTCCATTTGTGTGTATGTGTGGGCTCGCATGTGAAGTCTGAACCGGGGAAGCTAACTGTGGCGTACAGGATTTTGTTTACCAAATAGCACTCTGATTACCTCCTGAGGTTTTGCTCCTGTTGAGCGAGACAACTGTGCTCAGCAGCATCCTCCCCTCTCTTCCTGTGTAATGGCTTCATCATGCAGTCAATCATACAGTCTTAGTGTTGCTCGACAAACACATCATAAAACTCGGTTTTTGTTTTCCTGCCACATAATACCGAGCATGTGTGAAGAGTAGTCCGTAATATTGTAAAAAAAATGAGGTGTAAATATTGTGTCCTTTTAGTGAAAGAAGATTCAGTTACTGCTATTCTACACTGATGTATAACAGTGTGGCCTGCTCAGTTTTTGAGTTTGATATTTGTAATATGATACACTTTAAAGTCATTTTGGGTATTTGAGGCTACAATACAACTTTCTTCAAAGTATTAAAGCACTTCTGGCTGAATGGAGTCACCAGTAAAAGCTTGTTTGTTTATTATATTCAAAAATTATATTCAACATATTTTAAAAACATTCAGTATCTTTAGAAATGTCAGTCTTGTTCCCTCAAATATGGACACTTTTAACGCATTCTGACGCATTAAAACACTCTCATGTTCAAGCTTTTCTATATTCCTTACATTCGGTGCACATTAGTAGCCTACTGGTGCGCATAAATGCACGGCTCAGACAAATAATGGTGAAGGTGTCAGCAGGGTGCAGCTCCTCACCAGCAGAGACTCAGTTGGCTGCAGAGAAGCCATCCAGCAGGTCACTGTTTGACTATAAACTGTCAGGAAATTATCTCTGCTGTGGGAGGTAAAGGCGCATACACATGTCTAAATTTCTTTTCACACATTCAGACCCATATTTAATTAATTGTAGCTTCCAGCCATTTGACAGTCACGCTGTGTGAGTGTATGTGCAGCTGGCCCGGTCACACTCCATTCACCACCCATCTGTCCATGTCAGACTGGACTCCTCTCCTCCAATCCTCTCCCCCTTCTCTCTTTGCCTCTTTCCTCCTGCCTTTTTCCTCCTCTCCATACTCACCTCTGGTAAATCGACGCAAAGCGACTGCAGTACGAGTAGCGATCCTGTAATCAAGACATTTAATTGGCCAATCAGAACATGTGTTTAACAGAAATGCGGTTTAGCTTTTGAGAACAAGTCTGCACCAAGTTTTTGATGTGTCCTTTCAGAAGGGAGACAGAAATAGAAGTGAACAGCAAGTTTAAAGTTGCAAGAGCAGTCAAACAGGGTGTGAAGGAAGATGAATATGAAAACTGGCTACATCACTGGCTCTTTCAGTGACGGAGCCAGACAATTTTTTAAAGGGTGGCCAAGCCGAGACTGTTACTCACTCTGAGGTGGCACAGAAACTGATATCTTGTTAATTTTTTTTCTGTGTGGCAAATCACCGTGGATCTAACAGCCAAATTTTGTGGCCACTTATGTTTATAATTATGCAGGCATGACTGACCACGTAAAAGAACACAATTCTTTATTGTAAACAATTTAAAGTACATTACTCCCAGGGGATGGATTTGCTGGATCACACCCTGCAGCAACCAATAACATAATAATTTTGGTCATTTTAAATGTAGTAAAGCCAATGACGTAATAACTTGCCAAATATGTAGTGATGTTTTTGAGCCAATAACGTACATAACATTCCAGGTTTTTTTACATTTGTAAATAAGTGTTCATGTTCTATGTTGTATATTGGAGTTAAGAGCCATTATAGTGCCAGTCCAGTTATTTAAATACTGACTGAAGTGAGGACTGAATCGTTTTGGGTTTTTTTTGAGAAATGTTTGAAGAAAGTTTCCGGAAATGTTTTCCAAGAAAAAAATGTGGTAAATTCATTTGACAATGCAACATCCAACAGAGACACTGACATGAAGTGAAGAATTTACATATCTAAGCAAAGAAACAATATTCTAAAAAAAGATTTTGTACAACAAAAATTCTCTAACTGGCAACCATAAGTAAGAAGAGTGAAAGCTTTTTGATGAGCAAACTGCACAAAAACTGTAAAAAATAGCTTTTGTTCCAAGAAATGTAGTCCTATTAATGTATTACTATATTATCAGCTGCAGTTATTACATTTTCAAAAGAGTTTTTTAATGCTAGGCCAATAACGTAATAATGTATTACATTATTTGAAAAATGTTATTACATCATTGGCTGCTACACACCCTTACAAAGGTTTCCTTTAGGGGGGACAGAAGGTTTTTTGGACATTATTATGACAATGACTCTATACTTAAATAACAAACAAACTAAAAAAAAAAAAAACAACAACAGACCACATCTGCCTTCATATGAAATCATAAACCCATTCATTAGCACCTCAAAGACCTGAGGGATTCAGAGGGATGTCTTTGTCTGACATTATTTCTCTGTTTGTGCCTGACTGAAACTTTTTGTTCCATATTTTGGTTTGTCAAGTGTCATGTTACTGCTATTACATTTAAAATGGCCAGATTATTACGCTCCTGGCCGTTATTATGTTATTGGCTGCTACAAGGTGCTATAGAAATGAAGTACATTATTATTATTATTATTATTATTATTATTATTATTACTATTATTGAACTTGAGTGTAGGATAAACAAATCCAGACAATCTGCAATTGGATTAATCATCTGAACAGTCTTTTAAGTGTGTTTTGTCCTCGTCTTGGTTGTGTTATGTTGCTCTTTACTGTATCAGTACAAAGTTAATTGGTTGCTCTTTCATGCAGACATGAGCATGAGTGGAGAGTTGAAGTCAAGCCGCTCCAGGGCAGCCAGTAAGAGGGCCAGCACCACCACTTATGGGTGAGTACGAATCTCCCCCCGACACACAACACACACACTCAGAGATAATCATGTGCTCTATTATTTGCTGCAGCCCTTTATCTGTAACTCAATGGTTGCACCTCAGCTTTCCAATCAATGCAGCATTATTCGTTATTAGCTTCATACCAGCTGTGTACGTACGCTGCCATTGATTTCAGCCAAAGGTGCCGTCTCCATCAGTCAATGTTTTAATCTATCTGTTGATGTAGTGCGCACATATGACTGCTGGTGATTACTGTTTATTGCTGCCATTTCACTCCGCCGCCGTGGAGATGCACCAAAGTAAACTGTGTGCTTAGAGGGCTGGAGAAGGGGAACGGGAGGGCAGTGGGAGAAGGAAGAGTGTGTGGGCTCGTTTGAATTCATTCAGGCCTTTATTACTCGTAACTCCAGCTCTCCTTGAACTGCATCTTTTACTCGGGCTGCAGCTCTGTTGGCCTGAGCTCCTCTAATGAGCGAGTTCTCTGCATCTGTGTGAAGTTTGTGTTGATTCAGATTTCGTAGCTCGTATCCCCTGACTCTTATCGTTTATTTTCTCTTACATGTCCTCTGGTTGTCCAAATGTTGTCCTTCAAACTGTGACTGCTCGTTGAGTTCCACTTACACAGATACAGAGAGATAATAATGTGCATGCTGTGACTGCCTGAATCTATAGAGACAGACAAGGTTTTTTGCTGGAAATAGAGATACTATAGTGAGAGGAGAGATGTTTAGATTAAAGCAACCGGGATAAACAAAATATAAAACCAAAGATGGTCGGAGAGATTTAAAATGCTTTGCAGGACATCCACCCTAGGATACCAGAATTGTAAATTGGTTAGGAACACAAACAAGAATTGAAAATGAATATTAACAGATGTAATAGTATTGAGGCCAACTTGTTTGTGCCGAGCTTAATCAGCAAATCTCATTATTATTCTGTCTTCTGTGCAACTGGGGCTCCACATATGTTTGCAGCTCCACACTGAATACTGATACTTTTACATTCGAGGCGGCTCCATTGCTGTCCCTCTGTTGTTGGTTTCATCATAGTAGTATATAGAAGTATAAGTACTGCAGTGTGGGACATTAGGCCCCCAGCATGCCCTTCAAAACAACTAATCCAGCTCTCTGCCTGCACTCTCTCCGACCATCTCTGCCTAAACCTTAAACCCCAAAACATTATTTATGCATTTCACCATAAAGTTATTCAACAACGTGCAGTCATGCATTAATGAGGTTAGTCATACAATACACACACATACACACACACACACACACACACAATGACTGGCCACAAATAGAGAACACCTGAGGTATCAGCCCTGATATAGTCTGCCTGATATTTCACAGAGATGACATGGACTTAAAGCTGGCCAAGTTGGATTTCTGTGTCCACACATCCAGTTGGCTAAACTATGCAGAGAACCTGTCCAGCCTTTTAACGCACTGAGAAGAACAAGACAAATAGTCTACAGCCACACTGGCGGCTCTGTGAGGCTGTACGCAGCAGGGCTTTGAGCTAAATGTTAATGGCAGATTTTAAACATGCTCACAGTGGCAAGGCTTATGAGCTGATGATAGACAGATATAATGCCAATAGCCGCTGTCGTTTAGTGTATTAACAACTAACTGATGTTTTAGAATTAGTGGACATGCCATTAATTTAGCAGATATTTGCTCATAAGCTAAAGATCTAAACAGTTAGAATTTTGACCTGATGGTGAAATTAGATGGAAATTCAAAAGATCACCAAAGTTATTACAATTCATCCAGAAGGGAACATGTAAGTCTGTGGCAAAGTGTATAGAAGTCCATTTGTTCTGGACCTTGCAGTGGCAGTAGATTAAAAGTCAGAGGATCACAAAAGTAATTAGGATTCCTGCTTTGGACCCCATTACTATCAGTAATGTCAGTGCAAAATTTCATGACAATCCATCCAGCAGCTGTAGAGACACACCAACATTGCCACTTATGAAGCTATGTTGGCAGGCATGGCTAACAATAGTCACACCGGCATGATGTGAAACTGTGAATGTATAAAGAATGAGTAAATGTTTCTTTTTTAATGTATATTGAAAGGAAGCATCGGCGTTATGCCTGCATGCAATGTAATTTTACTGAAAATGAGAGAAATAAATTCCACAATGATCCAATCTACATGATCGTTTCCAGAAACAGAGACCACAATACAGCAACAGTCACAAATGTAAATGATGGGCGAGACGGCGACCAAAAATCTCTCTGTCCAGACTCCAATAATCCTGCTCTGTGCTGCTGGCAGCAGTGTGCCCTGTCTACTCCCTCCTCCCACTGTTCTCACAGAGTCGGCCAACAAACACTTCTGCCTGTGGCCTAGATTACTTTGCGAACAAACTTTCATGTCTTAGATGCAAAAGCAGTGTAATCTGCTCCTCCAACACCACACGGGCTACCAGCGTTTCTGAACTGCTATTACTAGAAAGTTGGATTATTGAGCTCAAAATTAAATTTCAAATCTCTATCTTTAGTTACACCCAGTGAAAGCTTGTCATTTTTGCGTCTCAAAGCAGCAAGTCATTTCTTGTCGCATGATGGCAGGCCTGTTCTTTTTCTCCCTCTCTTCCTGCTGCCACTCTCTCATGTGTTTCCCCTCCAGGCCATTTGCTTCACAGCGACCCTGACAACATATGGGTGTTGTCATCATTTATCGTTCGTACTTCCTGACTGTCACAGGTCCCCTCCAGCTTGGTGAGCCCCAGCTGTGGAAGCAGGGATGGAGTGGAGTGAGCGGCATGCGACTCACAGCCCAGATGCTGTTGCTGCTGCAGACGTGGCCTCTGTGTGCTCCAGTGCACCTCAACAAAAGCTCACTGTACTGTACCATGTGGCCCTAATAGGGAGGCTCAGGTGCCATAGGAAGGGTCTCAGGGGTGCAAGTCTGTGTATGTATACAATTAACCCATGGCTTGGTTTGATAGACAACCAAGACAAAAAGCTTCTATAGCTGAGAAGCTATTTTGTCCTTTTCTACCTCAATCCAACATTTACACAGTTAGAGACCCAAAAGATCCATCACCCAGTCCCTCCTCCCCTACGATATTTTTGCAAGTTCTCTGAAAACATAACGCTTGGTTCACAGTTTATGTGGTCGTAGCAGCATAAGTGCCCGTTCTGTTTCGAGGTTATTACAGTGCTCGTTTTACTATCTGCTCCATTTTGCATCTCAGCGGAGAGCAGAAGCAGAGAGGCTCAGAGGGAAGAGAGGGGACTGGCCCCAGCACCGAGTGGCAGAGTGTAGCGAGCATCTGGTCTGGTATTTTCGTCTGCTTTCTCCAAGCGCTTCATTCTTTTAATATTCTCTCATCTGTTTTAATTATCAGAGGGGCCAGTCATAGAAGAGTGTGAGTGAGGATGGAAACGATTGCAGCAGGCCCATCTGTTATATAGGCTCAGAGAGGCTGTTGGGGGGCAGAGAGAGGTGGATGTAAACTCTGCACTTGCCAGGAGCAGTGGGGGATGATGCCTTTATGTCCTGTGTGACACCGCATGAGCCACAACTTTAGGACTAATCTGTGGCAGATATTAGAGCAATGGATAAAAAACTTCATCCATCTTCCTACACCCCATTCTGATCAAGCATCAACAGGATGCAGTGGAACAAGTTTGATTGACAGAGGCCCCACTGCACAAGCCAGAGTACCCAAAGGATCCACTGCCAACGTCCTGGTTCCAGACCCCATAGGACACCCTGAGAGTCCTCTTGTCCATGTCCAATGGTTCAGAGCATTTTTGAGCACATAAGGGGGACCAACACAATATTGGGCAGGTTGTTATAACATTATGCCTGATCGGTGTATGTGCCATTTCTGATTACTTTGGTCTTATGTTTCTTGTATTAGTTAAGGTAATGTTGTAATCAATAAAAAGTTCAAGGGACAGTAATAATGAACAGGTATAAATCGGAAACAAGGTGATTTAAAGTTATTTGGAAAAGAAGCCAAAGTTGAACTGATAAATCCAGACTGTCAGGGGCCTTAACATCCGTCACAGTTTACAGATCTGCTTCCCATTACAGCTCTCGACTTCCCATTTTGTCCTTAGTTGTGCATGGTTAACATCTGGCTAAGTGATAATTTCATGCCATCAGACTTTGTTATAGTGATGTTGCCATGTTTTGTAACCCCAGCTGTTATTTTGGTTGTGTGTAATACCACTAGAACTAAAATTATGGCCAAAGCTATTAAAATAAAGGCAGAGTTTGTAAACCAGAATTATCCTTAAAGGCAGTATGCTAGAACTGGGAATAGTGCCCAAACCTAACAGCGTGCATCTTTCTTTTTTAATCTTTCTCTATCTCATTTGCTCCCATGCAACACTTGACACTTGTTTTGACAGATTGTATATGTGTATCTAGCCTGAGGCTCGGTTGGCTGACATCTGTAAATCTACCACAAGCGGTGGAAAAGCAAAGGGCAAATGGAGGCAATCTGCAGTAAAGAAAGCAATGCTGAAGTTTACCCGTTTTTTATGAACAACCTGTTTCTGCCGGATATATTCGTGTGGCATCGCTCTTGATCGTCATAACACAGCTGACTGCCAGCTGTTACGGTGCCCACCCAGAGCTAAATGTGTACGCACAACATTGTGATTTTATTTTTAACAAAAATGACACTTATAATCGGTATTTAAAATGAGACGAGCACATATCGAGCAGGGTCACGGTGTGTTTATTTATGGTTGTGTGATGAAATGACATGCTGTTGCTTGTATCGTATTAATACATAAATAAGCATGTAAAATAGATGCAGAACTTGATTAAAAAACACCCCCTACACTCTTCCCAGCGTGGATTTGAGGTTAAGATGTGATTTGTGCGCAGGTTGTCCCTGATCTATGCTAGAATCTAGTGTGAGCTCACGACTAGAACTGTGCCTCTCTGTGTGGAAGGGGTGACAATAAACATCCTGCAGACGACCACATTCATTTCCTTAAGGACATAGTTGTCCTGTGTTTGCTGGCTTTGCAAAAAGTCATGGTAGGATGGATTTGACATCTATTAGATTTTATATACATTCAGAAAATCAACTAATAAAGGAAAACAAGGCAAAATCGGTAGAATCACCTACTGCAAGACCAAGTTGTTTTGGGCTGTTCATTTGCAGAAATGCTCTGTGGAGTATACTCCAGTTTACAGTGATGAATTTCTCACCATTTAGTTTGTCCTCACAAAATAGCACAGCCATTCTGCTTATGTCTGCACCTTGATAAAATGAAGTTAAATCAAGTGTGGAGAGAGTTCTTGTGCCTGTGTGACTAATGTATCAGTGTTTTCATTGTGAGCAGCAATGTTTTTCTGGCAGACAATGAGGCCAGTCAGTTCTTATGACTAACTGTGCAGCAATCATGAAACAATTCAAGATCCCACGGTGTGTTTGTGTTCATGTTCATGACTCATTCCCAGCTCAACACGATTTCTGTGCTGTATTAATATGTATGGTATTATGAGTGACAGCAGGAAAAACTGAACACATTGATAGTCAGCCATAATCAAGAGCTGTTATCCACCTTAGCAATCGTTGTGAAAATGTAGAAATCTGCAGAAACAGCAAGAAAAACTCAAGGTGCATTCAAGAAGTTCCAACTCTACGCCTATTAAAAACAAAAAACTATACCTCTTTTAAAGTTGACAGCCATCCCATTCAAGGTTGCCTACTTGTGCAGTGATACACCGCTACCAGCGCTCCTCATGTCTGGGGCGCTCTCTGGAAGTCCCGTTCTGACAACATGCAGGTGCACATTTGTGATTTCACCATGGACCTTGAACTTGTTCAGGGAGCAAACATAAAATTGTATGTGGTGATGGGAGTTGGGTCCATAGCTATGACCAGGAATAAGCCGTTTGCTTCAGTAAAAGAGCCTACAGTCTCGGAGACTAAGTAAAGAACATGCTTGTCCTTTTGTTCAACATTTACAGGATTGTGCATTGTGAATTTGTCCCCCAGGGTTGAAATATCAATGCTGAGATTTGCTGTAAAATCCAGAGATATCAGAGGGAGGGCATTTGTCGCAAACTACCTAAACTGTGATGTGTGCCATCATACCAACATGCACCCACTGACTAATATAATCGCCACTTGTCATCCGTCCTATTGACTCCATGTGACTTTGCTGTTTTCCCCAAAATGAGTTAAAGGTTTATCGGTTTGACTCAGTGGAGGAGATTTAGTGTGTATCCGAGATGGTGCACTCAGAGAACAGGACATCAAGAGAACGTTTCAAATGTTGCTGGAGCACTGGGAGCAGTGTATTGCTGCACAAGACTACTTTGAAGGAAACAGCAGCTGGATTGTAAAGAGTTCTTTGCTTTTTATAGCAGCAGTCTCAAAACATGTTGATCACTCCTCACACTGGATACAATACTTATATACAGAAGAGGTTCAACAGAGCAAACCAGACTCTAGAGTTAACACACTGTCTCGCTTTAAACAAAGCACTGGTTGCATCCTTCAGCAGCCCCTCAAAACCCATCTACCCCCACCCCGACTTTTCAATGTAGGAAATGGAACTGCAGACAATCCGACATGTACTTCACCACATCAAGCAGTGACTGGCCAGGAGAGGAGAAGACACTGAGCTTCTCTCATAGGCTTTTTAAAAAATTCTTCTCACAACTACTTTTGTCTCTTTTTATATGTATGCACAAGTGACTGCCAAGTGAGAAGAGACTATGACTGGCTGAGTGAGGGCGTGAGTGACTATGAATGGCAAGCATATCACCGTGATAGCAGTTTTTGCTTGTCCTGTGGCCAAAAACAGCCCGCTGACTCTTCATGAAAGCCTACTGTACCCCCCCCCCCCCCACTGCCCTTCTGCTCCAGCATCAATTTTACAGCGTAACTGCTATTTTAATTTTTTTCTGTCCTGCTTTTCCCTCTGTCCTTTGTCAGCTTTCTCTCTGCACGATTGCACAGGCGATGTGCGGTTCAGAGTCCATTCCTGGGAGATGGCTGGGGCTGTACTGTAGGTAAAGGTCAGTGCAGTCCGAGGTGGATGTTCTGCTGGGGAAAAGGTCACTCTCTGCAGAGAAGGAAGGAAAGTGCATCTGCTGGTTTCTGGGCCATTGACAAAACCTTTGAGACAGTGCAGAACAACAGAGACAATAGGAGATGGGTGGATAGAGAGAGAGGTATGAAGGTCGGAGCGACAGAGTGACATGCTGGCTGCAGACACGATGTTCTGTGGAGATAAGGTCATGAGCCAGCGGTGGTGACACCAGCAGCTCAGGGCACAATGGCAAGAATAACTGCGATCATGTGAAATAGAAATATTTCCTCGCTGTTTCTGTGTGTGTATGTATGTGTGCTGGTTGGTATCCATATATTCTGTAGCTCTGAGCATTACAAAGCCAGATGAGTTATCTATTCTGTCCTGCAGGCTTATCACTCTACAAGGGTTGGTCCCTCTGCTAATGAAGTCATCTCTATCCTGCAGCCTCCTCTCTACACTGGGAGGAGAAAAGTAAGGCAAGCAGGTGGAAGATTGAGGGAGGAAGGCATGAATAAGGACTGATGCAAAAAGGTGAAAGACAGGCAGGGTGTAATGCAGAGTAACAGCAGCAGAGAGGACAAGTGAGAAACAATTGAAAGAGAGAGGAGTACACAGGAGAGAAAAATGCAGAGAGAGAAAGAAATAACAGCAGTCAAGGAAAGTGAGGGGTGAAGAAAGCAAAGGAGGAAAAAAGCAAGTGAGCACTGCACTGCGTGTCATTGGCCCCCTGGCGTGAACAATCCATCTCAAATTGATCTTCCAGCTCGGCCCAGCAGGGCATTCTGAATCAATCTCAAATTGATCTCTGTGCCAGAGGTCGGGAAAACTAGCAGTGGAGCTTATCAGAAATATAGTGGTGCTGGGAGGATCTGACAGGGAAACTTATCACACTGCACAACAGGAAATGGGCTCTGAGCCCCCGGGGCAGCAAGAGGACGAGTCTGCTCCCTATACACACACAAACCACACACACTATCACACACAGATTTAATGTCTCTGCATGTACCCAACACAACCATACACTGACACATGCTCCCCAGTGTTCAGCACAGTACAGAAAGACTATACTGTGCATAGACACCGGCACATAAACAAACACACAAGCTCAGATACGCACTGCCCAGGTGTCAGTGTGCACCTACGGGCTACCTCAAAAAATACAAAGTTTGCCGGAGCACAATATGTCAATATATTTTAAATTAGACAGGTGAGATTCGAGGCCTGGAGCTCTTAATGACTTATAACACATTTAATGTGTCCTCAGCAAGGCTGTGTGAAAGGCCGCAGGAAGGACAATCAATACCGGCTTGCATTTAGACGGTCAGTCAGCTTAGGGGAGCAACCTGTCTCTCCAGGCCCAGTAAAAAATAACACCATATAAACAATTGTTCAAAGGTGACTTTCACTAGTATCTCTGGAAACACTTAGGAAATCCAGTGCAGGAGTGCAGGACCTCATTTAATGTGCATGTGACAGCTTCTTAAGCACACTGAATTGGTAGAGTTTGTAGACTCCAGCTTTGCCGTTATTACAGCCTGGTGGCCAGTGTTCCCATTTATGCTTCTAAGGGACTGCAAACTTCTCAGTGCTATTTCTCACTTCTCATTGCTTGCTTGTGTCGCCAGATTGAAGCTGACAGTGTCTTTACAGAGCACGACGAGGGACCAGAACCCACAGAAAACTAGCTCAAAAGTTCATTTCGATGGCAGAGAGAGTTGCAGAATGACACAGAGATAGGATGAGAGGAGCAATATGAGCAACGAGTGCGGTGGAAGGAGTGATGAGGGGAGGGGTGTGTTTGGGCTTGTCAGCGTTTGGGAGGCAGCAGGAGAGCCTTTTCTGTGGCCTGGACTAGAAAAGCTCTATGTCAGCACAGAGGGGTAATGGGGGTTAGCAGGGGGAAAAGGGGGAGTGAAGATGAGCGTGTGAGTACATACAAAAGTGTGAATGTGTGTGTGTATAATGAGTAGTATGGTAGATCAGTGACCCCACACAGTTACAGAGAAATAACCACAGACACATACATATACACTTATATAAAATACATGAAAAGGGCAACAAAAAGTCGTCAGCCTACAAATTGCAATAGTAGGTGGAATCCAGCAACTTCCATATATTGGTTGCCAGGGTACAAAGACAGATGCTGATTTATAACCACGTCATGAAGTCTCCACCCTGTTGTTTCATGGCCTTCCCCTGGCCAAAATTCCCAAAGCACAAGTGCTTTGATGACCAGCTTACGCTAATTAATGCTTCAGCAAAAACAGGCCAAACCTTTTTTTCTGACCTCTGACCCCATGAGGGACGCTCACATGCAAATGCACACTTAGAAAGTCTTCTCCTTGCAATTTTACTCTCCTTTTATTCTTGCCGTCTCATCAATGATGCCTACAGATAAATGCCCTTCAAATGTCACACTTCTTACACATCTTCCCCCGTGCTGGCACGTTTATTAGTAGAAGGACTATTGGATGACTAACCTTAACTACCACCACTCTCAAATGTCAACCTTTGCTATTTGCGTAAGTATAAAATCTTAAGCCTGAAACAGCGATTTTATTGTTAGTCCAGGCAGAAAGAGTGAAATGTCTTGTGTCATTCATCCAGATTTAACCACTGAACTGCCTGTGCTATGAGCTACCTTGCAAGGTCTTGTGAGGTCCTCTTGTCCATGCCCAATAGGGGGTGGGGTGGGGCTATTGACTATTATATGACTTTTCGGATTTCAAAATTATGATTCGGGTACCACCACAACGACCGAATATTCGGATAATCAGATATTCGGGTCCAGCCCCACGATTGACAAGACCGAAGTTATCTGTGTGTATTGTCAGTGTGAAGTAACTTATCATCGTAGCTTATCCAGTCTGAAATACCACTTGAGGACCAAACAAACAGCTGATGTGAATTCTCTGCCTCCTCCTCGTCAAAACCAGGCGACAATGGTGATATGAGTATTAAAATGATAATTCAAGGGACATTTAGAATAGATAAAGAATGTGAGATTAATTTGCGATTAATCAGGAGTTAACTATGACATTCATGAGATTAATCGCGATTAAATATTTTAATCGACTGACAGCACTAGTATATAGTAATCACAATTTTCTTTTTTGTCTATTTTATCTATATACATTCTATCAAAGGTTCTTTTCTGTATCTCTTTGACCTTCTAGTTCTGCTGCATTAGTCTTAGAAAAATCCTGTTGATGGCTCCATTCCAACAGTCTTACCATGCACTATTACGAACGCGATGGTATGCTATACAAACACAATGTCTTAAAGTCGTACACATGCCTGCCCTCTTTTACGCATATCTGTCTCTTTTGATATCTTTGCCTCTTTCGCTCTCTGTCTTACCAAGAATGATTCAGACACAGGGAGGATGTTGACAGAGCCTGGCTGATGTTAGCCGAGGTTAAAGTTTCGTCCACTGAGGACCGTGGAGTGCAGTCTGAAGTTGACTGAGCAAATGTCAGTCCTGTCAGTCACAGTTAGAAACCACAGACGACTCTCGTGAGGGAACTTCCTGAATGGCAGCTTATTATTTGCCCCAGATAGCCCCTAAACATTCACATCCTCTCCTGCTAGCTGAGGTGGAAGCTGACGTTGTTTGCTCCATGGCTGGATGACAAAGTCTAACCAGACACAGCTGCTCACACAAGCTTTTGTATATATATATATATATATATATATTTTTTTTTTTTTTTTTTGCTGAATTTTTTGTGACAGTGTCTTTTTTTTCTTTTGGTAGAAGGCAAAGAAGTTAATTTTAGCTTAACCATGCTGCTTTGCCCTTCACGCACTTGAGCCGAAATGACTTTTAGCTTTTAATTCTTCAGTAATTTCAGGACAACAGCATAGTTCAGGACATGAAAACGGTGCAGGGGCTTGACAGAGTTGAAAAGGCTGGAAGGATTAATTACTCCAGGCAGCCTTGGGTAACCTTTTAACTTGGCGCTGTAAGTCGGTTCTGACGGGGACCCTGTTAGAGGAAATGTCTTGATATCTCTGCTCCTCACACTCTTTATGGGTAATGGGTGGAGCGGAGGGGTCTCTGCAAGTGCCCTGGATGTCACTTGTCACCTTGCAGTGTAATGCTGCTAATTAGCACTAAATATCCTGATATCTGAAATTTCAAATTACTCCGGCGAGACTCTGAGCTTTTAGATGAATGGCACCAAACTAAAGCAGTTTGCCCTTTTGGAGAGAAACCAAACACGTAAATGTTTGAAGAAGAAGAACAGCAGATGACATGTTAATCAGCCTCTGTTTCCAGCTCCTTCTTCTTCTTGTCACTCCTTCATGTGCTGTATTTCAAAAGCTCTTTTCAAAGTTAGTTAAAAAAGAAGGAGCATCGTTTGCTCATTTTCTTATGTGATGAGTTGTGTGCAGATGGTCTTAAGTCATGCAGAAGAATTGGACTTATCCCACTCCAAACACTCTGCCTCCAGGAGGATTAGGCCATACTGTCGACATCACTGAGGGGAGATTGTTTCTACCTCTCATACACATTGAGCTAAATCCATACTTATCTACATATGCACATATTTATGGTGTGCATACTGTATATACGTACACCCACACACTGTGCGTTCACACAGAATTCACTGTTGAATACGAACATGCACACACAGTTATAGATTCTACTATATGTTTTTAAATTCACAGATCCATGATCATGTATATTTTGCCTTTGCATTTCCCGTCTAAATCTAGCACCTGATCAGACTGGATTACATCAAGTGTTTTGTCTGCAACGACAAATCATATACAGTATTATTCATTTATTCATATGCTGTCCTGCTAGCTCGAGCTAAATGAGCAATTAGTATAAAAGCTGTTTGGGCTTTTAATCACAGTAAACACCTGTACCATAAAATCGTCTGATTTAAAAGGCAGATTATGTAAATCCTTTGTTGAGAGAGAGTCCACAGGCCTGTTCTGTCCTGTCGTCTCCTCACCGGTGTCTTTTTTCTCACTCCATACGGTAACTGTGGTGTCACTATACTTTCATGCACTGATGTGTTCCCTTTACGTTTCCTTTAGCGTTTCCAAGCCCCTTTGCAGTCTTTTGAATCTCTCCAGCTGTCCTTAGCTGTGTGATCAAAGCCCTGCTGCAAATTATGACATTAAGGTTTAATGATTACACACTGTAATGGCACAGTTTTCCGTCTTTTCTGGGAAAATACTGTCTTGTATGACTTCACGCGTCAAGCAACAAGGAAATTGTCAGCTCTCCATCCCTGTTCACTGGTAATGGTACTCCAAACACAAATAATGCATGAGTATTATTTCCAACTGGCATTCTGTAGTTGGTTGGCTAATCAAACAGTAACCATGCCACGCCTCAGCCCTGCCAAGGCTGATCCTACAAGCCCATCGTATCAGTGAGGAATGTCCACACCCTGACAGCTGCAGGAGAATCTGACTCATAACTTCCAATGTCCCCATCCTTCTCGTTTCTTTCACAAACACCACACTCACCCTTTCACTCTGTCCTGTCTATTTTATCTTCTCTTGTTTAAGAGCTGTGGCAAGGTGGCATTACCCCCTTCTGTCATTTGAGTGTTAGTTTACTACTCATGCATTCTAATGCGCAGTTGGACCAGAGGGGCAAACGGGAAAACTCCTTTTTCATATGTGACACTCTTTATTGAGTTTCCTCCTTCCTGTTGTCTGATACACACTTTGTTGAGCTCCATCTCTGCTCCTGCTTCAATGCCTTATTGATGCAGCAGCACTTCTCAGCTCCTCTTGATCAATCTGCCCCTCTTTTTGATGGTGAGGCTGCAATCAAACCGAAAGTGCTGTCAACCATTCAGATCTGCTTAAACTAAAGAGAAGAAGGATGAGTGCCATCTGACACGTAACCCTTATCTATGCACTGCTATTGCTCAGACTGAAAATTGCTCTCAGGACATAATTTAACCTTGATGCATGTGGGATACAAATTTATGAGCTCCTTGAGTTGCCATTACTCTAGTACCTCTCATGCTCTCGCCTGTAGCTGTATATCACCATCGTGGAGTACATACAGTATATCCAAATAATGCAGACCAGTGGGCCAGGCAGTAATGGATGTCTCAGAGCCGATTACACAGTGATGTGTTATTGATCGGCTGCTATCCAGCACGTGTCATTGATTAAAGCGGCAGAGTGTGTGATTGCTGCATGTTTAAGTGGGTTCTCAGGAAATAATAAAGATGTTCTTGGTCAAACGTTAGCTCAACCTGAGGATGAGTTGGGAAAGCTGCTGCGTGGGTGTTTGTGTGATCATGTATCCTGATAGTTCACCTAATTTAACTGAGAAATATGATACATAAAGCAACCAGACTGGGGTGTCAGCTCATGTCAGATGTGAAAATTAAGTGTCAACAGTGTCATAAAACAATCTTGCTGCGAATTTTCAATCTCACATCCAGTGGAACTCCAGAGTTTTAAGTGTTAAGAGGTAATTCTCCAACTGAAGGTATGATTTTTGACTTTTAAACAGAGAAAACCTGCATACACAGCTTATACAAAACAGCTGGAGATGATTGCCATTATTTCTGAGCATACACGTAACACAGCTGATATGAATCCACAGTTTTTTTGGTTTAAGTATTTGTGCATATAAGTACATATATGCACACATGGCAGGCTGTCGCGTCTGAAGCATCGCTGATGAATTTTACAGCAAATAAGAGCGACTTAGAGGAATAAATCGCCAATGTGAGTGGAATGGAGAGAATAACAGCGACAGTGATTAAATGAAAGGGAAAGAGGGAGTAGATTAGCTCTGAGTCCGTCCTCAGAGAGTGTCTGAGAGGGCGAACGAGCTGCCAGCACTCCCTTCATCTTCCCTTTCCTCCCCCATCAAAGCTTCTCTGCTCTCATCTTGATCATACTCACCCTTATCATCCCATGGCCTCTCTTTCTTCTCTTTTTCTCTGTCTTTCCTGTAATCGTTAGTCCATGAACACAAGTGTAGTTTTTTTTTTGAGGCAGAGAACAAGGAAAATCCCACTGCACATTTTTTCATGCACAGTAATCTCATTTCTTCTTGACTTCATGCTCTTTTCGGTTTCTCTGTAGGTGTGGGTTGTATGCCAATGTGTTCTCTTTTGATTATTCTGCCACATTTTGTTTTCATATATTTCTTTATAACTGAGGGGGCCATGTTGACTTCTGAACTAGTGCATTTTACAATACAATATTGGCAAAATGACAAAAAAAACTTCACTTTTCCATGCTTTAGATTGCGCTGTAGGAATTGGGGTGACTGGACTTCAATACCCACCATAGTAGCAGATTACAAGTAGGGTGAGAATTCTGCAGTCATGTAGGATGGGACCAGCAAACAATTAGCAGGTATACAGTGCTGTGCAAAAGTATTTGCCCCTTACAGAAATCTTCTATTTTTGCATATTTGTCAAACTTAAATGTTTCAGATCATCATATAAATGTTAATGTAAGACATAGATAATCCAAGAAAACACAAAATGCAGTTTGTAAATGATGATTTCATTTATTGAAAAAAATACTGTTCTGCCCACATTGTCCTATGTGAAAAAGTTATTGCCCCCTTAGCTACCAATCTACCAAATGACCAAATTCATTTGGAAACTAGGTTCAGTCTCACCAGCCACACTCACATATGATCACTGCCAGGCTTGTTGAACCTAAACATCACTAAATAGAACCTGTCTGGCATTGTGAAGAATCTAAAGGGTCTCAAAAAGCAGCACAGAAAACCTCAGTGAGAGCCATTATCCATAAATTGAGAAAACATGGAACAGTCGTGAACCCTCCCAGGAATGGCCAGCCGATCAATAATTCTCCAAGAGTGCGTCAACATCTAATCCAGGAGGTCACAAAAGAACGCAGATGAACATCAAAAGATCTGCAGGCTTCAATGGCCTCAGTTAAGGTCTGTCTACATGATTCCATAATAAGGAAGACACTGAGTTAAAATGACACCCATGGAGAGTTGCAAGGGGCAACCCCCTCCTGACCAAAAAGAAATAAAGGTTCATCCGGCATTTATAAAAAAAATATTTAGAGGAGCTTCAAAACCTTTGGAATAACATTCTGTGGACTGTTGAGTCAAAAGTGGAACTTTTTGGAGGATTTGGGTTCCGTTGCATCTGGAGTAAAGCTAATACTGAATACCACAAGAAGAACATCATTCCAGAAGTGAAACTTGGTGGTGGTAGTGTGATGGTTCGGGGCTTTGCTTCCACAGGACCTGGACGACTTGTCATAAATAATGGAGCCATGAGTTCTGCTCTTTATCAGAAAATACTGGAGAATATCCACCCATCAGTTCATGACCTAAAGCTCAAGCACAAATGGGTTATGCAGCGTGACAAAGACCCAAAGCACACAAGGAAGTCCACCTCTGAGTGGCTCAAAAAGAACAAAATGAAAGTTTTGGAGTGGCCGAGTCAAAGTTCAGACTTGAATCTAATTGAGATGCTGTAGCAAGACCTTCAAAGTGCAGTTCATGCTTGCAAACCATCCAAAGTGACCGAATTAAAACTATTCTGCAGAGAAGAGTGGACCAAAATCCCTCCTTTTCCTTGACTGTAGTTGTTGCCGGTAAGGGTCGCCCAACCAGTTATTAGGTTCAGAGGGGCAATTACTTTTTCATTGGGGTGATATAGGTTTTCAGTAAATCTTCAATCATTTAAAAACAGCATCTTGTGTTTTGTGGGCTATCTCTGTATAATACTCAAAAAATATAAATATTAGCTTGATCATATGGAACATTTATGTGTTAGAAATATGCAAAAATAGGACGATTTCTGTAGCAGGACAAATACTTTTGCATGGCACTGTACATGCAGGTTAGAGGAAAGTAAGAAATCTTTAAACTCTCCAGCTTTAAAACAGCATTAAGATGCCACTTTTGACTCTTCATGCTCACCTTTTCTGATGAAATTGCAAAACTTTTTGGACAACTGGGCTTGCCTCGGACATTTTTTCACTCTACAGTCTTGCAGTCTGTTCAAAGGTTTTATTAGCTGGATTTTTATCATGTCTATTTGCACTTCACTTTGGCGTACTGAGCATAGGAACTTCTTTTGACCTTTGCCTTTCTGTCTCAAACGATGTGGAGCTCTGGGAGTAAGTGCTGGGACTTTGAGGGGTAATAAAACCTAGAGGGAACAGAGACGGGCTCATAATCAGCCCGCGTCTTGTCTGTTGTTCAGTCAAATCCCCACTTGAAACCCAATCCTCTTCATTAATTCTACTTTGCGACCCATCAGAATCTCTCGCACGTCTTCTCCTGCTGGCTATTTATCTGTGTGTGCCAAATAAAAAAATATTACCAAAGTTATAGCACTTATTACTTCAAGTGAGGAGTGTGTGAGAGGGAAGAAAGTTCCAAGCCTTCACATACACATATTCATGCACAAACCCATTTCATGTCTCTGTTTTTGGACACACATGTTGGTCAGAGCATGAGACATACCACAATACATATACTGAATAAAGACAGGAAAGCGTTCTGCAAACTTGTGACTGAATTTTGTAGATCAGTAACCAGAAATACTGTTCATCTAGACTTTCTTTCTTATATTAATTCTTTTCTTTTGTCTCAGTATTCAAGATTCTGTGGCTCCTATATAAGTATATGAAAATAACCTGTGAAGTATTGTTCTGTGTGCATCTAATCTATTTACACAATGAGTCCGCACATCCATAAACACCAAGAAGCTCTGAGGAGAGCTTCGGTAAATAAGTAAATAGGGATTTTTATAACCTCAACCAAACATTTAATTTAATCCAGGGATAAAATCTGAAAGTAAGTCAGGAAGTACATATTTATGTACTGAAAAAGTGACAAAGGTTTTCATATAATAGAATTTTCTCATATATGACGTCAACTACTCCTAATCTTAGATGCAAAAATAGCAAAAGCATGATCTCCTAATGGACATAAACTTTTCAGCAACTCCAGTCTGTAGTATTATTTGATATGCAATTACACAGTTTTGCATTTAGTCTTAAACTCCACTGACAGATAATGGAACGAGGTCAGTGTTGGAGTAATGTGTTCCCTGTACTTTTCTCTTTGTTGGAACTTCGCTGCACTGTTTTGAACCAGCTGAAGGTGAACCACAGTTCTTTGATTGAGGCAAGCATATAGAAAATTACAGTAATCTAGGCGCGAAGATACAAAACTGTGAATGAATTTGCATAATAATAATATATAGTATCCCACCCTGTAATTATTTCCTAACAGGAAAAAACCTGCCCTAAAAAAATTGTTAATATATGCGCATTGATGTAACAGAAAGACAGGAGTATTCTACCAGGTCTGGTCTTCTTACTCAGTTTTGTTACATTCCTTTACCGTTATTGCACTGATTACCATGGAACAACCCACAGCAGGATATTTCAGTGTTTAGACCAGAGTATGTCAAGCAGGGCTTCACAGCAGATTTCAGCTTGAACAGCCGAGATGAGGTGTGACCACAGTGTGTTTATTATGATACACAACAAGGAGCATATTAACACTATTAAAAAATGCCAGCACACATAACCACAGTGCATGCTGGGAGGAATCCCAACACACCTACCCGCAATAAAAGATATGTCCAATATTAATGGCTTCATGGGAATAGTTTAATGGAATACACTGATTGTGTTAAGTTCTATCAGGTTTAGAAGTAATGTGTGTACCTGGTCCATGATAGAAGTCTATAGTAGATAATCTGGATTCCTGAGGCAGACTAAGTTTTTCCTGAAAGAATTGATTCTAAGGCTGGTGCTGCTTGTCAGACAGATAGAACACATTGTATTTTTGTGCATTATTTCCAATTTCTTATTTATGCTTTCTGAAACATTTTTTTTTTCAAATTTAATCTCATTCTACTGATTGAACTTAATGAACCATTAACTTCTTTTTAAGATTCATGAAATAATTATTAATTCTTAAATAACTCTTAAATATATCCAAATAATTTTTAAGGTTTGTCAAGTTTGTGTAGTGCCCTCAGTCGACATCCCTGTGGTGGATTTGTTCAGTGACATAGGGGAGACACAAGTTTTGTCTCTGTTGTGTCTTTTTATTTTTACTACTAGAAGTTGCCATTATCTAAATTATCCAAAGCAGGCCTCAACATTCACTATGCTCTCAAAATCCAGAGACACTGATTCTGTTAATTTGTATTCACTCTGTGAATATAGAGAGTGTCAAAGACTGTAAATACCTTGATATACACCGATCAGGCATGACATTATGACCACCTGCCTAACTGTGAGGGAGCTGGAAAGCATTCCCCTCACTGAGGAAAAAGGAACACATATGCATATTGATGGTAAAAACAACACAGACTGATAGAGTTTATTTATTATTTGGTGTGGTTGTGGAAAAAAACTCTTGCTAACTGCTCTCTCTTTGAGGTCCACTTCAGGGGCATGTTTTCATGGAGTGCACACATGAGAATGCAGCCACAGGACTCCAGTTGTCAATTATCTGATTAGGCTGAGTTGAGGGATCAGAGGAGAGAGGGCAGGGGGGATTTTGTTGAGTTTGACCTTTGTTTAGAATTTCTTCAGTTTATTATGTGTTTTCTATTTTCTGTATCAGACTGTAGTCATTTGCTTTGTATATATTAAGTGTAAATAATAATAAATTATGTATATATGTTTTTAATGTAAATGTAGCCAGGTGACAGGAATTTCACTGGGGTGGGAGGAGACTCCAGGTGCAAAAGCCAGGTGAGGGATTAATGCAGTGTGTGAGAAGGAGGAGGTCAGGTTGAGGCTCTGCTGCTGCATTCTGCAATCTGCTGTATTCCATTGCACCTTGGTGACTCCTTTGTCCTGCTGGTTTGATGAGACATGTATTCCTTTGTATGTGGACACAAGTAAAATCTAGAGCTCTGGAACAAAAACTTATTGCTGGTCTGCTGCTCTTCATTGCTCCACCCTGTTTTCCCCTTTGATGCCGTTTGATTCATCCAGCTTTTTAAAGGTTTATCACCATCAAAACCCTACACTAATATTGTGTCGGCCCCCTTATGTGCTCAAAAATGCTCTGAACCATTGACAATGGACAAGAAGACCTCTCAGGGTGTCCTATGGCCAGGACGTTGGCACTGGATCCTTTGTGCCCCACTTCACTCTGGCTTCTGCAGTGGGGCCTCTGTCCATCAAACTTGTTCCACTGCATCCTGTTGATGCTTGATCACAATAGGCTCTAGGAAGTTTGGAGGTCAAATCAACATCTTGGGCCATTGTCATGTTCCTGATTGTTTGATGTTTTTTCCATGTGGTGGGGTCCATTTTCCTGCGGAGGTGGGCCAGTGACATTTGGGACTGACATTTGCATGAGGGAGTGTGCTTGTTGTGTGACAATGTTTATTTGGGTGTCTAACTCTCATCAACATGGGTGTTAAAATCCAAGGTTTTCCAGCAGAACAGCACATAGTACCAATATGATCAATGTTATTCACTTCACCTGTCAGTGGTCATAATGTTGTGGCTGATCAGTGTACATCTTGATTAGAAACTTACAATCTCATCCAGGCTACAATATGAGCTTGACTTTTCCTCTTTCAGTTCTAGGTTATAGAGATGCAGTTTATAGATGTCATGGTAAGATTCACTTTGTCATTCTACTCATATAGAGTATTTTTCTTCTAATCTTGCCTACAGTCTTTACCTGCTGCAGTACAATGGTTAGCTGGTGCAAGAACCCCACAGAGCTGATTAGGAAAGACATCTAATGTTACATCTACTGTACCAAAATAATCCATCAAGCCACTTAAAGTTCACAATTTATATTAAGTTGAGGCTTTTATCTGATTCTGCATTCTCCCGTCTCACATTTCAGTCCCATCTCTTAAAGAAGCACAAGATGATCGTGTCTGTCCTTCACATACAGTAATTCCAAATGTAAATCAATGACCATCCCCATTTTTGCAGGCAAGGAAGCCCATAATAGGTGTCCCAATGAAGCAACTGGAACTAATTCCTTATTTTCTTGTAACAAGTGCACTTTACAAGGTTTTGCACCAGGCGGGACAAATTAATACTTAGCGACTTGTACAGGTAGAGCCTAAACTGAGCAGTTTAATCTATTGCTGGGTTCAGCTGAAGGTCTGTGTTATAACTGTAAGCACTCACTATACTGTGTCTTCACCACATCTCAGGCAATCAATTAAATTTCTGCAATGTTTGTACCATCATTTGAAATATATTGTATTGACTTCAGTGGGATTTTATCTGTCCAGTCTGATTGACAATGTTGTGAACTGAACATAACAGAAGTTCAGGACAAAGGCAACAATGATTATTTGTCACCACAATCAAGAAAACAAGAAACTCACACAAAATGCCACTTTGATTCATTGTCAGTGGAATTTAAATTACATCTGCCATTCAGCTACATCTCTAGTAATTCATCTCACGCAGTGTCTGTCACGCAAACACACACGCACATACACACACGCACACACTGAAATCCTGATGTACTTTTCTTTTCGGCCGTCGGTGGATGTTGAGTGAAGATGCTTGAGGAAATCCCTGGGATGCTTTCTTCACAAAAGCAGCTTGTCTTTGTCTGATAAACACAGATACACACAAACACACACACGTCCACAAGTGGGCGCACGCGCACACGCGCACACGCACACACACGCACACACACACACACACACACACACACACATATGCGCGCACAGGCACACTGAGCCTGAGATGATTTATAGCCAGCCATGTCTAATGGATTGCTTTGGCACTTGAGAAATTATGAAAAGAAATTAATTAGCCTTTAGTGACCCTGCTGTCCATCTGCTTCTCTCTCTCCTGGCTGAGGTGCTTGGCTGCTCACTTTGGATATAATTACAGACTAAATGGGCTGTGCTTACCTGTCGCAGATTTATCTTCACTAAATCACATGAAAATACCTATGTCGTATCGATGCTGTACCACGGTGACATGTTAATGACCCAGCCATCATCACAAAATGAACAACTAAACATTTATTATTCAACATTTGCAGGTTAAATAACAGTTAACTAATGTATGTGACCTACTGCTTAAATATGAAAATTGTTACATTGAGTAGCTGTACAGCATTTATTCGTAATTAATCATAATTAAGTGATGATTATGTGTTCATAAAAATGATTAACTTATTATAATAGCTTCTTTTAATCAAAATAAACTCAGAAATTGTACTAGAAAGTGTGCAATTACAGTGACAAAGCAAATACTACAGAATAAAAGCAAAAGATTGCAATAAATTTCTACAAAAGAAGTGATTAAACAAAATGTCAAATATTCTGTCAGCCCCAGAGACCGGCAAACACTCGAGCCTCAGGTAAACCAGTGAAAGCCAGCAGAAAGTGAACAGCAGCTTAGTTCCCCCTCAGTGAGGATTTTTGGTGAATAGCTGTTATTTTCCATCTGTCTTCTAGCTGAATTCACTTGTGAACAAAAACAAAAAGCTCAGCTCTGCTAAGAAGCTGTGGGGTTACTGCTCCTCTTTGTCCTCCTCTGTCCCTCTGCCTCTCAGAGTGTCTTTTGCTAGTATGGATGTAAAAAAAAGGCAAATTCAATAGAAAAGCCTCTTAATTTTGTGTCTTTAAATGTGTGAGAAAGATGCTTCAACTGGTTGGACAAAATGAGCTGAAACAACATGTCGACCCTCTCCATTTCAAATAACAGAAGGCAGTCTTTAAATTGGATTGAAATTAGGCTTTGCATTTTTTGGCAAGTGTGCAGCTGAGACATGAGCACTTGTTATAAATTATTTTGAGGTTTCCTGTCTCCTGAGCTCTGAAAACCAGCTGGTGTGAGACAAAGAAGAGTCCGTGAGAGTAATGCTGGAGGAGACGTGATTACGGTCCACTCCAAAATGCTCTTCAGATCCACACACCCACCCACACACACACACACACACACACACACACAGAGGTTGTGAGGTCTTCCGTTTGTTTGTCTGTTTGTTTGTTTGTACATGTGCGTAATGTGACCACTGTGTAGAAGTAGTCATTTTAGTCCCCTGAGGTTTATCCTGACATACAAAAAGCTGCAAAAAAAACAGGAAATCACCAGTCAGTCTAAAAATCTGTCATGCATATGTTTATGTAAATGTTTTTCATTTGCCTGTTTTAAAGGTCAGTAAGCATTTTTATATTACCAATGGATCACATTACTAATATGTCGTAAGGATCCCTCTTAGTGACAAACCAACAGAGAAACATCATTCCTTTTAGTGTCCTTCAGCTCATTGCTTTGATCTTCTCTCCTGCATCGTCACTATTTTGGTTCTGGTTCTGATTCTGTCTGCTCTCATTAGCATAGTTTTTGACTGCAGCAGGCTGCTGTTTTCAGCAATAAGGCTTTACACTGTACACTGTGCTCACAGTGAAATGGAGCATTTAGCAGCTAAGGAGCCAAATATTTATATACACCGATCAGCCTTTACATTGAAACCGCAGACAGGTGAAGTGAATACCATTGATTATCTCATTACAACGGTGGCTGTCAGTGAATGGAATATATTAGGCAGCAAGTAAACAACAACCTTTAGCTGAAGTCGATGTGTGGGAAGCAGGAAAAATGGCCAAGTGTGAGGTTTTCCAAAACGGCAGGTTTTGTAAGATGTTCTCGGTATGCACTGCAGGAAGAAAGCAAGCAGGCAGAGGCAGTGTGAAGCTTTGGATGAAGTTCTGCTGGGAAACCTTGTGTCCTGGTTTGGGATGTTGATAATTCAGGGTTAATAAATCATCTGTCGATTTAACTGATCATGTGGACCTTCCTACTGTTTAACACTGTAGTGACCAGAGGAGGCGCTCACTTGGTAGCAGAGAGCACTGTGTTGAATGTTTAACTAGTAAAATGCCACCATGAGAAAGTCTTCTGTGATGATTAATACCTACTGGCCAGAACTCTCCTTTTGAAGACAGCATTACTGTGGGCTAGTGATTGTTAATCGATGCCATTATTTTGTGTTATTGATAATCAAATTTGTTTAAAATTTGCATCCCTAGTCCTGGGCTTCACATAGATCTTACTTTGCCGTGTACCACCTACCTAAACATTGCTGCAGACCTCATACCAAACTATTGCCTAATGGCCTCTTTCAGCAGGACAACACGGTAAATATTGTTCAGGAATGGCTTGGAGAGTACGACAAAGCGTTCAAGTTGTTGACATGGCCTCCAAATTCCACATTTATCATCCGTGGGATGTGCTGGAAACCCAAGTTGAAGCCAAAGAGGCCCCACTTCGCGCCTTATGGTTCTTAGAGGATCTACCGGTGATGTTTTTGTGCCTGATACCACAGGACACCTTCAGAGATCTTGTCCAGACTTTAGTGGATCACTGCTATTTTGACCTCATGAGTAATATGTTAGTGGTGTGAATGCAACTTGTTCAACCACCCAAAAGTCGCCCCAAAAAATCACTTATTTCAGCTTTTAAAACATGGTGTATTGACTCAATACATTCAAATTGAAGTGAATTGAACTTCAGGACCAACTGAAAGAGAAAACATGACATAAATGATAGAATGACAAAGACAGATAGAAGGGAATGAGTCAGCCGGAGAGACAAAGAGACAGAGGGAGGGTGAGCAACATGGAGGGATTATTAGCTACTCTATGCAAGGATTAGGGAGGAATGCTGAGGTCTGACACACCAGAATGTGATCTCGCTCTGGCTTAGAGTCACTTTGCTCTCCTCCACTTCCTCTGGTCTGTTCTGCAGGTACACACCAGCCACCAGCCCATATAAGTTCAGCGCTGTCACATAACTCATCTGCCTCACACACACATGCCTCACAGCTTACCTCATCGGGCTCACCCATCGTGGTACAGTTGGAGCGCGATCCAATTTCTATGGATTTTCCACCCTGGATGCTGCAGCAGAACAAATCCAATGTTTTTTTCTAGCTGACTGGAGATCATGAACACTGTATTCTTTCCAGATGAAGTGGTTGTACCATATAACTCTGTACACACATTTACACACCTACCCACCAACCGAGCGTGCTGGGTTTTTTTTTTAAAAAGTGAAACATGTGATAGCTCTGGTAAAAGGCACATCATGCAGTTTTTACAAATACCCCACCAAACCACCTCCTCCTCCGCCTCTGACTCTGTCTCCACCTTTCCTGCAGATCTGACTTCGACCTGGACTATGACAGCTATCACGAGGACTACTATGACAGGTACTGTCAGAAGGCTATGCATGGCGGCTCACACACATTGTTGCTTGTCTGCGTGTCACAGGAGGCTAAAGGAAGAAGCTAAAGCGGATTCTTCATCCTGACTGTCTCCAGCAGTCTCCGCTCCCCATCGCTGTCTGCCTCACATCTGTCAGTCATCCTGTCTCTGCTTACAGTGTGGTCTGTTAGTGCTCAACAGCACGGAGCTCAGCAGTCACACCTGCAGACACAGAGATACTCCAAAATATAAATTCCCGCTTGCACAGACAACAGCACACCTTAAGGCACCCAAACTGTGAATATGCCATGTGGGCCAATTTGAAGATACAGTGAAGGTCTATGACACATTTACACTGTTTACCACAGTCTGACAGACAACATTTGCTTAAACTGCATCCCTCCAGAGTGACAAAATGACATTGGATTTCCAGTGCAATTTGTTAAGCTTCTGTTGCATCGTGTTGCACAAAGTGACCATAATGTACTGATGTGTTGAGTCTTATCAAAGAGTTTGGCCACCCTGAGTAGAACAGGAGGAACAGCTTCACCTCTGTCTGGCTCAGATTTTCCAAGTTTCAGAGCTCTACTGAACCAATGGGCGCCATTTTCCCAAAAGAAATTCCATCATTTGGGTTTTAATGCCACTGAAGACTATAGTATAATATTGGTGGTCTTTTTATACTCATCAAGCCTTTCAGTGACAGCTCATGTCTAGTATGGACACATCTACTATTTTATGTTTCTCATCTAATTCATTACTTTTTAAAAAATGTATTTGTCACCAGTTTTAAATCTTTGTGCTTTATGAGCGCGACAATAAATTAATCCCTAACCCCACATTTATCTTCGCTATTCCTAAAATTAGGGGCATAAAAAACAACTAGTATTGAAACAAAAAGAGGAAAACAACTTCTGGAAAGGATTTAGAAAACCTTCAAATTGAATTGAATATATTTAAAGACAGATTTGTCTTCTATCAATCTGTCATTTAATAGGATCAAAAAAATTTACTTGAAATTAAAATCAGTGTCAAACATATCAGTTTCTGTTGTGAAAATGTTACAGGTTTAAGTTTTTTATTTAATTTGTCACCAATTTCAAATCTACGTACTTACAATCACAAAAGCTAATAACTGAATAATAATTTTTAAAAATTCTATTGTCTTCTTTTTAACTACATGTAGGACATAAGGAGCAAGTACTGAAGCAAAAATCTTCTGTAAAGGATTAAGAAACCCTCACGTTTAATTCCCTGTATTTTAACTAAAAAGCATGGATGACTAAAGCTGATTTTTTTTTTTCCCAATCTGTGAATTAATAAGACTAAAATGAGAATTAAAATCGCTGTTTAACATGACAGTATCTGTTGTGGAAATGTCAAAGATTTCAGGTTATTTTCACTTCTTTCTTTTAAATTTGCAGCTCTATATATAGCTGCCTGAACACGTTGAAAGCAACCACGCTGTGGAGTTAAATGGTGCCTCTTAAAAACACTGAAATCGAGTATTTCGTTTGGGACTTATCATGAACTCTTGGATCTGCAGTTACATAGTTTGCAGTGTGTGTTTGTACTGTAAGTGCAGGTGTAGTTAGCTGAGCTCCACACAGTGGCTTTGTATTATTGGTCATCTACTGAAATTGCTCTGGGACTTTCCTGCCTCCCCCAGGCCTCACTCATAAACACTCCACTCAGCACATCTGAATAAAAGAAGGCAGTCACATTACACACACACACACAAAGAAAATATACACCTCATTCTATTGCTTTTCTCGTACATATCGATGCTCTGTTGCTCTGAGTATTAACTGTCATCATTCCTTTGTTTTATTTTTTCATGAGGTATTCCTAGCTCTGCATTTTTCTGCCTTTGCTCAGGGGGGAACACTCACCGCTGATTTTCAATTTGTTTTTAACACAGTGCATGATTATTCCCCATGCTGTTGGCTAGCGCTACTGACAGCTGTGTGTGTGTAGGGGAATGGAAATGTGTGTGGGTGTGTGTGTGTGTGTGTGTGTGTCGCCTCTGGGTCTGAGTGAGCATGGACTGTGTGTGTATGTGTGTGTGTGTGTTGTTTGTGCACATCAATATGTGGGAAAGAGAGAAATGACTGTTTTTGTCCGCTGTCCTCTTGTGCAAACACGAAAGTAAAGTGTCTTTCAACATTCAGATAACAGCTCGAGCTGACAAAGCTGCTTTCCGTGTGGGGTCTAATCCATAGAGACAAACACTCTCTCACACACACTCACACACTTTTCTGTAATCCTCACTCGTCTACCGTCTCTCATTGTCTGAGCCTTCATTCTCTGAGATGACACTTCAAAGCCGGTGTAACAACACATTGTCTATCTGCCCCTGCAAACTGCTCTAAAAGACTTTAAACTCCCCTAAGTCTTTGGTCTCTATGTCTCCCCACATGGACAATGCTCAAAGCCTCTAATCTTACACAGTTACGGTGGCCTAATGCACTTCATCCTTATGTGACATTGTGATGCATTTTTGTCTGTGTACTGTGGAAGTACACAGTCTGTGCAGAAATCTCTGTATCCAGTGGAGAGGCTTCACAGAATATAACAGAAAACAATAGGGAGAACTTTTCAGGAAGCCTGGCTGTCTGACGGACTGGTTAACAGCTCAATCAGTAAATCTACATTACCGTCCAAGCCCAAGTCCTTGCAGCTGACAGCTTGTCTCCCTGTTGTTGGCTTGTTATATACAGCAGAGGAGCTTTTCACGCTCCTTTGCAGGAACCATTTAGGCTCAGACTGTCCTTGATCCAGAAATATCTGGACTGCGACTCGATCCAGTTGGGTTGCTGTTACCTTACAGATTTGTAATGCGTCTGAAATTATTCTGAATTTTATGGTTATTTTTTGTAACTAAGACGATGAATCTTTTGATCATTTACAGCCACTACAACTACACTGAAAGTAAAATCATTTCTAGATTTGGCTTTCGCTACTTCCCCCACTTCCTGCAAGTTTGCCCAGTGATGACTGGCAGGTTTTTGTTTCACCTGGTCAGTGGGTCAGTGAGTGTTGAGGTCAGCCTTTCTTTTTTTTAATCACAACATCTTTTCTGTTTCTGCTGCAACACACAGGCACAAACACCCAGTGTCGTTTCTGTAACCACTATAGAGTTTGACTGTGATACACCCCCTGTCACCAGCACTACCAGCCTGGCGGGGAGCTATTGATTGGCCCTGACAGAACCAATTACATTCAGTGACAGATAGAGACATGGAGCTGTCCACGGGGAGGAGGCAAGAGCGAGAGTGAGACAATTTCACTCTCTCGCTCATGATAGAAAATAAAAGACAAAGGAACGCAAAATATACATGCATATATCCATATTTATCTATGATGCTTGAACAGTGGCATTTCTTCATGTTTATAATCTTCATTTTTCATTTTCCAACTTGTATCATCTCTTTGTTTGAGAATTTTTGATACTACCACCAATATAATGCATAAAGTTTGGTACAAATGATGATACTTCTTTGATATTTTAAGAAATTTAAACACAAATTTCTACCAAATACTCCTTTTCAGTTTTACAAATTTCATGTAATAAGTGAGCTCTAAATACATGCAGACATAAAAGAATTTACTGTCAATTTAATATAGTATAAAATTGACAAAAACATATTTAAATCAGAAACTATTACGACTTCTCTTACCATTCGATTTCTTTGTACTGAGCTGTTTCTGATACGCAGTGCTACAGATACATTTTGCGATTCCTAGTTTGACCATCATACTGCACGTTGCTGTGTGAGTGAAGGTTAGAGCCACCTTTTCAGTGTGAAACTTTCCACACCTGTTGACTTTAATGTTGGCTTTGATGGCTTTGAACTCAGTGCAGCAGCTCCAGATGGCTCAAATTATCTGCAGAAAAATCATCTTTTCTGCCATCCATCTATCTACTCGGTTATTTTACAGATACATGACAAAATACATTGTTTCCAACTTTTCATTACCACTTCAGACAGACATTGGATTGCACAAAACCACGGTTTCCAATAAATGCAGGAGAAACACAACTGGCTGCATGAATACAGTGAGTAAAATAAGTCTATTTATCTACTTAATTTGCAGGGTGTATGACTACCAGCGTGTGCCAGCTTCCCTCTCTCCTCTACCCCTGGGACCCAGTCTGGCCAAGCGATCCCGTTCCTCCTCCTACTCCTCCGGGCACAGACGCAGTCGAGACAGAACCCACTCCAAAAGCTCCAGAGCCCACTCCACTAATTCAACCACAGCCAAGTGTGAGTAAAATGAATCTGCCGTAAATGAGATTTGCTCGCACTCACCTGTTCTAAGCTGTTTTGTAAAAAAGACTGCAACTATCTTGACCTTCATTCAGGTCTAAAAGGAAGGCAGAATAAGATGCTGCAGATTCCATCTGGAATAATCAAAGTCTAAATGCTTAATACTCAAATATGTCTGTTTGAAAGCAGCCATGCTGTGTCTGATGCTGTATTCTTGCCAGAATTGCATGATACCTAAATCTGGGTCTGGGTGGCAAATCAGAAACAAATAAATAAATTTTACACATGCAGTCAAAACTCATTAAATCTCATACACACTGCTTTAATTAAAATATCCCAAATGGCCTTTGTGCTATGTGTACTTTGGTTTCATAGCCATGATAGACATTCTGAAAAATACACATATTCGTTTTGCGACAAAGTTTTAAATGAAAGGACTAATGCCACTCTCACATCTGTATGCTACATATGCACCTAGAACATACACCGATCAGCCACAACATTATGACCACTGACAGGTGAAGTGAATAACATTGATCATATTGGAACTATGTGGTGTTCTGTTGGAAAACCTTAGATTTTGCCATCCGTGTTGATGAGACTTTGGCCTTGTCCACATGTAGCCGGGTATCTCACAAAACAAAAATATTTTTCTACAATTTGGCCTGTCATCCACACGAAAACGCAGATATATGGCATTAAAAACAATTCTTTTTAAAACCTCCGACCAAAGTGAAGATTTTCGAATTCTCCGTTTATGCGTGTCGACATCAATAACCGAGTTTTGCATTTCGAAACGTTACTGCCTTCGACAAAATATCTTCTTACGTCAATTATGCGACCTGTGTTTACATTCAGAAACAATATGGATGCCCTCACAAGGTTTTTGGCACCATTTCTTAGCTTACTCTGATTGGATAGGATTTGGGGAACTGCTGCCACCTAAAAGTCTGACATGCTTATGAATGTGTTTAAAAATGCACTTATGCGGTTAGGTGTGGATGAGTTTTTTTTCTAAAAATGAGGTGGTGTGAACGTAAGTTTTTTTCTAGACAGAGGGGGCAGGATATTCGGTTTTACAAAAACCTGGCTGCGTGTGGACAAGGTCTTAGACACCCAAATAAACATTGTCCCACAACAAGCACACTCCCTCATGAAAATGTAAATCCCAAATGTCACTGGCCTACCCCTGCAGGAAAATGCACCCCACCACATGGAAAAAACGTCAAACAATCAGGAACATGTTGAGGAACATGACAATGACCCAACATGTTGATTTGACCTCAAAACCTCCTACACCCCATTGTGATCAAGCATCAACAGGATGCAGTGGAACAAGTTTGATTGACAGAGGCTCCACTGCACAAGCCAGAGTACCCAAAGGATCCAGTGCCAACGTCCTGGTTCTAGACCCCATAAGACACCCTGAGAGGTCGTCTTGTCCATGTCCAATGGTTCAGAGTATTTTTGAGCACATAAGGGGGACCAACACAATATTAGGCAGGTGGCCATAATGTTATGCCTGATCGCTTCATATAGTATACTGATTTCCTGGAGTCTCAAGGTGAAGAAAAGATTCCACAAAGTTACTGCTTCTAGCCAAGAAATAGCAACACATGCAACACCTTGTAAAAGCACAACTGATCTTTTACAATTTTTTCATGCTTAGTTCTTTGTACCAATTGAAAATGAAATGAAATAAAAATTTGATCATTAATCCTAAGAGCTTCAGTAAAAAGCAACTGGTTTTCCTTTTTTGTGGTTCATGAAGATGTTTCACTTCTCATCCAAGAGTCTTCTTAAAGAACCAAAAAGAGAAGTCCAGTCTTTTTTTACTGCAGTTCTTAGGTTTACCGTGACCTGGAAGACTGATGATATACAGAGACAAGACGTGCAGACAGGTTTTGTTACCTTTGAACAGAGCAGGACTAGCTGGTTCTCAGCTGTTTCATGCGGTGGCTTCATATTCACTGTACAGGCATGAGAGTGGATTCGTGTATTTCCCATAATGCTGAACTCTAGATGACATTATCAGTGCTGAACTAACAGTGGCTGCATACAATGTACTTTAAAAACTCTCCCTAAAGATATTTCCAAGCTGTGTAATTTCCTAATGTCACCTACATTCTCCCGCTCTGTGTCCCTGCAGTGGGGATGGAGGAGTTGCAGGTGATTAAAAAGGAGCTGACTCTGATAAAGACACAGATCGATGGGCTGCTTGACAGTCTTGACAGGATGGACACACAGAGGAATGACCACAAAGGTGAGACGCTCATTCAGAAAGACAGTGGAGGCAGATGGGTGTGAGATCAAATGATAGATAATCTATTCGCACATCAAAATCATTTTGAGGCCGACTCCGGCGATATGCCGCTTTCAGATTTCTGCTTGATTAGCTCCTCCAGTCACAACCCCAATCAAAATGACTCAGGATCTGTGCTGCAGGGAAAGTGGGGGAAGGGAAGGAAATTCACTGCACGGATGGAGCCACTCCCGTTTTACCTGACAAATCAATTATTTTACCCTCAGTCAGGATTTTTTTTTTAGTTGAATCCAGGGCAATATCTGCTTAGAGTGAAGGTGTGTGGATTTATGGAGGTGAGCAAATTATGGAACATGCTGAACAAACAGTGTGGTTGAAAGTAACTGACTGATGGGGCTTCAGAAAACACACAAATTATCAGAGAGCGTGAACAACAGTGGATCGGTACACATGCTACATACATGGAAGTGGTGTTGCTGCCCTCATGTGGACATGTGAGCACAACTGCAGCTGCCAACAAGAGCAACAGCGCAGGGAATGAACAGGCCAAAGCTTTATTATCCTCCCTAAGGAAAGTGTTTTAACTGCAGTCTTAATTAAACTGATTATAAACTGAAACACACTTAATGCCACTCAGCTGGTGCAGTCTGGCTTCCTCTGAGCTACGAAGCCTCAGTCACTGCTGCACTGAAGTGTTCTTGACTCCAGAGTGTTTTAACCTCGAACCTTGAAGTCATTATCATCACATCAGATTGCACATGCATATAGAAAGTGAGCTAAAAAGAAGACGTGACCTAGTCCCTCTGCAGTTTAGAAGCAAGTGGGTGTACAATCCTGCAGAAAAGTATGTGTGTGTGTGTTCTACTTTGAATGACCTTGGGCGATTGATAGCCCTCATCTTCATATTAATTTATCTGGAGCTCCACTTGATTCCCCCGTCCCTCACTATCTGGCTCCGCTGTCTCTCACCTCCCTCTCACTATCTCCACATCCGTCCTTCATCTTGTCACTCCCACTCCTGTTTTCTGCCTGTCATCCTGTACAAAGTCAGGGGAATGTTGTCGACCCAGAGTGTGTTTTCTTTACAACCCCGCCCACACAGGACTCTAGAAACATTTTTCTCTCTAATGCGTCTCTCTTGTGCTTCTTTTTATTCCAACGTTTCTAGGGTCCCCCCTTAGAGAGGACAGTCCAGCTGGTTCACCGTACCCTCTGTCGGCCAGCAGCCCAGAGCACTCCCTCTCCTCCCTCTCCCCTCCCAGCTCCCGCCATCGAATCCACAGGGAGAGCCCAGTCCTGAGGGAGCCCGATGACGAAAACCACACGGTAAATGCACCTTTAGGCGGAGTTCATGACTACAAATTGCCTCAGTGAAGGACAGCCCTCTTGGTTTTATTGTCCATAGGGCAAACACTAGTTTCTGGTGATACTGAGATAAAAAATGATGCAGCATTTGGTTGATTTGTCTTTAGTAGCAGTTTTTTTCTATGTCTGAATCCTATTTTGTGGTGAAAAATACAATAATTTGTCTAAAGCGAAAATAACAAATTTCAAGAATGCATTGTTTTGACTCAATCACACAGTCAAGATGAGCACATGATTCCATCTTGTGAAGTACGTGGACATGTAACAAGACTCCCCAGCTGTGAAATCAAGTTATACCTGCATAACAAAATTTTACTGAGTCATTCTGAGCTTGCAGTTAATGAAGTGCCTCTTTGTTTTTCTCTTGCTGTCTGTCTGTCTGTCTGTCTGTCACAGATGAGCAACCACAGCTCTGACCCCGAGGAGGAAATATGAGGGAGGAATATGAGAAAACGACATGGATTAAGTGCCAAACATGGAGGAAGAGAACATAAACCATCGAGCTAAAACACCCATATCAGAGCGTCGGCATAGGGTGCACATATCAGATGATATAATACATTTATTTGTGTCACAGCAGCTTGATTTTTTTCCCAGAAACACTGACACAGGTCAGCTAGACACTCACACAACATATCTGCCTGACAAGAATTCTTCAGGTTGGCCTGAGAGCTCATGAGCGAGATGGTGATCATATCTCGAAAGTAATTATACAGAACAGCTGGAAACAGAGTGGTGAATTTAACCTACCTACTTGATATTAACCTGTTCTTCTGAGTGGATTTGCATAAACAGCAATACTCCAGTATTAATCGAAAAATGGCAGCATTAATCTGTGTTAAGTGAGACAATTAAAACACATTGTTACCAGCTTATCAGTTTATCTTGTCGGAATAAAGTTTTCTTGTGAGAACATTCAACATATGCCAGCATCAAACTACACACACAATAATAATTTATTTATAGCACTGATAGGAGACTGTCCATGCAAGGAAGGAACAACAAAGTGATACAACATTAATGAAAAATTAGAGCATTTAAAATTCTGTTTATGAAGTTATTCAGCTGGACAGTGCACAAACTGATGTAAACCATGTAAGCATCAACGTAAACATGACTTATATAATATTATTGTTTCAAAATAAGACTACACCTGGAATATTGTGTGCACTTGCCAAAAAATACAACATCCACAATGTATCTCAAAGCATTTTGAATCCTGCTCACTCTCAAATCAGACATTTAATGAGGCTTTTTGTTGATGTTCAGCTCTCGATTTTTCTTTATTGTACACCTCCTAGATATCAGATTTTAGCTGGATAATCATTCAGGAGGGAAAAACTTTGTTTTCTGCTTTTACGTATCAATATGCTCCTTCAGAATGTGTAACTCTCTCAAAGACATGTTCAATCTGTCACACCTTTCAGACCTACAAGTACTTTCTCTGTGTTAAGTGTATTAGAGGAATGTCTCGACTCTCTTCCGCTATGTTTCTGGCACTTTAAGATGTGCAGAGGCCCAGGTCAGTGTGTAATATTGTGTATTATTGTATACTTAACTGTACTTGTTTAGCTGTCTGATTTTAATCTTGCTTTAGGACTTCTCATGTGTTTTTTAAGGAAAAATAATGATGTTATTATAATTCCTATGGTGTTACATGTTTTTGTTTGCATTCTTAAGATAAGCCAAGTGGAAATACTCATTGTCACAGTAGTAAAAGTATTTTCATATTGAGTATAAATGCAGATTGTGGTGGTGTGTTTTTATTCTGAGTGAAAGAGAAACAAATACTAGGGGGAAAAAAACATGTAATAATGTGGAGGATCAATAGTTGTTTAATTTAATCCAGCAGGAAACCTTGAGACTATTAAAAACGATATAATTACTGGCTCCACACCACAATCCATATAGAACTGAGGAGAGCTGGTAAGTAAATATCACCTTGCTTGCAGCAAGTCAGAGCAGATCCACTACATCTCTTTTACTCTCTGCTCAGATGATTTTATCCAGAGGTCAATCTGACCCTCGGGATATTGTGCACAGCGGCATTCGTAATGTGTGTGCAGCTTTGAGGGCAACTATGTGATCCCATACATGATACATGAACTGGACTCAGACTCCAGCATTTTTTACCCAGAGCAAGTTTTTAATGCAGCACTGAAGAGGTTCTGTCTAAACCTCTGTGTCATAATCCAGCAACATGGCAGCCACGTAGGTCAGAAGCTGGGAAAGGATGAAATTTACCAAAGACAGATGTTTAAAAAAGAATTTAGTACATTGTTTTAAGTCTGTTGTTATTCTTAAACTAAATCATTTTACACAAGAAGCAACATCTTTGTTCCAGGGTCAGATTTACAGAGCTGAGACACCACAGCCACATGAGGAGAATAAAGGTGATGCTATCCTACAGTTCAATGTACGCTATGGTGACCGAGAGGTGAAAACAACCAAAACAAGCGAGATTCAAGTAGCTGCATTAGAACATTATCTTTTAGTAAATGTTCAGAAATGGCAAGGAGCGAAATTCCACAGTCCCACATCCATTTTAATACATTTTCCTAATAATTTGATCAGGCTGCTTAGGGCACATTGTTTTCTTGGGATCAGATGTCAACATGTCCTTTTATTGTTACATGAGAACCAGACGAAGCACTATTTAGCTCCAAAAGTATATTATCAGAATTGAATTTGTGGCTAATAGATATCATGTCTGTCAGTGAATTCATTTAAGCAGGAAGTGTTAGACTGGGTGTTGCTGGTTTACTCATCCTGGAGTCAAACATACCAAAGTCAGAAAATAAAATTGACTTTAATACCATTAATTGTGCGAATCTGTACAGGCCTCAGCCACAGTTAAACCCTACTTTGATCATCCACTTCTACTAAGTTCAAAGTGCTCAACACAAAGTGTGACAAAAGGAGCTCTTGCACAACCAGCTTCTGTTGACAGAAAGATAAGCACATGAGCACTGGATGTCATACAGAAAAGGGCAGCGTGCAGAGCTTCATGTGGGTAATGTGACACAAAATCTGATGCCATTAAATTAGCCGTAAAATTACATTTCTTGGTTAAAACTGCTGACCTAGTTTAGATTTCATTCATCAGTGCACATGAGCGCGTTCAGGCTGCAGCAGCTGAAGGGTCATATTTTGCCTGAAAATAAGGTAAGAACAAAACTAATAAGAACTATATAATACAAATGGAAGATGTTTGATAAACCGGCTAAATGTAAAGAGATGTAGAATTTCATATTGTATTGCTGTATTTTATCACCTCTAGCTGAGGTCAACAGCAAAAATAGCAACCGCCAATTGTCTTGTATCTGATGTGATTTAATAATTGTTCAAATTTGGAAAAAACATATAAAATGCTACTCTCAAGGTTTGTTTTAACCACCATTTTGCTGTCAGACGTTACTATTGGTATAAAAGACCAACTTGCACTGAAGCTGTTGGGGGTATTTACATATTACTGTATATTATTTGATTATCCTAAGTATTTATCTGGTAAATGATAACTCGATTGTTAAACTTGCTATTTTTTCCAATATTGAAATGTCAGTAGAAATCAGAAAAAGCCTACAAATCTACATCACAAAATAAATCATCTCAGTTTGCTATAGTATTCTGAAGCAGGATTTTAATTCTGCACCCTCAGCTACCACATATTTATTCAATACATTATTTTTCTCTGGTCCACATTTGAAGGTTGTCTTCTCAAACCTTTCAGTATTGATGAAGGATGCAGAAATGCATTAATAAAATTCTCATATACATCAAAATACTCACCAAGTTTAAACCTAATGTTTGACATATGATAGTCTGAAAACTTTGATACAGCAGCCTTTGTGGCGGCAAGTTAGAACACGTTGTTGAATCAAGAAAACTAGACGTGCGTGAGCATGTCAGTTGCCAAATCCAGTGTGTGTGGAGAGCTTAATTTGATAAGTCTTGCTTTTGTTGTTCTGAAGATCACAACAATGGCAGGCTCACCTAGTCCTCTGACCACGCACGTCCTGAACACTGCGATGGGCGTCCCCGGCTCAAACATGTCCCTCAGCCTTCACCGACAAGATCCGCTGACTAAAGCCTGGAATTTCATCACCACGGGGTAATAACCTGAAAAAAAATACATCACCAAGTACAACTGTTTGACAATTTGAAAGAATATCACAATGTTGCTTAAATCACATGTTGTCTGAACAGGATCACAAATAATGATGGTCGTTGCCCAGGACTTATTACAACACAACTGTTTACATCTGGTGTGTACAAACTGCATTTTGAAACTGCTCAGTACTGGGCGAGTTTGGGAGAAACCAGCTTTTACCCCTATGTTGAGGTGAGGAAAGGCTTAAATAGTACATGTATCCTCAACTGTCATTCTCAGGTGCGTTGTTGCTTTGATTTTTGTAACCTTATCGGCAAATGTGTATCTTTATTTAACTTGTATGCGTCTGATCCTGTTACAAACCTGGACTGTCAGTATGGTAGTTGTTCATCTGTTTATATTTGTTGTTCTGTTGCAGATTGTCTTCTCTATAAATGAACCGGGCCAAAAGTACCACATTCCTCTGCTTCTGAGTCGTTTCTCTTACAGTACGTACAGAGGGAGCTAGAGGTCAAGTGTGATAAACCCTGAGGTATCTTCATCCGTCAGCTGTCTGAAACATCAGAGGCAGAAGCACCTCCTTCAGCAACATCATTGGCAACATCAGCTGACCTGTTGCACAGATTCAGAAGGCTCCATTTGATTGATTTTTCCATTTAAGTAATCATATTATTATCAATAAAAATGTTTTTGCCATATAACAAATCATTGTTATTCATATATGCTGTGCTGAAGTCTACATTGTTAACACCTATTGCAAAAAGCTATTTTAAGATCTTTATTAGTAAATAACATGCTCTATGTCGAAAACATCATTCATCATTCTGTATTTTGGTAAGGTAGAAGAAATATTTAGATCCTTCACCTAAGCAAAAGTGCCAGTACAGTAATGGAAAAATGTATTATAAATAAAATTCTGTATGGAAGATCTTCCTTAAGTAAAAGTCCATAAATATAAGCAGCAAAATGCAGGTAAAGTTTTATAGCAAAGGTACTGGTTTAGTCATCACAACTGTTTTGCTATCAATACAACATGATGACATGACACAGATAATTAATACTTAAAGGTCAGTGTCTAAGTGAGGTAGTGTTGTAGCTGCTGGAGGAGGAGGAGATAGTTTGAACAACTTTATGTACAGTTTTACATTCAGGGATATAAAATACATCTGAAGGGTAAGGAGATGAATAACTAGAGAGGAAAGAAGAAAAAACTAAGTTCAGATACCAGAGTGTGTTTTCAGTTTCTGGGCTTTTTCTCTGATGTTTAAGACATGGGTTATTTGAACATTATGTAGGGAAAAATCACTATTTGTGTATCTGTTAACAATTCATAGACACTTAAAATGTGAGCCCAACTACTCACAGTTTTTGACGAAAAAAGTTGTTATATTATACAGTACATTGTGTCAAATCAACTGAAGCAACTGAAGCTGTCAAATAAATGCTGTGGTGTAGAAGAAAATGTACTTGAAAATGCGGTGGAGTGGAAATACTTACATAAAGTACAAGTAGCCTACCTCAAAAATGTGCTCCAGAAAAGTAAGCAAATGCAACTAGTTGCTTTTACCTGCTGGGATTTTGTCCAGAAAAAAATTAATGTCATTATATGTATCCTATCCTCTAAAAAAGGAACTACTAGAAGCTCTTTCACATCCTTTCATGCGTCCCTGACTCTGTGCTCGATTGCTTTACCCTGAGTGTTGGATCAGTGCTTCCGATGTCGATTACTCCCCCTGAGCTAGTTAGGGCCTTGTCACTGGCAGGAGTGTAGTGTACATTTCTAATACGCTCTCTCATCCGATTTCTTGTTTTAGGTCTCTATTACTGTAATAAACAATGGCAGACGACGAATTAGAGGCAATTAGGCGGCAAAGAATGGCAGAACTGCAGGCAAAACACGGGGTAAGGACTGAAGGCAGGCTGGGAAGCGTGTTTGCTGCCGCCTTATAAGGAGATGCTGAGTTCAGTTGTGCTGCTAGCTAACGTAGCTAGCCTGTAATATAACTGTCACTCAGGGCAGGTATACAACCCACTTGAGCTAGCCATGCTAAGTGTAAATGTTGTATAGTTATCTCTGTGGTTAGACAAATCACAGTGGTGACCGCAGTGCTAGCTTCGCGTTAACTATACTCCAGTGAATAAAACGTTAACTTGCTTGACCAAAAATGAACAACGAATCACAAACAATAGTGTTAAGCTGTTTTAGGTAGACACTGAACTGGTGGGCTTGGTTGGGAATAAGTAATAACACTTTTATTAAAATAGAGCTACTTGATCTTACTTGTTTTCTAAATTCAGAGGAGTTATCTCAAGCTATCTCAAAGAAAGCAATAAGCAGCAAACTGCTATCTATCTATCTATCTATCTATCTATCTATCTATCTATCGCTCGATCGATCTGTGTGTGTGTGTGTTTGTATGTATGTATGTGATTTATTTATCAAATGTAAAATACCACAATCAATACCTACTGTGAATTATATGGATACATATTTTTACATATAGGACACCCTCTTCAGCCATTTTTGTTAATGTAGTGTGCATCTGATAAAGAACTAATATCAGCCATTAAACCCTCAAATAACAATATTTCTATCAGTATGTTCCCCACATATTCAGTTTCTGTGCTAAAGGTTCCTGGTTGATACCTTTCTTACCTTATGTTGCCAGCGAAAATTTAAAAACTTTTCAGGAAATGTGCTAAATTCTTATGAAAAACGTCATGTCATATGGGATTGGTTTGTTATGGCTAACCTTCTGTTAAATTTCCAAAACACAACAATCAGTAAAGGCGTACTGGACTTTTTTTTTTTAGTGTTTTTCCTGGTTATATAAAAATGAGGGGATATCTTAGATACCAAAATAGCAGCTTAAAGAGCAGAAGTTGTAGGAAATTCTTTGAGGTGTAAACATAAGTGAATTGAAAAGTAAAACAGTTACATGCAGAACATATGTATAATGGTGCTGTCTCATATATTCTTTCAGGAAGCCAATAATCAGCAAGGAGAGGAGGCCAAACAAAGGTAAGATACATAATTTATTTAAAAGCATACAAGTATAGTGAATGCATTTTACCTAAATAGTTTTGCTTACATACAGAACACTTTTCTCTATTTTTCCAAATAAATGCACTTTAAAAAAAGGTGTGCACTAAACTTTTTGTGAGGTCGTTATTCTTATAGAATATATTTGATGAAAGTTATAAACACTATATATAATGTTGAACCTGACAGTGTAGCTGGGGTACACATCAATTATTCTGGTAGCTTTACAGTGTAATGAATGTATTTTTCTGTTTTCCGTTTAATGATCTCAGTAGTTAGTGGAAACGACAATATTGTTTGTTTTTATTTACAGAGAAACAGAAATGAGGAACTCTATATTGGCTCAAGTTCTAGACCAGTCTGCCCGTGCCAGATGTAAGTTTTCTATCAGATTTATCTTTAAACCCACTGAAAATTTTGTTTTCCAAATTATTAATATTCTCATACTTTACTTTTTTCAGTAAGCAATCTTGCTTTGGTGAAGCCGGAGAAGGCAAATGCAGTTGAAAACTATCTCATTCAGATGGCTCGTTTCGGAAAGTTGGGAGGAAAGGTGAGAAAACAGCCTCAAACGCTTATAGTTCTGCATGTTATTGAGATTCTTAGACGTGGCATCAAAAAAAATGAGCACAATTTTTCTTTTGTCAGATTTCAGAGTCAGGCTTGATTGAGATCCTAGAAAAAGTCAGTCAACAAACAGAGAAAAAGACAACTGTCAAAGTAAGTTCCACTGAAATGTCACATGTTTAATTCATTTTCAATCATTTGCAGTATATTTCTAACACATTGTATCTGGCAGTTTAACAGACGGAGGGTGCTGGACTCAGATGATGAGGATGATTACTAACTTTGGACAGGAGCCCTGGAAGGAGCCCAGATGTCATGAGTTGATGTGCTTCACTGGAACTCTGACTACAAATTTGACTAGTGTGTTTCTGTTAGCAAGATCCTGGGATGCCACACTAGTTTCTTTGTGTCTTTGGAAACTACATACCAAGACAGAAGAACAAGGACATTAAGTTGATATTGAGGCAGGCGGTGGAGGGTAGAACACACAGTGTCAAAGGTTTTCTTTTGCAACCTCTTTTCCATGAAGTTGCTACAAATTTGTACTGCTTGTGTTGTAGCCCTGACAGCTTATGGCACTGTTTCACTCCTCTAGACCTTCTCAGTAGTTACTCTTTTTTTCTTTATTTTCACTATGGTTGATATCTGCTCTTCAAACGTAAGAAACGAGACAAAATCTTATACTGCTGCTGATGCATATTATGTAGACTGTTCTATGAATGAAATGCATTGTTTTCTATTCAGGACCAACATCCCATTAGGTCTGGATGTTGTTCTTGGATATGTTCTTGTTGCTGACATGTATCATAAAGGTTTACATAAAAAAAATTAAAAGGCCTTAAATTCAAATGTTGGTCTTTCCAGTTGAAAATTTCTAAAAATTATGCTTCAACGTCTTAATGAAAGTTCCGCCCTAGTGGAAAGGTTTTATTTAAGATTTTTCCCTCAAATTAGTTCCATATAGTTAATCAGAAAACTTAGCAGCATCACCGCCACAGGTAAAATAGACCTTTTGGTTCTGTATGGATGATTGACTTATTATCACATCTGGAATTTCATTTCATAAGGAACAGTTAACATATTGCCAAATGTATCCAACTCTCTTTTCAATAAAATGCATGGAGAAATGTGATTTTACTTTTTCCATCTCTAAGAAATCCTCTATCATGTTCAGTAATGGTAGCAATAATACGCAAGCTTTGTTTCCACAGACAGCACACATTAATGAGCCACAGTTGAATAACCAGAGTAAACTTTATTTGAGTTATAAACATTCACAACTCATTAGGGTTCTGCACTGAAAGTTTTACATCAGTAAAAGTATTTTAAAATCCTCAACATCAACATAAATTATCAAAAATGAAAGTACAGACATAATTGCCCCAACTGATGTCAGACTATTGAGATACAACACTGATTGGTAAAGCACTATTAATGGTCATGGTGGAGCTATTTTCAGTTGGAATTTTGATACTTTACTGTCATTACAAGTTTAATGAGCGCGTTGCAGGTATTGTGTGTGAATAGAGTTAACAAATGAATGTAGTAGAGTACAATTTCTCCCTAAAATGTAGTGGAGTTGATGTATTTAAGAGTAAAAAATGGCAATACTCAGGTACATTTAGCGCAAAATTGAACACAAAGGAAATTGGTTTAAGTCAAGTGCAGTACAAGAATACCTATTTTTCAAAACTATCTCATTAATTTTCAGTTGCTTTTTCTAATATTTAAGTTTTCAATATTCCCAATAATCAAATACTTCCTCTTGGCTGCTTTATGGTTCTTAAAATCCTTATAAATTTTGCATTCACTTGAATGAACCCTTGGTGACATTTATCCATGTGGGTTGGTCTCCGTCCTTGCCCCATTTTCGAACGACTGTGGTCAGATGACTTCTCATTGGCTGATGAGACTTTGATCAAAACAGCTCGGCTCTGATTGGTGGTTGGGTTTTTACCACGTGTTCACCAGTAGCCAATCGGATGAGTCTCCGAGGAAACGATACAGGAAGGTTGTGTTAGCTACGCTGTAAGACCTAAACACGAGAAAATCCTCATTCAGTGTGTTGTAGCATATTCAGGTAGTTTCATCAGTACAAACATCAGTTTATATACAGCGCCATGCCTGAGAATAATATGGACAAGTCAAAAATAGTGACATGCACCGCGCCTGTGAATATAGCTGTCATTAAATACTGTAAGTATCACTTCGACTTGTGTACAAGTTAGCATGTTTGTTCATTTGATCGGCAATAATTGTGTGTAGTGACTTAATGTCTCACTGAATAGTGGCCATTAAAGGGGGGACCTTACTGTCAAGTCTGTTTATGTTTGTCACAGTACGGTGCTGATACTACCTCAGTTGTGCACCGTGTTTAAAACCTGCTTATTTTACAGGGGGGAAGAGAAATGAAGAGCTAATTCTACCCATCAACTCATCTTTGAGTGTCACATTGCATCAAGACCAGGTATTTAACTAACCAATATTTATTTCAGGCTATGAACCTTAAGTTTGTACTGAAACTGTCAGGCCTGTGTTTGTTGCGCCTGTCCAGAACTATTGCACACCTGCTGCTGTGTTTTCATGCCACATAGAGACTCCTTAAACTAAAATCTAAAGAAGAAGCTGATTTAAGTATGCTTTCTTAGCTTGTTTGTTTAATTGTAGTGAATTTGGATGGTCATTGTTAAATATATTTATATTCACTTGTGCTATTTCATGCATGTGAACTCAGTAGTACTGAATATCTGTGTGACATTGATTTTGTGCTAAAAGTATATTTGAAAAATGTAACTGGAACATTGGAAGCTATCAGAAATTTGTGATTGTGATTATTGAAAAAAGCTGACCCTGCCTGTAATTGTGTCTGGGCAATAGATCAGATGAATGTTGTCATCGAGACTTCAAATCTGACAATATCATAGTTATGAGAGAGGTACAGATTGATATCTATCTGCTTGCATTATTTCCTGTGTTTAGCTCAAAACAACTACAACAGTTGCAACCAGCAGATCTTTTCAGGAGGACAGAATATGGCTCAATGGCAAAGAGGAGGACATAACTCATCCAAGACTGCAGTCCTGTCTGAGAGAGAGTGAGTGCCGTCTGTTTTATTTTTCCTCTTAAAACTATAGAGGACATAAATAGTGAGTTACAAAGTGAGGTGGCTACAATGTCAATTCTTCTTTTGTTTTGTATTTAGTTCGACGACTAGCACGAAAGAGACGTAACGATGGAGACCCTAGTTTGGATTCACCTGGTTTGTCACACAGAGTCCACATTTGCTCCGTCAACAACTTCCCCACAGCTGCTGGACTGGCCTCTTCAGCAGCTGGATTTGCCTGTCTAGGTGAGAGTGTGTATAAGCTATGTTTCGATCCATGGTTTAAAAACACTAATGACTCAAGAGTACAAGTTTTACTGAAAGCAAATTTAGTGTTTCCTGCACCATCAGCTCATATCTGATACATCTTTACTTTATGTCAGTCTCTTTCGCTCTTGCTCCTTTGTTGTCCCTTTGCTGCAGTTTACACTCTGGCTCGGGTGTTTGGCGTAGAAGGAGAGTTGTCTGGGATTGCTCGTCAAGGCTCGGGCAGTGCATGCAGGAGCATGTATGGGGGGTTCGTCCAGTGGATTATGGGAGACAAAGATGATGGGAAGGACAGTCTCGCCCAGCAGGTGGAGCCAGAGACTCACTGGCCTGAGCTCAGGATCCTTGTCCTAGTGGTAGGTCTGATTGTGTGTGTTTGAGAGTGAAACTCAGTGTGACCAAAATAGTAATGAAAGTTCTGATGTGAGTCAGTAATGTGTTGGCAAAGCTGTTCATGTAGAGAAAGTGTCTGTACAAAAAATGCATGCTGTAATTCAGATGAGTGAAAAGTTTTATCAGTTACATTTCGATGCACTTTGTCACAGGCCAGTGCAGAGCGGAAGCCAGTAGGCAGCACCTCTGGGATGCAAACCAGTGTACAAACAAGCTGTCTGTTAAAGGTATTTTGTTCACCCTCTACCATGCATTTCACTATATTTACATTACTGTCACTATACTAAATTTAAACACAACTAACTGATATTCATAAAAGGTTTACGTTCATCATTTCTGTGTTTGTGTGGGTTTGTGTGTGTCTGTAGCACCGTGCTCAATCTGTTGTCCCGGAGAGGATGGTGGAGATGATTGATGCAGTGCAAAGGAAGGATTTCAGTGCATTTGCTGAACTAACCATGAAGGACAGTAACCAGTTCCATGCCACCTGCCTTGACACTTATCCTCCGATCTTCTACCTCAGTAGCGTGTCTCAGCAGGTCATCAACGTGGTGCATCGGTATAACATGCATTATGGGGAGACAAGGGTGAGCAACCTTGAGTTTCTGTTGTTGAACAGAGAAAATATCGAATCCAGTGTTTGTTTAAACCATTTTGACATCTCCGTGTTTACCTTTCCTTAACTACTTGTTTTGCATTTCTACGCATCATGACACAATTTTGCAATAAAGAAAGCAAGCTAAATTTTATTTTCTGAGAGATTCAATTAATGAAATACATGAACCTGAATTATAATTTGACTGCACTGAATGGCAGAAAATCACTTACTGTTTAAAGCATTATAAGGTGGGCAGTTTTGTTAATTAAATCAAGCAGGATCTTAAGTAATGAAGCTAAATTGTGCACACTGCAAATGTACTTCACATTTTACTTTAACCAGTATGTATAAGCTGTGTTACTGTTGCACTAATGTTATTAAATGTATATCCCTTTTTGTCCTGTTACAAACTTGCCTCAGTTCATGCAGCTGAATTTCTGAGCTGGTGTAATATAGATGTGAAACTTGTGAGGGGGGGGGTTTAAACTAGGGAACCGGAAACTCTCTGTTTTTATATGACACTCACAGCCTATCTGTTGTCTTGTAGGTGGCCTACACTTTTGATGCAGGACCCAATGCTGTGATCTTTACTTTAGAGCAGCATGTTCCCGAGTTTGTCAGGGTGGTTCAACATTTCTTCCCCCCAGACACCAACGGCGAAGAGTGAGTTGACAGACACCAGTCTTACTTGGCTTCATTACTAAGTCTTCTAAAAATTGATGCACAATCTAATATAGTAAAATCAAATTCATTTATGTGAAATTAGGGCTGGGAGATACAACTGAAAATTGTATCACAATAAAATATTTCTGTTCAGTCGATATTGACAATTATTAGTAATTTTAAGTATTGAGGCTTTGTTTAATTTTGAATTAATTAAATATATCATTTTTACTAAAGTGAAACTTTTTTGTGCATTTATCAGAAATGAAGAACTGAGACTTCTCATTTACAAAAGTATCTGGCCTTTTCACCGTGGAACTTGAATGAAGTCCATCTGTGAAAAACGACATAGTTTAAACATAGCTTAGAAAGACTGACACCTGTGTACACTGATAAGGCATAACATTATGACCACCTGCCTAATATTGTGTTGGTCCCCCTTGAATGCTCTGAACCTTGGAGGTCAAATCAGCATGTTGGGCCATTGTCATGTTCCTCAACATGTTCCTGATTATTTGATGTTTTTTCCATGTGGTGGGGTGCATTTTCCTGCAGGGGTAGGCCAGTGACATTTGGGATTTCAATTTGCACGAGGGAGTGTACTTGTTCTAAGACAATGTTTATTTGGGTGTCTAAGTCTCATCAACACGGATGTTAAAATCCAAGGTTTTCCAGCAGAACAGCACATAGTACCAATATGATCAATGTTATTCACTTCACCTGTCAGTGGTTTTAATGTTGTGGCTGATCGGTGTATATCATACCCCACAATTTAAAAATCAAGTTCTAAAGTCCTCAAACTCTTGGTAGACTGTTGATTTACACATTTACTTTTTAGAATTGAGGTTTGTTTGCCTTTTACCCCTTTGAAATGTGTTTCCTCCCTCTCTGCAGCTTTATTAAGGGTCTTCCAGTCAGCCGCGCTGTTCTTTCTGAGGAGCTGAAACGGGGTATTGGTCTGGAGTCAATGCCAAAGGGAATAAACTACATCATTAGTACCAAGGTAAACACATATTCAAAGAATAACGTAGTCATTTGATCATTTGTCTTTAACAGCAACTGAAGAAAAATGGATCTAAATGCCTTGATGTGACTATGATAAAGTTATACAGGAGAAAGAAGTGATATGTCGATAGAGATTTTGATTTTGATTGTCTATATTTCCTTTTAATATTATTTAACATAACATTGTGTCACATTCCTTAAGTTGAATATAGTAAAACACATTGTGAGATACTGGAGATCCATTGATGTACTGCAATTAATTTAAAGCATTTATTTTAGTCACATAAAAGTGTCACTTAGAACAGGCTTACAAATTAGATGAATGTATAAATGTCAACACAGACACAAAAAGGATGAGTTGGTGCTTTTGTGTAAGTCAGTGACATGATCTTTTGTTATTACATTTAAGGCTGGACCTGGTCCTTGTGTTGTCGAGGATCCCACTCAGCATCTGCTGTCATCTGAAGGTTTGCCCAAGAAAACTATGTGATGCCCCGCAGTCCTGAAGAGACAAGTTCTACTGAGCAATACTGAAGCCTCAAGCTGCCCTGATGTGCTCTTCTCCTCTTTCAATTAGCGTACCTAAATAGTTTGTGTAGCTCTCTGAATTTCATTGTATCTACAATTAGGTACTCTTTTACAGGCATCTAATGGTTTCAGCTGTAGACTTGAGCTTGTGCTCGACTCTCAGGTAGCAAATAAATACTCGGGCACTAAGCAGTTCACAACTGCAGCTGACCTGGTGCTGTCTGACCCCATCTGAGCAAGTGATAGCTACAGGGGGCTCTGAATATGTGTGTCTGTGCATTCATAGGAGTTTTAGATTTTTTTCTTGTTAAACACTATTTCAGATACAGTATATAATTTGTTTCTGACAACTCTATTGTGTGAAATTAAATAAAAATATATTTTAGTCAAGATAATTGTTGTTTGTCTTTTGTCATTTCATTATCAGAAGCAAGTTTTAGTTTGTGATAATCTGTAAAAAATAAATAAGTAAATAAAATGAAAATCTAGCAACAAGGGAGCCAGAAAAATAAACTAAAAACGGTAAACTGTGTCCCGTGTTTGTCTCTGGATCTGGAGCTACACGTCTCGAAACTGTCGCCGCTGGCCTCACCGACCTCCAAACTGTTCGGTTTGCATTGCTTGCTCTCCATCTGCTATCCTGCTATCCCCCAGCCTTCTCATCCCCACTCTCACCCCAACCGGTCGAGGCAGACAGCTGCCTTCCCTGAGCCTGGGTCTGTCAGAGGTTAGTTTTTTATTCCCTTCCCTATTTTAGGGGGTTTCTTGGTTCATTCCCTCCAACGCTGACTACTTGCTCATAAGGAATCCAAAGGCAAGTTTGGATTGTTGGGCTTGCTGTTTAAAATTCGTAAGGTCTGTACAGAATTGGAATCAGAAATATTTTATTGATCCCTGAGGGGAAATTGTCTAACCTTACTATGCTAAGTTCTTGTGAGATAGCATAAGTGGTGAATTTGCACTATATAAATAAAACTGAACTGAATTAAATACTGTAATATTACAAAAACTGTGAAAATCCTGACAAATGTCTGTCAATTAATGATATTTTTCACAGATTTGAACACAGTAAAACAGCACGATTTTAAGACTACACATTGTAAAATAGAATAAGTTTCAAAATAAAAGAGTTGCTTTTTTTTGGACATTATTTAGAGTTTGGCCTGTTTTTTTTCTAGTTAACATGTAAATGATTTTTGTCACTTTTTAAATACAAGGTTATTATCTGTTAAAAACAGTTAATGGTGGATTTATTTTTTATTTTATTTTTTACAGCGTAGGAACAACAACGTAACTGTGCTCACCTGTATCTAGTAGGCTATGCTAGCTTTAAAAGCTAAGCCTTCCTGAATTAAATAAATAGGAAGCACACAAATGTTTTCAAAACGTTTTAACGATAGAAACACCTGCTGAAGATCTTAAACTTTCGGACAACAACAGACTGTTTGGCCTACTTCTAGGATGTTACGCAGCTCACCGGTGTGTCCTGATGTTACCTGTGCGGTGAGCTGGATTATCGGATCGGCTCTGCCTCTGCATTTTTAGGAAATGACGACTGAAACGTGGGCTGGCCGACCTTAGCCCTGCCTCCTGCCTGCTCGTCTACACTCCTCACATCTGGTAAAGTACTTTTTCTTCCTTGTGGAAACCATTAAAGTTGTGAGTCGCCGCGGGGAGAGTTTGAGCTGCTGTTCAGGTGAAAGCAATGGGGCAAATAGAGTGGGCGATGTGGGCCAATGAGCAGGCTCTGGCCGCCGGCCTCAGTGAGTATACCTGCTTTGTCTAATATGAAAAAAATGGTATTTACTCTTTAATGTCTGATTAACTAAGATGGACAGTTTGATTTAAATAGAAATTGCTCATGTGGAATAATGCAGCACTTTTAGCTGCCTTCCCCAGTTTGATTACAGAGTGAATACCTTGGTTTTGCCTCTTTGTGTGTCATAAAAGCTATATTGTTTGACTGAAATCATGTATTCTTTCTTCCTTCTTTCAGTTCTCCTCACTGGAGGAGTTGTGGGGGTGGCTGGACAGTTCAGAGGCTGGCAGTTTGCTGCTTATGCTGTGTATCCTTGCTACTTTGCATGAACCGAAACCAATTTAAACTAAAGAAGCGAGGCTCAAATGATCTCTTTTTATTAAAAAAATGATGTCTTTGGCTTCATGTTAAGTCTCCAGTACAATAGCATGCTGTGTAAGACTATATAAATCACAAATCTGTACCTACATATGTGTCAGTCAGCTTTACTGGCCAAGTATGTGTCCACATACAAGGAAACTGACTGTTTTTTTTTCTTCTTTGTTTTCAAAGTGCTCAGACAAGACACACACGTGCATTTAAACACAAAGAACAAATTAAAAACTGGAAAATTAATGGTTACTACAGCACCACCATGTAGAACCATGTGTGTAGATCTGCAGACATGTGATATGTAGTTGAGTAAACTGAAGCTGTACCTGTATCAAGTCACTCATACTTACTATTTAAACAATATTTTTTACATGTCGAAGAAGCTGAAATACTTTCTGATGGCATAACAAATACAGCATTTAAACATATGACTAATCAGACAGTAATGAGAACAGTGATGTGACAATAGTTTTGTTATGGCTTGAACTGCTGCTGTGTACAGTTAGTCTCAAACTTGTCTGCTTCCATTTGAATACAAGGTTATAATTTTTTTCATTTAACATTGATGAAATCACAACAAGAAATAGTAGAAATACTTTTTTCTTCCTGTATCAGTCTATTCATCTGCTTCTTAAATTGCTGAACTGACTCAGGATCACCAATATTTATTTAAATTCACATTAATGTCCTGTTACAGTTATCTGAGTGAACCCTGATTTTGCCTTGTAACCGAGCTGTGCATTTTGATGATTGTCTATTCTGCTGATTCTGTGGAGTACTTTGTAGGCTTGCTTTTGAAGGCTTGCATGTAAAAGCAGAATATTATAAATATTGTTATCAGAAAACAGCCTTGACAGACAAATAGTGCTGCTGGGGTGTTTGTGTGTCTACTTGAGTATCCCAGAAGCAAGAGGGCCAAGGGTACAAGTGTAGCGAGAACGTAAGTGATGCTGTGTAACTTCATGCTCTTGCTACATATGAGCTGCACTTTAATGGGCAAGTTTTGTGAAGTTTATTTCTCACTCTTGTGTTTTCTCTCAGGGGTCAGTACTGCTTCACAGTGTGTGTAAAAGCCTTTGGACCACTGACAAGGAACTACTATGTCAGGGCGTTTTTACATGCCGCGTGAGTTCATTGTCTCTCTCCTTTGCGAAACAGCATTCCTTTATTCATAACTCTCTCCATCAAAGCCCTGTGACTTGTCAGTATAGTCTTTTGTCCTCATAAGCCTGTTGTTTTTCTGTCTTAGAATCTGTGTGCCTGGAGGTTTCATGCTTGCTACAGTCCTCGGATGCGTCTGTCTGGGCATTGCCAGCCTCATTTACCTGGCAGTAAGTTGGAACACATTATTATTCTCCATCAAGTGAAGTATTCTCAGCTTTGATAAAGTTGTTAGCTGAGGTAGGAAGTGGCCAGTTTGCGGAAACAAGGAAATGCTAACAAGGAAGAGATTGTTTCATTACTGGTACCTTTGTTGAGACATGGCTATGAAACCTGTTATGAAATCTGACCAGTTAGGGGTGTGACTAAATTCGTCAACAGCTCTAAATGTGGAAACCAAGGTGAGGATCTTTCCAGGAAGCGTTGCACGTTCTATATCATTTCCTAGATAAGGACAAGTGTTAATCATTAATATTTGATCATTTCTTGGATTTCAACATGTAGTTTCAGTCATGCTTCAGTTGATCTTCCATTAGCAGACCAGTACTGACTTGCTATCTTACTGATCTCCAGGCAGCTATCCGAGGTGAACACTGGGAGCCTATTCTTCCACATAAGGAAGCCAGGAAGCCGGCTCTACAAAGCATCAAGAATCCTCCTCAGAATCCACCACCAAGACCTCCTGCAGAGCAGCGCAGGAAACAAGCGAAGGACGTGGAGGCAGCAGCGTATGACAACCCCATGTCTGTTACTGATGAGTAACCTGTCTGCTGCTGAATCCTCTGTGTCCCTTCTCCTCTAAACCAGTTTCTGTCGAGCATCACTGGATTCTGTGACTCTTAATTAAACATGTTGAGTGCACATCTTCTTACCTCAACTTGTAAAAAAAAAAAATGCTAGAATGAGAATTCAGAGGATAATAGATGAAGTGAATCTTGTATGTTATTTTTTATTTTTTTGAAACATGCCACAAAGGATAAATGTTAACGCTGTAGCTGCTAAGAGGCAACCAAAAGTCAATATTGTCAGTTTACATGACTGTAGGTATGTTGGTGTTGGTTTACTTCTCTGAATAATACACAAATACCTATTTTCTGTTCCAGCAACCATATATTTCAAATTATACTGCATCACACTGAATTATGTACTTACACTGTGCTCCTAACCCCTCTGCATTTGTGTACTTATTGAAGGCAACTGATCAAAATACTATATGATTATGTCGTAGTGTTTAGTGGGATTATTATTGGACATATTCGATTTTGGTTGTTCCATGCTGATATTATCCATTCATAAACAGCATTGTCTGTATTTTTTATGTGTTGTAAATAAAGCCTTTGCATCCTTTGAATTATTCTGTCTCAGGCTTGTGTTTTCGTGCTGTATTTTACAAGTTTCCTCTCAAAATGTATTTTAAGAAGTGACATTTGCAACTTCCTCCTTTCGCAAACACACCAAATTTCAATACAACAGAATTTCCCCTTCTCAATTCAAATGTTTTTTTTACACATTTTTGTCACATTGCCATCCATTGTTGAGTTATGATGGAAAAAATGCATCATTAATTCATTTGACAAGCTGTCAAACAAGATCTGCATGTTGTCGGTGTTCTTTTCTCACGTTTCAAGTCTATTTGTCTTTTTTCTTTTGGTTACAGCCGAGCTGTTAAGCAGCTGGAGTCAGTGCAGAAACCACAGAAGTACAGTGATCCTTCCTCAATTTAGTTTGGGGCTCTAATGTGGGACATAATACACATGTGCAATACTGATTGGACTTATGTTAGTGGTATTACTTTGTATTAATACTTCTGAGTTATAATCCTAAAATGTCTTGTATGCAATATGTTATCAATACAATATGATGTGGTTTTCTAGATGCAGGATATTCTGATGAGATGATGACCAAAGGTCTTGCTCAGGCAGTTTTATTTGGATTAATTCTGCCACCTCCTGTTGATTTAGAGAACTACAAGTAGACTGTAGGGAGAAAGGTGTGCTGCATTAGATTTTTTTTTTTTTGTCAAAGTATGACAAAATAGATTCTTTTACACACCACAACTCATGCACTGAAATAGTTTCAAAGTACTTAAAATGCTTTATAAAATATTATAAACAATGGATATGGGCCATTTTAGCCTCATTACTCTGGCTCCCAGTATGTTTCAGGAGAGGTATTAAGATTCACATTTAAAGCCCTTCATGGCCTCTTTCCTTGTTATTTTTCTGATCTTTTACGCCCCAGTATGCACTTTAAGATCTTTAAGGTCTTCTGTCTGTTTGGGACAAAGTGTTTGCGGTCAGAACCTTGAGGCTCTGTAATGATCTGGCCAAGAAAATCAAGTTGGCTCAGTCAGTGATCTCTTTTTAATGTGTTCTTAAGACAAACTTTAATCGGGGAGCCTTTCCTGATTTTTTTTTAAGTTTGTATTTCCTTTGAGCTGTCACTGCCTCTTTAACACTGCATCGGTTTCCTACATCATGTTGTGTTTTTATCACTTGTCTGTTCTATTTTGCTGCTTTGTGATGTTGTAATTCTGAGTTTGAAAAGTCTTTATAAATAAAGATGCCTTAAAACGTATGTTGTGAGTTGGTTTTTTAAATAAAATTGAAATGAATTGTAATTAGTGCTGGAAAGTAAAGGTGTATTATGAAGGAAGTGCGAATCATTTCAGCTGCTCTGATCTCACCAGATGTCATGTTAGACTGTTCCTTGACTCAGAATCAAGATTTGGGATTTGGCTGTACATCAGTCTGTATACAGTGAAGGCAAATACTGGATATAATTCCTGTTATGTCTGACTATTCAATTAATAAAACTATCTATTATACTTGAAAAAATTGAAACCTCAATTTACAAAACAGATTAAAAAACTGACAAAGTTTTCATTTTCATTTCTTATCATTTTGATGATCAGAAAGACTTGAACCTCTGAGGACACAAAAAATTCTTCTTTGCAGGAAAAACCTGCATGTAGCTGGTAGTTGTGTGATTTCAGAAGTGTGTGTCACTGGTTGAGATGAGTCCTTTGCTGTTCCCATGAAATAAACCAGTTGAGGAGTTCATCGGGTTGCAACCAGATGTGAATTATCTGAACAGGTGGGTCCGCCGCGTTCATTCAAATTTATTTTAGCACAATCATTAAATTTTCTGAGCACTCTGGTTGCCAAGGACCTGTGATGTGTATCTATATTTATTATCTGCCTCTTTACTGTTACTGATAAATGCAGACAAAATATGCCAGAAAAATCCTTCAACAGGAGCAGCATGGTGTTGGTCTCACAGCCAGAAGGTCCTAAATTAGCAGTTGATTCTAAAGAGGTGTGACTGTGAGTGCGCTTGATTGCCATGAGAACCACCTGCTTAGCGGCAATTATAATTTCTATATGCCAGAACAATATGAATATATTAATCTAATTTGTCTTGATAATTTTATCTGTGGTTCTGCTTATAGCCATGTGTCATAATGTTGAAATAAATGCAGCATAGCTTTGAATATAACTTGATTTGTTTATTTCTTGGTAAATACATTGCTTGTCTGACTGATTCTGTAGCTTTGTATACTATTTTACTATTATTCTAATGTGTAATTTAATATCAGTGAACACTAAATAAAGAAATTAATACATTTCTTTATTTGGTTTTCCAATAATTTCTGCTAATTTTTCCTGAGTGGAAAGATGAAACACTGTCCACCCATACTCACTGGATCAGAGATGTTAGATTTACTCTGATAGGATGTACAGATAATTGTTACTAGGCCTATCAGCTGTTCATCTTGTTTGTTTAACTTTTGCTTAGTTATTTATTTAATTTTATTTTTAGCTGGTTTTCAATTGAAGATAGGCTGGGGTAGGAGGTCAATTGAATAATTTTGTTAGTGTAGGTGATATATTTACTGTTGCATCATTTTTGCATACTGGACACCCAGAATACATTTTTGTGATTTATTTTTTATTTAAAAAATTAAATGAAGTTTCAAACAAACACAAAAACAAGTAAACGAATAAACAAGCAAAGAATAAAAGGAGAAATAAATAATAAATAGGAATTAATAGTTATTGGTGCAATCTTCATCTCTCCTGTAGGGGGCAGTAACACACCTAGAGGCGTTGAAACAAGTAGTATTAGTAGTAGAAGAAGAAGCCAATAGAATTCACCCTTATTTCACTGGGCTGCTGTGCCTGTCAGCTAACAAAACAGTATTTTAATCACCAATATTTAAGTGTATGTGGCCCGTAAGCAGTGGACGATGTCTAGCCGGGCTCTGCGAAGGCTGAGAGGGAAGCAGCGGGGTCAGGAGGCCCTAGACTTCGCGGATGTAACTTCGGGAGACAGCCCGGAGGAGCAGGCTGAGGCTGAAGAGGAGCTGCTGGACGCGGCTAATGTTTCTCCTACGCCTGACAGCAAAGGCAGCAGCCGAAAAGCAAAGAAAAATAAAGCTCAGAAGAACTTCAGCAACATTTTTGAACTGGTAAGGCGGCAGTGTTACTGGCGTTACATGTTACTGTAGACATAATGTTGGTTTCGTGTTTCTTCCTGACACCTACTAACTGCTAATTTACTGTTGATAAGTCTTGCTTGCTAAAACAGGCTAGCCGTGTGGCGTTAGCTCATATCTCTGCTTATTTAACTAAACTCGCGTAAAAGAAATTGTAGGTCAGAGTATGCTAACCAGGTTAGAAATTAATCAGGAAGTAGTCTACATCATAAACCTTTAGAGAACACTGCCAGACATGTTTCAATAAGCTTTCTTAGGCTTTACTAGCCATAAAAAGTGACCCAATATGAAGATATAAAGGTAATATCTTCCCTTTAGGGACTTCTTGAAAGCATATATTGAAAACAGATTAAATATTAAGCATGTGTGGATGTGATTCTTCAAAACAAATAAAATCAGACTGGTTTGTGAATCGTAATGGCAATGCCTTTTGATACGTATATAGTAACATTTGAACTGAAAGTGTGCAGGATGTATTGTGATATATTAGTTATTCTGTGGGAAAAAAGTGGACATTTGATTGAAACAGTCATGTTGAAGACAAATATAAAGCTAATTAGCTGTTCAAGCTAAGATCTTTTTTGCAGCAGTTTAATGACCTGAATTGAAGCTAAAATAGTTGTTACAATAATCTTAGGAAACATTATTAGTCAAAACAGGATGCTCTTCTAATGTATAAGCTTTCGATACCAACCAATTAAAGGGAACATTTATTCAGAGCTCTAATTTATAAAGAACTCGACTGTGACATAATTACAGCAAACTATAGTGTCTTGATATTGATGCTTTTTTTCAGTGTTTCTAGCTGTGGGGTCTTTTAGAAGTGCTTTTGCTCAGTACATTTTCTTGCCTGTCTCACATTTTTACTAGATAGGTGATGCAGACAATGAGGCAGAGAAAATTTCACCTGATGAAGAGGCAGAGAAACCCTATGGAAATAAAACAAGCGACACGAGAAAGAATGATAAAAAAGACATTAAGAAACCAGATCAAAAGCAGGAGGAAGCATCCACCAAGGTAAAATTAGTTTTCGGAGGATAGCTTTCTGTAATCTTCCAATTACAGTTAAATGTTCTGATCTGATTGTGCATCTTTGCTTCATCTCCCTGTTCTTTAACAGTCTTTGTCTGGAGACAGAGTTAAAAAGAAGAAGAAAAAGAAGAAAACAAAAACAACATCAGAGGATGGAAAGGTACATTTCTTGAGAATATATCTCCCTTGACAAGACAGCTATACATGTGTGAAAAGGTACAATTTACACTTAACATTATCACTTTATCATATTATGAAATTCCTTTTACTGACAAGGAGAAAGTCTTACAGTAAGTGTGAGTGATTGTAGGTTCAGAGCCACAACCTCCACTCTCAGTGTCCACAACAATACTTTATCATGGCAAACATCGAACAGATTGTTGTCGTTTCACTGAATTCACTGTGTTTTTTTAAAATGGCTTTCAGGAGGCAGCACCAGATGATAACATTGATTTATTGTTGGAGAACCTTGAGCAGTCCAATGGTCTGAGTTTGCAAAGTGAGGATTATGGAGGCTCTGACAGAAAATCTGTGCTGCATGTGGAACACAGGTGAGATAACCATCTTTCATGCTGATAACATAAATCGATCTGTTCAGATATTCTATTTGTTTACTTTTTTCATCACCCAGACCTAAGTGCTGGCAGAGGCACTAATCTTTTCATCTTTTCAGCACACAACACTTTTCATGTGCTGTATTACTGAAATAGGTATTGCATTGCCTACATTTCAGCTGTTACGTGGTTCAAAGTATACATGATTCTGTTTAGTGGAGTTGAAATGCTAAAGTAGCGCTCAGCCAGTGCATAGCTAGCATGACTTGACTTGGTCAGTGGTGAGTTTATTTGCCCCATTCATGTTGATGTACAATTCTGAGATTCTTAAATGCCCCATGTGGTGGCGCTCAACTCACACAAGAGAAACTAATTATATGACGGCTGCTAATCTCAGTGGTTCCACTGAACTGATTTAACATAGAATTTTTTTAAAAGTTCAGATGCGTTGGAATATGTTGCACATTAGACCACACAGATGGTGACAATGGAGCAGATCATTTCAATTAACTACCAGAAGTAAATCAGCCATATTGATAGAAAAGCATCTATTTTCAGCAGTACAACCACACTTATACAGAGCAAGCAGTGTGTGCACCTGTAAGTTAGACAGGCGGCCCCAGTTAAACTCTGCATAGCCAATATGTCACTGATGAAGTGTCCATAACACGCAGTTGATCAACAGCCACTGAGGCATTTTAGTGAAATGTAGTTTTTATGTAACCTGCACACCTTATTTACTGTTTTTGTTTCCCCGTTCTTGTACACTGACAAGAAGAGTTTTCCCAAAAATCATACAGGTTACATGGTTTTTGATTCTGTGCGCTAACAGTCACAAGCTATGAGAGTTTAATTGGGTATTCCACTAGTAGCAATATTTGCTTAGTTTCCGAATCTTGCCTTCAAAATTAACAGTTTTTGAGTAGTATTGTTACACATTAGCTTCTTCTTGTTGTGTCGTGGCACTCATTTCTTTTATATACTGAGAAGTCAAAAATATCTCTGTCAGATAGCCCCTATGTTGGCCTTGGAATGCATTTGTTATTTAGCCTGTCAGAACTGATTGTCATGTCTGTGTTAATTCTTCAGGAACCTCAACCCAGAGACAGAGCTGAAGAGATATTTTGGGGCTCGAGCTGTTTTAGGAGATCAAAGGTAAAAAGAAGAAGAAAAAAGTAAGATTGTTTGGATTTAAATCGGCCTTGCCATTTGTATGTATACTTTATATTTTTGCACTTATTTTTTTGTCAGGCCTCGACAGAGAAACAGGCAATTTCACCGTAGCACATGGATGACCAGTCCTAAGGACAGTTGGCCTCGCTTCAGTCGCCCAGGTAGACTTTTTTGAAGTATGCAAAATTTTGTTCTATATTTTTTGCTCATAATTCCAGGATGAAACTGATTTGACTTCAACATTTTTACATGCTACACCATGCTCATTTACCATGCTATACAAATAGTAGAACAATACAGTTTAAAAGCATATACAGTATTAAATCATTTTCCTCCACTTGACTTCTATTCGTCTCTTGATATGTTTTTAAAAATAAAAAGACAATGGGCTTTGTAATGGCCCAGTGGTGATTTGATTTTAAGATTTATTTGCCAAAGTTTACATAAAATTACACCTGTGGCACTCTTTTTACAAGCCACTTTCAATGTGGCATCAGTTTAACATTTTGTTAAATTTTAATGACAAATAGGAACATATAAAGTCCTAATTATCCCAGGATGATGAAATTTGTATTCACAATCTGCACAGGAGTAAGCACATACACAAAACAATATATTTAGCAGTGCTAAATCTTTGTTTGAGTTTAGCCTCTTAAATAGAAAATTATATGAATTTACAGCTTTTTAAATATTCTGTTAAATAATGCATAATTTTGGCCATCACATAATAGCCCAAAGCACCAAAGAAAACACAACTGATGATTTATCGATAGTGGCCTTAAACTGTCTAATTAGTAATAGATGTTCTCAGATTTAACCAGCATAATTTGCTGATGTCTTAGTTAAGATTGCCTCATTGTTAATACACTAAAAATTACATAACACTGATGTGCTATGTAGTCTCAGTCTCTGTTCAGTGTTCCCACCATGGTTGGATTAAATTTTCTTTCAAATTAATCTATTAAGTTAACAAGCCTTGCCTTAGCAGTACACAAAGTACAGCATCTCAGGCATTTGGTGATTTATTAAGCCTTTTCCTTCTCATAATTCATTCCAAAAATATTATTTCGTGGAATTGGTAAAAGGCTTCTTTGTACCTTTGGTACAAGTCATACGACTATCTCTTACCCCATGTTTAATATCTGCCTCTTCATTGTCAGGTGTCCAGTGCAGATAAAATATACCACAAAAATCTTTAAAAGGAATTTTGTTACAGAGAAAATGCAAACCGCAAACAAATAGGCATGGTCAGAAAGGTTAAAAAATATTGTAATTTCTTTTAATTCATAAATATGTGTGGTAAAAACATTTTGTTCATACGAGTCTAGGTTATTTACTAGACCTTTATAGTAACATTAAATGCACCTTGAATTAGGAGCATTTAGTTTAGGTTGCACTTTAGTTTCTCCTAATTGAACCCCTTGAAGCAAATTTGTGCTTTTAGGCTACATAGCTTGACATATGTATGATACATTTTTGCACTGTAGACAGTTACAAGGGGTTGTGTCATCTTTTATGGACTTAGTTGTTTTAGTGTGAAGTACAATGTGTCTGGTATTGTGTCAGTTTTTGTATGTTGTTGTTCACTCTGCTTGATATCTTGACAGGAATCTCAATGACTTTACTGGAGTCAAAGGACGGCATCCACTACTTCACCTTTGAGCACAGTCGGGACTACCAGCAAGTGCAGTTCAAATTCCTGGATGCTGTTGAGTCCATGGATCCCAACAACATTGTGGTAAAACGTTTGTCCTTTTGTCTGCACATTGGTGGACTTTTGGGAGGGGGGGCAATATGCTTGTAGAGACAAACAATTCATGCTGTGAGATTAAAAATATTTTGAAGTTAGATGCTGAAATTGAGCAATTTTAATCACTTCACATTTGGATCTAGTTATAGAGCTGTGTGGTTTGACTGCCAGTATGACAGAATGAAGATTACTGAGTGATTCTTCCAGCACTCGAGGACTGTCTTGTACTGTGCTGCTCTTTTCACAGTCATCTCAAGGCAACCTCATATCACTTAAATCTGCAATCTCTAACTGAAGTGACATTGCACCATGTAAAACCAGGATCCTACTTGGCAGAACATCCGGTTATATTTTGTGGATTTTTGTTTGGGTTAGATTTTGCAGTCGTGCTTTCTAAAATGAAAGACTTATTTTAAAAATAGTTTTTTTTTAATGTGTGGATCATTACCAGGATTACATTTATTTTGCAATAAAAAATATTAAGCAGACTGTTTTTCCATAGACTTCTCTTTTAGGATCTTGGAGATGTTTCACCTTTCATCCAAGAGGCTTGTTCAGTTCTGAAGCGTCTTGGTCAAAGCTCTGAGGATTAACATGACCTCAGTGACTAATAATCTACACAGACAGGAAGCTATTTGTTTATGTAATTGTCAGAAATTGTTTTTCCTTGTCTAATGTTCTTGACACAGAAATAACATGAAATAATTTTGATCATTCATTCATCAGACACAACAAGGAAATGATGAGATGAGATATTAATTTGGTGGTCTATAACTTCATGGATCTTTATTATGACCGATACGTGCACGGAAGACATGAAAAACTGTTGCATCCTTAGGATTTTCAAAATGAATACAGCTTAAACAAGAGATCTTGACAAGATTTTCAAAACCTCTAATACGCCCACCTCTAATGTTTGATGATGTCTTTTCTCTGCTCCCACCTAGTTTTCAGAGAAGCAGTAGTTTTGCCAGGCAAGACTGGCCACAAAAATACCAAAGTGTGCTTGTTACTGAGCAGGGCTAGCTTGACTGGGATCTGCGCCACACGACTGGGTTCACAAAAACAGAACCCTAGCGTCTTTGTCCATCTCAGTCAGTTTGAACATTGTGTCTTCCTGTTGTCTCTCCAGGCTCTGCTGCAGCTTAACCCTTACCACATTGATTCCTTGCTTCAGCTTTCTGATGTGTGCCGCATACAGGAGGATCAGGAGATGGCCAGGGACCTCATCGGTGAGGATTTTGTCGGCAACCAAAAAATGTGTTTCCTGAAACTCAGATACCAAATTATTAAGCAATATTTTAAGAAGAATTACTCAGGGATCCACTTTTCTCGACCACACTTTGTTTTAGAACAAATGACCTGTGTAGCTTAAGGCAAATTGACAGTATGCAAGTGTATCATGATTCATTCTGATATTTTTTGCTTGAAAGTCACATGCACGACCGGAATGCAAAGGTTTTCCCATCCGAAATAGAAGCTTAACAGTTTGTGCTTTACTGTTGCCAGCCAGGCTTTTCTATTTTGGCTGGCTTAATAAACAAGCTCCTTCTGTTCCAATTTTTCCTTTTTATAGACGACAGATTTTGGCACAGACATGAAATAATACAGTCTCTCTTCAGACAAAGTTCTGCTTTTATGTACAAGTCTGTTTTTCATCATTTCTGACAGTACCAGGCATATACCGTACATTTGTTGATATTAACTGCTGCAGAGTCAGCATGATTTCACTTACAAATGCATGATAATCATGTCAGTATCTATATTGAATTACATGTCATCGTACAGAACATTGGGCACATACCGAAGCAAATTCACCCAGCCGTAATAATTATATTTTATTACGTATTGATATGTGTCATGAGGCATCTTGAATGTTTAACAGAGAAATTATCTGTAAAATAAATAACAATAAGATGATTTATTAAAGAATTTTAGCCAATGTCACTTTAGATTTTTCGTGCAATTGATAATAATACTGTCTACTATCAGCATATTGCTACAGTATAGTGCTTACTTCTTAGAATGACTTAAGACAGAGGTGTCGTTGTGAAATCACTGCTGATTTCTTTTTTTAAATGTAGTTATTTTGGTGTCGAGGGTTTGCTTTGTAAAATGTGAATCAACAAACCCACCACTGTTCACAAGTCAAAGTTCATGGTTCATGCAAAGCGCAATGCTAGTTTATAATCACAGGCCTGTTCCTAAATCATTTATCTAAAATAGCATATACAGAAGACCAGAGGCGTGATGTAGCAAAGATTTTATTGTATGCCGACAGCTGAAAAAAGTTAAATTACCATCAAACAATGAAGTAGGACAGTGGTTTTTACTTCTTGTATTTTGGGGATGCAGACCCTTGCTGATGAGTGGATTGTATGTGAGAACAACATCACTGACAAAGCACCTGCACACTGTATAACTTTTTTTTTTACTACTGTTATTCATAAATTACCACATTATACAATTTCCTGAGTGAAATGGTTCTGTTCTTTGTTGTTACACATACACATGAAAATTTTTTTATTGTTTCTTTTTTCCAGAAAGGGCCCTTTACAGCTTTGAGTGTGCTTTTCATCCGTTATTCAGTCTGACATCAGGTACCAGCAGACTGGATTATCTGAGACCAGAAAACAGGTTAGTTGTTTCTCTTCAAACTCTTCTTGTTGCATATCTCGCTTTTGTAAAGCATCTGTAGGATTCTAGACTCCACATAAATGATATTTTATGGCCTCAGCATTAAATGATTCAATATTCTTTGTTTGCAGAGCATTTTATCTGGCTCTTTACAAGCACATGATGTTCCTGGAGAAGAGAGGATGCCCACGGACGGCTTTGGAGTACTGCAAACTAATCCTGAGGTACAGAGACAAACGCTTGAGCATTGGGGAATGCAAGTTTTCATGCCGATTTACCCCCGTTTTACCCGTCCTGACAAACAGAGCAAAGAACTGACCTTGGACTCTGGTGCAAACCAACGTTTGGCCCAGATTATTCGATGAAGTGAGGGATTTACAGATCCAGTCTTAAACTTCCCAAACTGTGAGCAGACTCAACAGGGGTGCCCAGATAATATCGAATGTGTTTGATATTTACAACTTTACATCACCATGGATATGATTATTGCGCTATGGCCTGAAGCGGCAGACACCGTTGATGAGCAACAGCAACCATTCTAGCCCTTGAGGCTAACGTTAGCTCCAGATGTTCAAACTGATAGTTAAAATCTCACATCCAGTTTTCACTGAAGAAGATACAGACCATGTTTAATAACATCTTTCCAACCATTTCCCATCCATTTTTTCTCACTGTCAAGTATTATTAGCATTACAGCAAGTTGTTGCACTACAGTCTCCATTTTCTGTACATCTGCTTCCCCATGAGATCACATGAGGTGATGCACTGCCTACTGATTGCACCTCTGCCATGATGGTCTTAATAACATCCTGCAGTGAGTGATGCAGCTTTATTTGCCAATCTAGTGTTGTGCATTTCTGAAATAAGAACCATGAATATCTGTGAAAGTCCCCCTAATGTATGCGTTGCAACCCAGTTTCAGAATGTAGTGTGAGTTGGGTATTAGTTACAGTCATTACATGCCTGGTCTTATGATGACTAACTACTAAGCTCACATCTGTTTAGCAGTCTATTTCTACAGAAACAAGAAAGGTGGAAGTTTAGACCCTGTTTGTCTCAGTTGTGTCTTTAGCTTTATTTGTCAACACATTGAAAAATCTTACATGCGATCATATTGCTTGTTAGCTTAACAAAACAAACTTTATTTCTCTGAATAAAGTAGCCATCAAAACTGAATTCATTAGACTTGTAAAATGACTGTTAATCCAAATATTAGTTTTTATTCTGCCAGGTACTAACTCTGTTTTGTTCCTTTTTATTTATGTAAATGTGGTGAGATTTTTTACTGATCAAAGACATACGATTCCAAATGTTTTATAAAGTAAAATCAAACCGATCAGTAAATCCAATTTCCAAATGTCTAATGGGTGCTATTTTGTTGATGTTGAGGTGTTTTGTGAAGACATGCCAATGCATTTGACAATTTATTAAGGTAACAAACAGTGATATACCATGAGTAGCTTACATACTGTTGGGTATGAGATGATACACATGATAAAATAATTTACACGGTAATTTAATCAAAAAACAATCAGTGTAAATGTTTACGTGTTATTACATAACATAAAAACCCCAGTATCCTGCTTGTACAGATGCCAATTACATAAAAGCTTTTCCCACACACTGCTGCTATTGGTCTGTGTGAGCTTAGCTTGAGCTTTGCCACCTATCCTTGTACTGGTTAGTGTTTATCTATGATTCTCATCGAACTCTGGCTTCCTGACTTTATGACAGCTATGTTGTTCTGGTCCTGTGTAAAGCAGGAGTGTGGGAATAAAAACCGATGACTGTCCCTCTCCCACCAGCAGTGAGTAAATCACTGTTTAACTATATTTTTATCCCCTCTGAAATTCCCTGTACAAGCTATATTCATTATCATCATAAGTGGTGTGATGGTAATAAATAAATTGTCTTCAGTTTTGAAGGAAACCGAAAATGTACTCATTTAAATGTCACTGTGTGTATCAATGCGTGTGCAGCAGACTGATAACTTGGAAAGCTGCTGCATAGTTATTTCAGGTGGTCAGCTGCCCAAGCTTCACAGTTCATTCTGAAAGCAAAAAGCAGAGGAGTGGTGTTTTGGCGCTGTCTGGTTTCTGATGTCTTATTTAATTCAAAGCTGTGAAGATTTGTATTTAAGCTAAATGTTAGCTATAACCAGCACTGCCTTTTGAAGTCAGTGTGTTGTTTTCAAGTTCTTTTTTAATGTTCAACCCTAAAGTGTGGGATGAAACTGTTAGTTGCTACTTGGTCTAAGCATTTTTGGTCAAATACTTAGAGATTAATTGCCTGTGGTTTTGTCTCACTCTTATTAGTTTGGACCCAGACTCTGACCCACTGTGCATGCTCCTGCTCATTGATTTCCTGACGCTGCGTTCTCGAGAGTACCAGTCTCTACTTCAGTTGTATCAGGACTGGGAGGTAAAGTGTGGATTTATGTGCAGGTATTTGCAGTATGCATATTTTTGTGTGCCACTGTTCACCTCTCATTCTGGTCCAACAATTATTTGTTATTGCTTTTCAGGAGCACAGAAATTTGTCTCAGCTGCCAAACTTTGCGTTCTCCCCTGCACTTTGCCATTTCCATCTTAGTCAGCAGGAAGATATGGATCCTGAAGAAAGTGACAAACAAAGACAAAAAGCTGACCAGATGCTGCAGGGTGCTCTCATCATGTTTCCTGGAGGTTAGAAATGAACTACTGCCACTAGTTTGTAAATATTTAGTTCTAATAGTGCCTTAGCCACTTTTTCACATAGTTAAAAGCATTATAAAATAATTTCTGTACTATATCAGAGATTGTTACCCTTCACGACACACTATATTATATTTGTATATTTGTGTTTTCATTCCCTTATGTTTCTGTAAATATGTTTTGTGCAGTTTTGATGCCTTTACTGGATCTGTGCACGGTGCAGGCAGATCCCACAGTCACTGCTCATAGCTTCTTTGGCCCAAAGAGTCAGTTGGAGTAAGTTGTACTCTCTTAGGTTTCTGATGTGTGGCATAATCTAGCATTTTTCCATAAAACTATACTCTTTTTTTATTAGGATATGCAAGTATAATTCATCAATCTATTTTAATGTGCAACCATTATCTAAATCACATTCATTGTATAATTTCTACAACTCTTTTCATGGCCTTTATTTATGCGTATCTGTATCAGTTTTGTTTTTCTGTTGTGTTTTTCTCCTCCTCTTCTACCCTAATTTTAAAGATCATCTTACTTCCTCTGTCTCCAGGCAGCCCCCAGCTCTGGCTGAACTCACAGCTTTGTATGTGGGCAGAACTTACAACTTGTGGAGGGAGGCAGCAGCAATGCTTTGGTTGGAAGAGTCTGTGAAGGAGGTGCTGTGTCGAGTTAATGCCAAAGACCCTCTAGTGGAGGACTGCCAAAACAAGTAAGATGCCATCAGTCACATTTTTGCCAAACTTCAAGTTGTGAGCAATAGAAACATTCATTAATGACAATGTTTAACAAATTAAAACGGTAAATGAACCAAATATGCTGACATATGGAGCAAGTAATGCGTTGGAACATGCTGTTATAAATGTGACAGGGAGTGATACTTTTTCCTTTAGTAATGAGAACACGGATTGCAGCCTTCACCTATACAACTTTGTTCTAGGAGAAAGCAAAGGTACCAGAGTGCACCAAGGAACATCCATCGCCATGTCCTCCTCTCTGAGATCAAAGAAGCCACCTCAAGTCTGCCTCTAGTAAGAAACGACCTCACAAACACTTTTCCATTTTCTGTTTGAAGAACTGTCACACAGCGAAGTTCAGATAACTGTGACCTTTTAATGCAAGTCCATCCAAATGGTGTTGCACAACTCTTTCCCAGTACACCATGCTTTATCCACATGCTTTTAGTGTGACCAATCAAGGTCATCTATCATTCTGCAAACAGTTCAACTTCAGACTTTAAGTTCAGTTAAGTTTAACATATAAATGTGTTACAATTTAAAGGAACAACCTGGACATGCACAATGATATCAGGATCTTCATTTGTGTGACTTAAATTCAGTGTCAGCACTGGCCCAAAATGAACATTTACAGGCAGATGAGACAAAAACGTTTTCATTTAGTGAAAAGCATTGTATTTTATTTCTGCACTTGCCAGTGTGCCATCTCAGTAAGGGTAGGATTAATAATATATTAATTACTCTACAGGGGGAGATCTGATATTCTCTGAAATTAAGTGGCCAGATATACACGTGATACGGAGTTAGTTTTAGCATCAGCAGTCAACCAAAATGAATTGGACAATGCTGGATATTAACAATAATCCAATGTCATGCGTCTTATTTCTGTCATCCTCCTTCCTTTGTAACCCATCTGAATATTAAAAATTGAAATTGATTATATCTTACATTTTGTCCAGATTGTTTTGTTTACTACATTTTATTGTTAGGAGAACAAAGCTTGTGAGAGTTATCCTGATAACTTGGTTCCACATCTGGCTTTTAGTAAAATGGTGTGAGATAAATGCTGAACACTTACTGAGCTCATGCATCTGTGTGGAAGTAATTATAAACCCGTATATTTGTTTTACACCCTCAGGAGGTGACCACTCAGCCTGTGATGGGTTTTGACCCTCTGCCTCCTCTGGACTCACTCATCTCATATACCCGACCAGAGAGGTAATGAAAGGCCTATACATGTATGCACATAAAATTGCGCTGTTTATGATAAAAACATGCTTCATAGCCTCAATGTGCTCTAACATTTAAAGAAATTTTGGTTCAATGTGTTTTCTACTTATAGGCCGCATGCTGGCGCATCCAATGAGAGTACATTATCACTGTTTTTCCGGTCTTTGCTGCCAAACTTCAACCTTCAGGTGAGTTGCATGGATGCTCAGAATAGGTCTGGTAGGTAAGTCTGTTTAGAAAATGAATTGATTTAGGGTTTTGTGGTGCATGGTGCAGAACAACAGTTGTGGGTTATTTTTACAAAGAGACACATGGTTGTCTTTAATTAATTAAAAAAACAAGTATTTCAGTTGTTTAAAGATATTCAGAGAGCAAATACACCTTCAATCTGAATTCACATATGGTAATATTATTCTACACATCTCAGGTAAAAGTAACATATAATAAGAAGCCCCCCTGAAAGCTGAAGAGCAAAGTCTGGTGGTGTCATGAAGATTTCTGTACAGATGGTGAATAACAGAAAAGCACTAATAAAGAACCCATGGTGTGCATTTAGAGACACCAGGTGATTAATGGTTACGAGCCCTACAAACAAAACTTATTTGTCTGCTAACAAAGTGTAGGTTTGTTTGCAGGGATAGCAGTTCTGGTCTGTGACTCTGATAAGTTTTTAATGATAATTGTCTGTTCAGTGCTTTAATAAGAGAAAGGAGGACCCCCCTGAAGGCAGAGACACAGTCATTTCATATCCTGTTTTCTATTTAACTGCTACTAAAATAACACACAGATACACCCATTTAGTAGCAGTGCCCTGCAGGCTTGGTGGGGAGATCAGAACTGGTAGAAGATCTAGGGAAATATCTTAACACATCCGTGGCAGATGGAATAATTCCTCCAAAGATGCATGGTTACCCCAAGGGGATGTTACTGAAAAATACCAAAGCAGGCATATGACCCTGTTACAGTTCATTCTGTTTTCCATTTCTCACAGTGTCAGTTCAGAAGAAAACAAAAACAGCAGTCACAAAGTTGTCTGTGGCGTCGGCTCCGCTTTCTGTTTGCTAATAATAATGATAATGTATTTCCATGCTTCTAGTTATTCAGTTATGATTTGCAAGGTCAGTTTATGTATAACCGAGTCCATGGTTCCGCTCTCCCATAATTACAGTTGCACATTTTATTCAATCTTAAATTTCTCTTGTATTTACAAGAGCAGCATTTTTGGAAAATCTCTATTGTTAGTTGTGTGTTCCATTTTTCTGCTCACACTTCAACAGAACCATTTTCAGCAGTTTCCACAAAAGAAAACTGATGGCTGACTTTTGAGGTCAACAACTACTGTATGATGCAGTTTTCCCTCCGGCATAAAATACGCTAAGAAATGCTTAACAAACACGATCTGCATGCAAAAGACACAGACAACACAATCTGTAGCTTACAATGTTTATACTCCTGAACTTAAGTGCAACACTTTTTACTGTAATGGACATTTGTGATAAAGAAGTAAAATGTTTTTGTCGGAGAAGTGGATGTTAACTGGAAATAAACCAGTCCAGAAGTTTGGAAAATACTTTTTAATTTCTTAATTACTGGAACTCGTTTAGTTAATCAGAGTTTGATTTTGAAATGATTTTAAATGTCCGAAATTAAGTTGAGGGCTTTATTACATAAATTAAACTGCTATATTACATCACGAGGATGATCCTTAACCCTCTTGATCCATATGATCCATACTGTCCTCAGCAACAAATGAGTGTTTGCCCTTTCCGCTCATTCATTTCACAATATTTGCTCTCTCCTTGTTCCCTCAGAATAGACTGTAATTTAGCTAAGATTGTGTGAAAGAGAGTAAATGTACAGAAAGACCATATGGCGACAAACACATTTTGATGTGGTGCAGGACGCTGAGACATACAATTACCATTTTCAGCTCAAGTCTAATGGAAAGCCATGTGTTCATTTCAGACCAACAAAAACATCCCTGCAGTTAACTCTTAACATGCATTTTAGTGTTTCATAACGATCTAACAGTTCTCACAGCTTCTTAACTAAGCATAGCAGTTATATTTTTAGGACTGATGGCATTTGTCTAAAATTAGATATACACAATTATCTGAAACAGAATTTTATCACGTACTTCTCAGCTGAAGTCCGACAGTCGAGGCTAAATCGTACGAAGTTGTCGTAGTGGAGGAACAACTGCAGTGTAATAAGAGTGTGATTTTAACTTCATTATAGGCCAATGTCAATTATACAGGTGGCTAATCAAAAAAACTTCATACAAGAGAAGGCCCTTTTAGACAGTCATATGGGCCTGTTGAACATCTTAAACCACTGTTTCTTCATTGTATTTTTACATTGTATCTGCGTTTTTATCATGTTTTGCTCTATAGTTAATATGATCCAACACTAAGTCAATAGCACAAACAAAAGAGGTCCAGCAAAACAAGAGTTTCAGCGCCTAAGGGATTTAGAAATAACGAGCAGTGCGAGTATGAATTCTCTCACAGCATTAGTGGTTTGGTTTCTGTAATCTTGTTTTGACACAAGAGGAAACTGTGTGAAGAGTCAGTGATTTCATCAACTTTATAAATGAAGAGTCCGTGCATCACTCTCCACACAGAACCTGGTATTCATACATACTGAGATGAAAAAGCAGGAGGTGATGCATTTCCAAAGGCTTTTCAGTAAATAAGTTAATCTACTCTGTGCTGCACTCTTAAAGGTTAAGTATTATGGGGTATAAATATCATATTATGGATTTAATTTTTTAAAAAGCGCCACAGTTAAAATTGGATAAGCTCTGATATTTGAACCGTCTGAGCAGTGCACAGTAGGATACTCATCATGTGGGTGTTTTATCTGTGGAAGTGGTATTGGATGAATGCACTGAAAACAACAACATATTTTTACCTGGTTTTTATTTTATTTTTCAAGACACAAAACTTGAGCCTAAGAATAAACTGAAATATCCTGAAAACAGTTTGAAATGTTCCATGTTATGACCGGTGGTTAATGTTAAGATTTGAAGCCTGCTTAATGCTGTTAAAGGATGTTGCAGGTGCCATAGCAAGCACAAAATTAATCTGCTTTTTGTCCAAACAAGGTTAAACAAGGGGGCATTAACAATTTTACAATGACTGAGGTGCTTATCGTGGAACAGTGTGTACACAGAGAATCATAAATGTAATATATTTTGGCGGTGTCATCATTGATGCTGTAGTCCACTGCTGTGTTCTGCAGAACACAGCCAGTGCTACATTATGATGCATGTATAAGGTACAGCCACACAAACAGTTCAATGTCTTGTGTGTCAGCCGTACAGCACATGCTTAATGTTAGCAAATGCGCCCAAGGCATGTTTCCATCAGGACCATCCCATCCATCCTGATCGTGTTATCCACTTATGAAGAGGAAGAGATTCAATATGGATAAAAAGAAATGTAGTTAGGACTAAAATATATATACTTCCAAATTGTTCTTTTTGATCTTTGAGTCACATACTTGAAAACAGCATGTGTTATGTTACATAACACAGCTTTAAATTGGTATTGATGTGATTTTTTTAAAGTGTTTTCAGTGAGGTGAGATGGCTGAGTCTGTGTTGTTGAATTTTGTAAAATACACTTAAGATAATCAAATACAAGAAAATGATGATAAAGTCAATGACTGGACTGGATAACCAATTCAGAGAAGAACTTAATTGGATTCCACAGAAGTAAGAATGCAACATTGTTAAGGGCATTAAAGAAGAGAAATGTCTGTTTGAGGAAGCCAAAGTCTTAAGTGGAAAGGACATAGACTCCAGAAATGTTTGATTAATTGATGTCTCCTTTACTCTTAAGGGTGGACCGAGGCAGGAGGATGATATGGAAGTGGCTCGAGCTGGACAGGAGCTCAACCAGGAAGTAAATCGCCTAATGGTGGCAATGAGGGACATGCTGGCAAATATCCGGTTTCAGGAGCCACCAAGAGAGGACAACCCCTACAGAGATGAGGAGGAATGGGACTGAGAAGAGAGGGAAACAGAGGTGGTTTAAGTGCTGAATAAATAGATGTCAAGTAGACAAAGAAACCTTAAAAATATGTAATGGTGTTTCTAATTAAGAGGAGATGAGGTGAGACAGCTCAATAGTATTTTTAATTGTCACAATTTCAGAAAACTGAACTCTTGGATTAAAAAATATTCTGGGGTCATCTAGACAATGGTGAACAGGGGGAACTTTAGACCATTGTCAGATAAGTTGAACCTAGTTGAACCTGTTATGTCACCAGGGTTGACAGTTTTATTCATAATTAGTTCCAGCATCTCAAGTCATTGTTCGACACATAATGAATGTGTCTCTTCTTTCTTTCAAGTCTTTCATGTTCACAAACACACAGTGGACTGCTTTGTGAGGTTGGAACAAAGGTTCAAACAGTTTATATGTTCGATGAAACTTCTCTATCACAAATCCAAAATTTTGCTTGGCAGCACTTTATTACAAATTGTTTTTGCCACAGAATGGGCAAAGAAAGTTTCTATTCTCACTGACACAGACAACAGCTCCTGTCGCTTAAAACCAATCTTTGGGAAAATCAGTGCATTGAAGGTCATGCTAACTTTAAGAGGCAGAGAAGTGCAAAGGTGAAAATGAAGCCTGTAATAATTACATTGAATACACTTGCTGCTTTACTTGAATAAGAAAGTATTTAATTGTTTAATACACAGCCAGAAAGGCATTTTTAATCTGGTAATCCTATTTTCCCAAATGTACCATTAGCTTGTCTAGCACATACTCAGTAAGTCATACCTGCCTTCAGGACTTTTATTATCTTCACTTTATAAGAAATGAGTAGTTAATTTATGACCTGCTATTGAAACTCATCCTCCCAAACATTTAGGAGAGGTTGCATTTATAAAGAGAAGTATTTTTGCAGGAATCCTGTAAACATAATCATCTTGTGCAAACTTTACTGTGATGTAAAATAAAATACATGTAAAGTGAAGAAAATCAGGTAAAAAGTTGATGTATGTGAAGCTCTTCACTGGTCAGACTTTTAGGATTTCCTGCCAAATTCCACAAAAAAAGGAAGAAACACATCATCGTAAATGTGCATGCACATGAAACACTATTTATTTAACTAAAATGATGCATTGAAATGCGTTACAATATTGATGAGAAAAGGTGCTGCAAATTCACTCGCTCCTAATGGGGAAAAAAATAAACAAATCTTGGTGAGATCCTCTTGGAAACTGCTTCTGTTGTGAATGAATTTAAGAAAAGAGTGGATGGGGCTTCACATTTTTCATTTAGTAGCCTTTCTGATTAATTCAGATTTCATTTACCATAAACATGATTTATGTTTAGTCTTTCCTTCTGACAGTTGTGGCACCTACTAAATTAATTCACACTGCTAGTAAATTTATCTTCAGTCATTTCCAAAAACAAATGCTTGTTTGTTTGTTTTCAACTTTTCTCACAATTATTTCACTGAAAAACTGTAACTGTCTTCATGTGCCAACGTTATCATCACTGCAGGATGCCTGCTGGTTTGGTGCTCTGCTATGCCCCCTCCCCCTCTCGCTCTGTTTGGTACTGATTTCAATTTAAGCTGACTTGCCGCTATTCAGTTATTTCTTGCTTACCCAAAGAAGCAGTGCAGAGAATTGGCTGAAACTTTTTCCAGACGTCTGCTGCTGTCCATCAAGTTGTATTGAACCCAAGAGTATTGCAGATATTTTCTAAATTCTAAACTGAATTTCATACTTCCTCTGCACTCTTCACTCAGATACTCATGACCTCACTCGATGCTTGCTCATTCGCTTCAACTGAAACCTGAGGCTCTAACTGTACTGGCACCGCGAAAATATTTACAGTTTCTAACCTACGCTTATTATTTTTCACCGTCATCCAAGAGTTCACTCGTCTTTCGCTGGTTTTCCAGATAATTATCTCTGTGGTAGAATGCTACCATGTCTGACGATGAACAAAGCCCTTATATAATTTCAGCTGGCAAAAGTATCTTTCCCATGTTTCCTATTTTTGTCTTACTGTAAAAACATGGGCCAATGTCACAAGGGCATCATGTGAAACCCCTTTTCAGTCCTTTTTACTCACATTTAGGACTCCATTGTTTTCAGTAAAATTGCTAAATATTAAAGAGCCAACTTGACGGCTTCACAGTAAAAAGGTGAACATAAACTCTCAACACATGCTGAAGCTGCCGTACACTTAACAGTGTTGCTTAGGTAGTGACTGTGCTTGATGGTCAAACGAGGTCATTGTTTCTAAATCACCTGCAGCTATAGTTGAGGCCGTGAGATCTTTTCATGTGATCCCTCTGCTATAGCAAGGCTTTCAGATGTGACTCCAGTATGCTACACAGAAAATTAGTCAAGGCTGTATTGGTAATCAAAATGTCAGCAGGTACTAAATCGGCAAGGCATAATTATCTTCATCAGCTGCTCCAAAAAGGAGATTTTTTCTAGTTCTTTCAAGCCAGCTGACGTGAAAATGCACAATGATAAAATGATGTGAACGGGTGAAAATGAAAGTGGGGCTGCAGCTGATTATTATTTTAATTATTAACTAATCAGGAAAATAATGTGCAGATGGATGTCTTTAAAACTACAAAACAGTCCAATGCATGTTTTTAAAGCCCGTAGTGACTCGGTACTTTTGCTAGAAAAGAAAAAATACAGTTCCCCATAATGCTTTTTTTTTTTTAAAAAAAAAACAAAAAAAAAAACTTCTAGATTAAATCTTTGGCCTACACTATTAATGACACAAACTCCTTAGAAAATAGAACCTTCCAGTGCAACACCAATAAATGGAATTTAAAATTGTAGGCTCTATATCTAAAACATAATTTTTAAAGATCAGTTGAACTCGATCAATGTGTTTTTTTATTAATGGACTCTATCAATAAGTATTTTTATGAGTGGACTGAATATGTTGTTCCTCAGTCTTAGCTGAAACTCAGTCTGAAGTTAATTTTAGACTGAGTTTCTACCTGAAATTAACTTCAGAGTTCAGCTTCAGTTTAGGTTAAAACCAGACTAAGTATTGTCAAATTTGCATATAATCATTGTCTTAAAGGCGATAAAGTGACTGTTTTTCATTGTGTAACTTATTTACATGAATCTATTAAGCTGTGTCCTCCGTGGACTGTTGTAAAATATGCTTTGTAATATATTTTACACAAATACACAATACACTGATCTAGTAGGGAAAAAACAGAATTAGCAAACCTCTGCTCTCTAATCCAGTCCTTTAACAACCGTCGGACTGTTTTCAGATGGAAATTAGCCAAGTGGGTCGTTCCACTTATATTTTTTTCCAGAGGTCAGTTACACTTCGTGTGTCACAAGTTCTGAAAGCTTCATTTATGATTGCTGTGCTCAGTTCAGCTTCCTCCCTCTATCCAAGTCACAAACATGTCTATTGTCAGTGACTTTAAGTTTTGTGTGTCTTAGGGAAGGAAGTGTCAGCATTAATTGCAGATTTTGACCCATCACTACTCAAAGCTGTTTAAATAAAGCAACAGAATGTCTACAAGGTTGAGAAATCAAGTGAATGAAACTCAATTCAAGTATGACTGTAATTCCCTCTCTTGTCCACAATTGCCACTAACCCTCTGGTATTTGCAACGTAAGGGATGGAGGCAACACTCACAGCCCTTCATTTGTGATATGCATTCCAAACTTAAGCCAAAGTTCATATAAAGGCTTTGGCCTTCTACACATAACAAATCAGGTGGTGATGTTCAAGATTGCTGTCCTTTTGGCTTGGGCAGCCAGTGCTGAAACACAAAGAGGAGGTTCTGCTCTGAAAATTAAGATTGCCACTTAACCATTTATCTAATTTAGATAGCTGACGCCTCACCTCATTTTCAGCTGAAGTCTTTCTGAAGCAGGGATCCTTCCAAGAGGTCTGTAGGAATGAACATCTCTGCAGCCAATGTGGACAATGTTAATATTTGCAGAAACTAATACCCTTTTCAATTCACGCATGGATACATTAGTACTGTGGTATATACACTTGAAATAGATGCAGGTTTTTTTTTAAGAATGGACAGAAAAAAAGTAAACTATAAAGTGGTGACTTTGTTGCGCTTTGTGCAGAGTATTTTTTGAGAGAGAATCTGACGCTGCTGTTAGTATTACTGCTAAATTAAAGTTAAATGGTATCCTTTAGTCGAACAAACATGTCCAAAAGGTGGAAAAGAGGAAGGGAGAAAGCATCTGAAATCAACCCCTCAACTCTCAGCTCTCCTGTGCCTTGTTTTTCTAACACTTCGTGCAACATAGACAGAACCACAGCCCAGCTGACGTTTGAGTGAGAGGAGGAGCCGCCTGAAGTCATTCAGAATCCAGCATCACTTTGAGAACTGCTCAAGAAGCTCACCCTCGAATTCTTGAGGTGCCACAGTCTTTGCTCACTCTCACCATGGTGGCCAGGACAGTCTGAACTGATGCGCACAGTTTGGCGGATGGACGGATCAGGTGCAGAAGAGAGTGAAAATTATAATCTGCAATGTATTGATGGAGCAGGACATTTTATGGATCTCCGAACCGGATATTGTGCATGAATAAGAAAGAAGAAGATCTGGGTGAGAAGACGCACCTTTCACACGGACAAACGCGCCAAGCTCTCCGGACCGCTGCGGTGCGTTAATTGGACTTTTCCCTTAAGCAACAAAGACTTATTTAGGCTCTTTAGTGGCTGAAATAAATATAAATAACATTCCGTCAAGCTGTTAGAGACGCTTTGTGGATACTGGACTGTCAGTGCGCTGATGCGCTTCACAGTTCAACAGCTGTCTGGATGATTTTTTTATTTTCTATTTTTTTGCAGCTGTCCGAGACGCAAAGTCTATCTGCATCAGCTCATGCTGAGGAATCCAGCAACCCGCCGAGACAACTGATGAAACTTACTGAAGTTTGACTCTGAAGTTTAACAGGCAGTCCGCAAATCTATCACGCAGAAGTCAGACATGGAAATGACCAACACGTCGGTGCATTACCCCTCCATCCTCCATGCGGAGCTCGGCCCGCTTAATGACTTTATGTATGACAACGAAACCAACTCCACGGACGGTGATCAACACTTGTTGGGCTGCGTTCAGATCCGCATCCCCCAGGAGCTGTTCCTGGCGCTGGGACTCATCAGCCTGGTGGAGAACATCCTGGTGATTCTGGCCATCATCAAGAACCGCAACCTGCACTCGCCCATGTACTACTTCATCTGCTGCCTGGCCGTGTCCGACATGCTGGTCAGTGTCAGCAACGTGGTGGAGACCATATTCATGCTCCTCAATGACCACGGCCTCATGGACGTACATCCCGCCATGCTGCGCCACCTGGACAACGTCATCGATGTGATGATCTGCAGCTCCGTGGTGTCATCTCTCTCCTTTCTGTGTACCATAGCCGCAGACCGCTACATCACCATCTTTTACGCGCTGCGCTATCACAGCATCATGACCACACAGCGCGCCATCACCATCATCGTGGTGGTGTGGCTGGCAAGCATCACCTCCAGCATCCTCTTCATCGTGTATCACACCGACAACGCCGTCATCGTGTGCCTAGTTACGTTCTTCTGCACCACCCTGGTGTTCAACGCCGTGCTCTACCTCCACATGTTTCTTCTGGCACACGTGCATTCCCGGCGCATCATGGCTTTCCACAAAAGCCGGCGTCAGTCCACAAGTATGAAGGGAGCCATCACCCTCACCATCCTGCTCGGAGTCTTCATTTTATGCTGGGGCCCCTTCTTCCTCCACCTCATCCTCATCCTCGCCTGCCCCACCAGCCCCTTCTGCAACTGTTTCTTCCGAAACTTTAACCTTTTCCTCATCCTCATCATCTGCAACTCGCTCATCGACCCGCTCATTTACGCGTACAGGAGCCAGGAGCTGCGTAAAACCCTGCAGGAGCTCGTCCTGTGTTCTTGGTGCTTCGGCGTGTGACATCATGTAAATTCACCTGACAGAACAAGAGCAAATCGGGTAATCGACCCTGTTCCCTTCTCCTGAATGTACATTCTGACAGCCGAGGCGAGCCGTGACTGAGGTCTGAATTGGCAGATGGTGACCGTGAGCCACAAGACTGTAGCCGTTTTCTCATGAAGGCTTGTGCGCGTTTAATGATGGAATTGACTGCAGTTTTATTTTAGGGTTTATTTATTGTTGTGTAACACTGCACTGAAAAAAATGGATATTTCAACTGGCAAATGATTCTCTTGTTACAGAGATTCTTTGATTTCAAACACTGGACTAAATTATTGTAACTGACAATATTTTTTGCGTCTTTTCCTGTTGTTTTTTTTTCTATAAATTGTTTTTTTGTATATAAAGTGCCGAAATATGTGACGTGTCTCATATTTGCCAAACTTTAACGCATCAGTAAAAAAAAAAAAAGAAAGACTACCTCCCTTTTAAATTACTTTTTAAATGATGATAGAATGTGGATCGAAGTTTGAATGAGCGTTTGCTTGGGGCAGATTCTGTTCAACAGCAAAGAGCTTTGTGACATTCAAGGGTTTTGATGTGTCATAGAAAACTCATTTCCACGATTGTTATATACGGCTGGGATTTTTCTGCTCCTGGCGTCATTTTAACAGTGTTCATGCCCTATTTCTTTAAAGACTGGATGGTGATATCATTAAAGTTTAAATTACTGTATCTAAAATACCGTTTAGTATTGATGGAGCTTGGCGCAAAAGGAGCAAACATATGAAATATCACAGGAGTAATACTTTACTTTATGTGGGGTTGCATGCGAATTATGCTTCCAAAAAATAAAGGTAAAGAAAAGGGATGGGATAAACATCTCATGAAGAGCCTCACCTTTGAGTTGGGACTCATTCATTTAAGAAAGGATGCATATCAAAGTTATACATCTGCAGGATTGTGTGGTTCTCTGAAATGTGCAACAAACAGGGGGAGTTTTAAAAAAGATTTGAGGCCTCTTCATAGTTATGTAGGTCAAACAAAGGAGGCAGTGGGCCTGTGGGGAAGTTTTGGTAAAGTATAGATTTTTAAAAGAAAGAAATAAAATAAGCTCTGTTACTGGACTTTTTTTTTTGCCTATGAAACTGGCACAAATGAAAGTCCACCAAATTGGTTACATGGACAACCAAAAAACAGCCTTTAACTTCTTTAGCTCTTGCCTTAAGTACCCCATTAGCAATTTCAGTAGATGAAATTATCCCTAATATAAAGTAGTCCCCCTGAACCTGTTGTTGCAAATGGGACCTACATTTTAGACTCTTCTCTCCTTTCTTTTATAAAAACTGAAATGCAGTCGTATATATCTGCATTTGAGCTGCTCATAGAAATTATTTTCCGTACTCATTGCTGAGGAGCTTTCAGTTAAAAGGGGACATCTATTTCCAAATGAAGAGAAAAAAAAAGGTCCCCTGGTCAAGCTGTACATGCAAGACAAGCATGCGGGGTGAAATCCGAATGTTACTGTCTTTAACGTTAGCTGTCACACACTGTAGTACTTTAAATAATGCTTCCCAAAGTATCTGATGCTGAGTAATATAGCTATGATTCATACACTCACCACTGTTATCAATCGATTTAATCCTCAGCATTTGTCAGTGTCATTTTCCTGGTGATTTTGGTTTATAACCCACTGTTTTCTTCCTTTGATGTCTTGTAATGCGGTATGTTTAACAGCATAATTAAATTAGCTGTGTTTTTCCTTCATGCGGTGGGGCCTGTTAGAGAGAACTGAGAATCTGCAGTCTGTTTTTTTTCATTTTTTTAGGTATCTTTTATATAAATCTTAAAAAAAATAATCTCTGTGAAAGGCGATGAGACCCTGTGCTTCAGTTTATCATCTTAAATAAACACGATTCGACACACATTGTTCATGCTGTGAGTGTAACTAAGGAAAATGCTTAAAAAGTGGCTATCCTGCAGGACTATATTGCTCAGTTATCATCGAGAAGGAATGAGTGTTACATGTAATCACCAAAATTGTTTATATGTTTGTCCCAAATAAAGGGACCAAAACAACAGCTTGGTAAATGCACAGTAACAGTGGTGCTATTTTCGATCACTCCCAAATGTTTTTCCTATTATTTGTCCTCTTGTTTTTGCTTAAATGTAAGCCTACATATCACTGCATGCTTGGTTAAAATGTTGGCATAGTTATTTGATGTGCACCCTGACTAGATAAGTCTGCAATTTCTCCAAGAAATGACAGCAGTGTGTCAGAAAGTGTCAAACATGGCAATAGGTAAAGTGTTAAGGTTATGATGGTATGGCTGCTGTGCATGAGCTTACATGTGAAAACTTCTGTTTAGATGCCATTCAGTACTTAACTAGACACCCTTGAACTTTAACATATTTACATCTAACGTGAACATGTTTTCTCTGCTTCACATTGAAAAAAAAATATACAAGACAACATTTGCTCTCAGAGGACAGTGGGGCTATTGATATACAATAAAACAAAGGCGTGTTTTGAGATGCTCGGCTGTTAAAACTCATGATCAAGTTGAGTTGCTGCCCTGAAACTAAGTAGAATTAAAGGAAAGGGGGATTTCCAGGCGGAACAAATATAAATCTGAATCCCGTCCTCAAGGATGAAATTAAGCATCTTAATTGTTTGAAATGATTCCATAAACTTCTCAGTTTATTCATGTGGTCACTTTCGTGGACATTATTTGACAAGAAGTACAATTTCAATTGCAGTTTGAGCATTTTAAGAGCAAAAGAAAATTTGAACAATGGAATTAGCATGAAAAAGTATGTCATCGACTTCAATATAGTACTTCTTTTGTTTTAGTCTGTCTGGCTTATTGAACTTTTGAACAGTCAGTATCATACTTACTGATCTGTATCGAAAAATAATTACTTAGTCTGATAAGACATTAATTTCTAGATGGTCGTTGCTGCAGAGAGACTGTGCCGTGGCTTTGACAAATTGGTATAAATGTTTATCTATTTGTCCATCTGTGCTATCAATCCCATCTCAGAACCAAGTGTTCCAATTCTGATGTTCATGAACTGCAAATCAATAGAGCTGTGAAATGAAACATTTCTGTCCCGATGGGAGTAATCTCTTCCACGATGACTGTGCCACCATCCACATTTTGTGAGAGATCACTAACAGGCTTGATGAGTATGAATAAATTTGATTACATGCTGTGTCCCTCGCAGTCACCAAGCTGACCTCAGTGAACATCTATCAAAGATTTTGAACTGATATGTTAAACATTCCTCCTCTGACCATCATCAAAACACCAAGTGAGGGAATGTCTTTTAGAAATATTGCAGATCATCCCTCTAGAGTAGATTTCCAGAGGATTGTAGAAACCAAAGCCGAGACACAGTGGAGGTGTTCTGGCAACACGATGTAGTCAAACACTTTATTACAACACTTTTTTAAAAAATAGGTCACATTCGGTCCTTTGTACTGTGCATTTACTTGCACTAATGATTTGAATCGCATTAATGCACATTATGTTACAGGACGTCACTATCACTGCTGGGTTTTTTTTACTGCACAGTTAATATCTAGAACATATTACATTTGCGCTGTCTATCTACGTACCTGATCATATGACGCTGTCTTGTCTTAGACAGACAGCTACCAGTTACTGCACTGATGAAAGCAAAAAAGCTGACATATCTTTGTTCCTCTAAGTGCTTGTCATAAGAACATGATCACATAAACACTCTGTAACGATAGCCTACTCCACCTTGGCTAAACTTCTCATTCTGTCATGATTACAGAAAATTGAAAGATTCTTCAAACTTCTTTGTTCTCTTAAAGACCTTCCATATTTTTTTCGTTTGCTGAAGACAATAATATATTTATAAATAATAAAGCAGACAAGAAATACTTTCGATGTGCAGTTCCCCAGCTGACTTAGGGCAAAGACAGGTCACCAGTCCGCTACAGGGCCACACAGAGAGACGGACCCAAAGCAATGTAAAATATGATTTTTTTTTAAAAACACTGTAGCCCATCAAATGACTTGGGAAGAGCAAAACAAACAAACAAACAAACAAGCAAAACATAAAAAAACTAAATCCACTAAATATAAACTCAACCTGCCATAAAACTGAAAGTACTGGATACTGAAATACTGAAGTAAACAAATACAAAAAGGACATGAATTATGCCTGTTAATTCACTTCCTTTGATGGTCTCTCAAGGTATAGAACTGTGGTCTTACAGTGATCATTATACGCCGATCAGCCACAACATTATGACCACTAACACGTGAAGTGAAGAACATTGATCATACCGGTACTATGTGCTGTTCTGCTGGAAAACCTTGGATTCTGACATCCATGTTGATGAGACTTAGACAGCCAAATAAACATTGTCCCACAACAAGCACACTCCCTCATGCAGAAGGAAATCCCAAATGTCACTGGCCTACCCCTGCAGGAAAATGCACCCCACCACATGGAAACAACATCAAACAATCAGGAACATGTTGAGGAACATGACAATGGTCCAACATGTTGATTTGACCTCCAAACTTCCTACACCCCATTCTCATCAAACATCAACAGGATGCAGTGGAACAAGTTAGATTGACAGAGGCCCCACTGCACGAGCCAGAGTACCCAAAGGATTCACTGACATCGTCCTGGTTCCAGACCCCATAGGACACCCTGAGAGGTCCTCTTGTCCATGACCAATGGTTCAGAGCATTTTTGAGCACATAAGGGGAACAACACAATATTAGGCAGGTGGTCATAATGTTATGCCTGATCGATGTATGTTGGACTGCTTATTAAATTGTTTGACAACTTACTATCTACCATAGAGTACTATCAACTCATAATGTCGTAGCTTTATTCAAGATAGAAGTAGATTAAATCATGCTCTGGCCTTTGCTATGTTTTTGCGTTTGTTACGTTCTCTGGAGCTTTCTCCATTTCAGTCAAGGTAATTCATGCTGAATCCTGCTTGGATAGACATGCACATACATAGATACATACACAACAACTGGGCTCCTTATGTGCAGACGCCCACTCGTTTTTTGTCTTTTGTTTCAACAGTCATTGTAACACATTCAGATGGTAGGACTGTCACATAAAAGACAAATGCTTTGCATCTTGAAAGAGAAGTGTTTAGGAAGCTAATATATTTGCTTAGAAGGAGTCAATGTCAAATTGAAAGGGGTTGCTATATTGAGGGACATAATTTTTGATCTGGGCCAATGAAATTAGGGGGACACATGCTTCCAGTAGGTTTTTATAGTTTATTTTCCCCTCATAGTTTTTAACGGTGAAACGGTGATGTACGCATAGGTCTTTTCAGAACCACTGAATAGTGTTTCATTTACATACTGAAAGAGTTTACATGACAGGCAAAAACACAAACAAACAAAAATATCAATTGCAAGCATCAACTGGCCATTACAAGTTGTTGCCAACTTGACTGACGTTACCTTCACTTCACCTGTTTCTCATCCAGTCCACTTAGTGTGTCCAATTCACCATGACACACATAGCAGAGCAGACAGAAATAGACTGCAGAGTAGCAAAACAGCAGTAGAGACTCTCACACTAAGCTGAAATGAAACAAGACCATTTAAAAAAATCTGTTTTTTGGGACACTGGCTAAACATACTGCCCTGCACTTCCACTAAATGCAGAGGTCACTCAGTTTCTTAATAGACACCAGGTGGACCAACAGTTTCAAAGGGAGGGACCCACATGCACTAACTTCTATGAAACATGCATGCATGGCTGAACTGACCACTAAATCACAGAACAGAGAAAGGCTTATAAAATACATAGAGTGTGACTTCATTCTCTGCTAGGGATGCCATTACTACACAGTATCGTTACCTAGCAGATACTTGTTTTCTGCTGTGTTAATGTTCAAATTATCTTGCAAAGAACCTTTAATGGTGCAGCTTTAAAGATGACACTGCCAGAGGCTGTAGGGTGTATCTTCAGAATTGGTTTGGTATTTATGTGGTAAAGTTTAGATCTGTTTTAATCTGAGTTACCTATGAAAAAAGTGATTAAAACACACATGACAGTTCTACAACTGGGTCCCATTTTAGGCCAACCTGAAGCAGAGTATCTCAAGAACACTGGTCGTGGTCCAGGACTGCCATCACAACAGAAACAAGATTTATCTCTGTGACGTTGTCCCTGTGGACTATGAGCATGAAGATGTTGGCCTGTTTAACCGCCTCTGGCAGTAACAGAGCAACATCATGAATATTTTTATTTGCTCCATTTTATTATTATTTTTTTTATTTTTTTTACTTTTGTTGTAAATGTAGATTATATTTTTCTTTAAACATTGTTATAATGACACAAAACTGCTGCTGTGTTTGGAGTGGGTCATATGCTCCTGTTTAACACAGCATTTAATGACCTAACTAACCAAATGAACAGAAGACCTCTTTATTAACGAGAAGACAGAGCTCTTTACACAATGTCTTCTTTTATGAGCAAAGACCTTTTGCTTTGCTAGAGGCTACACTATATGTGTCCTCATCTAAAATACTTTTTTTTTTTTTACACCTGGTGGTACAATATGTTTTCAGTTTGGTATAAAGGATCTCATTCACCAACTACTGACACACAGAACAAGGTTTAAAAAGCAGGCACCTACTTTACAACAGATTCTGACAAGGCTGCTGTCATGTTTGGCTTGTTTGTTGTGGTACATCCCTAAACATTACATAGGCCTACTGTACTTGCTTTATTAAATACTGATCTTCTATCTCACAATCAGTTGAGAGAAAACGCCTCTTGATGAGTGGTGAAATGTCTTTAAGTAATAAAAAAAAGAAGTCCAGCTGCTTTTTACTAAAGCTCTTACATAGTCCTACTGACACATGCAGCCAACGCTTAGAAAGTGATGTTTCATCATTTAGGAAATCCTTTGGAAGGTACTTACTACAAGTGAAGTTTATTTTCAAAGTAAAAGCATAAACATTACCTCTATATAAAGTAATATATAGCGTAATGCACTGCAATCACACAAGGCCTATATTATGTTTAAAAACAGAAACGGATTAAACACAGTTTTTATATCCCCTTCAGTTCCACACACTAACCACATAATGCAATTTCTTCATTGTAATGAACAGTTTTATTTTGAAAACCATAACCGCAAGTAGCTGTTTTATGAACGGCTAACTTGACGCCGCTTCGCCTTGTGATGCTGCTGATGACAGGGACAAAACAACACGGGGAGAGCTGTTTGAATTTACCATAACCGTCGAGCACATTCTATATTTGTACAGCTGATAATTCCCTGATGATAATACGGTCGACAACGGGGTAAGCTTTCGGCAACACGAGCGCGTTGAATTAGAAAACGTTAGCATCAAAACAACAGATGATTTGCGAGTTTTTATAAAGCTAGTCGGCTAGCTAGCATTAGCTGCTTGTTGACATCTGAGTTGATGTTGATTCGCCCTGTTATATAGGTCTAATCTACTCAACGCGGTGTTTTTTGCACGTTTTGCAGTAATAGACGAAATAAAATCAAGGTTACCGCTTAGAAGAAGAGACTGTCAACGGCAGCCCTGATTGGTTGTAATTGGTGAGGCGAGGATTCAACTTAACGCTCCCCACGCTTTGCAGTGTTTGCAGTGTTTCTTTGATCCCATGTTCTGATTCAAAGCGTGCCATAGAAAATAGGATAAAGAGTGAAATGTATGGATCATTATTTACAAATTCCTGCCTGCAGCCAGGAATGTTGTCGATCATATGAATGGAGAGCTTTGATTTCACTGTGGTTTTTATTTTTATGCCTTTTAATTAACATACATCTTTAGCAATATTAGTCCCACAGCCTTTTGGGAATTTTTATCTTTTGGCTATTTCATTTGTTGGAGATCCCCGTCTATTATTAACTTTTTAATAAGCATATCTTATTCTGTTTATGAAAAAAATTGTCTTGACATGACAGTTCTTAATTCAGCTTGAGCATTTGGAGCAAAAAAAAAATGATCCCAGTGAGGATTGTGCAGACATTTCATGTCAAAGACAGTTTATTAGTCAAAGGGAGAACAAGTCAGCCTGTCAAACAGTTGTTTGATGTCTTCAAAACACAAACCAACCCTGAGTATGTCATCAGGGTTTTCTTTGTTCGGGTTTTAAGAATACAAAGCAGTTTTGCAGTTTGAAAGATGTGGACATTTACCAAACAGAAATGACCTGATCAAAAATATAATGAAACTGCATTTTGATAAATGAAGTGTTTCTCAAATTTACCCTGTTATGAAGTAGGCCCTAAAAGTTGAGATATGTTATCTCTTTGCTGCTGCATAATATTTTGAGCATGCCTTTTAAAGTGTGACCCACACAAATCCCTGTACCTTACAAGTACAAAACTAAATTACAAGTCATTTAGAAAATACTTATTTTAATCATGTGAAAAGCATTATATGATTCTGTTTATCTGTTTGGAACACTACAGCACAGTGAGCATATCAGAGTCCTTCCAACCAATGTTAAAATAAGGCACTGCTTTGCATGCAACATGTGTTTTTTGTGTTTTTCTGAGTGGGATTTTATAGCCCTTGAGCAGCAATCTGATCACTAGAGAGCAGCACAATTGAACTGGGATCTCAGTGGGAATGCACTGCACAACAAGCAATATCCCAGAAGACACATTAGCTAACCAGCTTCCATTTAAAGGCAGCCAAGGCCCTTTTTCCTGCATCAGTTCATAAACACAAGAGAAGAGAATTTACCAAACTGCTCAGTGTGACTACAGTGTGTTTTGTCTTCCTCAGATGTAGCCAATAAAATGGAGTATGATGAGAGACTTGCACTTTTCCGCCAAACCCGCCTCAATCCCTTTGATCGTGGAGAGGAAGAAGATGGTCCCCAAGGAGGGAAGACTCCGCCGCGGCATGGTAAGTTTTCCTTAGTTTATCACAGACAAATCATGACACAAACTTCCCAAGTGGAGATTATGCCCTACACCTGTAGTTTAATTCAAGAAGAAAAGATAGATTGTTGAATTTTGCTTTAACTTTGTTTCATGTACCCTCTAACTTTTTACTAAACTGAGGTGTGTAGCCTTAAAGTCACATAGACATCATTTATGTGACCTCGCTTTTGATGTCATCCTGCATCAGCAGATTAGAATTTATGCATTTCTTCTTCAGTCTTACTGATACAAATTTTGGCTCTGGCTAAGAAGCGCGTCTTGTCTGTTTTGGTTTGGTAGATTGTGAAAACAAACCAGTTTGCTTAGGAATTTAATTACCCTTGTGGTGCAAGTGTTTCCTGACTGGTCTGTCGTGCAGAGGGGGAAATATTCAGCTCTTTATGAGTTGTTTACTCTCAGAACATGAGGATGAAGACAAAACATTTTAGTGATCTACTGGTGTAAATGGGATGCAGTATATGGAGTTTGGTGATAAATAAACATTATCAGTATGACTTACTCACTGTCCGGAGCTTTGACTCCATCATGAACAAATTATTTATTTCGGTCAAAGTGTTTCTTTGTGGTGTGGAACAAATCCTAAAACATAAAGAACAAGCATGCAGGACTGCTGTGAATAACACTAAGCTAATGGAAAAGGAAGTTGGAAATGCAGTAGCTGAACCAGAGGAAATGAAAAGCATAAGTGTACGCAATGTTTCAGTAACACTTCCTGTATTGTAGGATTTGGGAATCAAATAGTTTTGGTTTGATCACAACCCTTCTGACAGACAAGGATGACTCACAGTAAGCTGTGCTGATTCTGCTGCTATAATCAGTGTTGCACCTTCAGTATTGTGTCTCTGTCTGCCGTTGAGAATCTGAATTCCCCCAGCATGTCTTGTTCGGAGGTACACACAGGTAGTGATTGCATTTATGTGTACTTTTTCAGTAAGATGGAGAGTAGGTTTCTTAAATTATGTGAATAGTGTAGCTTATAATGTATCGGTTGAAAGGTTAAACCTACGTTTTCTCAATCTTTTAAAAATTTGTGTCATTTTGTTCCTTGTTTTTAGATTCCTCTGTTCAATTTTGCTTTGATTTTCATGTCATTGCCAATAATTTCAGATTTCACTGCTGATGCCAGTAGGTACAATCACAGTTACTTTTAAGTGTTGATTTAGCAAAGCCTCTAGTTGACAGGCAATCTTAGCCTTGCTCTGCGTATTGCTTTGGAATTTTTAACCTTTTCTTATTCTCCCTTCATATTTTTATATGAATAACCAGAACTGAAAAGGGTGTACTTGCAGAAAATGAAACTTTAATGTGCATAGAATAGAGGCTGATCAGATTTTGTGTGTTCAGAAAATGTTGCTAGTAGCTTTGAATTTGTAACTGTAGACAGTGGGATACAGGTGGGGAACTGGAAACACAAGTTGTTGACAAGACACAGCCTAAAAAATGACTAGACATTTACATCAAGACACATCCATAACAGATATAGCAATAAACTAAACAGTACATTTTATTTAAAGTTTTAAAGTAGTATTATGCCTTTTTTATGTATTTTCACATAATTCAGCGTTTATTCCCAGTTTTGAGTTGTATGTACGTATATTTATATTCATGTTTATAGCAAGGGTCCTATCACACATTCTGTTAAAGTTCATTGAAATTTTACTTGCGTATTTCAGAATGGGAGATACACAGAAAGTTAGTTACTAACTAGGAGTTTGCACAGACCACAGCAAAGTTAGGAGAATGAATAGTGGACTTAGAGTTTTAATATTATGTTACGTCATGTGACATATAACAGGGTGTTAAGCTGGTGTCAGGAGTTGTGTTTTTGTCTTGTTTTGCTGCCCCCAAGTTACGAACATAAAAATGCATGGGATAGGCACAGTCACACTACCACAGATGAAACTCAGGTTTGTGCAACAGTAGTAGCTGATAGTAGCTGTACTAGTGGTCAGTACATAGAGGGACAATGCTCGCACTGCTGTGTAATTGATTTAGATACATCCCAAATGAATAATTTAGAAAATGACTTGTTGCAAACATGTGGAGTTACATGCATCAGCACTTCAAAGTTCATTCAGCCTGGTGAGCAGCAGTTTTAATGGCATTTTACGCAGATGTCTGGTTACACATTACCAGCTCTGATAAGATGATTACCTGTGTATTGCTCAGTTGTCCATTTTCTGGTGCTGTCCTTCTTCAGAAATTCTTGAGAAGTGAGTCAGCGTGTCAGAATGTTCCTGAATGACCATAGTCATGTGTGTGAAGTTAGCATGCATGACTGAGCGCACTTGCCAAGGCATAGTGTGTACGCTTACAAGAAGAACAGTGCTTTATGCCACGGTTCCCTCTTTTTAGAAGCAAGACCTGAGCTGTTTTCCGGGACCAGAACCCACAGTTCAGATCGAACCATGGACCTCGGTTTAGCTGAAGATCACTTCTCAAGGCCTATGGTATGTAATGCATTTGTCCTCCTGTCCAACCAAAATCAAACTAATGCATTACAACAAATCAAACAGACATATTGCAAAACTGAAAGTGCTTGCATACACACCTTTCCTTTTTACCACTTTGTCTGTTTAAACTTGCTGTTGCAGGGTTCTTTTGTGGCGTCAGACATTGAACAGCTGAAACTGGCCATAGAGGAGTGTAAGAAGCTGATCTTGGAGCTTCCGGAACATTCGGAGAGACAAAAGGACACTGTGGTGAAACTTATTCACCTGCGACTCAAACTGCAGGAACTTAAGGTTGGGACTTTTATGGAGAGGTATTTCCTAATACTAATGCAGCATTTAAGGGCATTTGGAAAACACAGAACTGACTTGTCAATAATAACCTAATGAGGGTGATAGTTTAGGGGTGAATTCTAAGATGCTGTAGTTTTAGCTAAAAAGTGATGCTAATGGGTGGGGATCAGTGTAGGACACATGATTAGGAAGACTCTAAGAAAACCTGCTGGATTCTTAATTTTATAAGTTGATTACTGTGCTAATAACACATCTCGAATAAAAGCTTTTATCTGCGTTGATTGTAGCACTTTTGACCTCTTAGCCATTGCTGAGACTAATGAGTTCATAAACAAGTTTGTAGAGATCTGAAACTTTCTGTATAAAGTTTTCATGTTTGATAATCATATAGTTGCTATACCGTCAGATTTTCTTTAATCTGTAGAAGGTACAATGTTATTTACAGTGAATGGCACTCAAGTAAATAAACCAGTCCATATAATTATATGCATTTTATAGAAAAGACAGTGTTAATGGTTGTCTGTGTGACTTTGGAGCTGTGTGGGTATTTTGTGTATTGATTTATGTTCAGGCCCAGTCTGAGTGTTTTTGTAGCGTTAGGTGACATTTTCTTTAAAGGCACTGAATAACTCAACAGTATCTCCGCCTTTACAGTCTCTCGGATATCACAGGTAAAACTGTCTAGGTGACTTAATGGCAGTGTTGCTGGGAACTAGAGAAACATCCACATCCTCTTTCATAAAGTGTTTTTTTGTCATTTTGAACTGTGTCATGTGAAACAGCTCAAGGTTACATCTGATGCTGCAAACTATAAGGTATTTACCCAAAGCACTCTGTGTTATATAATAAAGCAGCTGTATTGCCATCTGATCATATTGAACAGATAGGTTTTGTCTGGAAAAAAGCAAATGCTATTTTTTTATGCCTCAGGGAGGATCATATGGCGAGGCCATTAGGAAATATACTGCTTGTTCAAATCAGAAAATGAAAATGTACACATTTTGCGGTTATCCATGTCCTGTTGAACTGAACATGAACTGTGTCACAGCCATGTTGTTGGTCATATTGATTATTGATCATATGGATTCATGACCTTTGTTTTTACATGTGTCCTTTGAAAGGACCCTGAAGAGGATGAGCCTAATTTGAGAATCCTTCTCGAGCATCGCTTTTCCAAAGAGAAGAGCAAGAGTGTAAAACAGACCTGTGACAAGTGTAGCACTATCATCTGGGGCCTTATCCAGACTTGGTATACCTGTACAGGTGAGACTCACTATAAAGTGTCACTGATAACAGCGCTGTAGAGATGTTTGTGCCACAAAGACAAAACATCAGATTTTGCATTGACAAGAATGGCACATTTTTGTTTGATTGTTCAAAATTGAGACCTCCTGTGCTTTCAAACTTTAACACGCAGCCTCACAGAGTGGGACTCAAAGATTCAAGTGCAAACCTCACTGTCTCACATGTTTTCTCAAAGCTCCACATGTACACCTTGCGCTTAAAATTTGTTTTATATCTGAGTATAAATAACAGCCCAAATAATCTGATTGCCAGTTACAACTTAGATTTACTTTTTTCAGTTTTTTTAAGATATGTAATTACCGCTTTGTTGTTCCAGGATGCTACTACCGTTGCCATAGTAAATGTATGAACCTGATCACTAAGCCCTGTGTCAGGTCGAAGGTCAGCCACCAGTCAGAGTATGAACTCAGCATCTGCCCTGAAATAGGACTAGACCGGCAAGACTACCGTTGTGCTGAATGTCGCACTCCTATTTCACTGAGTGAGTACAAATGTACTGGCCGTGTTATAAGATGTGAGCTTTTTTTGCTTGAGACTGGCTAGTCAAGGCTACATTAGCCAATAGTAGCATAAAACACCTGATTCTGACTGAATCGTTGATAGTTAAGTTGCACTGTGGAAAATATAAGCACCAGGTTTTCAGTAAAGAACATGCTATCTTTGGTTCTGTTACGTAAATTCTACGTCTCTTTTAACTACCCTGTCTGTCAGTGGTATATATAAATATACATGTGCACAGAACACAGTTTACAGTGAGGTGACTTTATAGCCAGGGCTGATAGGAGCTTATGTCCATGTTTGACGTAGAATATAATTTACATAAAATCTTTATTCGGACTGTTTTAAATGTATTGGGCTTATAGTTACATCTTGTTTTCCTTTTTAAAAATAATTTGACTGTACTCTGCCATATTTATTTGCAGGAGGTGTACCTAGTGAGGCCAGACAGTGTGACTACACAGGCCAGTATTACTGCAGCACATGCCATTGGAATGACACAGCTATCATCCCAGCCCGTGTCATCCACAATTGGGAGTTTGAACAGCGCAAGGTACCTTCCACAGCCACACAAAAATACACTGAACATGTAAATATATCCCGTAATCTTTCATAAGTCAGGCTGTGAAGATTCTTGTCAAAAAGACAAAACAAGAAATGAATGTATGATGAGTTTACTGAACATGTTGATGAGACTGCAGTCATGCTTTATGCTATTCTCAGTCACTTTTCAAAGAGACTGAAATCCAAAACTCTATTGGTAATATTCTTATTTTGTACAAGCTACTGCTAAGCATCTGACTGCACAGACTTATGTTAAAAAAGCAACAAATAAACTTAATTTACTAGTCATGAGGAAAGCTGCTCAACCAGAAAATAGACAACGACTTTCTGTGGCTCTAAAGGAGCTTTGCCAGGTTTAAGAAAATCACTCAATGGGGATTCAGACTGATTTTGTTTAAACATCAGTACCAAGAAATTCAATTCCTGTGTTTGACAGAAACATCTGTTTGTGAAGGCCAGGCATCATCTGACCCACTTTCAAGTTTGATAGTTGTCAGGGTGAGGGTTGCGAGTCGAGGTCAAAGGTTTTTTTTATTTAAGCTAGCTATTTAACCCAGGCCACTGTTATAATATGAAGACAGGTATTAATGTGTTTAGTGGCCATATTTAGCCAGTTTGTGATCTGACTTGTGTCTCTTTCTCAGGTTTGTCGCTCCTCAATGCGCTACCTGGCACTGATGATGCCACGACCTGTGCTGAGGCTGAAAGAAATCAACCCGTTACTTTTTAACTTTGTGGAGGAACTGGTTGAGATCAGGGTGGGTACATTCACATCTTGGAAACAGTGGTTAAAACCCTTTTTAAAATATTGAGAAGTTTGAAGTAAACAAATGAAAGATTTCTTCTCAATTTCAGCCTGAAATTCCTTTAAACATAATTTGTATCTGATTGTAGTGACTTTTCCAGTTGTCTTTTTTTCCCCTAAATACTGCTAGCTCATGGCCTGAGAGAGAAAATACACAGCAACTCAAAGCATTAAATGAAACTGACAGCGGCGTGTGTGTCTGTGTCTTCTTTACAGAAACTTCGTCAAGATATTCTATTGATGAAACCTTATTTTATTACCTGCAAGGAGGCCATGGAAGCTCGGCTACTACTGCAGGTTGGCAAGTATTTACATGAACTATACACCAAATATGACTTTGCAGTGAGCAGTTCAAGTGTCATCTACACTGGCAACTTTTTGGCCACATGAGGGAAACCTACACAATATTATGCAGGAAGTTTTAATGTTAGGGCCAATAGGTGTCAAAGTACTATGTTACAACAGCACCAGCATGTGGTAGAAGTGGGAAGCTTGCACTGAAATGATAAAGGTTGCTAATGCACAGCCTGTTCATATACTGAATGTGAATAGACAATCTATATACATTAATTAGACCATTCTTGGTTCAAATTCATTATCAGATTAATTAGTTTTAAATTTCAATTTGAGTTTTATTTTTAACTTGTTGATGCCACGTAAGTTTGTTGAGATACAGGCTGCACATGTGCACCACAAAAAGCGCGAGGAACAGAGAATTACTGGAAAGGAAGATTTGGTTGCACAAGGAAATGCAGCATCAGTTGAATGGAAATGTTTTGGCTACAGAAAGAATGATGCTGACAAGAAACAGGTGCTCTGTCAGCGGTGCCTTTTAATTGTTGCCACCACATGTGGCAGCACAACTGATTTGTTTGACCATTTCAGTCAGCGCCACAGAGCTCTGTACGACGAGTGTTTTTCTTATATCACATCATACACCGATCAGCCACAACATTATGACCACTGACAGGTGAAGTGAATAACATTGATCATATTGATACTATGTGCTATTCTGATGGAAAACCTTGGATTCTGGCTTCTGTGTTGATGAGACTTAGACACCCAAAAAAACATTGCCCCACAACAATCACACTCCCTCATGCAAATGGTAATCCCAAATGTTACTGGCCTACCCCTGCAGGAAAAGTCACCCCACCACATAGCAAAAAAATCCAACAATCAGGAACATGTTGAGGAGCATGACAATGGCCCAACATGTTGATTTGACCTCCAAACTTCCTACACTCCATTCTGATCAGGCATCAACAGGATGCAGTGGAACAAGTTTGATGGACAGAGGCCCCACTGCACAAGCCAGAGTACCCAGAGGGTCCACTACCAACGTCCTGGTTCCAGACCCCATAAGAAACCATGAGAGGTTCTCTTGTCTATGCCCAATGGTTCAGAGCATTTTTGAGCACATAACGGGGGCCAACACAGTATTAGACAGGTGGTCATAATGTTATGCCTGATCAATGTATGTTGCAGAAAACCTAATATTGCAATGCCAGTTTTTAAAAAAATTTGCCCAATTTTGCCCTACACTGAATCTTTTTCTTAATGTCATCATTTTTGTGCAGCTACAAGACCGGCAGCACTTCGTCGAAAACGATGACATGTACTCACTACAGGATTTGATTGACATCTCCAGTGGCAGACTCAGCTGCTCCCTCACAGAGATCCACACCACATTTGCGAAGCACATCAAACTAGACTGTGAGGTGAGCGCTTACATAAAGCATTGATGGCACTATTGAATTTTCTTTATAAATAAAGGTGTGTTTGCATTTGTAATGTACTTATATAGTATTAGGAACTAGTTAATTCAGTACTTTCTTTCAATTGTGCTGTTTTCCAAAGAAACAAATGAGAACACAAAATATTGGTAAAATGGTAAATGATCTGCCCTTATATAGCGCTTTTCTCTACCTTAGTGGTATCCAAAGTGCTTTACAATGTGTTTCTCATTCACACATTCACACACCAATGGCGACAGAGCTGCCATGCAAGGCGCTAATCTAGCGTTGGGAGCAACTTGGGGTTCAGTGTCTTGCCCAAGGACACTTCGGCATGCGGAGAGGCCGGGGATCGAACCACCAACCTTGCGATCAGTGGACAACCCGCTCTACCACCTGAGCCACAGCCGCCCCTTTTTATCTTTTTGAAATCTTATCTTTCTCTACTTTTTTTGTCTGTGTGTGTGTGTATGTGCAGCGTTGTCAGGCCAAAGGATTTGTGTGTGAGCTTTGTAAGGAGGGAGACATCCTCTTCCCTTTTGACAGTCACACCTCAGTCTGCCACGACTGCTCTGCTGTCTTCCACAGGTTAGTCAAAACCAACTAGTCAGGCTGAAAAACACTGCAAGTTATCTGAGTGATGAGAATTTAAAGTTACTCGTGAAGAAAAATATAGCATTGTAATAACCCGTACATAATTAAATTAAAGCACTGAAAAGGTTTAGAAAGGAACTACTGGTAATCCCCGAGACGTCCAGTTATTGGATTAATCTAGGTAAAGATTAACATACCCTCAAACTGCACACAGAGGAAATATCAGTTTGTTTTATGCAACTTACTTAAATTGCCCAAACATTGAACTGTCACTTTAAATTACACACCCTTCCCATTGGGATACCATTGTTATGATATATTACGTAACAAAACCATGATGTTTGTTCTGTCTCTTCAGGGATTGTTACTATGACAACTCCACAACTTGTCCTCGATGTGCCCGAATGACTGAACGCAAACAAGATGACATATCAGATGTGAAAGAAGCGTAGCTCTAAACAAAAGGACCACCTGATGTTACTGGACGTTGCACTTTGCCTCAAGATCAACGAAGCCTGATCATAGTGTTAAAAAGTAGCTTCTCGTCTCTGTCTTTGGTTTGGTTTGTGTTTCTGCTATCGTGTCTTTATTTTCATGTGCACTATATAATGAAACAGGGTATTTAGAAGCCCATCTGGAAGTTAATATATATACATATATATATGTACATATATATATTTTTATCAAACTTTTGCATTCGTACTGGAATTGGATGTACTGAACACTGTGTATGTATGTTTCACTTGAGTGTGTGTCTGTGTGCGTGTCTGCTTGTGTAATTGTACAAATAAACACCCTATAGAGTAAACCCACCTTATCAGTAGGTGGTCATGCATGCAGAGGCTGTATAATTACTTAAAAGCCTCAACTGCATTACCTTATACTGCCAACTTTGCAAACAATACACTTTAAGGTTGCCATGTGTTTTGAATTTTAAGGATTATAACTCCAGCTTCCAATGACAAAATCAAAAATTGTACTAACCAGAAATTTGCCTTTTAGTTGTATGTCTTAAAACTAAAATCTTGTACTGGAGTCGTAACTTTTCACTGAGCTGCCATTTATTAGGTTATATAGCAACTAAAAATGTACAGTGTTTAATTAGTCTTCAATAGGATCTGGATGAAATCTGTTAGAGTTTAACAGATTGTTCTAACAGAATCATTAGATCACTGCAGGTTTCTTTTTTCCCCCTTTGACACATTTCTCTCATTAGATCTGTCACTTTTTAAAAGGATTTAAATCTGTTCATCTGATTTACTAGGTCTTAAACCAATTTCTTTTCAGCATCCTAAACTAAATCCACACTACTATACTATTTTATGCAATACAGGCTGTAATTAGTCAGTTTAAACCATAATTTGCAAACACATATCTTAACAGCAGATATATATATATAGATATATATATAATCGAAGCATGCAGTGCATTTTCTTGTGCAAACTGTTACACCAGAAAAGAAATGTAACATGGGGGTTGTGAAATATGCTTTCTTTTTATTTAAAACTGTGAACTCATTACGTACAGTTGGACATGTGTTTCAGTCCTGTTGTGTTTAGTGCAGCGTAGCAAATAGCCGTGGCTACTCATGAACATTGTGTGCCTCCGATTGTCAGGTTACCTACAGTTGTTATCCAGACATTGTAACACCATCACGTTAATATGTAGTTTCAGTCTTAATCTACCTAGAGCACATTTTGTCCAGAGGTGACAAATATCTTAAGTGGTAACTTTGGCGATGTGTAAATGTTGATCTAAAGTATTTGTTTTAAAATAATGACTTGGCTGTGTTATCCATTAACAGCATGATGTACTGTATATTTTGTTTTTTCAAACTAATGGACAAACATGGTGCTGGTTGAAGCCATGCCCTGTTGTAAAACATGAATTGTGCATGAATAAAATAATGAAATGCATTGAAGCTGCTTCATCAACTTTCACCTATTGATGAGCCTTTTTTTTAACCGATGACATCATGCACCGAACAGGCATAACATTATGACCACCTGCCTAATATTGTGTTGGTCCCCCTTATGTGCTCAAAAATGCTCTGAACCATTGGGCATGGACAAGAGGACCTCTCACTGTGTCTTATGGGGTCTGGAACCAGGACATTGGCTGCGGATTCTTTGGGTACTCTGGCTTGTGCAGTGGGGCCTCAATCAATCCAACTTGTTCCACTGCATCCTGTTGATGCTTGATGAGAATGGGGTGTAGGAAGTTTGGAGGTCAAATCAACATGTTGGTTCAACACCTCTGCCCTGCTGGCCCATTTAGAAATTCATTCATAGACCTTTTACATGAGATTAAAATGGGATTTCTGAAGGGGGAGCCCTTGTCCAGTGAGGTCAGGACTTCAACAGAAAGTAGTTCCAGTAAAAACTGTACACATTATGTTTTGTATATGTGGTTTATCCAGAGTAACGACGGGTCTGTTAGTGGAAAGACAATTTGCAGTTGAATATTCTAAGTTTATCACAAACTAAATTCCAAATCACCACCCAAGCCCAAATGTGATTGACATATGGACTTTATATCTAAAATAAAGATCTATATTTTTTTCTAAAATCTTGTAGACAGTAATATAGTCATATAAATGCTTCCTTATGTTGTCAAGCAAAAGTCGGAAATGTCTCTGAAAATGGAAATCCCCATGTGTAAATCACCATCCAAGCCCAAAAATGTGACTGACATATGGGCTTTATATATAAAATAAAGATTTTTTTTCATATTTTCATCATTTTTTCATCATATATTTTGTATGAAAAAATATATGATGTATGAAAAATCTAGTAGAAAGTAACATAAATAGTCATATAAATGTTTCATTACGTTGTGGAAAATGGAAATTCTCATTTGCAAATCATAGTCCAAGCCCAGAATGTGACAGAAGAATCAGTCTTTCGTGCTAACTTTATAGGATGCCTGTAATTTTGTGGTCTCACACAGCCAGACTATTGTGCAGCACTGAAAACAATTTTGTCACCCAAATCTCGCGAGACTACGCTGATCTCAGTTACTGGGTGCTCGGTGTGCGCTCATGGCTCGGCGGACCGTCAGACGGACTGGATGCTCGGGCGGTGAAGCCTCCTCACAGCCAGCAGGATGGGTCTCCTCTCTGTGAGCGTCGGACCCTTTCGGAACCGGGTTCGGACGGTCCGGACGTGGAGCCGAGACTTGTCCACGTTCTCTGCCACTTTTCGCAACTGCGGGGCTCCTAAGTCGGTACGGTGACGCTGTTTTTGTTGTTGTTATGTAAAACTTTTAGTGGTTTTCTTAAAATAAATGAGTGCAAACTTTTCTTCCCTGCGTTGGTTAACAGGGTTTTGCAGGAGTTTAAGCTGCGTACGTGTGTCAAAGTTCTGTCGTGGGAACAACAGTTTTCCTCAGTGCAGCCAAAAACCTCCAAACAAATAAACCGTAGCTCTGTTTATGTATCATTCCTGGGTTGTTTAGACTCTCACGGTGCGCCATGTCCGTCTGATAATAAGTTTATGGGTCGGTTTCCTCTGTTTCACAATGTTCTTTCTGGAGGGGGCGTGTCTGTGTTATGTGGCGCACATGCTTCATTCATTCAGCTGCATTTATTATTTATAGGAGATTAAGCAGACCCTTGCATGGAACTGCACATATCAAAGTAGTGCATTTATTGAATTACGTGGTTGTTTTTTAAATTAGTGTCCATCAAAATGAGATTTAGCAGTGATATACTGGCTGGGTTCACTGGATCCATATGCTATTATTTAGTCTTGCTTCAGTGGCTTTGAGCGTTTCTGATGAAGTCAGTAGATCAGAGAAATTCATTAGCCATACCATGCATGGGCCGCTTCTGCAGGATTTTCTACCAGATGAGGAGGTTTTTAACATAACTGAACATTGTGTTCCCCACATCATGTTCTCTATAGCATTTGCTCGGTATTTCACGTAGACGCCCCCCAGAAGCTCCAGTTTCATTACGCAACACACCATTGGCTGCCAGTTGCTGATGCTTGTTTCTATTGGAGGGATCCTGTCTGCATATAGGTGCCAAACCACTGGTTACTAGAAAAGCTTAATGTGATCAGACAAAGGAAATAAAGAGTAGGATATACCCAATTTATATCAAAGATTTTTTTTTTTTTATGAGGAGTGCTGCTTTTGGAGAATCATTTACAGACAATGCACACGGTAAAAAATGACTGACTGTAGGTAAATCCTATTTAACTTCAAGTACCTTCACAAATTAATTAATTAATTTTTTTTAGAAATTGCAATGAAAAACAATATTATAAAAAATATTAAATATTAAAAAATGATATAAAATAGTGAAAATCTGGCAGCAAAGGTGCAAGAAAAATGTACTAAAAAATGTGTTGGGAAAAGTAGTTACAACACTTCAAAACACCCTGACACCTCCTGGTTTTATGAGTTCTTATCTGTAATCTAATCTGTAATTATCTCCTTCGTTAATTTAAATTCGGTAAAATTGTGCAATTTTACCGTTAAACATTACAACACATTACTATCCGTAAAAATACAGATTTTGGATGTGGACATTATTTAAAGTTTTTTTTAAGGTTAACATGAAAATTAAAACTTTTTTCTTTAAATTTACAGGTAGATATCTGTATTTTGACAAAAGGAAAAACCTAAATAAATAACAGACAAACAAACAAAGAGCGTTAAAACGTTTCTTTAAAAATAAACTTTTATTTCACAGTGTTTTCAGCCTGTCAAAATAGTGTAGCAGCTGCAGAAGAAGAGAGGAATTTACAAGTTATTTAAGCTTTGTTTTTTTATACAGATGTTACTTTAATTGAAGTAAAAAAATGAAAATGAGTTACATAATATATAAATGAGTCAATACCTACATTGTGAAATAATTTGCAAGCTGTTAGTGAAAACAAAGCTGCTGGTTGGCCTTTATTTAGTCAGGTCAGGTTTGTTGCTTATACAGTAAACCTTCAAATGGATACTTAGGTGGCATTAAAATATAGAAGAGTACTGGCAGAAATAAAACCATTTCAGCACCAAAGACACAAATGTCACAACAAGCAGACTTTAAAATTTGCAGCCCTGATGTTTAGGCTATGCAACTATTTATTGTGGCATTTATTTAAACCCTTAGATCAGGCAGGTCTTAAGGGGCTTTCATTCAAAACAGCCCTCATGTCAGCCTCAGTCAAGTGGGACCTCCATGCTCTCTCAGGTCATCTGGAATGTGCTCAGTTTGGTGTTGGGAACCAAACCCAGCCTTTGTTCCTACAAACCAGTGCTGTGCAGCTGCTCACATGAGGATCAGCGGTTTAATGTTTTATTTTCTGCCTGTGCTTTACACATTTACATGGTCAGGACAAAGAGCTTTAAAGGTCGTATATGGCGTTTGTTTTCAGAGCTAAACAGCTTGTTTTAATCAGACCTAAAACCAAGGGTTACACAGTCATTGACATGGACAGATAGTTCATCTTTGCAATATTTTGAGCTAAAAAACCTGAAAGACACACCACTGGGACATGTGAGACTTTGATTAATTTGCAGAAAAGGGGGACAATATGGGACCTTTAAGAAGTTAGATATTGTTTTCAACCTTTAAGAATAATGTAATCATCCTGTAAGTAAATACCATGTGAGCTTTCTAGCAGCTGTTCAGTGTCATGAATAAGTGAGTTATCTGTTACAGTGCTTTAATTACTTTATAGAATCAGGTCACAGTACAGTGTGCTCAGGTTTTAATAAGATTTCAGCAATTCTGTAAACAGCGTTGTTTGGAAAAACATTTCTCGTATTAACATGAAAACTGAAATGCATGGTTTTACTTTTTTATTAGGTGGATTCCATGTAACATGCTGGTTTAAGGCCTCTGTGCTGCATGGTTCTTTGTCAGAGGTCTGCCTTCACCTCCAATATATTCATTATACAGTATCTTTATTTCAGAGGATGGCGCTCATCCAGAGGAGATGTGGAGGATTACGTCAACTCAGTTTTCCACTGACCCGGTTACTCAGCTCAAACAAACCACCAAAAGGTACCGCTAATGCTGTTACACTGTGTAATGAAGTTAAATTTAGTGCACACAGTGACCCTAATCCTTTAGGTCAGCGTGAGACACATCATTCTTTTGTTCTCTGTGTTTAAATGGTTCAGGTTTTGAAAAGTTTTTCCCAAAGAGTGAAGAAAGCACTGGCATCAACAAATCACGTGAAGGTGAGAGAAGTGTGTCATAATCAAGAGCAGCACATGCCAATTCCTGTTTCCTCAGCTCTGCTGCAGTGGATGATGGTATCATTTTTGCTATTTAGATGAAAATGCCAAAGAGCAACAGTCTCTTGGAAGGGAAGAGCGGAACACGAGTGATGATGAGGAGGACCGAGGAAGAGAAGGGAAAAAGGAGGAATCACACTGGTGGACCCGCTTTCAGGTGTGAATCATTGCCCAGGTTCAGGTTGTTGATACAACTCATTTAAAAGTGAATATTACTAGAAAACTGTTGGGTCTCTAAATTTAGAAGAGAAGATTGTTTGACTCATAAGTGCAAGCTAAAATTGCATTCTCTGTAATAGATCCTTTTGTGAGCGTCCATTTATAAGTGAAAATTCACATCTATAATATTCTGCTATAATATTATTCTTAGATAAAGGTCTAGGAAATATGCTTGCATCGCTTTCCACCATTTTCAACTGTAAAATGGCTCTTTTATTACATATCTTGGCCATATACTACATATCCTTCTGTAGTAATGAAATCTAATGGGTTCTCATCAGAAACGTTCAAATTTATGGAAACAAATTATATAATGTCAGACTTTCATATATCAAAACTGATTTTAAGAACACAGGGTGTTGCAATATCCACACTCTATTGTGTGCCTTTCTTTTTAGTAGAAATCAATCCTATAATCAGGTGTTCTCTCTCTGTCTAACAGGAGGATTTTCCCTTGAATAAAAAAGCAGTTTGGAACCTTGGAGTTGGGGCAGCAGGCATGGCATCAGCTGTTTTGTATTTTACCTTCAGAGAGAAGGGGGTCCAGATCTCCTGGAAGGACTTTGTGCATTACTACTTGAGCAGAGGCTTGGTGAGAGGCAGAGATATTGCACACAATAATATGTGTGTCTGTGTTTGTGTTTGCAGCCCTTGAACAGATTAGCTCTTGTGCTCTTTACACAGGTGAGTCACCTGGAGGTTGTCAACAAGCAGTATGTCAAAGTGTTTCCTGCCCATGGAGTGAACACATCAGAAGCAGTAAGTCACATAAAAGTCACATTTTCATTTTCTGTTTAAACATTGCATATTTCTTTTCATACGTGCCTTATTTGTTTCTGTCGCTCTCATAAAAATGTAGACATGCCTGAAAAACCAAGAGCTTTAGTCCTTAAAGACACACGCATCAGCAGTCATTTCCTTCTTTAAATTTTGGACTCATCTGACATGTTTCTTTCTGAGTGAAGCTTGCTTAGCTGAATCTTGAAAAATTAGGATGAAGGGCATTATGTACTGCAAGAAGAGCACATGGGCAGCTAATAATCAGTCTTTTCCAGTAATGTGTTGTATGCAGTGCATCCATTAATAGAGTTACAGTGCCTATAAAAAGCATCCTCCCCCCGTAAAGTTTGGCCCTTTTGTTGCTTTTCAACATTGAATCATGGTCAATTTAATATAGCTTTTGACAAGAATTTACAAAAAGACTAATATATGACAAATTTATTAAAAATCTTTCAGATGAAATAAGTGTTTGTAGTTCCAGCATTGAGCCTGTGTGCATTGGTCTCAACCAGCCCTGCACATACAGACACTGCAGTTTTACTCCATTCTGTTTTGCAAAACTGTGAGGTTGCACTGGGATTTTAAGTAAACGGCTTTTTCAAGTTTAGCCACAAATTCCTAAATGCACTGAGGTCTGGGCTCCAATATGGTCACTCCAGAATCCTTATTGTACATTAGTCATTTCTGTGTAGCTTTGGCTGTATGCTTTGGGTCCTTGTCTTGCTGGAAAAGAGGTCTTCTCCCAAGTCACAATTCTCTTGCAGACAGTATCACATTATTTTGCAGTATTTCCCTGAACTTTTCTGCATTCATTTTATCCTCCATCTGTACAAGCCTTCTAAGGGCCTGCTTTGTCCCCACATCATGATGCTGCCACCTCCATGCATCATGGCGGGCACAGTGTGTTTGTGATGATGTGCAGTGTTTGGTGGCACACAGCTTGATTTTGGTCTCATCAGACCAAAGGGACTGAACCATGCAGATACAGGTGTTTATACTACAATTACTCGAGACACATTCACTGCACTCAGATGAGTCCATTTCACTTATTGTGTGACTTTTGGCACAATTGGCTGCACCTGTGTTGAATTTTCACTTTAAAGGCGTGAATGTTTATGCAGCCTTTTATATTTTTAATTATTTGACATTACTCTGTAGAGCTCAGTTTTCACTGTGACATTAAAAAGTCTTTGTTTATAAATTCTTGTCAAAAAACAAATTAAACGGACAATGATTCAATCTTGAAAAGCAATAAAAAGAGAAAACTTTCAAGGAGTTGAACATTTTTTAAAGACACTGTAGTTTGACTTGCCAGTTTCTTCTTTGCTATGCACCCCGTAGCATAAAATAGCTGTCTGCCTCCCCAGAGGAGCTGCAGTCCAGTTTGGGAGTGACTTGAATAATAGAATACAGTTCATAAAAAATACTCTGCATGTTTTATGTTTTCTGTTGTCTTTATGTTTCAGAGCTATTTGTGGTTCAACATTGGCAGCGTGGACTCATTTGAGCATAACCTGGAGATGGCTCAGCAGGAAATTGGTCTGGATTCCACACACAAAATACCTGTTCTGTACAGCACTGAAAGCGATGGGTAAGTGTGTATATATATACATATATATATATATATATGTATATATATATATATATAAAACTTGACTTTAATTCATACTGGATTTCCCATGTGGATCCTGCCCTAATTAAGTTTCTCTTTTATACCTACAGGACGCTCATTTACAGTGTTCTCCCAACGGTTCTACTGGTTGGCTTTTTACTTTTCATCACACGGCAGGGCCCAATGGCAGGAGGCCGCGGCAGTCGGGGGAAAGGAAACCCCTTCAGCATGAGTAAATCCAAAGCCAAAATAGTTAAAGACAACATCGGTGTGCGTTTCAAGGATGTTGCAGGCTGCGAGGAGGCCAAAGTGGAGATCTTAGAGTTTGTCAACTTCCTGAAGAACCCACTTCAGTACCACAGCCTGGGAGCCAAGATCCCTAAGGTGTGTCTTTATTTAATAATTGATTAATCACTGCTATTGAACAACCCGTAACTGTAGCCCCTCACAGATACTTAATGGTCATTTAGTGGTCCTACAGTTACAAATGCCATCGTAACACCTCATTGAAGGAACTCCTTTGTTTTCAGGGTGCAGTGTTATCGGGTCCACCTGGAACTGGGAAAACCCTGCTAGCTAAGGCCACTGCAGGAGAAGCCAACGTCCCCTTCATCACAGTCAACGGCTCCGAGTTCCAGGAGATGTTTGTTGGCGTTGGCCCAGCGAGGGTCAGTACTGAGCTGAATGGTCTCATTGTTTGGTCCCATCATCTGTAAACACAATTATTCTTTGGATTCTTGCATATTGAAGAAGTCTGTCTAAAAATAGAAAAGTAGAGGTCAGTTTACTTTTAGCACTGTAGGGAATTACCACATTCTGATTAATCATGTGAATCCTTTCTTCTGTGCCTTACATTAGATAAGGGATATGTTTGCCAAAGCTCGGAAAGTTGCCCCTTGCATCCTTTTCATTGACGAGATCGATGCAATCGGTAGGAAGAGGGGCAAAGGGAATGCTGGCGATCAGAGCGAGCAGGAAAACACCCTCAACCAGCTGCTTGTGGAATTGGACGGTGGGCAGTTGTGTCATCTTTTTGAGTGCTCAAGCCATTTTGTCATTTTTGGCCCAATATTTAACAAGCTCTTTGTTTGTGTTTACAGGATTCAACAGTAGCACTAACATCATTGTTTTGGCTGGCACAAATCGAGCTGATATCCTGGATCCAGCTCTGATGAGGCCTGGACGCTTTGATAGACATATTTACATGGGTAAACTAAAAGCACTTGTCTAAGGTCTACCTCTTTTGCATTGTGCATGTCTCCCTTCAAGTTTTTCAGTCATTTCTTGCTCTTACTTGAATGTATAATAGCTGGTTTCAATTTCTAACTGTTCGCTGTTATGCATATGTCATCAGTTATGACATCTAGGTTGTTGAGTTTCTTTTCAACATTCATGTAAATTTAGCAAACTTCTTCAATTCATTAAGATAAATTCAGTTTTTTACTTTCATTGGAATCTTATTATCTTATTTTTCTTTTTTCCGTGAGGCAGTTTTTGCTCCTTTTGACTTCCCTTGAGTGTTTTCCAAAGTGTTTTGTTGATGCATTCATTTTTTTTTTTTTTTACCTCTGCTGTTTACGACTCCATACCAGACACGATGCGACAAATGCAATTCACCGGCTCTAGTGTGCATGCAGACCAAGCCTTTACTCTGTTACTTTATTTGCCTGCTTCAGAGGAGGTGCTAAGCTTAACCTTGTTTAGGCTCATATCTTGCACTAACTGTGTGGTTTCCATAAAAACAAGTCTATTAAATTTGCGTCTGTTTCTTCTCCAGCCTGTTCACCTGTTATGTCATCAAAAGCATTTGTTGCATACTGCGTGCTTTTATCTTCGATTAAAGTGGCAGATCTGTTTTTGCCTGCTAAGATCTAATTTGCTCATCGTCAGCACTGTAGGGCTTGTGCACGGGGCAGTTTTCTCTCTGACAAAGGAAACAGGGTCAAAATGACAGAGCTGGTTTTCTATAAAGGAAGGATTAGATAACTGGAGGCCAGCATGAGGGATGGAACAGTTCCTCTGGTTCTCTGTCCTTTAGTCTGGCTGTTGTCCCAGGTAAACAGTTGACAGTCAGATGAAGCTGCTTGAAACAGTGGCAACTAATTTGATCAGTAATTAGTTATGTAACGTGTTACATCATAATGTTTTGATACTGAAAAAAAGAAAATAAGCATGGATATAGCTTTCATGAATAATGGATTGTGCTTCCCGTTTGAGAAGTTTAACCTTTGCGTTGCATCGCTGTGGTTTGACTTGAAGTGCACAGACAACCTTTGTTTCTCTCTCTGTGAACTGGCTGTAAACAATTTTTAGTGGCTTATTGAAAATAGGCTGTGTGGCATGTTTTCCTGAAAAAAGGCAGAATGGTGAGCTAAACTATTATCTGTATGATCTGTAAATACAATGTTGCAATGTGGGTCAGAGTCAATTAAGAGATCATTTGAAAACCGTGGCTGCATGCTGGATGTTCTGGAGTCATGTGATATAAAAATCATGATGTGCTTGTCTCTTCTTTTCTTTAGGCCCACCAGATTTAAAAGGCAGGGCATCCATCTTTAAAGTGCATTTGAGACCTCTGAAGCTGGACTCCAGTATCGATGCAGAGGCTTTGGCCAGGAAGTTAGCTGCTCTAACCCCAGGCTTTACTGGTAAGAACAGCAGATGTGTGTTCAGATTCACATAAAGAATGTGAGTCTCCAGAGAGTCTAAAAAAGTCACATTGGTTGATTCCTGAATCCATTGCTGATACATTTCGTATTACATCACAGTCTAACTTGTCTCTGATCTGTCTTTGTGTGTCTCAGGGGCTGACATTGCGAGTGTGTGTAATGAGGCCGCCCTGATAGCTGCACGTCACCTCAACCACCATATCAGTACGAAGCACTTTGAGCAGGCAGTTGAAAGAGTTATTGGAGGTGAGTTTACCAAGCACATGTATGCACTTCAAAGTAATCTGACATCAGTTGTGTGTGGTCAGGGGTGACACACTTCAATTAAACTAGGAAATAATAAAATCAAACTGGTATATTTTAATGTACACGCATTTATTTTGTAGCTTTAATCCCAATTATTAATTGATTAATCTGACATTAATGTTGTAATCTGAGTGATTCTTTCAGCATGGTATTATAATTATTTCATGTTCAGTGAGACCATAATGGGAGGCTGTGACTGTACTCTAGTTACATGGGATTTCATGAGTAACTCAGTGATAAAGTCTCTCATGCACAAATTTAATGATACTTTTCTCTGAGCTGTATCTACTTTACAGAATGCACACAGTGTAGTTCGATAAGACATCCTACTTCCCCTCAGGTCTGGAGAAGAAGACTCAGGTGCTGCAGCTTCCAGAGAAGACTACCGTGGCGTATCATGAGGCTGGACATGCTGTGACTGGCTGGTTCCTTGAACATGCAGACCCGTTGCTTAAGGTATCACTGTCTCTGCAAGTGGTTGCAAAAGAATTCATCTTTCTTTTTCTTTGCTTTCTATAGTCAAATTAGTGTGTTCCCTAATAATTATTCTGATTATAATGTACTCTGCTAGGTGTCTATTGTTCCCAGAGGGAAAGGTTTGGGTTATGCGCAGTACCTACCCAAGGAACAGTATCTGTTCACCCAGGACCAGCTGTTTGACAGGATGTGCATGATGTTGGGTGGCCGAGTGGCTGAGCAGGTTTTCTTTTGTCGAATAACCACCGGAGCACACGATGACCTCAGGAAAGTCACTCAGTCTGCCTATGCACAGGTAATCACCTAACCAACCACATAATCATCAGGAGTGAAGTGAAGCAGAAATTACTATAATTTAAGGAGGATAAACTGCAAATAAAAAAAACTAGAGATTTTTATTGACTGTAAATGTTTCCTTCCCTCTTACAGCAGTCATTTCTCTTCATGTTTCAGGTTGTACAGTTTGGAATGAATGAGGCGGTGGGTCAGGTTTCTTTCGACCTCCCTCAGCAGGGCAGCCTAGTAACCGAGAAGCCCTACAGCGAATCTACGGCCCAGCTTATAGACCAGGAAGTGCGCTTGCTCATAGATGCTGCCTTTCAGCGAACACTTCAGCTCGTCATTGAAAAGAAAGAAATGGTGGAGAAGGTATGAACTATTTGCACCTTGTAGAGAATGTTTCAGAGAGTGTTAAAGCAAAGCAGCTCACTGAAGGGGTCCATGCATCATTTGCATATATAAATATTTTTAAAAACAGTTTGGAAGAATTTTGAGTAAGATTAAGAACCTGAGCTATATCAAGTTAAACTGCTAGTTGTGATATTATAATCATCATTACTTTTTAAAATGCAGCTGTTACAGCTACTTTTATTGTAATTGTTAATACTACTGTTGCACATCCTGTTTTGTATTTTCAGTATGAAAGGAAATCTTGAAGTCTTCAATCAAAAAATGCCTAATGCAGAACAATGTTGAACTGCTATAATTTACTAACTAGAGTGTGTGTTGTTTAATGATGTTGGTCCTGCATTGCAGGTGGCAAAACGTCTTCTAGAAAAAGAGATTCTGGACAGGGCTGACATGTTGGAGCTGCTAGGACCACGTCCCTTTCAAGAGAAATCATCCTATGAAGAGTTAGTTGAAGGCTTGGGTGAGGTCGAAGAGAATACCTCACTTCCAGAAGGGTTAAAGAACTGGAACAAGAGCAAAGGAGATGAAAAACACTCGCAGAATCGACAGAACAAATCAGCCTTTTACCTGTAGGTGGACATGTGACCTTAAGGTAAATATTCCAGTGCAGTCATTTTTTCTCTGAAGCGCTGCACCATCTGGTCCAGACTGCAGCCTGCTTGGGGTCTGACAGTGGTGCATCTCATTGACAGCCTCAAGACGAAGGATGGTGATGTGTTACACAGCTCTTTCATGGCCAAGATAATGTAATGTGCAATTTTTTTTCTGTCGTTTTTATGTGAAATTGCCGTTCCTATCTTTTTGCTGGATGTGCCTTCCAAAGCCTTTCCTTCCACACTCTGATGCAATCCTGGAGTGCATCAGATGACCAGCAACGATGCTGCAAGTAGTCATGGTCTGTAAAGGCAATGAGCTCAAACTTTAAAAAAACAAAAAGAAGATTTCAGGATTGTTTGTGTAATAGCCAGAATGCTGTGTTTGTGTCAGAAGCAGGGACACGAGTTCAGTTTTATTCTGAGGCTTGCTTTGTCTTTCCAACCTTACTCAATTTCGATTTGATAAATACAGATATTAAGTGTGTTTCCTGTGGTAGTCATAAGTCCACTGTGTTGGTGACTAAATGTTTAATATGTGTTTTTCATTAGAGGGGAAACCTTTTTTTTCTTTTTCAGTCTTTGTCAGACATTTAAAATTTCCTATTACCTTGAGTGTACTCTCTGACTGTTGGAAATATTTCTTACACCGTTGTACAATGGAAGCATTGTGTCACGTTTGAATGGTATTGCAGTCTTCCTGCAAACCTCAACATCCCTAAAACTGGTTGTCATTTATTCATCAGTAAAGGTAGTTTTTTTAAAATTTGCTCTGGTCACATATGAGTACTGTTACAAATGTTGGATCATGTGTGCTCGAGGTTATTTTCTCCTCCTCAGCGTCTCATAATGATGAGAGCCAAAGTTTGTGTGGGAACAAATGAGTTCAGTATGAATGAAACACAAACTTAAAAAATGTCATTGATTTTTTGGGATTGTAGTTTAGATTTTAAACTTTTCCCTCACTCAGAATACCTCACTGTCTTTTAAAATATCTCCTGGGCAGTTCATTGGTCACTGTAGTCACACTACAGTCTGGTTCGGCAAGGTTTTTGAAATTCTTTTATTCCTGTTAGCAAATGACTTTCAGGCTGATGTCTTCTGTGCTTTTACTATAATGTGAGCATTATTGCATTTGTCTGGCTTTCTTTCTCCCAATACCTTAAAACTCTTGTTTAACATTTATTAACACGACAACGAAACCTTTTTGTCCAGTCAGTTGTGGGTTATATTTGATTGTTTCCTTGCTGTGAGTTGAGAAGTCCAGGCTAAATGATTGTTCATGTCTCATTGCCATTTCATGTATTTGAGCACCACTCCTTAAAGGGGTTGGCCCTCACTGTAGTCTAAATGTTAATGGTGTCTGAAATAATCCAGTGGCTCCTCTGCTGAGTAAATTAGGTTTAATATAAACCATAACTTGAATTTATGCCTCACAATATAAGCAGTGTGGATTCCTTTAAAGTTTTTACTCAGGATTTTGTGGCAACACTTAAAGGGCCCCGACCAGCGTGACATCCAGATGATGGCAAACATCAGTAAGCGATGGGCATGCTGGTTGTGTATCGGTGTGTATGCTTGATATTGGGACTTTGTGCCTGCCTTGACGATGTACTGTTTTTGATTGATGAATATTTCTTTTTATATGTCAGTGAGGATTATTGATTTCGTTGAGATGTGAAGACAAATGAAACATGAAATATGAGGCTGTTGTGGCTCACAGCAGCAATAAACAGTTTTTATACTCCACTGCACTGTGTTGTTGTTCCATTTCAGACTGGCTTCTCTTAAATTCAGTTTCTACAAATACAAGCATACTGTAGCTGCTTTGACTGCACTGTTTTATTTTGCACTGTGGCTTGTGCAAAATCTCCAAGACCCCGTGAGGTTTGCTTGCACAAAAGATTTTAATAATTTAGTCACTAAATTATCCAAACTCTTTTGTTTGAGATCTGAGCAACTGCATTACACAAAGCCAAATATTGCAGTAATTTATGCTTAAATCCAAATAAATATATAATCTCTGTAAGGCAAGACTTTATTGCGTCAGAAAAAGTTGAATATGAGTTGCTCTGAGACCAATTATCTTCTGTTATGCCTTCTCTGTGTGGTTCTTTTCCTTGATGTTTAGAGAACACAATGTCCACAGTGGACACAAAATTGGCTGTAAACATGCAGAGCACCAGAGCAATTACCTAAATTGCAGATGTGTACATTTTAGTGTAACCACACACTAAAATCATGTGATAGTGTGTTCGCTGTGTGCGCCAAACGATACAGAAAATGACTCCACGGTGTAGTAATTGCATAAATCACACAATAACCCGAACCGTTTCATTTTATTTATTTTTCTCAATCATCCCAGTGTCACTTTTAATCCATCGTGTCACAGCATTCAGAATTATTGGCACTCTTGGTATAGACAAGCTTAACGCACGACAAATAAATCAAGTAATCAGCTATTTCCTTTGCTGATAGAGATAGGAAATATTGCATTAGAAGCTGAATTCATCCTTACGTGATGTTTACAAAATTGTTGGCACTTTGTTGTGTTTTTGGCATCCGCACAAATCCACCTGACTGTGTTGTGATTTCACTGTCATTTCCAGCTGCTTCAAGTATTATTCATGTAGTTAATGTAAGCATTTGATTTAATTCGACCCCTACACTTTGTAGATCTCTTTAAAAAATCTTACCAGCAGCACTTGTGGCAGCCATCGCTTTCACAATGATGAGAAAAATGGAAAAAAACTAGTCTAAACAAATTTGAAATAAGTATCAGAGTATGGAAATGTGTATTGCATATAGCTGCTACTTGGTCTGTTTATCTTCTGAGTCATCTGTACCAAATGCCAATAATTCTGGAGGGCATTGTAAATACAATTAAGTGAAAGAAGTGCAATATTCATGTCGAGGCATTTAAAATAAGAGCACTCGTCATTCATTCAGATGGAGAAGGTGTGATGGAAACAGCTGAGACTCACTGAAACCCAAACCCACTGCTCAGGTTACCTTCAAGGTAACAGAAAGGCCCGTCATGTTTACAAGCAACACGATGAGTGTCGGTGAGCGTCAGCGTGATGTTTTGTTTTGATTTAAGTTTCACCTCATGTCCTGGAAATTCAGAGTGAATCCTGCTCTTTGAACATCTCACGGAAGGTCTATCCTCACTCTGTGGACACAATCTTTTGTGTCAGTCTCGCTGTGCAGGCCCACCCTGAGAGGCTGTAAGGATGAAAGTGCTGTTATTCTGTTGAACTCGTACCCTGTCTGTCAACCAAACAAAAACAAAAACAAAAAGCTTAAAACTGCCCGGCGGCCCAGAGTGCATTAAGAACCCTTTGCATGAAAAACACAATGATTGAATGTGTCTGTGTGTATGTGTATGTGTGTGTGTGAGAGAGAGAGAGAGAGGGCAGGGAGAGAGTGTATATTGCACATCTCAACATTTTTAGTCAGAGAACAGAGCACAGTGTCCAGAGTTCAGCTTGAAGTCGTCAGCACCACGAAATCTTATGCGTGTGCACGGTGGCAGATGGAGGCCTCTTGGTCCGCTTTGTGTTACTGCTCTGGCTGTGCGTTCCGCCTCTGGGTCTTTATCCTCTCTTCGGTCCGACTGGTTCGCGTCAGATATCATGGCTGCTTTGGCCTTTCAAGCTTCATTAAGGGCTCTGCGGTGTCTGAGTCACTGTGGTGCTTCCTCTCTCGCGGAGGCTCAACTTTGCTGCAGCGCGTCCACGAGGGGGACCGCATGTACCCACCTCTGGGCAGCACGGGCTGGTGGGAACCTGGGGAAAACAAACACATAATGACTTGTCATTACCAGGAAGTCTTGGGAGACAAAATACAAATGCAGGTTTTTGTGAAATGGAAAAGTGAAACAATTTCAATTTGCAATTAATGTTAACTGGCAATGGCAAACATCGTTTTACGCCTCCTAAAAGTATATTGGCAGGAGCTCAGCACCTAAAGAGCAACATAAATCTTGCACGTTACAGTTGCTGGTGGCTTTCCTCGGTCTTAAAAAGCCTCTAGGTCACACACATAACTGGACACACATACAGTACATACCAGCCATTCCTACACAGGTCAGACTGATGGTAATTCAAAATTGTCAAGATCACGCTATTTGCAATTTTAAGAATTGTTCTAAAATGTGGAAGTGTGATTAAAAAAACTAAAATATATACCATATAAAGAGAGTATCCCAGTGAGAGTATTTTTCACACTATTTTTTTTTCTCTTTGACTAAATCAGTAAATAAATCAACACTACTAATAATCTCTCTGCTGTAACATCTGATACCAGCTCTTTCCTTTCCTGCCTTTAGCTATAGAGGGATTTCTTTCTAAGATTTTGTGGCAATGGCAGCTTCAGACCACTTGGTGGAGATGTCGATCCTACCAGAGAGGTAACAAAGCAACAGAGCGAATGACTGATAGAGAGCTGACAACTGACTCTGCCTTTCACTGCCCATATCAGCCTAATGTTAGGTCTCCTAAGTGAACGTCATACTCAGTACCTGGATCATATATCTCCCCATAGGCGCATCCATACCCTCACATGCATTAAGAGGCTGAGAGACAAAGAGAAAAGGAGGAGAGGTGGGGGGGAGACATATTGATCTCAGGTGATTGATGGCGTCTCCACTGGATTTTAATGAGAGGGACGACAACCTCCTCAGAAGAAGGACGGGGTGTGCTGCAGCGTTCACCGCCAGCACCCACTGATGACTGCTCATTGTGTTTATGTGGCTGTATAAATGTCTGTCTGCAATGTGTGCAAACTATTCATATAAATGTGTCTATGTAAGAGACATAAAGCTGTTTTCTGGTTCTTTGTGCTTTGTTCAGATTTCTCTTGACGTGCAACATCGTGACATCTAATTAAAAAACACTGACAAACACGAATTCAGTGGGAAGAAAAATGAAACTCGCACAGCTAAGAGGTAAAATAACCACAAACTTCCCTGCACCATAAATAGATTTTTCTTCCTTTCTCTCTTCTCCTTTATGTCCCATGCTCTCAGAATACCAAGGTATGGGGGAACAGCTATAATGTGCTGCTGGCTGGCAACCATTAGTTTTCTTCAGGGAGCATGTTGCTGCACAATGTAATGTTTTTGCAACTCTAGATCCTGTAAAGGACAAAGGCAAAACACCACAATTGCATAATGTTCATGCATACAGTACAGTCTGATAGAATGCTTGCCTCTTTAAACGGATTGCGAGAAAGCAACCCTTGTTTTATTTGTGCACGCTAAACCCGGCACAGTCCAACCACTGTTTGTGAACTAGGGTAAGTATTTATCAAGGATAATAATCAGTCAAGTCATCAACAGCCTGAATCAGCCCCAAAGGCAGCAAGTTGACCTTTTACATTCAACAAATATTATAGATGGTCTAAAAAGTACAGTCTTAAGCTCCTAAAGGAGAAATTACCATTGGATGACACAAGGCAGAAAGCTGCTGCTGCTGCACTCTCTGTGGACTAAAACTTAACAGTGTGCTTCACTTCTGGCCACAACTCAAGCGGTGACATCATTGCAAGTGTTGCATCGCTGACAGCAGATTGGAAACACCTGCTCTTACATCACTGGTACCGGGTGTGTCCTGCTGTTCTGTTGCTTGTGTCTGTTGTGCTTCCAGCAAAATCCTGCTGCACTATGGGGGGACACAGTCTAATTCTCAGTGTAATGCAGTCAAACAATATCACCAAAGGATCTGGTACAAATTACGGAATGACAATGAATTTCAGTTTCATTTTTCTGCATCATTTCATCCCTTCAAATCAGCTGATTGTTCTCCCTCAAAACAACTCAGGCCTAAAATAACTCCTATTACAAATGTGAACAAAATCAATCTAATAGAAACACATCGGTATGTAGTCTGCAAAGTCATCATTTACAACTGTGTTCCTCTTCTAATGATAAAGAAAAGAAAGCAAAAGCTCTGTCTGTGGTACTTTTTCAGGGATGTGGGTATACTTTATGGTTCATTAAGCTCATCTGAATGTGAAACAAAGCACAAACCTGCTGGACATCAGTTTTTTGTTTTGTGTTCCTGTGGCTGCATTAGACGCTTGATGAAGCACTAATTACTGTTCTTCTTAACTATCTGGATTCCAGCTATGAAACTGAGCTGACCTTGTTGTCTAGTTTTCAGTTTAAATGAAAAAGGACTCGAGCTGTCGATAGCTGAAGGAGAGGAACGTTTAAATGAGCAGCGGGAAAATAGAAAAAACAGACACCAGACTAAAAAAAACAAACATGACACACACATATATAAGTAATGTGCAAAAGGAGTTGGTCCGATTATGGCCGTTTAAGTGGCTTTTGAAGGATCAGGCCTTGTTTCCAGCAGGGGAAAGTGAATTATTCAGAAACCTACATTTAGCATGAACTCGCTCACCCATCTTTTGCTCCTCTCCTCTCCTCTCCTTCCTTTAACCGCTTCCTCAACTCCTACATGCACTCAGCAGTTTCCCATGGAGCATAATACCCACACAGCACCGCTCAGTGCTACCTGACCCACATTTGCAATGCAAACCTCGACAGAAAATAATTTAATTTAAGTCTCACCCTGAAGTCACTGACGGCTTTATTGGCAAACTCGCCTCTTATTTTCCTCTCTGCCTCCATTATGCAGCCCTTTGCAGTAATTCACTTTGCAACATGCACCTATTACAGTTTTAGCAGGGGCTGTTTGAGAGTAATCAAAAATTCCTTACATGACACAACAGGGCTAAATAATGAAGGAGATTTTAGGGAAACCAGATGAAACAGAACAGCTGGTCCTTACAGCTGAGATTTGTGCAATAGGTCACCATTTGGATAATTCCTTTCGCTCTTTCTCTCGCAACACACATGCAAACACACAGCTGTCCTCATCTGCACAGCACATCTGTATGGGATAAGAGAAAATCTCTACTTACAGGTAAAACATTTCATGTTAGTTGCATGGTGTTTTCTATCCTGTGAAAAAGTGCTGCACAGTAAAGCCACATCTCTCTAAGTATACTTAAATTTACATAGAAAAAGCAGGGATACAAGTCTGGTCAACAACACTCTTTGGATATACACCGATCAGCCACAACATTATGAACACTGACAGGTGAAGTGAATAACACTGTTCATATTGGTACTATGTGCTGTTCTGCTGGAAAACCTTGGATTCTGGCATCCATGTTGATGAGACTTAGACAACCAAATAAACATTGTCCCACAACAAGCACACTCCCTCATGTAAATGGAAATCCCAAATGTCACTACCCCACAGGAAAATACACCCCACCACATGGCAACAACATCAAACAATCAGGAACATGTTGAAGAAAATGACAATGGCCCAACATGTTGATTTGACCTCCAAACTTCCTACACCCCATTGTGATCAAGCATCAACAGGATGCAGTGGAACAAGTTTGATTGACAGAGACCCCATAGTACAAGCCAGAGTACCTAAAGGATCCACTACTAACGTCCTGGTTCCAGACCCCATAGGACACCCTGAGAGGTCCTCTTGTCCATGCCCAATGGTTCAGAGCATTTTTGAGCACATGAGGAAGACCAACACAATATTAGGCAGGTGGTCATAATGTTATGGCTGATCGCTGTATAAATCTTTACAATATTTCAAATGCAGTGTGATGGACATTGACAGCAACAAAACACCATGCATTGCTTCCACATCCACCCACAGTAGTATTTACTGATCCTGGCAGCCTTTGCCAGCATTCGAGGCTTCTTAGTTTACACTATGTATGTGTTTCCACCACCTGCTTTAAGCTGCACTGTTGTTTCATTACCTGGTGACATTTTAACATTTCTGACAGACTCATTGTTTGTGTTACACCAGTCTGTGTCCTTCTCTGTGGTCCTATCAAGAAAGTCCATCTGTCTGTTTTGTTAACCTCTTTGAAATGCTCATGTGAACACTTGCTTGGTGTACTGCCCCACCTCCTGAGCTCCTATAAAAGCTTATTTCCTAAACATTATCTAGAAACAGCTGCTTCATTTGTTTTTGCGATCATCTGACTTTCTTTAAACCAACTACACTTTGCAGTTGGTGCACATCTTTCTTGGTGGCTGCATCCATTTGAAGTTATCATCCTTCTTCTGTGCAAACCACACCTGAGCCAGACATGCAGAAAGGGAGATTGGGAATAAGGATAAAAGAAAGCTAAGTGACAGGGAGTGAAGGAGAGGAGGACTGCGACTGCCACATGTGAGATAAAAACAACTCACAGGTAGAGATATTCTTTTGAAGAAAGATGCTTCATAAAATGACACATTTATGTAAAGAGGTTAAGGACTTCCAGAGAAGAGGAAATGTTTGCTGCACTTACAGAAGGCTGAGCTATTTTTATACATGATTTATGCAGGTAAAGATAATAGAATGAATGACATAATACGAATTAAAGTCTATCAAATTATTTAGCAATAGTGTCTGAATATGCTCTTCTGAGTTTGTTACGTCTCTGAGTTTAAAGGGGTGTGTAAATTATTGTTTTACAACATAGCAGCAGTATACAGCTCTTCACCTCCAGAGCTGCAGATGTGAGGTGGATTTTCAGTTGCTTGTCCTGCACCTTCACTAAAAAGCATTTGTGGGTTGTGGCTAACAAGAGGCTGACAGAACTTGGCGTGATGAAGATGGACAGGACAGCTAAATGGGCAGACAAGATAAAACTGTTTGGCTGTAAGAGGATGGTGGTTGTGAGGCACAGACAGACACACATAACTCACATAACTCAACTTGTTGTTTCATGTTTAAGGTTTTACCCTGAAAGGTTGTCAGTTTCTTATATCTTCTAAGAACTGAGATCTGGAATAGTGCACTGGTGTTGATGTGTTTAATTATCACTGAGTGGACATCCCTTTTTTCCATTTGAAAAGCTATTAAACCCAGTGCAACTGTCCTCGTTAAACAAAGTGATTTTCTAATCTAAGAAGAATGTAATATGATGCATCAAAGAACTTGAATTAAATTCCTGTTCATTTAATTACATCAGCTCATTTTGCATGAGGTCAACTTTAACAATGTTATAAATCCCTTTATTTCACTTTCAGAGGAATCAAATCATTTTTAATTTTTCACACTAAGATTATAAGTAAACGGTTAAATGTGATTTTTTTTCTTTCCCAAATGTTTCATTTGAGTCACTAAAATCTAGAATTACCAAACTAGTCAAACATGCTCACACTCGGATTATTTCCATCCCATCTAAAGCAACTATATTTGACAGCTATAAAGACAACATATCAAACGTTGATGTAAAACCAAGAAAACGCCACAAATCTTCTGTTTCCTTCAGCTGCAACGCTCCGAAAATGAATTTCAGATCATTGTTTAGCTGTTTGGCCAACAACTTATCTTTGTTCACTCTCAACAAACTCATGATGTCTTTATCAGCAGCTGTTTGCACTGAAAACACTCATACTATCCACCGTACCAAGCACCAAGCAGCAGACACACAAATAGAGCCACCAGAAGGTGAACATAGTGGAGCATTTAGCAGCTGAAGAACCAGAAACTGCCCCATAGAGTTAGTAAAGTCCAAAAAAGACTTACATTTACCAGGAAACACAATTCCTAATTAACTAGAATTACTACGTTGAGGTTGTATTAGTCTGCCAACCAGTGAAGTTGCAATTTACATCTATGTCTGTCCTGGCTTTTATAATATATGTAGTGAAAACTTTGGGGAATTTAATGGATGGCCCCTAAAATGAGTGTTCAATATCTGACCAAATGTGAAGTATGATCACAATCTCCTCTTCTGTTACTGAGTTTATGGTGCTGAATATTGGCCAGAAAAGAGTTTGTGCAGAACATTATGATGTAACAGTGAAGCTGACCTTTTGGATAAATCATCACTTCATCATTTTATCTTATTAGACATCAGTGTGAAATTTTGTCATAATTACTTTATGATTTCTTGAGTCATGGCCGAAATCCTTTGTTGAGGTCACAGCGACATTTGACCTTTAAAAACCAAAATCTAATCAGTTTATTCTCGAGTCCAAGTGAATGTCTGTGACAAACTTGTAGAAATTCCCTCAAGGCGTTCAAGAGACATCGCAGTTAAGAGAATAGTACAGACAGACAGACACTACTGCTGTTGCAGAGGCATTAAGATGCTGCTATGTAATTGCTGGATGTGTAAATGAGGTGATAATATGTCAGTATTGTGTTCACAACGTGTTTCTTCTGGGACCTCAGGTTGCTAAAGTTAAGTAAATCTGTTGCTGCTAGCATAGTTGTGTGCCAGAAGACACACAACTTTATAATGCATGAAGACTGACACTACTGTTGTCAGCATATCATTACATAGATCCCAGTGCAAGATTTTACTAAGAGATAAATGAAACTTACTTTTAGAGATAAGAGGCACCTTTGTACTAAGGGCTGTATAACAGCTTTAATTAAAATAAGTGTCAGTGGTGCTGCAGACAGCCACATACAGCACAGATGGTCCAGTGGGACCATAACTCGCACTTAACAAGCTGTAATACTGATGTAAAACATCAGTATTAAACAGAAAAGTGAAGGATGGGTGAGACTGATGCTGTTGAAGAAGGAGGTGCATGTAGAAGGAAAGTGAAGAAAACCTTTTTCTTGAGACACTGTGTGCTTCAGTGGATCCAAACAGCAGTCAAACAATCTAGAGTTAACATCATCCTCCTCCTTATCTGCACTCACAGCCAAACAAAGTAGAAGAATTGGTTACACCTTTAGCTGATAGCAGAACCACCAGTGAAAGTCTTTTTGCATGCTGGCATGAAACTCTGTGTGCATGATGAGAGGCAGGAGTGACAGAGGAGAGAGTTCAGCATCCACATGCAGGACGAGGCACACGGGTCATAAATAAAACATGGGGAAGATTTAGTGCTTCCCTTTGCAAACTGTGAGAATGATGTGCTAACCTTTATTCTGTACCTGCTGCTGTGACACACAGTGAACTGTCTCACCTCTTAACCCGCCTACTGCATTTGATTAACTTGGCTAAGAAGGTATTGGTGATACAGTCCCTGGCTTAGCATATTTTCCTTCCATTCTTGCTCTCTAGAATAAAATAATTAGATTTTTAAAACTTTAAATGTTATTTATCATTACAAGATCTTCAATCTTAATCTGTGACACTGAAATATGTTTTTGATGACTCCTTGAAGGAGTTACATTGAAAGAGTTGCATGACATTTCAGATGGTTATAGCTCAGCAGGTTCAGAACCCTGCTGGGCCATAATTGTATTCAACTCCCTCTAACAGACACACGCAAGCGCAAGCGTGCGCGTACACGCACACACACACACGCAGTTTCCAGTTTCCACATTTTCTATACTCATCCACTTCCATGTCAGCCCATGATTTAAAGGTCCTTTTCAGGCAACCACAAATATTATATATTCTGAGCATGGTTTATGTAAGAGCTTAAAATATAATTTTCCTTGATAAAACAAAAAGCTGTTTTTTCAACTGTGGTACTGTCAACAACTAGCAAGAGAGTCTACTCTGGACAGGTCACCAGTCCATCACAGGGTCAACACAGACTGACAGACAACCATGCATTCTTACAGTCACACTTACAGCCAATTTACAATCATCAGTTAACCTATCATGCATGTTTACTGAGTGTGGGAAGCTGGAGCACCCGTAGAAAACCCATATAGGGAAAGGGAGAACATGCAAACTCCACACAGAAAGACCCCAACTGACTCGGAAATTCAAACCCAAGACCTTCCAGCTGTGAGGAGACAGGGCTGTAAACCAAGTCTTCAAACTAAAATCTAATGATTTTCTTTATTCAGACTTGCTTTTTGTCACCAAGAAGGTGCCAGATCCCCATAATGTGACTGTGTGAACACACACGTCTCCATAAGATACTTGTACACACCCACAGACACACATTATTCTACTCCACCTCACTCACACTTATCGTTTCTTTCATTTTCATTCATTCACTAATTAAGGAAATGTTCTTCTTAATAATCCATTATCTGAATGAAGGAATGGATAAAAGGTTGCAAAAGATTTTATGCTAACAGAGGGAAGTTGTTGAAGTTCTTGCGCTTGCATAAGCAGCTATGTCTGCAGACTTCACGACAAACTTAAATGTTAGGTGCATGCAGAGTTCTCCTGTTTCAGGTATGTACACCGATCAGGCATAACATTATGACCACCTGTGTTGGTCTTCCTCATGTGCTCAAAAATGCTCTGAACCATTGGGCATGGACAAGAGGACCTCTCAAGGTGTCCTGTGGAGTCTGCCACCAGGACGTTGGCAGTGGATCCTTTGGATACTCTGGCCTGTGCAGTGGGGCCTCTGTCAATCAAACTTGTTCCACTGCATCCTGTTGATGCTTGATCAGAAGCATCAAGTTTGGAGGTCAAATCAACATGTTGGGCCATTGTCATGTTCCTCAACATGTTCCTGATTGTTTGATGTTTTTTCCATGTGGTGGGGTGCATTTTCCTGCGGGGATAGGGCAATGACATTTGGGATTTCCATGTGCATGAGGGAGTGTGCTTGTTATGGGACAATGTTTATTTGGTTGTCTAAGTCTAATCAACACAGATGGCAGAATCCAAGGTTTTCCAGCAGAACAGCACATAGTACCAATATGACCAATGTTATTCACAGCAGTAGTTTTAATGTTGTGGTTGAACGGTGTAAGTAAACACCGTTTACATCTGTGTGACATATATTTTAAGCTTTTTTATGGATCCACATTCAGTGACATTGTAGGTTTATCTCTAAATCCTGCAGAACACCACTGTAAGTGTTGTTTTTTACAATAGAATAGATTCTCCTTTCCTATTTGATATTTCATTCTCCTGTCTTTTGTAACATATATCTACACTTCATTTAACAAGGCCTTACCTGCTGGGGACTCATTGTGATTCTCCTCATCAGAGTCGGCAAAGACTTCAGCCAGTTCCTGGTCAGACATGTCAGTCAGCTCAGTCAGATCCAGGAGGTCAAAGTGCACCTCTAAAGACGACACACTACTCAGTGGTTCTATGAGGCAGAGAGAGAAAACAGCATGTTTTTAGTGTGGAGGGAAGCTGAGAGATTAAAATCATCCACTTGTTTTTGTTGACAGTGCAGAAGCAAAGTGGTTCTTGAAAAGAAGAGGGGGATGAACCTCATACATGCTCAAGTAAGCTGCTCTTGACTCTCTATTGTGCTCATAATCAGATCAATAGCTGGCTCTTCCAGTACTATTGCAAAATCAATCGTATTTTCTCCCTTTAATCCAGTTTTATCAGTACATCTCTTGTAGTGAAGTTATCTCTGCTTTAGAAAATTTTCACATGCTGTCAAATCCTTGAACTTGTCTCTGAGCTTGCTGCTGTGTTCAGCGAATGTTTCAACGTGACACCCGTGTGTCGACACAGGCAACACAGGCGACTGAAAGAATTGAAACAAGAGCTCGGTGGAGATGAAAATAGCCAGTTCTTGAACGCACCGTGATCTCCATTTTTCTCCTGGGTGTGTTGCACCTGTTCATTTCTGCACAAGCTTCTGATTCTTTCGCAGGCCGGACTCTGGACTGCTGCACACAACAGGGTCATATTCATGCGTGGTTTGTGTCAATGTGCCTGAGTCAGCATTCCAATCAGGCTGCCTGCAAAGCTGAAACTTTAATGTAATCTGTGTAAAGTAAAATTTATTCAAAGAACCCAAGTGATACATACGTAAAGTGCACCAAAGGTCCAAGAACATCTGCTTGTCTCAGCAACACCCAAGTAAAGAAAACCAGGCAACAGAGCTGAATTAATCTACCATTGCAGTGAGAAAGATGTCTGGAGACTGCACCGAGACAGATGGAGGTGTGCTCAGCCCATTGGATGCCAGCCTGCCATGCAAAGTCAAGTCTGAATGAAACACATCACTGGTTGTTTGAGGGCGTGACTTGGTGAGGAAAACGATGGGTTTGCGCGACAGGCTGAAAGCTGTGATTATCCTGTGTTGTTTTCATGCTGTTTTCCAGGCTGTTTAAGACGACGTTTCGAGCCCAACGTGCGGAGCCCACTCACCTCCTGCTCTTTGTCTGCTGCTACATTTAATTCCCTGCATCATCCTCCAGATAGAGCACATATTGATTTATAGAAGACTATTCATCATGCTGAGACGGCAGCTGATCGTCATGCCACGTTTCAAATGTATTAAGAACACTCAATATCAGACATGCCAGGAGATGCGTGGAATGAAAAATCAGGAAGCAGTGAAAGTGGAATAATACAAATATAAAAAACTAAGAAAACAGTAGCCTTTTGAAATCTTAAGACATGGCACTTCATCAAAAGGTTAAGCCTGTCAGTTTCCATTATCACATCATTAACCGCTGCACCACATGTGATTAAACAGCAGCAATAGAAAGACTCAGCAATCTCACTTTCAAAGCTTTGCTCATATTCCCATGTCTGCTGTGTGATAGTGTTTGGTTACATTCAGAGAAGAAACACTGCAACACAATTATTGGCTGAGATAAAAGAAAACCAGTTTTTAAAATTAATTTCATTTTTCTTGAGTGTGCCTATGAATATATTTTCTTTTTTCCTAAAGACTGGAAGGTGCTTTTCTTATCAGCCCTTTGGACTCCCACTTCTGGGAGGTAAGAAGAAACCAGAGGCAGTGAAACATGGAGGAGACTGTGGGGGTGGAGATGAAGAGAAAAGAGGGAGAGGCAGGAAGATGGGAGAAGAGGGAGAGTTGAAAGCTAAATGTAAAACAACAAAACGGGGAACTGAGGGGAGAGAAAGCCGATGAAGACGAGGCATTATGCTAAACAAAACAACCCTTTCCTCAGTTTTCTGTCGTTATTTTCAATGGGCAACAAGGTTATTCCCATTTTGCTGCGCTTGTTTTCTTACTTTAAAAAAAAAAAGTCTCCCCCATCTCTTTTTCCCCTCTTCCACACCCCTTCTCCTTGAATAATTGATCAGCGTGCTTTCAATCCCAGGCAGACACATTGAAACAACAGCCTCCATCTCAAAAGCCAATAAGGGGAGCTCTGCGATGTCAGTGGGGAGGACTGACACAGAGAATTCACACTGAGACAAAAAAAGGGAGGATTTTGCGCCTAAAGCAAATGTAAAAGATCTGCTCTCACATCAAGCATTCAGGGTGGTGGCCCGTGAAGTCATAGTTTTGTGCTCAGATTTATTTTGACTTCATTTTATATAGAGAGAGAGCCTTTTATTTCACCCAGAAGTCATGATGTTTCCTCTAATTCTGCATACCACAGTAATAAGACAATTGCTCACATGCTGTCAATTGAATATTCTCAAAAAAATCCTTTAATTTAATTTTCTGTTCCCCCCCCCCCCTTTTTTCTTCTCTCTGCACGAAAGAAAGGTGCAGATAAACTCAAATGAAGGAACAAAGAATGTGCAGGATGGGTAAGAGGGAGGGGTTCACATTTGGGAGAAGGGATAATAGAAGAGAGGAGATGGGCTTTGCATGTTAGATCTGTGTAATTCCTTCCCTTCTCTCTCGCCTGCCAGGGCTCTGAGGTCAATCAGTCCAGATTGAGCAGACTGTAATGATGACCAGTCTCTGATGGAGTGAAAACACTGTTGACGTATATATCACTCTTTACTAATAAGGAGTGGTGCTACATATTCTAGCTTTGGAGGATATAAGCTGTACCAAAAGACTCCTTTGTTCTTGCCCACGACTCCCAGTTTCTTCTATTAAAGAAAACCTTAGAATGCGAGGAGTCACTATAAATTTTTAATCTCCAATTCCCTCCCATCCGCCCAATCACAGCGCAATTCATTTATGCTGCACTTTCACAAGTTTACTGTATTTGCCATATCTCTGTAACTCCCTGTGCTGCATGTTGTTGTTGTTTTAGTGATTTAATTCCTGCAAACCAAAAGGCAACTTGCTATTTTCAGGAATATTAAGATGCTTGTCTTTTTAAGGTAGGCTGTTTGCTCTGGACCTAAAAATAAATGTCGCAGATGACTCAGGAACAACTGTGGTCCCCGTTTTTTGGAGATAAAACTGCAGCACTAGGAGAGAATTTGTTTCTGTGCCTCTGTGGATGAAGCTGCTTTTTTTTTGTAATGCACAAGAAGGCTGATTATTTAGTTTCAGTTTTCTGAGATTAGGATTATCAGCATTTTGTAAATATTTAAACCAGCAAAGATGTTTCTTTCTGTTGACCCTGGCTTGTCTTTTACTCCCTTTGTCTCTCCTGCCACATACTATTAGCTGACCTGACAGGTAGCATGGCTAGTTAGTGGGTTACATTAAATCATAGAGACACAAACATTAGTCTCTGGATGAGCTGTCTCCCTGAAAAAGTGTTTAGTTAGTGAAGCAGATAAAGGCTGCCTTGTCACCCATGTAGCCCCTGTATCTGTCTCTGTGTTCCTGTGCCCTGGGAGTCTGGCACATAGAGGGGAAGCCTCTGTATGGGACTGATGCACAATGAGTCCTTTCAGTCCAGGCTGTGGTGCAGCGATCTTTCAGAATGTGGGACCAGAATATCTAAAATAGGCGCCGATCATTCGGTGGGATTCGAGACTGGAGAAGATAAACCTGGAACTGCACCGGATGAGAATGTACTAAAGATAGCTCATATTTATATGTGTGAAATGATGTGTGTGTGACTAATGCATTAGAGCTCCACAGACCTGACCTTTAACATGAGTTTCATTCATAAACCAGGATTTATTGTCACTGATCAGACCCTGATAAGACTCTCTCTAACAGAACAGGACATCCCTGCCTTCCTTCCTTATCTCCTTCATCGCTGAAGACTCTTGCAATTGATCAGTTATCTTACTCGAGACATTTCCCACCTGTAATTAATCTGTAACACCTCTTTACTGCCAATGAATATTCATCACAGTTTCACCCTCTCCATATCTCCCTCTCTTTACCCTTTCCCCGACACTTACGTCTCTTCTCGGTGATGTGCAGCAGGCTAGCGGTGTGCCCTGACAGGCCGCCCTCCTCGTCACCTGATTGGTGCTGCAACAGCTCCTTGGAAAGGTCACCTGAGCTGGAGGGCTTCAGCAGCTTCTGGATGTCTTTATTGGGCTCTGTCACCACACACAGAAAAACAGAATGAGAGATGTGAGTAAAGGAAAATCAGAAAAAAAATCATAGGATTTTAGGTTTCTTATAAAAGATGACATTAGATAACATTAAGGATGCAAATAAGCCTTCAAACACACATCTCGAGGTACTGAATGGGAAGAAAGCAGTTAGAGATTTTCAGTGCTGATAGAACCAAAGCTCATTCATGTGTTTATCAGTCATGTTCAGTGATAATCCTCCTTGTATAAGCAGCGAATCCAATTCAGACACCAGCCTGACGTTAATCCTCAGGTACCTGCATCAACTTGTGATGCTTAGCATCTCAATAGCTTTGCTTTTATATTCTACAGCACATTCTTTAATACATCCATGCACAAAATTTCATCTTCGGTTTACGTTTAAGTGTGTGTATGCTTGTGTGCAGACTATGTGTAAAGGTTTTGATTCCTGTTTTTATTAATTGTTGCAATGTTGTTGTCATTTTTATATTTCATACAGAAACTGCATTCTAAAAGCCTGGTCACGCTCTTCACTCAAGCCAGCTGAAAATACAGCTCAAACATCTATTCAAAATAGTTCACACAGGCTATTCACAAAGTCTGAAAATAGAAATTGCTTAAAATAGCCTCCTCTCACATTTGGGAGTGAGCTCAAACACGGAATTGGGTAAACTTGATCAAGGTTAAACGTTCACCTGTTTGACACAGCTGAGAACACAGAGTGACATGAGAGGAGGCTCAGTGAGGTGAGGACAGAAGTGCCAGACGAAAAGAGAAGGTCAACCAGTGTTTCAGATAATGTGGGATGTTGGATAAAATCATACAATAGATCCATCACACAAGCTATCCATTCATCTTTTCGTTAGAGGTTATGAGGTCTGACGCTTATCCCAACTAATGGTACTGCCATATTAAAAAATGTACTTTAAAAGGAAAAAAGCAGAAAGGGAGAGTCATGAGTGCATGTAGCAACATTTAACCAAAACTCTGACTCTATAGTTACTTCATGACAACATGCAGAGTTGATGGAATATAATGTGGGAGTACAGCAGCTTCCTGGTGGGCCTCACCAGATGGCTGAAACCGTTTCTGCTTGCAGTATGTTCCTAGACTGTTTAATTTCTTGTTGCAGATGAAAAGTGTGTTACAGCCGAGAGCGTGGCAGAGCGTGATGGATTCTGATTTCTCACCCTGCGAAACACAGTGTTCATTGCTGCCTATTGATTGATTTCCCCCAGTGAGGAGCCACACAAACTGAAAGCCTATAGCTTTACCTCTGCTGTTGTAATGAAATGTTTGCTCAATATTTAGACTCTCTTCCAGCTGCTTTGGTTTCCAGTTCCATCACCGTGTGCAGCAAACAATCTTTGTTTTCATCCATCCATATTAATTCATCTATCCATCCATGTATCCATCCATATAGCCCAAGAGTAGTGGGTTTTAGAGTTGCAATGCATTTACAAAAACCACATTTACCATTTTTTAAATCATCTATTTTAGTTGTGTAAGGTAATAGAGAGTCTACACGGTTTTGCTACATGTAACACAAAGAAACAACTCTTGTTGTAGACGCATGTAAGATACAAAATTAATCTCTCAGGGTCACTTCTGTAGCTAGTTTGGCTCTGAATGTTCTGATATTTGTTTCTGTGTGCTCACATATTTTAGTGCAAGGTAACTTCTTAGTCACAAAGTTAATGACTGACCGACTAAAAGAGCTTTTGGAAAGTCACAGTGGCATCCACGTGTATGGAAAAAAACAAGTTTACACAGATGGCGAAGATGCCACGGTAAATAATGAAAAGATAAGTCACTGCTGGTAAAAGACAGCCAACTATCATACATGTTGCCTTTTTTTCAGAATGTGACTGACCCTTTCTTGAGCTGTCAGCTGTGACTGTCTGTGAATCAGCTCACCCTAGACAGAAAGGCAGATGGAGGGAGATGAAGAGACAGAGAGCGGGGGAGGATGAGAACGATGTGTTGTACGATTGCCAAAAGTTGAATCAAATTCTGTGTCTTGGTTTAATAAATCAATGGCTGTTTGATGGTGTTGCACAGGCAGGGGGGAATTAACATGCTCTCTCAACACCCCTTTTGCTTGCTGATTTTTTCTGTCTTGCATGTTTTCCTTTTATTTGGCATTATACCCTGCAGGGGCAGATTTAAATACACATTCCTCCAACTGAATTGCTGTCCACAGGGGATGATGAAACGCAAGCTGAGTTAGGAAAAAGTTCACTCCAGAATTAACTTTCTCAACAGTTCCTAGTGTGCATAGTGCATTTTCTTCTCGCATTAATTCCAAACCTCATACGTGGAGCTTGAAGTGTTTTATCTAGCGCTAATGTCTTAATTCAGAGCGGCAGTTGCTGTGTCTGCCACATTACAAAAACTGCTATCCAGAAGTCACACTTTGTGACCCGTTTCTGTGATGCATCATAGTAATGATGTTCACACTAATTCAGTCTCATCCTAATGAGCAAATAATGTCCCAATTCGTCATGTGCAGGTAATTAAGGCCATCAGCTGGAACAAGTGCTGCAGAGATACCGCGAGTAAACAATGAAAGGTGGAACAAAGCCATAGCCAGAAAAAGGCATCTAGCATTTGAAAAAAAAACAATTACTATGAGTATCTGCTGAAATTGCAACTTACCGTGGCTGCAGTGACACTGTTTTACCCCAAGGCACAATAGAGTAGCAACACAACATTTTATTAGTGGTTGAATGCACAGGTTCAGAGGCTGCTAATGTCATATACTGACAAAAGAATTGACTTTGCACATTATAAAACACATATCTTTTCATTTATCAAAGCTAATTTTATAATGTGTCCTACATGTATATGCCAAATAAGACCTAAAAACATTCATACTTAGCCTAGACGGTGCTGTACATGAACATATTTAAAATAGAATCCCTTTGAATGATCACACAGTGCAACAGTGGCACTAAAGCATTGTTCAGCATTACCACACTGCACAGGCTTCTCTGGATGGCATTCACACAAAGGCCATATGTGTCCACTATTGTTTTGCAATTTGTATTTCATCAGTTCAGCTTTTGCATGGCTGATCGGTAGTTTGTAAATATAAAAAGACTTGTACTGTAAAGCAGCACATTAAACATGAAGCTTGCATGTAAAAATGACCCTTCCACAACTGGATCACAGGTAGAGCACTGTAGTACTGCTATATTTAAACCCAGCATACATGATAAACTCCTGACTAGACAAGAGTTAGCCAATCATATGACAAACATTATTCAGAGAGATTATGGTCTAAACACTCAGCAAGTCCTTGATTACAAACATCATGAATATGTGTGGAAAGACAGCCGGCAGATTATTCATAGCACAAGTCTCTCAGAATAGATAAAAGCGGTCTGTAACAGTCACGCTTAAAGCTGTGACATGAAGAAAAGAATAGAAAATGGCTCTTACCTGGGCTCCCTGCCCCTCCCTGTGCCTCCATGCAGCTCAGCCGAGAGTGTCCTGCTGTTCACCACACCAGCATCGGAGAGTGGAGGAGACAAATAGGGAGGAAAGAGGGGAGAGGCAAGGGGAGTGTGTGCATGTGTGTGTGCATATGAGAGAGTGGAGGGGTGGGGGTGGGTGGACACAACGAACCCTAAGCTCTGAATAGACTCTGTTCCTCCTCCTTTTTTGTCCGCTGCTGCTCTAGATTTCCCAAACAGGTGATTTTGGTTCCTCCTTTTCCACAGTCCACCTGCCCTGCTCTGCCATCAGAGCTGTCTGAGTGCTGCACTGCCTCACAGAGCGACTCCACCACAGAGAGGGAGGTCTGGGAACAGCGACATCAACGGCAAAATTTCTAAGCCCCTTGGTTTAGTAATCGCAGCATTGTGAGGCTTGGCTTGGTATGTACAGAATACACAGGGAGAGATCCAGAGCCAAAGAGAGAAAGAAAGAGAAAAGGGAGGGAGGGCTGAGCTGGCAGCCTGCCCAGACTGAGAGGGAGAGAGAGAGAGAGAGAGAGAGAGAATGGGGTGTCAAGGAGGGTTATGGACCACTGGAGGCGGGGAAACTGTGTGTGTGTGAGTGAATGACCATCCTAGTGTGTGAGTGTGCATGAACGTCACTTAACAATTTGAGGATGTACTTGTGGGCAAGTTGTTAAACCTGATAATAGGTCAGTTCATGTCAAACATACAGAAGCCAGCAAGACTTGGATGACAGCAGGGATGACAGCAAGACATGGGATTAAAAGAGACACATGGCATTCAAACACAGTTTCTCTGTTACACTTAATAGAATATGAACCCCATACCTCCAAAAAAGCAGGAAATGGAGCTTCTTTCTCCTGAGGGGAATCTGCTGGCAGAGCTTGCCCTCTAGTGGCAGGACCTGATGCCTGCAGGTGGCCTAGTCCTCTAATGATGTTCTCATGGCAGAAAACCAGAAGAAATCGTAAACTGTAGCATCATCAACAAAGTGGATTCACAGAAGTCTCCTGAAAAGAGACTGTACAATAAAACAACAGTAATTCAAACCATTCTATAGTTAGAAAACAAAACCAATAAATCCTAACATAAATGTTGAGGAGCATGGGTTAGGTTCAGCAAAGTAATTTCCTAAGAGAAATTTTGGTTGACTGCTCAAAAACACAAAAACATCTAAATAGATGCAGCAGACGAGATGTGCCAAACATTTATTCTACAGTACTTGAATTTTTAAAGTGAAAAGGATAGCTCAGGAGAATGCATAGCCACTAAAAACTGTGTAAACACAGCTGATCCTGTAGTGAAAAGAGGCCAAACTAGGTATGTAGGACACCACAACAAGAGGGACAAACTATTTCCTTGAAAAATGTACTGCCCACACAGGTAACACTGTACACTGATCAGGCATAACATTATGACCACCTGCCTAATATTGTGCTGGTCTCCTTTATGAGGTCAAAAATGCTCTGAACCATTTGCCATGGACAAGAGGACCTCTCAGGGTGTCCTATGGGGTCTGGAACCAGGACGTTTGCAGTGGATCCTTTGGGTACTCTGGCTTGTGCAGTGGGGCCTCTGTCAATCAAACTTGTTCCACTGCATCCTGTTGATGCTTGATCAGAAGCATCAAGTTTGGAGGTCAAATCAACATGTTGGACCATTGTCATGTTCCTCAACATGTTCCTGATTGTTTGATGTTTTTTCCATGTGGTGGGGCGCATTTTCCTGCGGGGGTAGGCCAGTGACATTTGGGATTTCCATTTGCATTGTGGGACAGTGTTTATTTGGGTGTCTAAGTCTCATCAACACAGATGTCAAAATCCAAGGTTTTCCAGTAGAACACCACATAGTACCAATAAGATCAATGTTATTCACTTCACCTGCCAATGTTCATAATGATGTAGCTGATCGATGTATAATGCAAATCTATATAAGGATCAGAATTTTGTCTAATATTATGGATAATCAATTCTTTTTCTGGCTTATCAAAGTAGCAAACCTGTTGGAGGGGCCTCTTATCTGTATCTGTCTCTTGTGTTGTAACAGATCTTGGAGTTCAGAGACTGTGAGACTGATCATTTTCTCAAATAATTGAGAAAGTGGGATTGCAGAATCAGCTTGGCCTGCAAATTTGTGTTTATATTTTCTATTCCAGATGGACCGTATATTTTGTCTTGCATGACATGTTCTGGAACTTTGGGATGGATCAACATAAATTTTGGGTTTAGTACGTGTGGTGTTCTTAAGGATGAATTTTGCTGAGTTTGGTGATTCTCTGACTTTTCCATTAATACCACCATGAAATGAACATTTGCAGTTTTAATTAAATGCCTCAAAAACTATTTGATTGATAACTATGCAATTCAATACAGACTTTAATGTCTCCCTCAGGATGAATTGTAATCAAATAGCGCCAGTTTCCACAAAGCATTTTAGCGCACCATGCTAAGCACCCTGAGAAACTTTTAGTCGAGCCATAATTTCATGCTGAGAAAGCCTCTTTTTTCTTACAATAACAATTTGACTTCTGACTCCTTCTCTTAGTTCTAATGCCATGTTTGCCACTATCATGGTGCAACTTAGCAATTGAGCAACATGCTGCTGGAAACTTCAGGTATATTTACAACAGCTGAACAATGAATGCAAGTTGATTTACTTGAGCAGACCTCTGGGGGAAAAAATCAAATCCACATGAATGTTATCTGAATGCTGATTCAATGGAAATTAAATTATATTAAAAAGATATAACTTGGTCAGTTCAACATATTTTCTTAAATCTGACTGCTGAACTAAGTAGTACAGAATGTATTTTTCATTTTACATGTCATAACTTCTTGTTTTTCTGAAGCGTCAAACTTTCTGATTATTTCCAGATTTACACAAAAAATACAACCTATATATCATTTTTGAAGTGGTATCAATCTTTTAGATATATATCATGTCTGGAATATAAGTTAAATAGAAATTGATTGTAAAACATTATCAAAATGACATATAAGATAGAAGACTTTATCCATATATCACACTTGGGATCGTGCAAAGCTGCATTTCTATTTAGTCTGAGTGTTTTGAACACTATAAACCAATTTATTCAGTTTGTGTTATTTGAAAAAGGTAATATTCTCATATGCTTGTACATGCTGCAATAAGTTGCATGATGTATGAATATAAATGAGACAGTTATATATTAAAAATTCATTATATAGATCCTTGTAAGTTAACAAAATCTAATGTTTTTCCACTCAGCAGAAGAGAATCCTCCTCATGGTCTCAGCACCAGGGGAACAATGTTCTCTGAGCTTTTTATCTTTACTCAGATAGGTCAGACCATTTCCACCATCTTTAAAACACCACAAAGAACCATTAACTGGAATTTGACTGCAAATTCCTGAATAATGCAACTCTAGCAAACAAGATTTACGCACTACTTCAGCTCAGTGCAAATGTTTAGTGGCAGTAAAGAACACTGTAGACATAGGATCCTTTCATCTGGACTGTAGTGTCCGTATTATACATGCCTAATGTAAATAAAAATTGTTAAAACCTGGCAACAGAATGCAAATTTCAGGTGAACTGGAGGCCTTCATGGGCTGTGTCTAAAATGCACATGACACCTAAACGCCTGCAGGTGGTGTTCCAGCTTAACTGAGTTGCACACAGGTTTGTCTACATTTACAACACTTTAATGATCCTAATAATTAGAAAGTGGCATTAGAATGTTTCACTGTGTTTCTTCTCCGTGCATCAGAAAGCCACAGTGGTAACTTGGGTCCTGGAAAATTTAAATTAAATTAATTAATTTAAATTGCAACTTCTAAACATAATAATAATGTAAATTATTTAGACAAAATGGTTGGACACCCAGATTTGAAAAGATTTTGACTGGCAGTGTTTTGGCAGCTACTTCTTCATCTAATTGTCAGTTTTATTACTCACAGGAAGAAAAATATGAACAAATGCAGTATCCTCCTGTGCTATTTGTAGCACAGTGCTGTTTCCCAGCAACTTTAGATCAGCGCTCCTGGCTGTCATCACATCCCACAACACAAATTCTCTGGTCAACAACACATACTGAAAGAATGCATCTTCACTTGACTACATAGCATCCATTTTGGGGCCGTTACCTCAACTTCAATGGATGATTTGGTTTCCAGGCAAGACCACACTGTCATCACTGCCAGCAGCTTGCCAACAATTACAGTGTCATTCAAGACAACCAGCTGCCATAAAAGGCCAACACTGAAGCCACAACCTCATCCTGCTGATTTGTGCTCCACAAGAGATGCTGAATCGGTCCTTTCCTTGCACAGACAATAGTCTGTGTTTGCACTTTTGCAAATTCATTTGGCTGGGCACCTCAAATATTTACATCAGACCATCCCATCCAGTCTACAACTTTTCTATGTCATCAACTGTAATACCATTTCTAGCTGTGTGAATCTGCAAGAAATAATTAAAATAAAACATATATCTGACTGAGTACTGCTCATGTTGATAATATATGTTTTGTTTGTTTTTTCAATGCAAGATTACACAGAGATGATGTGAAGTCATCAGGTTAAAGTATGTGAACTACACAAAAAATCATCAACCCCTTCATTTAAAAAGTAGCAGTGTAAAAACATGTTACAAGAGGCCAACAATTATATTTAATTTAATTAATCCAAATTTACTCACTTTAAACCTCATTTTTGGCGGTCATTTTAATACTGGCTTGTATTTTTGTCACAGCCTGTCTCACTGTCCTACTATGTTTTATCTAACCCACACTGAGTTGCTTTCTTAAAAGATGAAATACAAATAACCTTGTCAAGAAGTGGAAAAGAAATTAGTAGAGCAATAAAGTTTAACAAAAATAGTAATACTCACGTAAAATATGGGTATTTCACTGAACATGAAACTATTATTTACGGCTTTCATCGCTTGCTAAATGTATATCCACTTATCTACGGTAGCCTGGAAGCCACTTCCGCTTTCGCATTTTTATTAAGATCGTCCTTCTGAGCCGCCGTAGAAATGATAAACATTGACAAGCAGCTGTTCCCTCAGTATTATGTTACACAGTTCACGTGTGAGATTTCACTGAGCTAGCCGAGTGTTGTAGAAGAAGCCACGCTGTATCACAATTAACACAATGGAGCCCGTCATAAAAATAAACCCGGGTAAGTTAAATGTTCGTCACGTTTGTTTGGTCGTTAAATTTTAATGTCGCTGCGCTCTCTGTTGTTAATTTAAGCTAATTAAGCTTCGTCTTTCTTACTTGGCGTTTGTGGTAAAGACCTGCCTCGTTTCTTTGCAGGAGCGTCAAAATGGGACATTCGTCAGAAAGTTTGGGACTACATCGAGGAAAAGAATCTGGCCAACTTTCCGAGGCCTGTTCACAACAGAATCCCAAATTTCAAGGCAGGTTAAAGCTGCAGAAGAACACCAACACCTTCCAAATGTGACTCGGCTAACATATTAGCTTAATGTCTGCACTGTTATGTCATTCAAATTATGTTCCTGCAAATTCATAACAAGGCATTTAACAAATAGAGCTAATTATACTGAGATATAAGAAAAAAAAACAGACTAGTAGGTCATAAAATCACACATTAAAGTCTGTTATGTAGAATCACTCCTATTATGAAGGATATTTTGTTCAGGATTTTGTACCTTGAATTTATCCGTTAAAATAAAATGCTTTAATAATCAGTTATATATCAAAGCTTTGCTTTGCAGAAATCAGTTGAATAATTAAATCAAATAATATAATTTCTTTAATGTAAATTTACACTGTAAGAGCAGTGACAATCTGCTTTAACTGAAAGCAAAAGCCCTTGTTCATGTCAGCATGTGCCTCCTGTGAATGAGCTTGTTAAATAAGTGAACATAATCGTTTAAATGGCTGTATAGGGAGAATCATTGCTATAACAACGACTCCAACGAGTCAGGCTTGCACAGCAGCTTTTGACTGTTTATGTTTGATTTCCAGTGGTTAATGGCTATCCTGTCTGTGCACCCATGTCTTTCTCTTCCTGTGTACTTACTGGCCAGGGTGCAATTCAAGCATGCAACAGGCTTGCAGACCTGCAGGAGTTCAAGCTGAGCCAGACAGTCAAAGTAAACCCAGACAGACCCCAGCAGCAGGCACGCTTTGTCACTCTGGAAGTAAGTTGATTTAAATCGAGTGCCCTCCTTTTGCTCTTTAGGGGGCTTTTGGGGCCTGCGCCAAGGTGTCGGAGCTGCAGGTGTTCAGCCAGACAGCTGAGGTGAAGGTGGATCCTGATAAACCTTTGGAGGGCGCCCGGCTGGCAGTGCTACAGGTAGCACTGCATTGTGGGAAAATGCTTCAAGAACAAGAGTGCCTCAGGCTGTATTATGGAAAATTCTTTCTGCTCCATTGTCTGTTTTGTAATGATTTCAGTTTGACCTACATGTAGAGGTTTAAATGAGCTATTCTAAATCCTCTATTGGGCTATTAGCTAAATGTGATTGTAAGTTTCTGTATTACATTCTCTGAGTCACTTCTTAAAGTGGCATTTCTGGCACATCACTGCTTTACATTTGCTGATTTTAAATCTCTTTTACCATCACTCACAGATTTGCATCCAGTTCACTATTAACTCCCAGCCATGTTAAATAACTTTTAATTGTCGGTTGCACATTTTTTAAATAATCTTCCCAGGCAAGGAAAACTTTACTGGTCCCAACTCCTCGTCTTCGCACCGGCCTTTTCAACAAGATTACTCCTCCACAAGGAGCCAGCAAAGAGCAGCTACGCACATGCTCTTCCTCTCAGGTTTGAATCTACATATTTTTACACATTTTCATCAACATTTTCACTCATTTTAGTCACAAACCCCTCAGAAGCACTTTAATTTTTTATTTTCTACCCGTCTTCTGAACCTCTGAACCTCTGAACCTCCTTCAGGGTGTAAAAGACTTCAGCGTACCTGTTGGCCTGGATGCAAAGGTGAAGGTTGACTTGGTGGTGGTCGGCTCCGTGGCTGTGTCCGAGAAAGGTGACTGTTTGCACCAACAATTCACCATGTCACTGTACAACTTCAGTTTAATATTGGTAGCCTAAATATATTGCAAATTTGCCTGACTAACCAATTAACTAGTGTGTCTATTTATTTATGGAGCTTTATGGTGTTTTATAATTATGGTAAATGGACAGTGCTCAGAGTTCAAGACCAATTTTACCACAGAGACAGGTAAATATACTGAATCTAATGAAAACTGGCCTGAAAAACGTTCCTCCTCTTTAACCCTCTGAACCCCAAGCAGTTTTGGGGCATTTTTTGCTCCTGTTGCATTTTTACTCACTGTGGGCTCATTTTTCAGCGCAATATGAAGTCCTGTACCTCATTGGAAACCTCACAAGCATTGGTAGAAGTAGAGAGAACTTTCACAGGATAGCACAGTTGTAATAGAAGCATTTTTTTTCATATAGAAAGTAATGAAAGTTGAATTTCTCTGAGTTTTTTTTTTTTCCTTTTCGAATTTTGATAAGTCCTGGAATCGGCATGTACAATATTTTTCCACGTGCATTTTCAGTGCTGGAAAAAATGATGACTCTATATACAATAAACATTTTTTTTGCTTACATTTTTATTGTGTTTCCATACTTGTCTAATATCTGCTCTGCCTGCAGTTCAGCTAAAAAGTCCCTGAATTTTGTTGCATGACTGTTCGTTGCAGTTAAGTCACTATTAAGTTCACAGTCGTGCCATGGAGCGCATATTCTTTAGTCTATTTGCAGAATCTGATTTGAAAAAGTGGCCTGTTTTTGGCATTTTTTTAAGCAAGACATTTGGAATAAAGTAATTTAAATTCACAATTTTAAGCTTAGAATCGGTTATGTTTTCTGATGGACCTTCAAAGTAGAAAATTGAAAGATTTTTTTACAGTTTCTGGCTCTGATAAATTGTGTAAATTTGCAATTTTTCTAATCTGCTTCCAGGTTTCGGAATTCAGAGAGTTAAACAGTAGTTACAGCCACTTGTGTAGTGTTGTGTTGTTGCTGATTGTTTATTTCTGCTTAAGTGCTAGTGACAAAAAAGACTCTATGAGAAGCAGTGTACTTTTCCATCCAAATGCTCAGTGTAATGAGCATCACATTGTCTAGGAGCACTGACTCAGTCTGTTATTAGATACTCACTCTGCTAAATCAGTACTTGGAAGATTAGAAATTATATCTTCTAAGGGTTGTTTATTATACTGTGGAAAATGACAGGAGCCTGAATGCACTGAAATCATGTGTGATCCATTTTGCTCCCTGTGGGTTCTCTGCTGTGTTCTGCCCTCCATGTAAATTGTGTAATCACTCACAGTGCACGCTGATCTTCATTTCCAAAATGCCCTGAGATATCTGCTGCAGTGCTGTGGTGAAACAGACATGTTTACAGTGATGCGTACATTTCCAAATGACTGCATGGTTCTCTAAAAACATTTGTTGTACAGAGTTCATCCCGGTTCACATCACAATTCATTTAATTAAGTTATTTTCATAATTCAGAAACATTACTACAGCTGCCCTCAACATGCAAGTCAGTGTGTTTATAATTCAGTGCTGCTTTTAGATTGAAAGTCTCTGTTTTTCCATAATTTTTAGAAATGATGACTCTAGTACAAATGCTGTGTACTTCTCATTTATACAATTAAGTAAATCAGTGATCTCGGCAATGTGACTCACTAAAGACGTGGTGTAGACAATAATTCTGTATTTACACAATGCAGAACTTCCCTTTAAATGCTCTAATGGCATCCATATCTTGTAGGATTTCGGATTGGAAAAGGAGAGGGCTATGCTGACATGGAGTATGGCATGATGGCTTCAATGGGAGCTGTGAATGAGTCTACTGTGGTGGTTACTGTTGTCCACGACTGCCAGGTTAGTTTGCTTACTTAGAACTTGCTGAACTGACCACAGTGTGAAAACTTGTTTTTCCTATCAGAAAATTGGATCAATTGTTTCAACAATATTTGGGATATGTCTGCTTTCAGGTGGTGGATATTCCAGAGGAGCTAATGGGAGGTCATGACCTGACTGTAGACTACATCCTCACACCCACCAGAGTTATTAAAACAAATTGCCAGTTACCCAAGCCACAGGGAATCATCTGGACCAAGGTACGCTTCAGTAACTTTCCTTTGGTTTGCGCCATGCTGCTCTAAGTTCAAAGTTATGTCACGGTGGAGCTGATTTAAAAGGGTGCCACAGAGAATTACATGAATATGGCGCCTTTTAACGTGAGTTAGCTTCAACAAAGCACTTTACTTTGCTCATTTACCCATCTAATGGATCTGTGCAAAAAGGAGTATAATATTTCCTAAAATATAGCTAAAAGTATCTGTTTTTTTTAAAGGAACAGGAAAAAATTATCAAGTTAAATTGCTGCCTTTATTTTTAAAAAATGATCTATCAGTGACTCAATCACTGCGTGGTTAATATGTGGATTAGATTTATGGCAGGATGTCCACAAATCTCTGAACATCTTTATTCTTTGTAGTCCTTAAAAAGACTTTCAGGTCCTTAAATCCACCATCTTGAATTTTTAAATCTTTGTAAAGAATAGTAGTGGTATCTGGCTGCACACAAGATGGTCGACCTAAACCACCAAGGTAATGTTTTGTGATTTTCATGAGACATTTATGACTCTTGTGGAATAATGTTGGAACACTGTTTGCAGCTGGGAGGAAAGAAGATAAGTCTAAAGAGTTTAATATACACTCAATGTTTAAATAATGAACAACAAGAGGCAATACACCAATTTTTGTGAAAACTCAGTGAAAGCTGTTATTGTTTTCTGTTTTGTAGCTCACAAAATCCTGTGTTTCTGAACCTATTTGACTTGGTTTAAAATAAAAATATGTTTTACATTAGTGTTAAATAATTTGTGATAGGTGCTTCACTTCCATTCTATTAAATACAAAACTGAGTAGTCTGTGCATATTTGATAAAGAAACACATGAGTTAGAGGTAACTTACGGTAATTATTAACTTAATATTGAAAAGGGCAATTTTAATAGTGAAATATCGAAATGCTCTATGTTGTATTATGAATGTAAAGTCTTAGAATTCATCAAAGTGATTCTTATAAAAAAGGCCTTAAGTTTAACATCCCTAAAACTGCAAATAGCCAGAATTAATAACAAATAATATATTAAATATGCATTTATTGTACAATCAATAATGGTTCAGCTTATTTACCATTTTATGAGACAAAAAGACGTGCTTAAATTGGAGTAATAAAAATTACAGCCATTGTTAATAATTTCAAATTACACAGTTTAGCTTTAGACTTGTAGAAAACTGTAGAGAAAAAAAGAAGCCCAGTAGTTCTTTTTCGCAGAAAACGTTTTGACATGTCACATTAGAAACATGCAGAAAGTCAGCTGAGGAAAAATAAAGAGTCATATGTAAATCTGTACCCTCTGTTTATGAATTATTTTCTTGTATTCATAATCCGTGTGTGTTTGTAAACCGTGCTCACAGATTTGTAAATGACTTCTTTCTTCATCTAAAAAGGGTGGCAGCATCCTCCAAGTAAGTCTAATTTATCTAGATTTAAGTGCAGCCTTAATACTACGTTGTGTTTTGTATTGGACGTATCAAATCTATTGTTGTTTAACGTATTTTTTGGGCTCATCACTCAGCTGAAATGTTGCGTACCATTTCTTGTTTCTCTGAAGAAAGAAGTCGTTTTTACAACCGTGAACTCAAATTATCAATCTTGGCACTCGGGCTATAAACCAGAAGTACCGATTCACACAGTGCTCTTTTTTTTCACCAATTTTTACGTTATTAGTAATACCTTTGCGTGAAAATGACCAATCAACAAGTCTTGCCAGTGTTTTACCTATTTAAGTGTTTGACTGCGTTTTAGACGCTTTTGCTTAGATTACAGTGAAATGTTAGGTTATTTGTGTTTTATGGAACAACATGCAGGTACACTTGGGTTGTTTTTAGCCCTATTGGACAACATTGTCATGTTAAAATGTGTATAAAAGTAAAACTAACCTTATTCGACTGACAACAAAAAATATTTTGCACAACACTTGTGTGAGTGTATCTTTGAGTGGACCTGTCCTGTAAAGGTTCGAATGCCTTGTGACCTGATTAAGGACTACACACCTTAAAGATCCGCTTAGGGGATCAGACGTAAACTTAGAGAGTAGGATTGTAGAAATGCTCTTTTTTGGGTCATGTGTAAAGTGCTTGTCTGTAGTGACACTGCCCTCTAATGGACTTGTAATGGAACTACATGAATCTATACCTCATTGGGAGACTGAGTGCATTTAATTTAATAATACTACATTAATAGGAGTTTTGCTTTTATATGCAGTGCATGTAAAAGCTAACATATATATATATATATATCACTGGCAGAGAGATGTTGTGTTTTTCCTCCTGGTAATTTGTCTTTAATTAGTCATGATGGAGGGTATTATTCTTATCATGTGGCAGGTTTGTGTGTAACCTCTGGGTTCTTTAAGACACCCGTCTAAGTAAACAGGACCCAGTGACCTCACCGACAGGAAGGCCGAGTCTGATCATCAAAGGCTCCTCTGCCCAGCCACCTTGGCTCTGCAGGGGCAGGGGAACGACAGGTCAAACAGGCCAGTGTAAAAACAATAGGCCCGTATATCCTTTACAGGACTGGTCGGCATCAAAGGCTGCCAAGACACTTGAAGACCCAACAAATCAAGAAAGCAGACTTTATTTTTAACTGCTTGGGAAGTGAAATTTCCTGCTGCTATAAAGATAGTTATTAAGCATTGGCAGTGAGCAGAATGGAATAATACCAGTTAATGTGCTAGCTTTCTCTTTCTTATTTTAAGTCTGCATAGGTATATTGCATTGACCCTGAGCAGAGTTATTTGTTTGCTTTGTATGACACCCTTCTGCCTTACTGAGCCTGTCCAGTTTTGTGTCTTCAGCTGGACACAGAAAAGCTGGAGAAGATCCCCATCCTGAGGAAGCTACGTGCTCTGGAGGAGCAGGCTGGGAAGGATGTGACACTGGGGGCAGCGCCTGTTGCAGCAGAGCCTGTTCAGCAGATCAGTCAACCAAAAAGGCAAAGCAGACAGAGGCCAAGGCAGAACACTGAGCAGGATGCTGAGGGAGAATCTAGACAGGAGAAAAGAGTGGAGGCAGAACAGAGAGTCAGACAGCGCCCAGCTAGAGTGAGGAAAGAAAGCAGGGGAGATGGCAGGGGAGGTAATGAGGGAGAAATCACCAAGACAGTAAAGGGAAAAAGTAGAGGGAACGTGAAGGAGCAAGGCCCAGAAGAGAGTGGAAGTGATGCAGTGTCTCAGCGTAAGCTCCCTCTGAGTGTAACCACAGTTTACCTGGGAGGAATTCCTACTGGGCTGCGGGTCAGCGAGCTGAAAACTGCCCTCAGGGAGCGGGAGGCAGCTCCACTGAGGCTTACCTGGCAGGGAGCTCAACACAGGGCATTCCTGGACTACAGCGATCCTCAGGCTGCTGATCAGGCCCTGGAGGCTCTGCAGGGTCTCTGTCTGAATGGTCACAGCCTGCAGGCCGAGCTGGCCAAGAGCCAACGAGGAGGCAAGAGGTCTGGACAGTCCAGCAGGAGACCAAGACCACCAACGGCTCCGAAGTCTAAAACGGCACCACCAGATACTAAGAGTAACACCGAAAAGACTGAGCAGTAAAAGCTATGTGCTGTACACAGGCCGAAAGTATTCATTTTGGTACGAACCTAAATGCCTGAATATGATTTGAGCTTTTTTTATAATATTTTTTGATTTACTAGGAAAGGACCTCAGTTATATCTTAAACAGCTTAATGAAATATTAGGCAACACTAAATAAAAACGAGGAAACTGAATTTAATTACTGAACCACAGCATCAAAAGGCAGAAAGGTATTTTTTTTACAGAGCATCTCATAGTGCTTAAACTTACACGTATGTGCCTTGTTTTATTTACACACTCCTGATGTCCTGATGGCCTTTCTTCTTTAAAGAAAAACGTAGACTGCGTACAGTCTGTCAGTGTTACATAGATTTAAAAAGTAAGAGCTTTTTCCTGCAGCTATCTTTTGCTCCAAGACGTTTGTGTTCTCAGACATATTGGTCTGCTTGTTATTTATTTCAAAAAAACCTTTAACTGAGGCCTTGGGTTAAAGAATCACTGTATAGTTTTTGTTGAAGATGGCACCACCGTGTGGCCAGTTATGCAATTTACACAGTCCTTGAAGCATGTAGTGTATAAGTAAAACAAACATTTCTTGATCTAGCATTTATGTGTCCTTATAGGCCACAACAATGTTTGACTACATATTTTCCACCATTTTTATTTTTTTTTTGTAAAGCACATTTTTTTGCCACCTGTCCCACAAATTTAATCAAGTCTCACTAAATATGTCAAATTTGAATATCTTTAAAACGTTACATACATTTCAAGGCACTTTTTTCTTTCTTTCATTGCCAAGATGTGAAATAGTTGCGGCCCATTTGACATAATTTGCCATAAATCCTGAACACACTGTGCCATTTCAACCAAATTCAGAGGACATAAACACCGTTGCCATTTTCGTTGCAGACAGCAGAAATTTTGTGGGTTTACGTAGCCATAGTGTACTAAAAATCAACGTGATTTGAAGATGGAAAGCTACATGCACACCATGAACATGTAAACCTTTTTTTTAAAAATTAAACAGAAATATACAGGATTGTATAGCCTTAAGCCGAGGTCTTTAATTTCTACTTGTAGAGTTTTTCAGAGTATTTTAGAAATAGATACTGTACATTTGAAGTGAAATTTGTACCTTTTGTTGATTTAAAAACAACTTCTTCAGTGCACTCTGTTTTGTTAGGTCAGTGTGAGTATGACGCCAGCCTCAACGTTGGAAGACACTTGTCACGTAACGTTCTTTACTAAAGCGTTTGACTGCACCTGCTCAGTCTTGGTGTCTTTTTTTAAAAAACAAAGAATTTTGCCATGTCTCATTTTGCTAAATGTTTGAGGGATTATTAATCTGTACATTGTTTTGCAGCGTTTGGAAAACTTACACAGATTGGAGAGGAGACTGTAGCCTCAACGCTTCAAACTATTGATCTACTAAAGAGGAAGCACTTTAAGGTCAGACGTTAAACTTGAACGTGGCATTTCGGGCTACTGATTAAATTTTGACAGTAGTTGGAGGGGTGATACATTTCACACAGTTTGAACGTGTAATTCAACAAACTCAGCTTTCAAACTTTAAGTTACAGCATTGATTTTGTGCCAGTGTTCAAAGATTATTGTTTTTCACTTCATTTCCAGGAGGATGACATTTTACTGTTGCTCTGTTTTCAAAGATGGTGTATCTGCAGTAATGTTGTTGTTGTGTAGACAGAACACCAAGCTAATTTATATTTAAGTAACATAAATAACACACATGAAAACCACTTATCCAGACTTAATTAACCCAATAACCTGCATGTTTTTGCGTACATTTTCCTGTGTTTCTGCACAGACGTTACCTGCTAAAAGATCACCCCATGTGAATCCACAGTGCCAGAGAAGTGTCCAGCTTTTCATTGAAGTCTTGGTTGTATTGAGACACAAGCACACAGTATGTCTGTCTGCACAGTGCAGGCCTCAGGCTTTTTATGGAGCTGTCATCCAGGCCTGGCCAGGGAGCAGCTGTGGAGCTCCATCTCTCTCCCCGAGCCCCGCCAGAGCGCTGAACCTCGGCAAATGTCATCGGTTTGTTAATGTGCTGTTCCACTGCTGTTGATCCTGCTTACCCCTGTGCTCCGTGGCATGCTCGTTTTACTGGGGTTCAGTCAGTGGTCATGTTGTGAGACTGCAAAGCTAGGCAAGTATCAAACCCTCTTGTAAAGATGTATGTGTCCATACAAACATCAACAACAGGACTTAGAAAATAACATGAACATCTTAAATTACAATTACTTGATCTAAATTACAAGAGATGTGCTTCAGAGTAATCTGAGTGAACTGTGCTGTTGCTCACAAATAGATTGTGCCCAACATGCTTCCTACATTAGGAACACCTGTTGTTTTCAACACCACTGAAACTGAAACTGAAAATTTTAAATCCTAAAGGAAATCTACTTTTTCTGATTTGTACCGAGGAAAATGACTAAATTACCTGCATTAATCTTAAGCCGCTAAGCTGGTTCTGCTTTTGAATCTTGTATAAGAATTGCTATAATTCCCAAACAGTAAGGAATCTAATAAGGAGCATTTAGAAAATGTGTCTCATGCCCTTTAATAATTTTTGGCTGTGTAGTGTTTTGATGAGACATTCAGAAATTCATACATTCATTATTTGTGTGTATATTTAATTGCATCTTGTTCTTGTGCCTTTGCTGTACATGGTGAGGTTGGTTTATCTGCAGTATTTAATAAGGAAATAATATTTTAGAGGAGAAACAAAGCTTCCTGTCACGTAAAACAACCTTTCCCCATTTAGGAGAAGTTTTTTTTATTTTCTTGAACCCATTCCTTGTTTAAGTTTGTGCGTCTGGCCGGACACCCTGGAACTAATCATTACACGAATTTAAAGGGTTGGATCAGCACCATTTATTATATTTCCAGCAGGATATTACGCAGAAGTATTCTTAGGACAAAAATGCTTTGGAGGAAAACAACTGTACAGCTACCAGGACAAGTGGGAGTGCTGCAGGTTTTCAGCCTGTAACCAAACTCGGGTGAGATTTCAGCCTCTGATTTGTTCCGCCTTAATTGCTGCACACTCTTCTTACACAGGAGGCATTTTGCGATGAACTTTTTCAAACAATTTCGTTTGAATTAATCGTTGTTTTGTGGAAAATCTGATTTGTTCATGTAATATCAGTTTACAATATCGGATATTACCAGCCCCTGCCAGGTGAAAACAACTGCATTATACAAAAGACATGACATTAATGCAACATGTTTTTTCTGTGGTGATATTGTACTGATAGCGGACCTGTGCGTAATGTGCGTAAAGTTCAAATTCGCCAAAAAAAAAAAAGCAGATTAAACCCACCTGAACTCAGTTTATCCGCAGTTTTAGATTAGATTAAATACATTCATGTAAGAACTCGGCTAAATTATTATTGTGGAGTTGCAGCAAAACTTTAAATATTTAGAATTAATAATTATCACTGTGTTGAGAATGACAACGTTTTTGCCATTTCTCACAGCCCCCCAAAATACTAGAGATATGTGTGTGTGTATGTGTGATAAAATTGAAATATGTCTCGTTTTTGTGGATTTACAGGCCCAAACAGCCCAGCAGATATATTTTATTTCTTACAAATGATTTGTTGTAATAAAAGCCTAAAGATCAGCCCTCGCAGATGGACCTTCGCTAGTTTTCCTACCATTATATACGTATACAGTGCTGGAAGTAATGGTCTACAATATATTTGACACAAACGACATAACAGTGCTTACAATATATCCTCAATTTTCATTTTTTTTTTAAACAAATAAGCGTTCTGACAAATATTGCCAATAAAGCATAGAACTCCTTGGCCCAAATTCGCCTGAAATTAAAATAGAGGCCTACAGAATAAATAAAAAAGTTGCGCTTATAGGCTATTCAAAAAAAAGTGCCGTCATCGTTTTTACACAGTATACAGTATATGGACACACAGAATATATGCCATGTCCACAATTGAACGTTTCAGTATTCAACGTTGGTAGGCTAAGTCCAAAAAAATAGAACCTCAGTCTAAATTTGTCAAAGAAAAAGTCAGGTAAAAACTTTAGACGGAGAAAAAAATGGAAGTGTGCATTTTTTTTTTACATTGGCCTGCTTTAACAAGATGAATAAACATGAACAACAAAAGTGTAGAAGTGGTAGTCATCCGCTCTGCAGGACTAAGTACCAAACAACAGCAAGGATTCCTGCGCCCACTCTTTACCCCGCTGGTCGATGATAATGGCATGAAAAAAAGAAGTTTTTTTAATGTATTATTATATATTATTATTATGTGGTTGCTTTGTAAATGGCCTGTCTCCTTGTCTTTGTCTCTGCGTGAAAAAACAGAGAAGTAGTCCGGGTCTACTGGAAGCAGTGAGCTCACTCTCCAAGGCTGGGGCCAAGCCTTTAAGTCTCTCAGTGGTAATTTAACGCATTTGTTCTCGTTTCAGTTCAGCTCTGCTGCATGGCTCGAGTCCGTGACAGCGTCCTCTGGTCTGCAGGGGGTTTTGTCCTTTTGGGGGGTGTAGGAGGACATCATCACCGCATCACATCACGCAGGGCTTGATGTCCTGGTAGGAGACCTGTTGGTGGTGGTAGTAGGAGCCGCTGCTCGGTGAGTGCATGGCTGAGGACGTCATGGCGTTGAAGGAGAACACGAACTCCTTTCGGTCACACATGCTGGGAGACTGGGAATGGTACCGAGGAATACCTGCACAGATAATTAAAAATAAATTTAAAAAACAGCATAGATATTGTAATGTCACAAGCAGGTGAAACACGTTGTTTATGGATTATAATATGTGCCACATTGTCTGACATTAAAACAAAACAAAAAATATAGTTTAAAGAATATAGTAATTTTTTACAAACAATTCGGGATATTTAACTGTTACAATAACTCTTAATTAAGATTTTATGCAACCATGAATAATAAAAAACATCTTAATATAATAATAATAATAATACCAGTCCATCTTACTTTTCTTAAAGGAGGCCTTTATTTGGAACATTTTCTTTTGATTGTGCATTTTATTTTTAGATAAAGTTAATATTTAATTTGTATATAGTGTATAAAGCTTCATTCTGTCAACTCAACTCGTTTATATTCCTCCCAGACCTAAAGTCCATTTAGCAAGCACGATTAAGATTGTCAAAAGAGGGAGGCGGGCTTGCAGGGCTAATTGACAGTGGCCCTCTTGCACGCCAGTCCCGGTGGACTGGGGGCCTCGGGGCAAGGCAGGCTGGACCAAGCCGCGCTTGTTTTTCTTGTCCAGAGATTGGCACGACTCTAAAGTGTCCCGGCAGACTCTCTCTTTGCAGTCTCTCATTTACCACTTCCACAAACTGCAGATGTTCAGTTTAAAACCCCCAGTGATATCCGGGTTTTATTTTGCGCATTGCTATTATATTTAATTAGAAGCAAAATCAGTGACCAGACTCCATGTCTGTGGGATAAAATATACGTGCTTTCTATTAGCTGCATCATTTTCTGTAATGGCCTTCATTTCAAGCCTTCCGTTTTGCACAATAGAGATAAGCCTGTGTTTATTGGTGCAAAATAAATCCAGCGCAGTTCACTGCAATTCACTGCGGGGCTGCTCAATATTTCCACTAGGCCCACTTTTGGCACAAGACCATAGAAAAAATCTGTACACCACCAGACTTAGGTATAAGTAGGAAATATTCTCTAAACCTTCATATAATTAAATGTTAATGTTTAGCTCTTTCATGTCACTTTTAACTTTTATACTTTACAGTTTTCTTTCTAAAACCAGCTGCAGTTTTGTGTAACATTTCACAGATTCTGGAGATGAATCTTTGCGCCTACCTTGTAGATCTGTGGTGCTGTGCCCGTTCTGGTGCAGGTACGGCTGCTCCAGTGAATGTGTGGGCAAACTGGGCTGCAGCGGGTTCGCTCCTGGATTACATGGAGACAGAGGCTGCTGCTTGATGTAGGAAGCCCCGTTATTCAACGAGGCCGAGGGGGCCGGAGCCCACGCCGAGGCCGAGCTCGAGTAGACGGGGTGAGGCTCCATGACTCCCCCGCTGGTGAGCAGAGGGGAGGCGGAATTGTCGTGGTGAGGATAATCACTCCCGGTGGATCCTGTACAACTTCCCATGTAGGAATGTCCACTGTTGGTCGACAAGTGTGACATGGAGTGACCGGACAGACCCATCCCCTCCATGTTACCTGCCAAGTGTCCATTCATCATCCCAATCCCACTGTCCAGAGACAAGCTGTTGGGCGGACAGGATAGGCCCCCGCCGCTCCCCTGGAAGTTGTAAGACTCGGGGATGTGGTTGAATCCCAGGCCGTTCATCATGCTGTACATGGGCTTCAGCGCCTGGCACTTGCGCCTGAAACCTCTGGGTCTCCTTCTGAAGGAGCCCTCCTCGAACATAAACTCACTCGCCGGGTCGATAGTCCAGTAGTGGCCCTTCCCAGGCCGACCGAGGCCTTTGGGCAGCTTGATGAAGCACTCGTTCAGGGACAAGTTGTGACGCACGGAGTTCTTCCATCCCTGATACGAGCCTCTGAAAAACGGGAAGCGGCTCTGCAGGAATTGGTAGATTTCACTGAGCGTCAGGCGCTTGGTCGGAGAGCTCTGGATAGCCATGACTATCAAAGCTATGTACGAATAAGGCGGCTTCTCTGGCCGTCGGATCCCCGCGTTCGTCTTTTTGGTTTTCGTAGTGGAGGAAGCGGTTTCCATCACCACCGTCTGTCCGTGCGGCTTCTCCGGAGCAGACATCGGGCTGCTCTGGGCAGGAGTCTGCGCTGGGGGCTGCTGGACCTCTGCCGTCATTAGTTAGATTTAGTCGTCGAGATGGAAAAACAAAAAGAACGGTTGTTTTCCACCTATAAATAAGTTGGAAACGAATTCGCTGTCATAAAGACAGAAACAAACAAAAAAAGAAGAGCAGTAAGCAGACACAAGCTAAAGGCGCGACTCTCTTCACAGCTCTCTGCTTCTGGTTCAGTCCGGCAGAAGTTTGGAGTCTGGACCGCCTCGTACGCAGCGTCCGAAATGGGATAAGGAGCAGAACAGGAGCCGCTTTCCACTTCAGTTGGTGTGTTGTCGTGCGTCCGAGGAGCCCACTTTTTACTTATCTGTTGCCATCGGCGCATTGGAAGCTGTATGTCTTGGTCATCCTAATGTTGGGACCCGCCCAGTTCCCTCCTACTCCAGTGGTGGGCTGTAAGCATGCACATCTGCGTGCGTTCACTTTTCAGCGAAATGTTTTTTTTTCCTGCTTTACACTGAAATAAGGAGAATACCTCACATATAGCCTGCAATAACCTGTACGCTATTAAATATTATAGAATAAAAATACATTTAAATGACTTTTAAAGCACCCTGTGAGCATACAGAAGGACTATTCTCAGTAACTACACTGGATGCAGCCTTCAGATGCAGCTTTTAAATACCTTATTTTTCCAATGTGATTTGACTATGTTGTGATTCTTATTTTTAACACATAATGTTGTGATATAATCATTGAATTGTACATTTATAAACCTGAAGTTAATATACTGTCTCGCCATTCTGCCCACATACTCCACGCACCTTCCACTGCATCTAGGTCATGTCTCTGCATTGTCCAGAAACTCATGAAATATTTTATAAAACATTTTTAGTGAATGGACAGCATTTAGCAGAGAACATGCCCCTCATATTCCAAGCCACCCTCCTGATTTCTGCAAAAGATAGACAGGAACATGGGCAGGATGTTTATACAGCAAAATGTAAACATTTTCCCTGGCCTTCTTTAAATAAAAAATCAAGCAAAACCCCCGTTAGATCAGCTAATACTCAATCTGATGCGATATGCCCGCGCGTTCGCAGCGTCTTCTGTAAATGCTGGACGGTTTTTACACATGAATATTGTTTGTGTAATGCAGTCATAATATTTACGCAGGGACGCGGGAGGAGTGAGGTGGAAGCTCCGCCGAGCTGTGAGCACAGAAACTCGGACGGGGACCTGAGATCGACTCCTGCAGGCGGTTTCCCATCGAATGATCCAGGAATTGAAGTAAGGTGGATTTAACACTTTGAGTCACAACAGAACTGTGGCCACGTTAAGTCTGGGTCACAGTGGGAAAGCTTGGGGTGGTTTATTTGTTTTATGTGACATGATGTAGGATAATTAGGGAATAAACTGAGTCCAAGTGTGCATTAAGCTCCACAGTCTGTCTGTGCTTTAACTGGGTTGCTATTTACTGAGAAGATGCGCAGCAGTTTGTTTTAACCTTTTGTGTTTCCAACATCGAAAAGCTTCTTTTTTCCTCGTTTTGCTGCCTCGTACCCAGCTGTGAGTGAGAGCTACTGGAAGGCGATCAGTGCATAGCCTACAACTGTTGACAGTAGGTTTCTTATTGTTCCCCAGAGATATCGATAGCTGCAGCCTGTAACCTTTTGCATACCCGTGGCTTCAGTAAGATGAGCTTCTAAACTGTACCGGCGTTATAGTTTCTGATGGCTGTTAGTGTTGACATTATGGAAAATAATACCGGGGTAAATAGCAGATGGACATGAACATTTTAACCTGTGCGTAAAACCGGAGGATGTTTGGCCACCTAAATCCTTGTGCGTAAAAATCGTGTAATACTTTTGCGTAACATAGTGTTTAGAGTTCAGTTTGAACCAAGTCGATTTTTGTTATACAGTAGAAACTACAAATGCTCCATTAATGTGCCAGTTGATTAAATTCTCCCCAAACATGAACGGATGGCTTTTTTGTTTCAGGCGGTTTGCAACAGGGGAAGCGACAAAACGATTCATTGTCAGATTTTCATTGTCAGCTCGAAGGTGACAGACGTGCCACGGTTAGTTTTTTGCTGTTGCAAAGGAGATTTCAAACCTCGGATAAATGAATGTACGTATTGTTTTAACCGGTGCCTGCTCGGCCACTCGCCTGAAGTGAGGGCCACACATTTATCAGCGTAGCGGACCACCCAGCGCGCACCAGGGGCAGGCGCGCTCCCGTCCTCTCTCTGCCCACTGCATTTAATTACGGCTGATGACTTCATTCCATTAAGGCTTTCTTTCTCTCACGCTCGTTCCCCCATGTCATATTAGTCTTTCTTTGTTATGCCTATATATAGGCTGCATGTATTTGGATTTTTTGTACTCTTTGGACAAGACCAACCGAAGCCAGTGTCCATAATGTTTACGCAAAACGTCAGTGCTGGATGGTGATGCGCAACTCCCTGCTGCATTCTTGTCTCCCCAGTGAAAAACAGTAAAATCTATTATTTTTTATTACCTCACATTACCTTAGATATTTTAATGTTTTTAGGGGTAATACAGGAGACCAATCAATCAGAAATAATACGCATAATGTACTTTCATCAACAGAAATGTTTTCACAATGGATGGAGCCACATTTTCATGAACATTGTTGCCAAAGCAGGATGAGGTCGCCATGAGAGCCTCGGTGGCAGATTATGCCCATCAGTACTGAGGCTTGAGACCCGAGGTCAGAGCTTCCCCGTTGCTCCATCGCAGACGAAGTCATGCACTTTTCCATGACGTCCCATCATGAAATATTTGACAGCGCTGCATCCTCAGGAATGCTCGGCCACTTAGGTGGAGGTACACCGCAGAGTGCACAGTCCTGACAGGCTTTCCGGGCCGCCTTACCGTTATTTAGTGCACCGAAACCAGTTTTTTGGTTGGTCACGTAGATGCAGAGGCGCACACATAAATATTTTCTTGTTGGTTATATTCTTTCTTAAGTTCATTTAAATTATTGTGCGATGGCACGCTCTATGAATAGGACAGAAGTATAGAGATTTTAGGCCTTTATGTAACAATGTGAACAGCATTATCAGACAGAACATTTTCGTTTTTTACTGTGTGTTCAGTCTCAGTGTTTAGTCTTGTAAAGCTGATTTTGGGATTAGTTTTATCATTGCAAACTAAAACGGTACTGGTGTTACTGTATATTAATGAGACAGACTGATAAGCTGTTGTTTTCAATCTAGGCTACATTGTGCAACATCATCTGAGCACTTTAATATTATTTCTTTGTCATAAGAAAATAGGTAAATACACTGACGGATGATGCATCCAGCAGCAGCAGCAGCAGCGGTCCACCATAATGTGCCCAGGCCTCATAGCACCAGATTAAACTTTTGGGAGCTCAGGCCCAATTCAGCGTGACTCAGAGAATTTTAAGCCTTAAACTTCCATTTAAAGTTTCTTTCATGAAGCATCATCTTTGAATAATAAGCCAGTTTCCCTCCTCAGTGGTGAAAAAGGGCCGCAGAGGGTCACCGAGAGGCCGCACAGTCTTTGTTTGGAGGACGGTGCGACAGAGTGATCGATCAAGTGGCCCTGTGTTCATCCGACTTGAACTTGAATCAAGTTTAGGAGCAAGTTTTAAAAAAATATGTTTTACTATATTATTACTATTTACTTATAGGAATTGCATAAAGACAGTAAACAACGTTAACAGTTTAAATTAGATGTATTTGTTAAAACCTTATGATAATTATAGGAAAAGGAGATTTTTCTTAAATAATATTATTTTAGGTTAATAAATTGATAGATAAACAAAATCTCATAAGAATAAAAACGCTGAAATTCATTAATAAAGAAAGTGGAAATGAAATTGGTCTATTTGACTAATGGAAGGCCTGAAAATGGTTTGGGATTTGACAGAAGAGCAGATTTTGTATTTTTTACTTTATTGTTATTATTATTGATATTATTGATATTTCATAGTTTTTTCTGTCTGTTCTGTGTAATTTATTTTTTCGTGCTAACTCAAAGCGTAAACGCAAAGATGCACACATACAGCAGAGAGGCTCACTTTTACGCACAGATTCTCAATATCCAAAAATCTTTTCTACACTAAACACATGCTGGTGCTTTCTAAAATTACAAATATGGTACTCTTGCACTCAACAAACTTAACATTCACTTGCCTTAAAAACTGTATAATGATTTGATCCCAATATGAAGTTATTTTAATTACATATTTTATAGCACGACTTTTTTTGCTGCATTTGAGCAATAATTCAAAGATGCATCCTAATTGGGTTTCTGGCTCTGTGCCTCCGCAGTGTCGCCTATAGTTCACTCAGCATTGTCACTTTAATTGAAAACAGTGTAATGTGGAGGTGGGCACCCCCTCATCACTTTCCCCTGCGCTGTAGGTGGCCGTGTATATTTTCCTTTAAGTGGTGTTTATGTGATCGAGAAAAGGACGGGATTGCTAGCAGACCGCTGATTGCGCAGCGTTGGGCCCGAACATGGGACTTGAAGTGTATTTGATGGGCACCGCCGTCTCCACTAATCAGCTGCAGCACTGCGCGCTTTATGACTTTTTAATTCCCCTGACGAGATATCTGCCCCTCTATCTTGTTGTGTGCGTGTGCGACGGCGCAGAGAGAAGTAGTCCCTCATCAGATGTTCGTTAATTTATGTTATTCTCGCTTAAATTGAAACGCGCGAACATCGGCACTGCTGGAGTGCCCTTGAGCATGGCACTGGTCGAAATCCAGTTCTAAAGCAACGGCGGTGGTTTTAAACCAAACAAATGAATTCATGTATCATTGTGCGTCATGTTGCAGGTTGCAGTCTGATCCGGATAATAATAATAAGGCGCTCATTATTATGATCTCAGTCACGTTTAAAACCATGAGATCATTTTTCGTTTCATGTTATTTATTTGAAAATGTAAAAAAAAACCGTGATTGAGCAGACAATAAATCTCGATTTGTTTGCATTTTATGAAGTCTAATAACGGATTCTCATTTAGGGCAGCCGATAGCAACATCCACAAGGATGATTAAATGAATAAAAATTAGGATTTTTAATTATTTTTTACTTATTTCTTGGTCAAGAATTTACAACAGATATAAATACATGTTAATTCTTTAATAATCCCTTTTTTTAAAAACTTTGCAATAAAATTATTTTACCATCAATAAATAAGTAACTAAATAGCTGGAGTTCTTTCCCATTGGTTGGTGAGACATGTGACGTCACATCTCCCACCTGTCTGCACCTGCTGTCACAAATTAAAGCAACAATTAACATCTGAGAGTCGACCTTTGATAAGAAATTGAATTCATGTTTGCACGCTGAATTTATTTGTTAGTAAAAGTTGTCAAACAATCCAATCTCAGACCTCATTAGGAGACAAAAGCACAGATATAAAAATTAAAACTCGAGAGACTTAAGCTCATCTTTGACGTTTGTATTCAGGATCATGGATCACTCGACACTTTTTTTTCAAACATCCAACGCAGATAAAGAGCTCATCATGCAGAGACACATGAGTCACTGATAAAAACGTTATTGAGAGAACAGCTACAGCCCCTGATGTGCTGTGTGGTCTAATTAAATAACTCCCATCGTAAAGTTTCCCTTTTCTCTATCCTCTTGTTTGTCACACGTTTAATCTGATTTCAAACCGTCTCCCTCCTGACAGCCTCATGTCGAAACGTTCCTCTCAGACAAAGAAGAAAAAGAATAAAGGCATATGCAAAATTCCTTCTGGTTTATTTTGTGATCATAGGCACCACCACATAATTTGACATGAAGGACAGCAGTGGGGAGGATTTGGCAGGTCCGGAGTTTTTACAAATTCCTAACTGTCCAAATGTGGTTAGCACTTGCAGGGAAAATGTTTCATAGTTTTAAATACCTGCTGCTCGTAGCGAAAGAAAAAGGGCGTTTCAACGAGCTGGCTGCTTGTTTTGTTGTGTGTTGGAAAAACAGAACAAAAGACAAGATGTAGAATATTAAAAGAAGGATAAAAAAAAATATGTGAATGTTTTAGTTGCTTTAAGGTTAAAATATGACGAAAAAATGTGTGATTGTGGGTTCAGTGTATGTTTTTATATGGCTGGTTGACAGATGTATTTCTGCCCTATGTATTTACAACAATCTATATAAAGGAATTATGTAATGATATTGCAGAATATTTTAACATACCCAAAGAAATGGGTGCATGGACATTTTTTAGGCTATTTAGTTTTGGTTTATTGGCAACTTTATAATATACTGAATTTACTAAAAATAAATACAAAATATCAGACTTCTAGTTAAGTGGCAACATATATTTACTAAGGTCCTACATATGTGTTCATTACAGATTATTATACTTCCTGACCTTAGATGATAGCATTTGACATGTCTTGATGTTTTATGTGTCCCTGTGTTCCACTGCAGTGTTTGTTAGTGGTCCTTTAATCGGTTTCAGTCTAGAATGTGGATGTTTTAATTTGAACGTACAGCAAAATTCTCCTTTAATAAGGCATCACTGGTGTAATACTGAATATTTAAACTAAGACATCCTTGTGGACACCCACAATTGTTGCCGAACGGTTGTGTTACTCATGTTTTAAGTTTACTTAGGAATCATCTTGACTTCTATTTATTATTCCCAATTTTTTTTCTTCTTATAATTCTCTCATAATGTACAAAACATACATCATCACTGAAGTAAATGTGTAAAGCAGAATGTGTTTAATTGACTGTATTAAAGGTAACATTACTTTGTTATTTAGATGTATTTTATCCAAACAAAAGCAGACATGATTTTTAAATCCTGTGACCATTTCTGCAGATAAAGGCTCTGTGCGCCTTTATAAAGCTGAAAAACACAATAAGATTTTCCCTGTTCTCAGCTTCCCCGCTCCTCTCTGTTCTGCTTTGGCCTTTCTAGGAAGACTCAGTCCCACACAGTGAGTGGGAGCCTGCCCGGCGCCCCACCCTGCCGTCCTGCACACCTCCCAGGGCCGGTCCATCTTGGTCTGTCCAGTGCAGGGAGAGACATCAATAACGAGAGATGAAGCAGAAACCACAGCCCAGAACACAAAGGAGAGAGGGAGGGCAGACTCAGGCCACAACTGGCTCTGCTGCAGGTTAGCTCCTTTGATACTCGCCTTGATGGCAGTTTGATGGGTGCACATGGGGCGACATGGGTTTATACGTACGTGTTTACATAATATCTATGGTGTTTACGCACAGCCCACCAACTCTTTTTTTTTCTTTTACTCTGAAGGGGGATTTTCCTGTGGCAAGCTGCTTCGGAAAAAGCAATTAAGAATTCCCAAACAGTACACCACAATGGGAGATATCATTGGTGCAATGTGTGTTCCATGTCCCTCGCAGTTTTTGTCTGGAATGGGTTGACTATTTTTAATCTGCGCATAACCGAATCCACCTACAGACAAACCACAAATTGAATGAAGGGGAGGGGGGGGGGATGAGTGGGCATGGTAATTGCCTATTGTGGAGCTCAAACTCCTCTGTTCTGCCATAAACAGCTTCGGTAGTTCACAACTTGATACCCAGTGCTCCAGCCGATTTGAAATTAGGGCATATCCTCGTTGTCTGTGGGAACTCGTAGCCAGGCAGTGGTCGGAATCAGTCAGGAATGCTTTGGGATGGTAACTGGATTCAGTTGTAATGCCCGGCTCTCCACAGCGGAACACTAGGGTGGGAAAAAGGCCGAGAGCATTTCCTGAGTGGAGGGGGGTCCCAGCGAAGCATCACACGCATGGGCATCGTGTGACGGAGACCCTGCCAGGTTCAGGCTGTGATCCCAAGTGAAGAGAGGAGCAGGGAAGAGGAGTGCAGCTGTGGGGGTGGGGGTGGGAGGAGGTGTGGTGGGGCGCAGTGGGCAGTGCCAGGGAGAGAAAGGAGAGGACGGAGAGGAGCTGGAAGGAGGACAGGGGCCAAAATATTGGAGCTGTAACCTGTGAAGGACGGAGTGGTCTTATGGCAAGAAGGAGAGGGGTGGAACACACAACTACTGTCTGCAGCTGAGCTTGTTTATTTCACAAGATTTGCATTTATTCCTGAAGAATGCATTGGTTAACAATTTTCACAAAATGCATCCAAATATATCAAATAGCAAATTTAGAAAAAGTGTAAACTGAGATTAGGTAAAATCCATGTAACTGAAATGAACATAAAACAGGAGAATTTAACGAAAAAGGCAAGAAAATCAAGTGAAATCTAATTAAATGAATTTATATGGTGTGTCTAAAATACCCAGAGTTGACCAAAATGCTGCACATGTTTTCATACAAACAGCACAGCAGGTAAAAAATAATGCAAGTCAGAATTGCACTGCATAATTTCCTTTTTTGGGTGTTTAACCAGAAGAGGACTTGGTGACAACACATGTCTATTATTCCAAAAATGAGCAGGCTGTTAATTAAAAAGCCCTCTTAACTTCAGCTCATTATTATTCCGTCTACTTGTCAAGTCAACAAATAACATTAAAAATTACACAAGAAGCCTCAGTCAAGTTTTATCCTGCACCTTTCTACAAATGTGGAGACAACAGATGAAAAGTTACCTGACATCATTCAAATAAATCAATTTTCAAAATGCAAATGATCTACATCTCCATGTTACTGGTGTACAGGTTGGTTGTTTATTTTTGTTTGTTAAAATACAGCACAGAAAGTAATGTTGTTCTGGCAGTTAGCAGTTTCTCTTGACAATGACTGAGACTGATCTTGTTTTTTTTAAAAATACAAAAAACAAAAATCCAAGTCAAGTCATAAGGAGTGCCTTTTTTTCCCTGTGATTTCCGAATTGATTTATTTACACTTAACCTCAGGGAGCAGCACCGTGCAGAGTGAGTGTGTGTGTGTGTTTTTGTGGGAAAGAGATGTCTGTGTGTTTTGATTTGACTGAGTTATGGCTCTGAGGAGATGGGGTGTGACATTTGTGGCTATTTGTGTCAATCAAGTGACAGAAAGACAACAAATAATACTCTGAAAAAAACCCCCAAAAAACCTAGATGCTGACTGCATCTGTTCGAGGCACATCTGTTCATATTCAAATTCATTTCCATCCCGTAATTTAATAACGCTTCCATCTGCACAGGGAGCTAAGCTAAGCTACTTTTAATGTCATTTCAACCGAGCAATTGAGCAAATATTATTCTGAAGGTGACAGTTTTAACTTAACACCTGATTTGTTATTTTGTTTATGCGTGTTGACTATATTGAGAGTGTCTCCATCTGTCTGTCTCTGTGTTGTTTTTCTGTGCACATGTGCATTTGTATGTCAGTGGCTGCATCATCTTTGTTTTCTGTTGTTTGCGGCTGCATGTGTTCATCAGTGGATATGCTGCTGACTAAATATACGTAAGAGTGTGTGCAGACTGGCACTGGAAGCCAGACTGTGTTCCCTTCGGCTTGTGTAAATGTTGTGACGATCTTGGGAGGAATCTAACCCTATAGTTGTCAGAGGGCTTTTTATTTCCACCTGCTACCGGCCTCTTTCCGTTGGTCTGCTCTATAACAATGGTACTGAGAGGGTTGCGGAGTGCAAAGTGATTGATGTTGGCCTGTATTTGGCCCTTCTTCACGTTGGGGCCTGAGAGGAAGTGGCTAACCCTCCCTTCCACCCTAACTACGCTGCTGTAATGTAGGGCTCAAGAGGGCAAAGTGCTGATCAGGATTTTCTTAGATACCTTATTTCAATAAAGTGCCAATTGGCCCAAAACACAAATTGGCAGATGCATATAAACGAGTGTTTCGTGTTTTATAATTTGCAGGTGAAACAGAATGATTCATATTATATAACTCAACCATACTTTATCCCCTCCATCTTGTATCCAGCCATCATTTCTCTGAGCGGGAAAAAGAGATACGGGTTCATCTTCACTGCATTCTTTCCATTTTGCTGAGGAGCAGCGTCTCAGAGTAGATAATCCATCACCCGAGTCGCCCGTCCGTCTCTCTCCTCCATTTCTGACTGTGTTTCTCTTTCTCCTTCCTCTAGGTTAGAGTGGGCAGACGTTGCGGCTTTGGCCACAGGAAGCTGTGAATTCTTCGGAGAATGGAAGATGTCTTACAGGGGGGGGGGAGACATAGTGGCCCCCCCGCCCCACCCACTCACCACCCCCGAAGTGACCCCTGACCCTTTCATGTGTTTATATCAGACCGTGGAAGTGAGAAATAGTGATGAGTCACTCTGTGCTGTGTGTTTACACTCTGGAGTCACGCAAGGAAGGAAATCAGCCACGGTCTGCTAAAAGTGGCGAGGTGAGAGAGAATAGCTGCAGTCCCCGAGTGCTGCAGTGATTTACCTCTCGGAGCCAGAATTTATTTCACGTCATCTCTGCTGCAAAAACTTTCGACCTACAGAAGACAGCAGCATTAGCAGCACAGTAGACTGCTGCTGAGAGAAAGGCAACGCCGAGGGCCAAAACAAGCAATTGACACTGGGGAAAAGGTGGATGTGTTGCTACAACACTGATTATTCCAGGAGATAAGACTGTTATAATAAGCAGGATAGCTCATTCAGCAGAATGTCGGAGAATTCTTGATATGCTGGAGCTTCATGTTTTTACATACACAGAGCTGATCACGTCCAGTTGCTTTCTAATGAAGGCAGATGACAAACACATCACTGGCATCAAAGGAAAACCTGCATCTCCTTGTTTCTTGAGGCAAAATGGTTTTCACTTTGAATACTGCACATTTCAGTGTGGAAAACCTTTTTTTCAGTTATAGGTAGTGAATTTCTAAATTTAATTAACCAATAAAAAGGTGGATATTTTATCGAGGTGATACTGTTCACCTCTTATTTTAATTCAAAAGACTTTATGTAGAAAAAAAATCAGTTAATAGAAACATTACATTTAGTACCCATATAGTATTCAATGCATATGCTCTAAGTTTCTTATTTATCCTAATATTATTGTATTGATAATGATATTCAAAAGGAAAACGTAAAAATACAGTCAAACATCAAACAAAAGCCTTACTTTTATTAATTATGGACTATTTTTTATAGCACTTTATTAATTAAATTCAGTTCAATTCATTTCAACCCCATTCAAACGGGGCTGTTTTGCTATTCAGAACCATATTGATAAAGCATCTACAAACAGGATTTCTCCAAATATTTGTACAATACACAAAGACAGTAATACAACATTAATAATAATACATATTACTTATTAATGTACAATATATCCAGGTCATTTGCTGTCCCTCAGTTTGTTGATACATATTACAGCAAAATATGCCATGTCTCCTTCACCTCCAGAGGTACTTTTAAACTTTAATTTTGAGAGTTAAAGGTTCTTTGAAATCTGAAGTAACACAGTTGAATTTGTTAAAGTTGTTTTATTGAATTTTTGCATTGTAGGAGGAAGTGTATCTGTTGAAAAGTTATCTTCTGTTTAAAAGCCAGTCAATAATCTGACCTTTTGTCTGATATTAAGTCTGCAGGTTCCACAAACAATCCAGTAGTTCATGTGTAATTATGATAGTTACATTCAAGTAGATAAAGAGGATTTTATGAAAGCAAGCTAGCAAGAGTCAGTTCTAATGATTACAATGATACATGCATGTGAAAAACATTTCACAAAAATACCAAACACTTAAGTTTGTAGCTGCTGAAATATCTATACAGACATCGGACTTCTGTGAGTAATTTTAATGGCTTGGCTGAAAACAGGAAGTTTAGGTTTTAAATTGATATTAAAGAAGCAGACATGGGGCCTACATATCTTCCACAAATCCAATCGTTTGTAAGAACGATAAGTAATTTACCGTACAGGTGGTTGTAACCTTTCGGGTATCAGAAATACAGTTTCATAATGAGATTTTTAGTGCCTATATGACAGTGAGGGATTGTCCTCGCTGTGTAAACAACGCCGGACAAACATGTCTTTGAGCTCCAGAGGACTTTATGTCAAATGCACTGTAAGGTGTGTTTACTGCGGCTTCCACCACCGTTTCAAACATAGTGTCATCGTTGTCCACCACACCGGGTGACTTCAGATTGTAGATTGCACAACTGTTGTTTTCGAGACACCGCTGTAGTTACTGCAGTTGTGTTCAGTAAATAAAAGTGACACTTTATTTCTTTCCATCACTGCATTGGTGCAAAAAACTTCATTGCTCACTGCAGCGAGTATCCTTTTACACACCCCCGTACACACCGCCACAATGAGAGAGTCAGCAGCTCTTATTTTGGACAATCTCTCCTGAATTGTAAGTCCTGTCAGGGGCTTTGATTGATAGTTGTGTTTATCACCATATTATTAAGTAATCAGGCTCACCACAGCTCGGCCTGAAGCTCCTTAATTCCAGCTAAGGCACACAGCTTCATGCTAATTAAAGGTTTGGTAAATGTGTTTATTTTTGTGAATTTTTAAAATATAGTTGTCTGTGTTTTTATGTTTCTAGAGTGCACTGATTGTTGCATTTGCATCCTCTCGGGGACATTTAGAGCCAAGCCTTAGTATTGTGTCTCCATCAGAAAAGTCATGTACAGTCACATGGATGTGACTGTACAGAACTTAATGCTGCACAAACTGCATGTAGAGTGTATAAATCTTGCCTTTCAACACACAATAATGTATCGTTGTACATTACTGTAAAGCCTGCGAAATGACAATTAATGTACAAACAGAAAATCCTGTATATAACATAAGAGGGTCAATCAGTCTATGTTCTGTAGATCAGCAGAGGTTTCTTCTCGCTTGGTTAATAGAGCCTGCGGCCGGCTGCGTTTGTGTATTTCTGGGGTAAACACAGTCATGGCAAAGTGGACACGCTGCTGAGTGTGTCCTGACTGGAGACAGAAAGCACTGTGGCACTGTACTTACTGAGACACTGGCAGCTCTCTAGAGGTAGGGTTAATGTGATGAATGGCCATTTGGTAATGGGCCATGTATTAGGGTGAAATAGCTCTTTCAAAAGCCAGAGTTTGAAGCTGTTGCTATGGGCGATTTGATTCAGGAATCTATCAGGTGGCAGATGTTTCATGTTGGATCCGTCAACTCTGTCCCGCTCTCGCTCTCAACCGAATGAAGGGAGAACTGCTTGAGTGACTGCGTGAAGCAATCAAATGTAAATGCGACTTAATGCGGTCAAAAACATCAGTCAGGCCAGACCTTGCTGTTTAAAAAACCTTGCACAAAAATAATTAGGCTTTTGAACTGTGTGCATGAATTGGCTGATATTTCAGGAGAAAAATGTAATTATATTTTTTCTTTTGTGAGTTTTGCAGGTTTACTTTTCTGCTTACAGCGATTTGTACCACTTCTACACATTGTAGAAGTGGTACAAATGGCTCTAAGCTTACTCCTACTAATGTGAATATATAAATGTATGTGTTTTGTGGATTTACATTCAGACATGTTCGCTTATGAAGTGAAATATAAGCAGAATGTGTGCACTTTTTGTGTCTCATACGAATATGTGTATTCTTCTAAAGAGGTTCAATGAGTGTTTTGTGCAATATTTATTCCCCTTTTTGCTATGAGAGTAACGTTTGTTTTCTATTGTTATATGATGAGAAAAATTAAATAACTTTGTTCATAGAAGTTTTATGATGTTTTTAGTTCTGCTGCTATTCTGGAAAAATCATAACCTTGAATTTTTCGTCAGTAAAATCTCTCCTCTGCTGACCATCTGCTGGTTTCCATACAAGGCAGAAATCGAACTTGCAAACAAAATAGAACTCGCTAACTGGGAACTGTACGAGACGAAGAACTCACAAGTCTGTTTTTTTACAAATTCTTCTACGTGTGAAACCACCCTGTTAGAGTTAAATTTAGCTTCGGGCTTTCATTATTTGCCAAATTCGAGAACCACTTAAGGACCTTATGATGAATTTTCTGTTTTTCCCCTGATGGGGTGCAGAGTACATGTGATAAATACCACCAGAAACAAATACTGCAATACTGAAGCTGCTGGTGGTCCTCTTGTTTACTTCAGCGTTGCAGGCTTCAGGGTTTTTTTCCCCCAATTGGATGAGGGATCAGTGTTCATACTGTCCAGCTATCTAAATAAGTGAACCCTGCTACTGAATTATCCTTAATCAATATCGACCACTGTCTGTGATGTATGACAGTCTTGCATAGTCTCTGTTTGACCTCCGAATTCTACTGGGCTAAAAGTAGATTCACCCTGGTTTATCCGAAGAAGTCGTGTGAACTAAAGGAGCTCAAACATTCTGAAAAACATCTCAGTCTGAATTTAAATGATCACTGTATTTATATTCCTCTTCAGATTTTATTGGTCTTGCAATCTCAATCATATTTTCGTTGCTTTTACATTTTCTTATGATCATTTCTGCCCTTAATATTTAGCAGAGAGTGAAAGACACTCGAGATGCAAACCTTCCAAGTCGTGATTAATGAGGAGATGTGCCATTTCTTTGTGTCCAGAGAGCCTTATCACAGGTGTTGGTAAGGACAGACAGACAGACAGCCACATGGTTCTACTTTGACGTCTGCTAATTCCAGGGAATCAATCCTAAATGACACCTATGGGATACACAGAGTGGATTTCCCTCTGATGCAGATTGGTGGTGGTTTGCAGATGAAAGACGGTAAAATAAATAAAGCTGTGGTGAGCAGGCAGAGCTCTTCTGTCCACACACTGCAACCATAATGGGATACATACTGACATGAAGGAAGAAGTGGAGGCCTGCTCCTGTTTTCACCACTGTTGCCACGGAAACACTGATGGACTACGGCTGCTCAATGCGAATATCTGTGTTGACGTTTGTTGTGAAAAATATTCTGTTTTTTCGATTTCAAAGGGCAGCAGAAAAAGTTACCTAACAAGTCGAATGATAGTGATTAGCACAAAGCAGATCTGTTCCTTGTCACCCAAACTGCCTGCTGGCCCGCTGCTGCTGATACGCTTTTAATCCTAAAACACGTCATTAAATCAAACTCAGCGGTATCGAATGACTTTTTAACCTCCTCCAATCAATCTTTTCATCAGCTGCTGTGTCTGCGGCTGGCCTGGAGGAAGAATGGTAATGGTAAGACAATCCTCGCTTGACTCATCCTGGCTGGGATCATGCATGATACTCCTACAAGTTACACTGACCTGATATTCCCCACCGTGCCAATGCAAATTCAGCCCTGAATTGTGCAACACTGGACATTTGCTGGAAAAATCCTGCAACTTGCTTTGCGTCTTAGCGCTGAGGAGCACGGATTAAAGTCAGTTATTACTCAGAAATGTGTTTAGCTTATTATTACGTCATCGGATGTTTGACCTTCACATGTGCAAAATGATGCTTGTGCAGTTTGATGCAAAAAGAAGCACGTTTCTGTGCCCGCCCTAAGATCTGTATCTATATCACAACTATTTTAGAAACAAATCATGGTTTAATAAACAACTTGCACAAGTGGGATGCTGCAACCTGAGAATAGACTTTTCAGTGAAGCAGGACGCATCTTTAGTCCAGCAATTAAATGTTGGAAAACAAGAATATTTGAATATTTTTAGATTAAATGAGGGGAAAGGAGAAGAGGTACTTTTAAGGGTTGTGGAAAAACTTCACCGCACTTTTCCAAGCCAATTCCCAGGAATTTTCTATATGTTAATATGTGTCTGAAAGGGATTTTTAAAGTCAAAGTGGATTTTTCCTTGTTTTAAGGGTAAAAGTGGTTAAATAATAGATCCATTTACTGACTCACGATAATTAGAGGCAGTGCAGATAATGCAGGGGCATTATCAAGGTTTTGTCACTGGTGCCACTGAAGTGATTTATTCAGATTCTGGTCAACTCCCGTCTGATGCACTTCAACAAATCACAGCCTGAGGTCTGGCAAACCCCCCACCACACTCATCCCTGTCTCCCTCTTTGACCCCACACAGCTCACAGGGACAGGGTGCAGCACCCAACACAGATATCACCCAGGGGCTGCTTTCAAAGCTCCACTGACCAGGAGCACAACCCGCCTGTCCTCAAGAATAGGACATACACATACATCTGAGGAAAATATGTAAACTTGGATAAGGACACTGAGTCTGTAGCATGCTGTACAGGAGTGCTAAAACTGTCATCCTCACATTAAATTTCTCAATGTACTATGTTTATATCAAGAAGATAATGTATTTTTGCAGCAGCCTCATCTTCACATAACAAATATCTGTTTGCTGAGCGGATCTCCGAGTTTTTGTAATGATTAAAGAGCCTGTGACCACCAGCAGTACTGTGTGACCCAGGGGCTCAGGGTGATAAGACCTCCATAACTCTACTTTATCCCCCTGCTCATTATCAACCTCAGTCCCAGATCTGCCCTGAGCCCTCAGGCTGCAGCAGAACAAGCTGCTCTCCACCTGAAGATTACTGGGGAGACACGTAGGCTGAGTTCAACCCCAAACACTCGGTTGCTTCTTTCCGTGGGAGGTGCGGGTTAAACATTTTGTAGTAATCAACTGAAAAGGAAGATGAGGGCATTAGCAGATTGGAAAGGGGGTAATTTATTAAGATAACTGAAAAGGATGCGTTTAGGCGACAGGATATTCTGATTGATTTTTACATTTCTAAATTAATGTTTAAAATCTAAATTCATGTCCACTTACAAGGACTTTTGCACATCTATTTACTAGTTTCTTTGCACTCCACATCTGTTTGTTGTCATGATGTGGTCAACCTGCCACAAGGAGGGAGAGAGACACGAACAAATCCTCAGATCATTTGAGCCGTCATTTATTTCTTTATTGTGAAAGCTTTATAGTCATTTTCAGAGCCACTAGTCTGGACCGAGGCCGTCGCTGTCGGCCAGGTTGATGATCTCCTCAAATTTTGGCTTTTTTTGGGGGGAAACTATGTTACTATATGAATTTCAAAGATTTTTTTTATACCACATGCTATTATTCCTGGCCTCCACATCCACCACATGGCACACTGCACAGATATTTTTCATCACGTTCTTTGAGCAGCAAAACACCGGACTGTTTTAATTTGTTTAACTTTCATGTTCCTGTAAGAGGGTTTTTATGAAGTGAACCGCCGTCTCAGCCGGTGACACATGATTGATGTCTTTTATATTGAATTATGCATCCCTCTTTTAAATGTAATCGCTTGGTAGAATTTTCTTTTGATTGTGGCGCATTAGTATGTGTCTTGAAATACACTCTGTACTGATTGCATCCTGAGAAACGTGGTGTTCTGTCCACAAGTTTCACTATTATTGCGTCCTCTGTAGGTCCTGTGTGTCTGTCCTAATGTGCCTGAGGATTTCCTTCAGCTTGTTTATGCATCTAGCTTTGTGTGTGTAAGGGAGGAATCATGTCAGCATGCCTGTGTGTGCACACTCATGTGTCTGTGTATGTTTTATATTTGGCGCAAGGAGTGTGATGATGTACATGTCTAAAGTTAATGAAGTTGAGTTCAGTCGCTCGCATGCTCTCAGCCCCGATAACTAGACAAACATTTATGAATGTGATGACAGGGATACTGTAATCAGATTATATTAGAGCTCCCCAAATAGCAATAATTATGAAAATTCTATATTTATGTTATGATTTGTGCCCTATTCTATTTGTTTGTTTAAAAAAAATCTCTAATAATGAAAGTGGATTTTGGTTTTACGAGTCAAGAATAAGTGGTTCATAAAACAGCTTTTTTGTTTGTTTTTCTTTTTTCATAAAGACACACTTAAGCTGTTTTATCTGGACAGAGTATAAATGGAATTTTGTGTTAGAGTACTGTCCCATAACTGACATATTACTGTATATGAAGCTGTGTAATGTTTAACGTGGAAACTGTAAAAGTTAAAGTGAAAACGGTAGACTTGTCAGTCATTAAAGGGAGGTTGCTAACTGTTGTGACATTAAACATTAATTCATGTAGGTGTACATATATTGCAAGAGGTTTTTAAAATATTTGCACTGCCTTCCTGTGAAATAATTAGACTAAATTTGGGTTGCAGGAATTTCACAACCGTGCCACAGCAATATGAAAAAGTGTGTTTTGTAAGCATGATTTTCCAAATTGCGGAGGTGAAGTGAACAGACTCGCTTGTTGTTAATAGCACGGTTGCTCGGTCTCTGGATGTGATTATGTTACAGTTTGCAGTTGTATTTATGAAGAGACAATGTCAGTCTATCTGTCAGAGAGAGACGTGTAATTGGAGGAGGCTTACTAGAAAGAGCTTGGCAGGCGCTGCAGGAGCAAAAGTAAAACCCTGGACAATATTCCTGCTTCATGCCTGAAAATCAATAACCCAGACCCTGGTGGTGAACGCACGCGAGACGGACCCCACACAGCGGTTGAGCTTTTCCCCGTCCACTCCCCCTCGCACCACTCAGCCTTCCCTTCCTCCACGCTGCAGAAACCCCAAACTCAGTCCCGTCTGTCCGTATCCCACTGTTTTTGTAAAGTTTTTTTTGTTTCTCCTCTCCTGTATTCCTCTCTCTTTGGGAAGCTGGGCTACGCAGCACCAGTGAAGGATAATGGAGAAATAGCTGTAAAATGATTCATCATCTGGCTGACCTTTACCACATGCATGCATTTTTGTGCCTGCAAGTGCACATGTAAGAGAGAGGAGCCAAGAGCAGGGAAGGGGCGGAGGCGAGCAAATTTCTTGTTTTAATTTCTCAATTGGCTCTTAACCAGGGGTCAAAGGTTGGCTTAGCACAACAGCTCTGACAAGATAAGCACCTGTTTCTCCGCTGGTAGAGGCCAGAGTTATCCTATTACCCTCAATATGTAAACCTCTCAAAGGACCTGTACACACACGCGTAAATACTGACGTGAATATGGGAAAACACCAGCGCTGCTCTCGGGGAAAACACTAACACTGTCAACACCTTCCGCCTCTGTAACTTCAGAGACATCCAGTATTACCTGCGTACAAACTCCTCATCAAGCGCTTTGTTTTGAGCTGCGTTTGATGCTTTGTTTACCTCGTTAGTAGAAAATCTGTAATTGAAACGTTCCAGGATGCTCATTACTCTTCACAAGTTAAGAGAAGATGCTTTATATAAAAGGTGCTGGCATGGATACCTCTGTGGGCACGCAGTCCTTTGGGTTGGCATGGCTGTATTTTTAGACGGTAAATAGGCACAGAGAAACCACCTTTCTCTGCCACATTTTAGCACCCGTAATTTGGCCCACCCCTTGTTTATCCTGCCTGAGGCCGGCCTGATCTTTTTGTTTTTCTGCTGGTGAATGATGAGGGGTCACCGCGACTGGACAGGCTCACGGAGGCTTAAAAACAGAGATAGCCTCTTGCTTCTTAACAATGTATTTTCTTCATACCCTCCATGTTAATCCATCACGGTGAGGCAGGAAAGGCTTTACTGGGTTAAAGATGGAGCTAATCAGAAAGCTGATGGATACAACTGCAACACAACTATAGCACACATTGGTGGAGTGAATGATTTTATTTCTGACTGTGTCTTTTAGAAGGAACTGCACACAGTGAAGCTAATGATGCTGAATGTGTCCATTTTCTGGGGTCTCATTAGAATAGGACAGAGCAGTGATGGCTTGTTATGCTTTCACACTTGTCAGGTGATGTTGGCCAAAATCCCAAAGCCCTCAACAAACAGAGACAGAGTGAGCAAAGTCTGTTGAGGTGAAAGTTGCTGCAGCAAAGACAGGTTGCCTTCAGAATGTCAAAAATGTTTCTTTCTCTTTCTCACCTTGTCAGTTTTCCTCTTTCCTGACTTAGATTGCTGCCTTGAGCTCTGAGATTGAGTGGATGTTACCTGTGTTATAAACATCCTCTTTCTACTGCTCTGTTGCACTGCCCTGTTAGTAATACAGTGAATAAAAGAGCTTTTATGTTATGTGTTTGTTTTCCTTTTCACTTCTAATTATGTGCTATGCTACTTTTTTTGAAGGGTTAGCGTCTTATCCTCTGCAGCAAAGAGAGAGTGCAAGTTGCTACTGTGGTCACAGTGTGAGGTACCCAACCAAAGAGCAACTGTGTGTATCTGACAGGCAACACTGTTAATCCATACATGAGTCAGAGGTCATATCACATTTTGTGGGGGGCTTTCTGTGCCAGGGAGGTATATGCTGTATGTGCTACACTTATCACTGTGTGTTTGTGTGCGTGTAAGTGTCTCCTCTCACCATTCATTGTTAATTAGGTACGGTGATGTGAGTATGTTGCAGGCTTGCATGATCAAACACAGTGAGCTGAATGTGAAACCGTACAGGGACCAGAGGAAGCAGTCACGAAAGTTGTCTTGGCAGTCGTGTGTGTGTGTGTGAGCACCGTGTGTGAGCTTGGCGGGAATTCTTCCTGGATGCTGTGGCCTTTCACTAAGCCTGGGCTTTCTGCTGTATTAATCACCCTCCGCAAAGTCTGATTTCTTGGCCTTGCGCTCTGAAACCAAGGCCTTGACACTCGACTCTACTCTTTGCGCTGTCTGTCAGGATCCAGTCGGCATGGTTTCCCACAGCATGCGGTTTCAGATGTGTGTGAATGCATGAGAAGAAAACTAGTAAGATTTGACATGTGTATGGTTGAGGGAGAGTAGGAGGTGGAGAGAGCAGGAGAGGAGGGAGTGGGTTGCATGCATCTGTGTGTGTGTGTGTGTGTGTGTGTGTGTGTGTGTGTGTGTGTGTGTGTGTGTGTGTGTGTGTGCGTGTGTGTGTGCGTGTGTGTGTGTGTGTGTGTGTGAGAGAGAGAGACAGCCAAAACTGGCAGACCTGATAAGAAGGGGTCGGTCCAAATGAATGGGGGTCACCGGTGGAGTGGTGCAGTAGGGATCCAGTCTGGGTAGGAGAGGCACTGTGGGGCCCAGGGGTCCCACAGGTCACAGAGTCACACAGACAGGGTGTGTAGCCTTACATTGTTCTGCAGCAGCCCGGCCGTAAGAATGACGGTGTGTCGCGATGAAAACACTTTCTCACAATTGTCTCTAAGAATGTGTGTGCTCATGAATTTTATGCTCATGTATGCTGCAATGTTACCACTTTCTGCAACCATGTAACCTTGAAACGACAGAACGTATTAGCTATAAACAGATATTTATTTTGAAAGTACAGAATTATCAGGCAATGCTAACTTAAACTACCTTTCTGTCATACACAAATTAGGACTGCAGTTCCTACTTCACTGTATATATTTGCACTCAGCTCTCTAACAGTGTCATTCTTTTTCTTCATTTTGCAATTCTACTCTTTTTTTATTATTTCTGTCTACTATATAAACAGATGTGGGGATCCCTCCTCTGTTGTCTCTCCATATGTTTCTTCTTTTCTTCCTCCACTGAAGTGTTTTCTTGGAGTGATGTTTTGCTTTTCTGAACAGAGCACCTAGGGAGGAATCTGTATAGCATATTTACACTTTTAATCAGTCAGGAAAGGTGCACAGAAACATTGATCCCATTGCTCATTTCATGATGCATGAGTGCATATGCTGTCCACAGATTCTAAAGTCCTTTGCACGTTTGTATTTTGGGTGATGCACATAAAAACTGACCAGACCAAGTGTGAGATCACAGGTCAGAGTGATAAACTCAGGAACAGGCCTCAAACTGTTTTTACTGCCTCTTCTGTATATTTTGTGAGACTGCAGGGACCAGGGATGGTAGGAAACCGTGTGAGTAAACCGTTCCTGTATCTGCTTCGACGGGCGCATTATCAAACATGTGCTTAGTGTCACTTGTCACCCTGTATAAAACGTATTTTAGCTGTAGTTGAAGTAAAGTACTGTTTCGAATAAATCTCACTTAAATTTTTGTTTCGGTGACAGTATTTTGCTTTTGTGGATTCTGTCAACTGGAAGTTACACTTTGTCCATTTAAACTGGTATTATAATTTAAAGGAAAGCGCAAAGATGCTGCTTCTGTAGCATTACGCGTCAAACATCCACGTTTCAACATAGTTTTCTGCTGCAATTCAATTGCCAATTTCGTCAAGGAGGATTATAGAGTAAAGAAAAGACAGAATCATGTTTTACATTTTAGTTTTGGCTAAAGCAAATAATTAGGTTGTAAAGCTTCAAGTTCACTTTCCTTAAAATTAGGTTGCAGCAATACTCACTTGAGGAGAATCAAAGGATTTAAGTACATGCAACTTAAAATAGTGGTATTAATATTACTCACTAACTTAATATGAATAAACTTAACTCAACTGCGAGTTAAAAATTGAAGTAATTTGGTAAAGTTGGTTCAACAATTCTCTTTTTTCAGTGCATTTCTGATAAGCTTTTTACCAATTTCCTCTCACACTGTGCAACATGAAGTACGTAACAAGATTTCTTTTGGCATCTACTCACACTTCTCTGACAGAACCTAGATTCAAACACTGCAGATAGAAACATTCACGATCAAGACAAGATAAAACACTGAGCTCGAGCCCCATAGCAGCATATTTTTCTCTGCACTTTCATTTTAAGTTGCAGCTGTTTTTTTAACAAGATCCGTGAACCTTGCCTGTATTAGTTTGACCTTCTGTCTGTGTGCAGATTTTTTGGACCAAAGAAAATTTCAATGCTGAACTGTGGTGGAGAGTTATTTTCTTTTGTGTGTGCGCGGGGAAAGATGGGCAGTGTGGAAATATTGTGAAACCAGATGTACTCCTGTAATTCTCCAGCTCTCTGCTATTGTACAGAGATGCTCTTGTGTGTGTGTGTGTGTGTGTGTGTGTAACGTGTGTGTGTGTGTGTGTGTGTAATGTTAACTGGAGGTTGGCAGTGCCACTTTAATGACCCAGAGCTCCCCAGTCGATGCCATTAAAACCCCTCTGTCCCTCTCAAACAAAACCTCTGCTCCAGCGCTCTTGTTACTGTGGGGAATCTGTCAGTGTGACGCAGAGTTGGTTTGTCTTGGCGGCCTCTCCGCTGCTATGGGATACAGATGTTAACGGTCTGTGTGTGTTTCCCAATTAAATCATTAATCCAAATCAACCCAAATGATAGCACACGGCGTAACGACAAGCAGGGAGGCCCCTCTTACTTACTCTCTGCGTCTCTTTCCTTCCCTACCTTCATGTCCTCCCTTTCTTTCTTCTTAAATGTCCATCTTTTCTCACCATGTGGCCTCTTTAATTATCTCCATCACCTCTTCAGTTCATCAGTGTAATCCACCCTCTCTCCTTCCTCCCCCCCTCCACTCTCCCCCCCGTGATTACTCACCCTGCATTCCTTCAGCATGCATCAAAGCAGCCAGTGCTAAATGTGGAAAAAGTGAATGTGGAGAAGAGGAAGACAATAGGGCAATGAGGCTCCGCTCTGTCGACCATTTCATTTTTCCACTATTTTCTGAGATTCAAATGTGTTTACGCTTCTCTCTCTGCAGCAGCGATGGCACACTGCATATTACGCCATCACAGGAGACGTGTAATTTGACACAATGACAGATTTCGAGCTCCTCAGTGAAAGCCTTTAATTCGGAAGGGGATAACACGACTTTTAAGGGCATTGCAAACTCTCATCGTCAACGTCTGGGTGCAAATGCGTACACACACCAACCGCCCACCCACCCACACACTGATGTGCACTCTCACACATGTTCAGGTCCCAAACATCCTGCTGCAGCTAACACTAACTCATCATGTGTACAAACAAATGTCTCGAGGAGGCAGGATGCACTTCGGAGAATGACACCCACCTGCGCAGGTCAAACAGTTCACGGGTTCGTGGTCGACACAGACATGCTTGCACGCTAATGAACAGCGTTTACTGAAAAAAAAAATCCTTTCGCTTTCACCCACACTGGGTGCACGAGTGTCTCTCTACTGGCACATGCAGCACACACTATACTCCCACTTCAAACATGTTCCTGACTGTATTCACAGAGCCAAGCAGGCTTAACAATGGCCAGATATAGAGAAATTCTACGTAAACAGTCAAAATATGACTTCAGGCAGGGAGGGGATGAGCTCCATCTGGAGAAACTGATGCCAGATACACGAGTTTGCTTTGTTTTGTGGTGTGTGTGTGTGTGTGTGTGTGTGTGTGTGTGTGTGAGTATGCGCCTGTACAATGGCAGCTCCCGAAGATGAAGATGTCAATGTCCTTGTGTCTGTGTGTGCATTGCAGAATGTCTGTATGTGTGTGTTCTCCTGTCCTCCCAAACCAAACACAGTTAACAGTAGTATGCTGTCATAACACCCTGCCATTCTACCATGGGGGCTCCTGTTCATTCTAAACAGGCAGAAAAGAGGAGAGAGAGAGAAAGAAATGCTGGAGAAACAGGGAGAGGCTGATGGGCGCAGCACCAGCAGGAGCATGGAAGTAGAGTGAACGGGAAAAGGTAGCGATAAGGTAGGCGTGAGATTCTGGCCTTGTGTGTAAAAAAACGGAATAAGAGAAAGATTATTCAATTGTGAGGAGGAGGCAGGGTTGTGAATGGTGCCAAGAGAGAGTTAGAGGTCGGGAGAGACGATAATACACTCGCTGATGTCATAAAGCATGTGTGTGTGCCTGTTTGTGTAATTGCTCATGAATGGGTGTCTCTTTGTGTGTGTGTGTGTGTGTGTGTGTACATATATATGTATGCCTGACACATCATCAAGTAAACATCCATATATACTGATTCACACATGACACTGAATTAAAAGGTTGAATGGGCATAAATTATCTGATATTTTGTACCAATCTAACATCTTTGTCATTACGTTTATTTAAAAACAGAATAAAGATTAAGAAAAATCTTCTGTTTTCTAATACAAAACATGTACATTTCTCATACAAGTTTCCATGCGGATTTGTACGCTAACACAGAACTCAATAATGCTCCGCAGCAAACTAACCCTAAATTGGTCTCTTATGGTGGCGAATTTCAAAATTCCCTTTGAGGCCGACCCACAATAACACACAGCCTAAACAGTGAAAACGCTGGAACACACACAGACTCGCACACACAGGACTTCAGTTGGGGTGGGGGGGTCCAGTGTAAACAACAATGACATGATTTTATTTTCCTCATTTCCAGTGCTCAGTGAAACAGCTTTCACGCTTTCTTTGCATTTCTTCTCATGAGAAAGAGGAACGTATACGAACACTTTTTAAAATACACATTCTGCTGGAAAATGTCCTCGTGCAAATCATTCGCTCTAATGACAGAAAGGAGCTTTAACACTTTATTTGAATTTTTCCCATCCGCACTCCCATCCCCAGACCGACTGACCACATTTATCTGAAACATTCACAATGAAATAATGTGTAAAGATACATACGAAAGCTCAAAATCGTGTCGAGCCTAGTCACGATTATATACATAAGTCGTGTCATAACACCTTCAGTTTTTACACAGGTTGACTTATCGCATTTAAACAGCTGCAAACAGGAAACTCAGCAAGCGTGTATAAGTTACAGCTGAAAAATAAATCGACGTCTCTTTTTGCTCTCGGCTCCTTTTTTAAGGTTGTTGAAGAAGCTGATCTTAAATGGGAGAAAATGAGTTTTGCAATAAAGATCCCTGCTCAGCTCTCGTTTCACAAAACCTTTAATTCTCTGTATCTTAGTGAACCTTAAATTAAACGGTAAAATGACAGAACAGCTGCAGAAAAAACATTTTGCTCGATTACATCACCAAAAATCCACAAAAATTACATAAGAGCTTTGGGAAAAAGTTGGTTTATGTACACAGGGCAAAGATTTCTCTTATATTTTTGTGATTTTGTTAAAAAAAACAACTTTTTTAATCTTACCAAACATGCTGTGCGCCCATCATACTTCGATCTAATTGCATACATGCAGATATAAACTTCATATCTGCACCTCTGTGACTGTGTGAGGTAGTCTTTTGGGCCTTTTGTCCCTCGTGCTGTCTTACCCCATCACCGTGGTGCTCTGCTGGATTACAGGGTTGAAAGCGCCACCTAATAATAGGGTGCACCATGAGTTCTACCCCAGACAATTTCGTTGAGGGATACCTGATACCTCAACTCATCCTGTCATTGTCATCTAAGATGCATGGCTCTAATTAGCTGTAAATATAGGTGATTTTTTTTCTCCTCCAAATTATGCGCACGGCTCTCTCTTATTTAAATTGAGTTAGGAGATCAAAACACTTCATCAAAGACACACGAATAGGACACGAAATTAAGTCAAATTATTAGTGTATAATTCTGATTAAAGTGCAACCTGCTCAGTAAACAAAGTTATGGATCCCAGAAGTTTTTTTTCTTTCTCTCTGGTCAGGCTGAACTTGGCAGCAGCATTGGTGGACATTTTTCTCTGTCAGGCCGCAGGAGTCAGTACAGCAGAGCCAGCTGCCGAGGCTCACAGCCTGGCCTCTAATTAAAACAGTGGAAAATGAGATAACTCCACAGATCCATCATGGCCGCTGTTGGCTGTCAGAGTGCTCGGGGGCTGCCACCCACCGTATGTTTACACCAGGGCCACTCGGCCTCTCTGCTCTCAGGGTGTTTTTAGAGTCCCGGCCTGATTTCTCTAATGGGCCGAGAGTTTTTTTTTTTAGCCTCCTTCCACCCCTTTGCTTTGCTACAAGCTTCTCTCCACTCCCACCCCTTTCTTCAAGTGTTCCTGAAGGGGTTGACAGAGGCTCGGGGTGGCAGGGCACCCACCCTCCATCCCCTCCTCCCATATTTCCCACCCACTCAGCCTCGTTAGCCCTTCATTTATTAGGCCCTAATGGAAGCTGGGAGTGCTGTGATGTCATGCGCTGGTGCACAGAAAGGACAGCTTTTCTCTGTTTTTTTTTCTTCCCTTGTCCTTTTAGCGGTGCCTCAAATTCTTCATTTAAACCTCCAGAATTTTCCATTTTCCCCTTGTCCACTTTGAGCATCCTTCTTGCCCATGTTTTCTTTTCTATGTGTTCCGAAATCGCTTTAGTCAGGTGTTCCCCATGAGTATGCACAGAGGAGACCAAGACCAGTCTAGCAGATCTGTTGCATTGTGCACAAGGTGTGAGGGAGGGCACAGAGGCCTACAGCACTCCACTGTCAGCAATTCATTTATGGGCAGAGACCTGGAACATGCCTGCGCTGCTTGACTATTCTGCGTTAAAAGACCTATTTTGACAGCTGCCATTTAAAAGAGAATAAAACTGCCGCTGTGATTAGAGTCAGGCAAAAGCTGTCTTCGTTCCTGCTGAATAATGGCAGAGTGTTAGCAGATCTCCCCTCAGCCTCTCATGCCAGCCTCACTAATGATCCTAAGGCCTCTTCCATAGCTTTTGCCAAAACACTGCGGAGGAATCCAGCTACCAGCTCTGTTTCCCTTCCACAAGCAGAGAACAGCAGCCTTTTACACTGGAAGGAATGTGGAGGTAGAGTTGAAGGACTCGTCACAGCTGGAGACGTGTTAGCACCCTGTTAGCAGCTTTGAGATGTCAATTGTTGAAAAATAATCTACGAATTAGCTTTTCTAATGCAGTCTTGAAAGGAGAAATGTTTGCTCTGTTACTGAGATTTTAATGATTTAACAGTTAGTTTAATAAAAATGTCCCACATATCTGATGACAGGTATCTTCAAAATACATAAATTACATGACTGATGTATGGTCCTGTATGGCATACAGCTGCTGACACTTAAAGTAATATCTGGAACTGATTCTGAACAGGGGATTTTTTGTCCATATAGTTGGATTTTAAGTTGTGGTTAAATCACAGAATTAATTTAAAGACTGTTTTTATCATGACAGAGTAAATGCAGATGAATGCTGGGAAGATTAGCGAGATATTTTCTTGTTTGTAAGTGTGTGTGTGTGTGGGCCACCCAGCGATAAAGCTCATTAGTTTCAGCAACACATTACTTCATGTTTCAGGTTAAATATCGTTACACAAACCCCATTGATCATGCCCGCCGTGAACGCAGCTAAGCTGATGACAAAGACCACAAATGTGATACTTGGTCCTGTAACTGGATCTGAATGTTTTTGTTCTCATTTCAGAGGCGTGTGCACCCAGTTTGGTCAGCGGCATGTGCCTCATTTAGAAATCAAGCAGGGATCATTACAACACCACCCTCCCTCTCCCTCTCCCTCTCCCTCTCTCTCTCTGTCAGTAGTAGCTAACAAGTTTTCAGACGTCAACAGATGTCAAATTACTCCACAATTAGCCCAATGGGCCTCCTTGCACGACTGCATCGTGTGCTTTTGCAAGAAGAGGGCTTGGCAGATTGGGCTTTTGATTTCTATAAGATGACAAGTCATCCATCAAGCTGAACACTCTTTCCCTGCTGCCCCGCTCGCTTCTCTCTTTCTCTTCCCCACAGGCTTTCTCCTTGCTCGCTCCCTCTTGTCGCCCTGACCTCACTCTGTACTCACTTGCTCTTTTTCTGCCCCCTGACTCCTTGTCCCCTCCCTCCTGTCACTCTCAGTCAGGATGAAAAAAGGTCAGTGTGAGAGTCAGCTAAGAGAAAGAACAGGAGAGTAAACAGGGGAGAGAGATCAAGAGCGTTTTACACCCGGTATAAATATTTGCAGAAATGTGGCTGCAACACGTGGAACACACATGAAGAAAGGGAGCGACAGGGGAGAACGTTGCTGCAGTCAAATTTCGGCACACATGCACATGCGAGCCACATGCAGGCATGCGCATATACACAAACCTACAAAGTCTTTCTTAAATCTTCCTCTATTGATGGCATTTGGACTGGCAGAGCGGCGTAGAGAATGGAAAGACCACCCTTCAGCTAAAGGTCTTGTGGTGCAGTCCTGCATGTAACAATGCTGTGTCCTTGAGTGCAGAGTCAAATCCCCTCCAGCTACAGCTGACCATGTGCTTCAAATAAAAAACTTCCCATGTCACTTCAGCTCCAATTATTATTACTTTAACAGACAGAATATAATCTCGTCCGATGCTCATTTAACCAGCAGACGTGTTGAAGACTTTTAACTCACTCACTGTCATCAATTCCCTGTCAACCGACTGATTGCTGAGCTCGAGTCGCACGCAGCTGGTTTCAGTCTCAACACCTCCCTTCTAATTACTGACAAACGTGCAAACACCCGGCGATGCCACTGAGTGTCTCTGCTGAGATGGATGGACAGGTGAGGAGACCCTGTCACAGATAGTGTGATAGCTCGCATGAGTCAGCCGGGTGCTGACAGAGAGATAAGTTTACCAGTGGATGATAGATAACACAGCAGAGCCACAAAATCAGTCGTGGTTGCACGTTAGAGGTTCTGACAAACAGCAAGATGAAGAGATGAATGGGATTACTGTGTGGCAGCAGGGACGTTTGGAATAAAAGGCCCTGATGGAGTAAGGAAAAAGTTGTGCTTAATTTTATGTACTTTTTATTTGAGGTGTTAAGGAATGAATGACACATTAAGTGTCTGTTAATGTTCGTCACCATAAGAAGTATAAAAATTGCAATAAACGTCAACTGCTCCTCAAATGCTTGTATAATCTCGCAACATTTCTCACTGTAGCTGCACTGCAGAAGAAAGCAGAACATCACTGCTGCCTTAAAAGGAGGGAAACATCTTACGGACACAGAAACACAGACGTGACAGGAGATGGTAGCTCTCTGTGCTGTCCTCCCTTCTCCATTCACTGCAGTCATATTCTGTCAGTGCTCAGTCCCACCTCTGCTTCCGTCTCTGCATCCCTCAGACTCCCAACATCATTTTTAGAACATAAACTCATGCAGACCTCTGATTAGGCCTCAGAAAACATCTGAGGTATCACAAATGGAGTCATGATCTGTGTTGAATGTCCTGCTTAAAAAAAAAACATGGACTGAGAGCTAAAATCTCAAATTGTATGTACATATGAAGTGCATAGAACCCAACCCCTATGCACTTGAATTACGTTACTTCACTATAAATCAAATGCTAAAATGTCTATAAAATTTTGGTAGATGTCATTGATATTAAGTTATCCATCCAGAAGTGCAATGCCATTTGTCTTCAAAATAGATATATATTCAATACTATATCAGAGTTATTGAGTTATCCAGTGCAATCTGACAGTCATAAAATTGTGTCAACTTTTGTGTCACTGCTTTTATACCAGGCAACATAATTAAAGTTTTTAAAAGTCTTTGCATGTATATATTTAATTTAAGATATTTTTCCTGTCATTTCAAAAAACTAAAAGTTGAAAATCAGCCGTTGAATATTTAGGATGTAAACATAAGCAAGACAGTTAAAATGGGGTTCTTTTTTCTAATTGTATTTCTTTCATTTGCACTGACACTTGTCAAACACTATTTGTCTGTTAGACTTCAATCAAAAGCAGCATAAGGAATCAGTGGAGTACGTCCTGACATCCTTCAAAGCTTCAACCAAACCCTAAACCCCAGTGCTGCAAGCTGAGGAGTAGGAATCTGCAAAAATTACAGAGCACACAAAGTAACCAGCAAGTTTTAAACTAACGCTTTAAACTATCATTTTTACATAACTACCAGTGGATTACACTCACCAAACCCTTTAGCCACCACATCCCACCCCTTCGCTCTTTATCTCTGCGCATGGAGGGTTAAAAGGCCATCGGCAACCTCGGCCTCCTCCCAGTTCAGCCCAGTGTAACCTCCAGGCTGCTCATCTGAGGCTTCAGATGCCCTCTGCTGCAGCACGGGGTAATTGAGTGGTGGCCAGATAAGGAAACTAGCTGGGCTGATCTGCTGGTATGAGGAGGGGAAGGAGGGGGAGTCCCAAGAGCATCAGGGTCATTTGGCTGCTCTCCCTGGATTGGCAGAGGAATGTCCAACCAGACACATTTTATAGACCTACTTACTATTTGTTTGTCTCTCTCTTGATTCTTTCTCTTTTCGTTTCTGAACCAAAGCCTTGCTGAGGATGTAAATCCTTAAAAAATAGGCACTAAAACACTATATATTTGCTAATATATTACAAACTATTTCCAAATTCTTAAAATACTGTAGCTTTCACAGAAGTTACTCAAAACATTTGTAAATCTGTTTGCTGGTGACTCTTTTTAGCTGAAAATAAAAACAAGATATGTGGCACCCAGAAAGGAGTTTTCAGTGGTTTCTGGACACAGCTGGCATAATATATATCAAGCTTTGGTCACACATCAGTGTTTGTTAAAAGGACCGATTTCTGGTTTGCTTGGTTTGACAGTTTTATTTGGGTAAAAAAATAAGCACACACTCATCTACTTATTGGATCATATTTGTATTGAACACATTTTGAGTTACTCTGACCAGATGGTAACACAATTTATATCATAAAAATGCCCTGCTGGCTTGTTTTTCTTCTCAAAAGTTTGATAAAATGAAGATTGATGTCACTTTTTGTACTCTCTGAGGCCACAGCTACCAGCTTCACTTGGCACAATGGGGAAGCAGCCACACTGTTCTTTTGTATAGATTAAACACCCTTAGAGGTACTTTTAGGTGATTTATGATACTTTTGGACAAAGCCAGGTTAGCTGTTTCCCGCTGTTTCCAGTCTTTGTGCTGAACATAGCTCACTGGCTGCTTGCGGTAGTTTTAAATTTTATGTACACAACACAAGAATGGAATCAATCCTCTCATTTAACTCTAGGGAAGGACGAAAATAAGTGTATTTCCCAAAATGCCAAACTGGTCCTGTAAACAAAATGAATATAGTGTCTGTAAAGCAGACTTAATTAATAGTTCAAATTGACATGTCCTGATTACACAATAAAAACATCATTCTTGTTCCATCTGTCGCTGTTCTCTGTTCTGCTCTCCGTCTGCTTCATGCTGCTGAGCTCTGGCGTTTCTGTCACTTCCAGCTGCTCTCTCTATCAGCTGTCATCACGTCTACAAGACCATCGCCGCCAATTAATTCTCAGCATCTCCACGCTACCATTCAAACAGCGGCGAGCTCCATGTTGTTTGTGTGCTATTCTGGGGAGCTACATCAGTGGCGTTCAAGGCTGTGACGTCACCTCGGAGGCAGCTGTTTTTATTCTTATGTCCTCCTCGCGCCCACTCTCAGGGCCTGGCAGAGTGCTGAGTAATAGCTTAATGCTGAGGAATTTTTAATGTTCTCTGTACTTGTAAATTACTTGACTGCAGTTTGCACTTCCTGCTATCCTCTGCTAAAATTCTTTTGGTTTGATGAATCTCATGTTGGAGGCTTTTTCTCACTCACATATTTGTGCAAAAATACCTTCTTTAAGCTGCTTTTATCTTGTCTAGGTCCATGTATTTGAGTCCCACATGCTGTGAATGAAATCAAACCAAAAAATGTTCTTAAATATTACAAGAAAAAACTCACATGTAAATGATAAGTCATAGTTTGTTACTATAATGAGTCTGAGGTGTGTTCAGTTGTGCTGAAGTCACAGAGTGAGATTAGGAGGAGGGGGGTAATGAACCCTGGGGTCCTGTGCTGGCCCAGTAATGGCCCAGTTTTATCATCCTACGACTTCCTGTAGCCTCCTCTCCTGGGAAGGCCTGCTGGAGCTCTGCTGGAAGCCCTCTGATAAAAACCCTGGATAATGTTCACATGCTGCTGGGAACGACAGAAAGAGAGGGAGAGAGTAGAAACAGTAAGGGGGTAGGAAGAGAGAGAGGATCTAGTTTTAACTGTCATAAAAACAGAAAGACACAGTCTAACATGCCACTGCCCACAGCTCATTACTAGCTCAAAACCACGTGATTAAATGCGGCGTGAGGTCGCGGCGACACAAAAAAACCATGAGAAAACTCTCTCGGAGACATGTCGGTAGCCGTAAGACGCTGGAAAACAGATCAGAGTGTAAAGAGTGGACATATGAGGGGAGGGAAGATTGTTATTTTGGTGTTGTTGGCCCCAGATGAGAGTAAGTCCAGTCAGAGGATAGGCATGCTGGACGCTAGGCATGGGAGCAGGGACCAGGAAGAGGAGCAGTGATGATCACACAGCCTCAGATGATCCCAGGGTACCACGCTGGCTTCCTGTGTTGGGAAACAAGGTCACTGAAAAAGAGATGCAGACATTAGTTAGAAGTGAAAGAGGAGGTAGAGTGCTGGTGATGAGGTGAGGAATGCATCGCTGGTAATCAAGCTGAAAGAAGTGAAACCTCACTGGAGATTACAGTAAAGAGAGAAGGAAGCTAAAGAGATAGAAGATGAGCTGATAAGAACTCTGCAGGACGTGTACAGCGTTGCATGTGTGTGCTTTGTTAGTAATCCCAGTGACACTATGTCATCATACAAGAGTAAATCTTATGGTAGATTCTCTGTTTGTGAATGTCTATGTGACATTTTTTCTAAGGAGTATCTGCTTTTCTTCAGGATGCACTGAGCCAATCAATCATATTCTTTATGGCTATACTGTGATTCAGAGTTATCACATTCACATAACTCTGTATCTGACCTTTAATAAATCAGGCCTTGCTGACCTTCTGCTGCCCGCTCACATGGAGCTACAGCAGATTTTAGGTGCTCATGATGTCATTAAAACTACAAACTCATGCAGCTGAGTTTTTCATGCACAGTAAAACTGTCATTTCAGTTCAGCCTGTCACTGTGTGTTGCTTTGTGCTTCTCTTGTTAATGTTAATCCCTGGTTTTCTAACCAAAAGCTGTTCCTGAAAACTAACCAAATAAGTTCAAAATACTTTATCTGAAGGCAGCAAAGTGCTGTCAGTGGTATCTTATTCACTCAGAACCACCACTGATGCAATTTTCAAGCTTTCGAAACAGGTATTTGCCAGCAATGATCACACTCCTACCCTTGTACTCCTTCTTATGCATTTGGTTTGATTTTTCCAAAACTGATTAAATGTCAGTAGCAGGATTTGAAAAGTGTTTAAAGCTATATAGAAACTGTTGTATGAATATGAAGTTGAGGTTATATTAATTGGACAAGTAACCAACTATGTGCCAGCTAACATTAATTAGTCACATAAACTTGTCAATGAATCCATCACAGTGCTCTCATTGTACCTCGGTCTCATCACATTTAATGTCAGGCGTATTCATTTCAACTTTAGCTGTAGCAATTTATGATGCATCTTCCTCAGCTGACTCATGCTGGACAAAATTATAATTCCTGGTAGAGGGAGTGGTGACATTGTGTAGATTAGGTACATCAAAAATTACCAGTTACTCAAGCCCTGACATGCTGAAAAAAAGTGTCTACATGGGGACATTTCTTGGTTAATGTTCGTTCCACCTGCGTTCACTAAGCTCTGGTTGGTAATCAGGTTTTCCATTCAGTTATCACTGCAAAGCTAAAAAAAGAAATTCTGTCCGAAATACACCCAAAGAATCTAAATATATTTTGTGCTTGAGAGTAAAATTTTAAGTAACTTCAATTGCAGTTACTATTTAGTTAGCACTGATTAAGCTTCCATGAGTATTATTAAATAATTGCTATCAAACTCTTAACTTTTTTTTTAGAGCGTGGAACCTGTTTCATCATGCCAAATCGTTTATTTTCTTGGGAGATAAAAGACATCCTGGATGTCTGCACAGAAAATGTGGCCTCTCCACAGTGCTGTCTGGGTGGGGCTGATACACAATGTTGAATGAATTCCATTAGGACCTAAATTACCTTTAATAATAAAACAACAGGCAATTACTGGGGTACCATTAGCATGGTATTGAGGTGTTTGCTCGTGCGTGTGGCGTGGGCCAAACATATGGTTCGGCTCACGGTGAGCCCAGCGCTATAAAGCTAACATTGTCATGACTGATGTATGGTGGCGTAGTAGTGGGCTCTGAAAGATCCATTTGTCTTCTCAATTAAAGCTGAGAGGGGGAAGAGAGGAACGGGATATGGGGCCAGGGGGGTTAGGGGGGCTACCCCCTGTGCGGTCCACACTTAAGAACATGTGGTAAGGGGCGAAGCTGTGCGTATTTGTGTGTTTGTAAGACAGAAAGAGGGAGAGAGCGAACAAGTGTGTGTCCGACAGTTGGATGCGGGCCAGATGAAGCCTGGGAGTTGTTTTGGCAGCTCCTTTTCACCTAAATGCCCCTACCCTCCCACTTTACTCCCTTCTCCCATATCTTTTTCTTGCCGTATTCCCCACCCCTCTCCATTTTGCCATGTAGTCAGGAATCTCTACCCTGAGGCAGAGGCCACTTTAATGTGGGAAGCCTGGCAAAGGCAATCAGAGACCCAGACTCTTCTGCGCCTTCCACACACATACACACACACACACACACACACACACACACACACACACACACACACACACACACAAACTTGCACTTAAACATAGACATACACTCTGAGTAGTCTCTTATCTGACTTGACGACATGGCATGCATGTTCTCTATTTCCCTCTATGATCTAACACTGTCTCACCATCAAGCACTACAACCCAGATAAGACCAAATGAGGGAGCAGGGGGAAGAGGGGAGCTATTATTACAAGGCTTAAAAAACTCCACAAATCAGCTTTTCTATCCATAGTTTTCAGCAACTAGTTAAATAATTATACTATCTACAAAGACATTCTTTGATGCTTGTCAGCTCATCCGGTTCATACATAATGTTTTTCATCTTATTTTATCTGACAAATTAACTTAAGTGCAGCACTACTTAGGACAGACTATTTTCTCCTTGCCTGTATTAACTGAGGTGGTTGATGATTCAGTTTCTGTCGGAGCTGCGAAACTCACAAAGGGAGTTCCTTCAAAGTGCGAATGCAATGTATAATGATCACATCTACTAATTTCAGCCTTGAGACAGGCACTAATATTAATGCTTTGCTTTGAGTACCATACTTGAATGTGTTTTTCTCACCATAAATACATATGAGATTATTAATTAATGCTGAGAGAATCCATCAGAGTACTTGAAATGACAAGGTTGCTTACTGCCACCAGGAATAAGAAAACAAGTCACCCAAACCAAATTTCTCTGTGTTTGCCACTCTGGGCCTGAAGTGGTCTGCACTAAACAACCACTGAGACTAAACAACTCTTTGTAATGTCTCATTCTTTATGTGAAGTAGCCTTTCATTAACATCACGGCTCAAAAGAAGCATAAATGGATCCTGCACTTCTGTCTTGGTCACTTTATGCTCAAAAGGTATGCTGGATGTAGAACAAAAGGGCAGACTTTCTGTGAACTTCAGACACTGATGGGACACATGCCCTTACAATGCTTTTGTCAAACTTTTCCACAAAAAAGTACTAAAATCTTCATCTTAATTTATCTATTAATTCACTATTAAATATATGTAATGGAGTAATACACATTTTCTAAAATGGTGTAGAGTCTAAACATAAAATGTTACCACTGATTGAAAGTAAAGTAAGTACAACACTTGTATAAATGTCAAATCTACCACTGGAGGCTTGCATGTAGAACACATACAACTCTATGACAATGACTCAGTAAAGAAAAGACAAAATTGGACCGCCTGTGATCCAAAAGCACATTTTCCCCTTCTTATTGTTGATAACAGATACTGAAATCAGAAAGATTTCATTAGTGACTGTATTCCAAAGGCAGATTCAGCTATGAACACACACTGGCTATGTTAATGCTACTGAGAAATCATAATAAAGGTGGTATTGTTCTAAAACTTCTTATCCCGTCCAACGGCTCCTAATTGGCCCTTCTCATTATCCTGCCTCAGTGGTACACTGTTGGTGGTATGCAGTGAAATGGAATCGCACTTCTAAGGGGCACAGGGGAAGTGCACTATATGCTCAGTGTGTGATACTTTTTAATTCAAGGTCTCATCCAATTCCCTGTAGCTGGTTGTGCTGGAACATCTGGAGCAGGCGTTAGCCCTCCGTCTGTGTGTCTAATAATTGCTGGCAGCGCAGAGAGTGCACAGAAAAACAGACCTCATTGGTTGCCTATGAGGCCATACTTCAACCACAGGCGTGAGGATCTTTTATAGCGTTGACATACCTGCTGTGGCAGAGAGAGTACACAGCACCTTCACTCACCTTATTTCAACTCGTGCACTCTTCAGCCAGAGTTGGAAAAAATGGTGGAACATGTACAGTGCTTAAGAAAATACTTTTCTATAACAGTGTAAGTTGACACTTGACACAACAGGGTTGACGTTGCGTTAGAACCAACCTCCTCTAATGAGACGCTGGCCGCATTTCCCTTTTCTATTTATTGTGAAAATGTATAATAGCTTAAGCTGGCGGTTTACGGAGGAAATGTTTTGAGCACAGTCTTCTCGTGTGAAACTGAATCCTCAGCTACATTATGGAAATGTGAGGCTCGGAGTGAGTGCTAAGCAAACTGAGGCAGCTCTAATAGTGTGGTGCAGTCTAATGAAATCAGCAACCCCAGGCCTCAGGAATGAGATCCGTGCACCGGTTTTCATTCCCTACATCCTCACCCAAGCCGTCTTTTCAATTGGGCGTTCCAGCGCTGGTTTTAAGGAGAAGAGGCCTCTTGTCTCATCTGGCTAAAAGGATGGCAGGCTATCTCGGAATCTGCAGCACTTTAGTATTTCAGAGGCGCTGCGCTTCCTGCCAGGGTCAGATTGAGAACAGAGAGGGACGGGATGTATAATGCACTGAATCATAGGCTACTGTAGTTGTGTACTAAACACACAGACTGTGCTGGAGACAATGCCAAGAGTCGTAATTTTAACTTTATAAGGAGAGTCTGATGAGAAACAGGACAGAAAGGCAGAAAAGTCTCTGGTCATATGGTTCCCTGTCCTTCGTTTGGCTTCTCCACAGTGACAACACTGAAAACAGAGTCATCTAACTAGCAGCAAAATGCAACACGTTCTTTTTCTGCAGTAGAACTTCTTAATTTAATATTTATATTAATACTCTTTAAATTGAGTGTGAGCCCCCATCACTTATCAACCAAAAGATGTGATGAACATAAATCAGCATTTCTTCTTCTTCTCAGCATTTCTCCTGCAGCTACTTTAACAAACCTGTCTCTTTAAATTAAAGTGGCTGATTGATGCATCAAGGTTTGAGTGGCCTAAATGAGGAGTCAGACGCTTTTAAGGGGGTGAACTGGCAGTGTAAGAGACACCCACGCAGCCCCCGCAGACGGAGGAACCCTTAGGAAGTCCTGGGTTAATTAGATTTGTCCTACAACGCAGCTCAGCCCTTTCCACTTCAAATATTTATGGATCACACATCAGGAAAACAGACATTTGAGACCTCTGTGAGAGCTGACTAACATGAATTCTCCTCATACTGTGCAGCTCCCACAACCGCCTGCACACACACACACACACACACACACACACACACACGCACTCACTCACTCACTCACTCACAAGAGGCAGCAACACAAACAGAAGACTGGAATTAAAGCATTCCCCCACATAGGCACTAATGCACCCATAATGAGTCCAAAAGAATTTGGTTAAATATAAATTTTAATGACTGTAATTCATAATTCATCGTACTCTGAAGAGCTCTCACATGTGAGGGAAAACTCAGGTTTGGAAAGTCTGAAATTTTATCTGTTTACCTTGATATTGAAGCCAATCCGGCACGTATTCAGCCTCGGATTTTCTTTCAAGAGCGTTTCAACACCTCATAATTTCTGAGCACAACATCAATCTATGTATTTGTTTGTATGCATATATATATATGTATATATCTGTGCATGTTTGAGTGTGTGTCTCTTCTAATGGGAGATTTGATGAACAACAAATAAAGAGCTGGAAAGTTAGGATTTGCATTCAAGCACGACATATGGGTTGTCAACTGCTGTTTATACAAAAAACTCAGGAGGGAAGTCTATCACTGCTTTGCATGCATGGAAGTGTGTGTGTGTGTGTGTGTGTGTGTTTGGCAGCGTATGTGTGTGTTTGAGTGGAGAGGCTGATTTGTGAATGACAGTCCGGCGTGATAAGAGCTCCCTGTCGGCTGCTCTGCTCCGTGATGGGTCACAGAAGACCCCCGATTCTCCGTGACCCCGTTCGACACTTCAGGGACACACTCTGGTTACTGTTTCCCCCAGACTTCTTCTGTAATCCCTGTCAATACGCACACACACACACACACACACACACACACTTATAGCCTTAAATAGCTGTGTCAGACCACTGGTAGATGCCCTCTATAAGGAGAGACACTGAGACACAGAAGCCACACTAGAAGAGACAGAGAGGAAAAAAGGGAATAATAGATCAAAAGCGAAGATGGACAAAAAAGAAGGAGAAAGTTTGAAAAATAAAGTGACTAAATCTCCGAGGGAAAGGAAGGGAAGAGAGGCAGAGCTGTCTTGAAAGCAGCCAGACGCCTGTTTGCAGCATGAGAACAGGCCCGTCCAACTATCTCTCTTTGTCCTTTAAAGCTCTACAAGGCCTGGGAGACGTTTTATAGCAGCAATCACTCAGATTCACTTGGCTTTTATTCCATCTCTGGATTCCACAGGATTGTATTCCATTGCTGTTTCTATATATAGATGAAAGAGGGGGGAAATAGCAAAATTAACAAAATGAAACACTGAAAAAGTTTGTTCGAAAAGAGCCATTTATTCATTTGAAATCAGCTCCTGAATTAAATTCCTTCACCGGGTGAAGGCACTTCTACGTTCCGGTGACACTGACCTTGTAACTTGTCTAAATGCTTGTCCCTGTTTGATATTGACACAACAGTTCTTTTGTGCCGTAACAGGATCTGATGTCGACTGGAGTGTTGTGCTGCTATTTGATCCGGAGAATGAATGTTGTTTCTGTCCCGGAGGGGGGGCTGCATTTCACTGAGCCTGCTGTGTCTGCTCAGGACCACACAGCCATGCAGCCTGGGACCCTGGGACCCCAAATCATTAGATATAAGAGGTCTGTGAGACACTTCATGCTCCCACCCCACCCCGCCCTCTCCGCAGGACTGTTTTAGCCCAATCATGTGCTGCCAGCTGACAGACCGATGCAACAATTATGAGCATTTAGTGCGCCAGATATGTGAAAATATGTGAAAGGGCAACAGGCGCACCAAAGATCCTCTGAATGATGACCTGGTCAGTGTGTTGGTGTGTGTGAGAGAATCTCCAGAGTGTCTAATTAGAACAGATTTTTTTCACTTTGTGAGAGATTTTAAGATATTTTCAATGATTTCTTCTATAGTTTTATGGAAATTCTAACTCCTCTCAGAATAACTTTTGTCAACAAGCAAATTTATTCGTCACTGACTGTGCCAAACACAAACTCCTCCTCAGTGAAATAAAGATAAGGTGATGTTTTGTGAGTTATTCAGATTACAAAACAGTATTTATGATTTTCTTTTTCCACTCAAATGTCTAGTTTTAGATAACCCACAGACCCTCGAAGCTTGTTAACGCCATCTAGAGGGTTCCATTAGTAAACCTTACACACTCCTTTGCTCTGCTCACTTGCACACTCGGTGTCATAATATATGTCTGTGCTGCCCAGCACTGTTTATCTGAGAGTTGACCGTAAAAACAAAGCAATCTTCTTCTTTGTCAGAGTTTACTGACAATAAAAATATGAGATTATGTAAGAAAAAGCAATAGCTCAACTGGCTGTCAAAGTTCTAATATGCTCAGTTTGCAAAACCAAAACACAAAAGTACGATTTTGTTTATGTGTTAAGAAAATTTTAAACGTCCATCTTCTCCAGAGTGCAATCATGGGCCAATTTTTATTTTGTTGTTTTTTTTTGTTGTTGAGTGCAAAATTAACAGCAAGTGTAAGCCTGGACATGCAATAGCTGTAATCTGAAAATGCTAGCAGTGAAAGAATTGTATTTGATGTAGTGAAATTTCAAATATGGTGTCTGAATACTTCAGAAATACATCACTTCATATCAGAGCTTTAAACAGTTGAAATAATTTTTTAAAATTCTGCCCTACAAACTGTTAACAGCCAGACCTGAAGCTGATGACTGATACATTACTATTTTGTGGTCACTGACAGAGATTGTGAAGGTAAATAATCTTTTAATTGAACACAGTCTGCACATTCATGTCATTATTTATTTGCTCTCTTAAGCTGATTACAACATTTGTAGCTTTTATTATTTTTTAAGTACAAATTTTATAGCTAAATAGGTGCATTTGGCCTCAGAGATGCAGGGATGTGGTAGGTTATTTATTTCTGGGGCAGGGCGCTGTAGAACAGTACAGAGCTGTTCCTCAGCTTCAGCACAGGTGCTATTTTAAGAGCAGACTTTAATGTTTCATGCGCAATGTGTTGGTCATAACCCGTGCGAACGGGACATGTTAGACAGCAATAATAACAGGAAAAAAAGAGAAACCATCATCTGGAAAGCAGTGAGAGTTGGATGCTGTTCCACCTCTCAAAGCCAGACTCAGAGAGCACTTTGAGTCCATCCGTCCAACTTTGTCTGACAAACCATAACTCTGAATATGGATTTTTTTTTAACCACTGAGGAGAACGCAGCATTTACAAACGAACAGTTTATATTGCGCAAACCGCCACTCTATAAATAAATTTCACAATGACCTATCATCTTATATTAACAATACCAAGAGCCTAGTAATATCCTATAATGATCATAATAATAATAATAATAATAATAATAATAATAATAATAATAATAATGATAATAATGATAATAATAGTTGCTTATTTATTTTTAATCCAGAAAGTGTAGTCGCTGCAATGTTTTAAAATAATTATGTCATCATTTTGGATTGTGGGACTTTTTTTCGAGGTCACCGTCTGCACACACACACTGGTTTTCGTCCCTGATGCGCTCAGCCTGCGCAATTGACGCAGCATTTGGCAGCAGCCAAGAAGGGAAATGTGTTGAAGCATTTTAGGACCATATGCCCACATTTGAAAAATTAAATGAGTCACCTCTCTCATTCGAAGCCTTCCTGCGCCACAGCTCTCCTCCCCTCCGCCAAAGGTTTCCTCGCCAGTCGGCCCTCCTTTTTCCGAAGAGGAACCGAGGGACAAGCTTGGAGATGTGGGGGGTCAAAGGGAAGTGGCCTACGTGAGAGTCTCATTAAGGGCCATTTCAGGGCGCATGAGGACTTCTCCTGTCTGGAGGAACAATGGGAGGACTCGAGCCAAAGACTTTCAACTTTTAATCAGACTCAGTCTCAGCAGAGTCTTTAATGTCTAAAAACAGCTGTATTAGTATGTTGTCCCCTCAGACCTGTACTTCTGCAAGGCTCAAATACTGCAATAAGTACAATAAATAAGCTTTTTGATTGTATAAGATCACTTACTTGATGACAATAGTATAATTTAAAACATTGCTGAAGAAAAACAAAATAACATTTGAACCCTAAAGTACTATAAAAAAATCTATTTTTTTTTTACTGATTTCACAAACTGATTTGCTAATATCAAATGTATACAATGACATATTTAGTTGTTTCCTATTTCACATCATTATCATCATTTTAGCATTTCTTTCTAAAGGTGCGATTTAATGATGATCTTGATTATCCTTCTGTATCTCTCCAACACCAAGGCTTTCTCCTTTAGTTTACTGTTTATAGAAATACTTTGATCATTTTGAAAGGATGAGGGCCTTGTCAGGTTATCTGCATTGTGCATATATGTACTCCTGTGTGTACGACCCGCATACAGATCATGACCTCATTGTGTCCTCCGGTGGAGACCCAGACGCTCTTGTGGCAGGAAGGACAGAGTCTGTGTTTTTCTTCCCCTCTATACCTGACAGTCATATTTCACTGCTCCGTGACCTTCACCAGCTCTCTACCCAGTAGACAAGTGTCCAGCACCCTCCTGAAAACTTCTGCCTCCACTCCTCAGTACCACGGATCCCCCCAGACTCCCTGCAACCCTGACCTCACCATCACCATGTTAAATCATTTGTCTGCCTCCAGTTGCCACCTTTACAGGCGGTTTCTAATTCTTTCCCTCAAACATGCAACCATGACCTCAAATCACAGCCTCTTCTTAGCCCCTGACCCTTCCTGTCCAGACGCGAAAGCATACCCATATCCTTGCTTGACTTGACCTCTAGACACAAACTGTCAACTTCTGCTTAGCTTAGAACCTCCAAATCAACTTCAGCCGGATTCTGTTAAGGAGTCCTTCCTTTAACTCACAGCCCCTTGATGCCTGAATTTATTTAGAATTATATATTAAAAAAAAATATTTGTGTTTTTTTGATTTCAAGTTGATGTTAGATTAAGTGGAGATTTGTATTTTCTCTATAGAGCATATAATAGATATAAAGGTGTAATGCAACAGGCATTATGGTAATTTTTTTTTTACTGATGCCACAAATGCCATTCAAACCGGTCCTAAGAGTGCTTGCAAAAGGTTTCTAGGTATGTATTGAATGTGCACGAACCAGCATTGGGGGAATGCACAACTAGTGTTAAGGGGTTAAATACTTCGAATATCCTATGTCAGCTCAGCACCCTGAGCAAATTCAGCAGTGCTACACAATGCAAAATGTGCACTTATTTCTCAGCTGTTCTCTTTTATAGCCAGAAAAACTTTTAGTCAGTGGTTTGCCCACCCTGTAATGAGGACTTATGGAGGCTTGCAAGGACTTGTGCTGGAGTGAAGAATGCAGTTCGTTCCATTATGAGATAAAGGCAAGATGAGGAGGCATGGCAGCCCAAGCTACCTGTCATTCGTTATCATAAATGTGGTATTAAATGTGGAGATAAGCGTTGAAAGAAGAAGGAGGCAGGGTGCTGGGGATTACTGATGCTCTGGAGGGTGTGTGTGTTGTAAGCAGGCAGATGGTGCAGTCCGGCCCTGCTCTGCCTGATCCCTCTGACAGCTGCACTAGATCCTCTGCGGAGGTGAGCTTGGACTCGCTGCCCAACTCAGAGTACATCATGTCTTTCCAGTGGAAATGCTGACCTTGTGTTTCAGTGTGTGTGTGTGTGTGTGTGCTTACATGGTAAGGTGATGCGAGGCAGGCGGCATGACTGGTGGCAGTCGGGAGTAATTGTGATTGAGAGCATTACTCCTCACTCCACCCTATGTTAGGGGTGATCTAACACAACACACACACACACACACACACACACACTCTTACACACACACATTCACAGGCTCTCCCATGGGTCATTCTGACACTGTCCAGATAAAGAAACAGACTGATGGTTATGTGGACTTGTGGAGAGAGAGACAGAGAGAGAGAGAGAGAGAGGGTGGGGTGTGTGTGTGTATGTGCATGTGTGTGTATTGTGTGAGTGTGTTTGTGTGGTATATATTTATTTTTGTTTAGCCTTCACGTGTTAATGTGTTTGCCAAACTTCTAACTTGTGTGTGAGGGAGAGATTTGTGAAGTATGATAACCTTTTTTCTGTGTGTTTTTCTTTTTTCTTTTAATAAAAGTTTGCATGACAGTAAAACGAAACATCTTGGTATTTTGTGTAATAGTTGAGTCATGAATTTCTTTAATGTCTACGTGTGGTTGTGTATAGTTTTAAGAAAAAATATATTTTTAATACTCCCACGCGATGTCTATTTCATCTTGAGATACTATTCCAGTGAATCAAATATGAAGTTAGAAATTTAGAGAGAGTTCTCTTACCGCATCAAAAAAACTCATTAATTTGCTCCAAATTTATGTTCAAAAAACTATTTATATAAGTTCTGATCAATCATGTATAAAACTAAAAAACATGTCCATTAATGTGACTGTGGACATTTTGAAAAGCAACCAACTCATACGATAAAATCATCCTTTTTGATTATTGCTTATTTGCCACAACTCTGACTTTTGGTTTATCAACATAATGTGATTTCCCAGCTAATGTACGTGTGTGTTTTCCCCAGAAGAGAGTGCGTGCTGTCAGCATAGTCACAGACACAGTCTCCAAACTGCACTTTAAGATTTGGCAATAGAACAGCAGCATACTTACGAATCTCTTCCTGTTTGTGTTTACTCACTGTTACAGCCCTGTTGCATAAAAGGATTATGTCTCCATCTCTGGGTCAGACCTGCCATTTCTTCTCTCACACTAAGGCTATGCAAAGGTTCATCTAGGCTCACCAGTTCCAAGGCCAGCTCTGTGCCAGGCTGTTGTTCCTCTGTGCTCCATGTTGCTCCGCCCTGACCTGCAGTATGCTTTTGCCCACAGGGGAACCCTGCCGATGGGGCGTGTGCTTGCGTGCGTAGGCCCCTGAGCCCCGGCCCCTGTGTGGTCTGGCTCTATGTGTATGTGTGTGGTCTTCCCGGCCCCCTGCTCATCTGTCCGAGGCCTGCTAACGGCCTGCCCAGTGACCACGGCTGTTTACTTTACTTCTGTCTGCACCAACTGAACTCTGATCGCCCGCTTCCTCCAGCTGGGCCAAATCAGGCCCCAGCTCCGGCTTTCAGCAGCCCGTGGAGAGGCCTCTGAGTATGGGACAAGACAGGACACTGGGTGCTGCAGGATTAAGACACCTTCAGACCCACCCCCATGTCCCAACTCTGCTTTCCTCGAGACTCTTGTTCCCGATTTCTGGGTGACTGGTAGCCATACCCAGGCATATGGTTGCTGCGAGGCAAAGCTGCCTGTAATTATGCTGTCAGAGGCCTGTCCTCATTGGCCAGGATAATTGGTCTCTCTGTAACAGTCAGTATCAGAAACAGTTCAGTCTCTCTCATCAGTGGAAACAGACAGACAGGCAACTCACTTAGAAGTAGATAGTCAGATGTTGGAGGTTGCCTTTGCTTTTTCCAAAGCACAAACCTCCAGACATAGACATCATTGAGGGTACAAGTATTTTCTTGCACCTTCAGGTGCGAAATCTTTATCCACCGAAATAGAAAAATATTTAAAAACGTACCTGGAGCTGGGATCTGATGTTAATGGCCCCTGCACTATGTCTGCAGTACTAACCTTTCTTCTTTCTGTTTTAATCTCTCATCCTCCTCCATCTTCAGCCAGCAGATAGTTTTGTATTTATTAATTAACTTATTTACAGTGCAGGTCAAGAAGTTAAGCACCCAAGTGTGCCACTATACACAGGGCATATGATCCTACATAAATCCACTGAGTAATGAGGCGGAGATGGCGGCGTACCTACTTCCCCCCTCCCTTTCTCTCCTGCCCCTGCCTGGGGTAATTCTTCTTATTAGGGATGGATTGGTGTTGAGTGTGTGTTGCGTATGTCGGACTACAGGTCCTGGTTTTGGGACTGTGGAGTCAAGGGGAGAATAGAGAATCAGGGGGAGGCTGGTAGTGTTTAAGGCCTGTGTTTGGCCAGGGAAGCCAGGAGAGGCCCTCTGGGGTCACCCTCTACTGCTTTACAAATTGAGGGCTATGCCGGCAGGCGCCAGGGCAGAGCCGAATGAGCGAGCCTGCTGACCTGTGACCCCAGCCCAGCCCTCGTGCAGGAGCCCCTGTAACCCGGGAGAGGGGACCACTGACCTCTGGGGGTCACATTCCTCTTCTTCCTCCTCCAAGGCTGCAGGGGATTCCTGGGTCTCCCAGCACCCATCCTGCACAAATTAGATTTAACACAGACCATTTCAAAAATAAACAGCTGGTTTAAGCATGTATTTGTCCTGAAGACCCTCATGTTGAATAAAAGAAGGAGGCGGTTTCAATGACAGAAGAGAGGAGCAATAATGGTTTGGTTTCGAATGTTGTTTAAGAAAATCTCCAGACCAGCCTTTTCATTAACATACTGGCATTACTGAAAATAGTGGAATGATGCAGTAAAGCAACAAAACATGAATTGCTTCTGAGCTTGTGAGGCTTACATCAAATCACTTATTCCTGGGAATCTAGGCTTTTGACTCATCAAAGGCTGCTGCCACAATCTATAAACAACCATTGTTACTTACTGTGATCTTTTTCAGATTTTGTAAATATGAAAACATGCTTACTGTGCCACAGGATGGGAAAAGAAGAAAATCTCGATTTCATAAGCAGCTTCCAAACTGCTGTGAATGATGGCAGCCTTGGTTTTGTTTCACCTCTAAAGCTCACCACTTTTCAACATGCATCTCTTCATCTTGCCTTCATTCCTTATCATTCTGTATACAGTGTGTGTAACCAGACCTCCGGTTTTCCATGTGAAGCAGCAGTACATCTGTCTGTAATGTAATGTTTCCTAACATTTCATGCCATGTGGGCAAATTCTGACAGTTTGGATCTTGTAAAAACAGATAGATGCCCCCTAAACTCAGTGCCCCTACACCCCCGCTGACCCCAACCTCATAAGCCAGGACATTGAAACCACCATGAGCTGCTTCTGGTGTCTGTGTCACCAGGCTTCTCACTTGGCTCCACATAAATGATTTCCCACTTCTGTAGCCCACTCCGCACTACGCTCTCTGGCGACCACTGCTTAATAGTAATTGCTTCAGGAAGTGTGATCACCATGGTTCAAGGAGTCCCTAATTCTATCAGAGGGCAAAAAACGGGGTTTCAGGGGCAGGGAGGAGAGAGAGGATACATTACAGAGACAGAGTGAGAGAAATAAACACTCTGCGAGAGGCAGAGAGAAAAAAGGCAGAATGAATGGAAGGTTACATTTTGTGATTGAAAAAGTGTGGCTGTGTTGTGAGACTCTGAAGGATTGTCACACTCCATTAAGCACAGAGACCATTCATATTCTTGTCAGAAGAAATCTATACGCAGTGGAATGGGAACAATTAAAATTCCAGATTGCTTTTAAATGTAAATGACTGGTGCTTTTATCACAGGGTTGAATTTAGAGCAATAGGGATAATTCATAACTTCCACAGCAGAACTGGATGAATCACTCCGGCTTGTACTAGTAAGTCAACATATGGTCACTAAGAGGCCTTTCATTGCTCCTTAAAAAATGTGTATGTTGCCTTAAAATAATGAAGTAACTTTAAGATAGCATGGGAGATTACAGGTGAAGACCCCCATGGTAACAGCTGAAACTGAAGATGATAAACCAAGTAGCAGCTTGGTACAGTGCAGGACCTTGTATTTGAGTAAATGTGTGCGTGTGTGGTCAGCTGGGCACTCCTAACACCCACGAGATGAAGAAAAGGCCAAGGGGTGCTGAGAATTTCCTCCACAGGTCTCTGAGCATGTCCACATGCATGGTTAAACCTCACCACTGGAAACACATCCTGCCCCATCACGTCACTCTCTGGCCGAAGCTCTCCTGGGCCACAGTGTTTCCCATGGCTGACAGTGACACAGACAGAGAGAGGTGTCAGACCACAACCCTCGGCTAGCCGTTCCTCACAGCCATACCCAGACACTGCAACTGATCCCTCACATTTATCCCTCTTGTATGTACGTGTGTGTTCGGCATCTGTGCGACTCGTGTGTATGCGTCTATGTGCATGCCAAGTGTGCGTGAGTGTGCAAAGACAAATCTCTCGCCAGCAAGACTCCCATAAGAGCCCCCTCCAAAAGGCCTGGTGACACATATAGAATAGCAGGAAGAGGGGACATCCGAGTGAGTCCGCTGGAATTTTGTCATCACATGTGACTTTGGATGCTCCTGCGCTCCCACATATGTCACAGAAACACAGAGAGAAGGGTTGACAGGTAATGGAAAACCATCTGTTCCTTGTGATCAACTGAATCTTACTCTTTCTAGAAATGCGAGAGGCAGATGCCAGATGTCTGTTTATGTGTGAAGTGGGCTTGGTAGGAAGCTTTGCCAAATTTAAACACATTCTAGTCTTTGATATGAAAAGTAGTGCGCATATTCCGATGACCTTAAACAAACTTGCATCTTTCCTATGATAGTGTGTCCTCCTCCAAAGCTGAAAAGACAGTCAGAGGATGTGAACACAGAGTGTGTGGGAGACTGACAGAGAGACAGAAAGTCATAAAGAGAAAACGCTCTCCAGTGTGCTATATGAAGTGAACTGTGAGTGGCCTGTTGGTAGGTAGACCATAAGAGTCTGCTCTGCTCCATATCTGTTAACTACCGCCTGACACCTTGGTGAGGCTCCTCACATCGTTGCTGCAACCATTTGCGTCCATAAAAATACCCCCATATGCACACATACACATTTTAACTGTGAGAGATGAAGCCATGCACAGTCTTCTTAAGATGGGGTTCTTGTAGCACAACGCTCTACAGTATATCCTTCAGAAAGGATGAAGGAAACATCCTCACTCCTAAATATTAATTGTGTTTCTGGTGTATACTGGCTCACAAATCAGTGAAAAGTATCACAGCTTCTGTCCATGCTTCCACTTGGGCCTGCAATAACTTGTGCTGTCCTCTAATACCCCATGTTGGGCACTGGGCTGCACGCGCCTCGGTTTAGCGCTCATGGCTTTGATGGTGGTCAAGTCCAGATGTGGGGCCTGTAGTCCTTTGGTCATGTAGACTAAACCTGTGGAGAGAAGAGCTCCAGGCCTCTGTTGGCTCACACTTCCACTGGAGGGCTGGAGCCCACATGTGCAACCTCCAGCCTGGGTAGCCCCGCCGAGTTACACCCTCCATTTGCAACAAAAACTTGTCAATAAGGCTGGTATGTTGCATCGCAGCGAGGAGCGAAGATCTACAGCCTGGCAGGTTGAGTATACTGAGCCCCCGAAATAATACTTGACTAGAACAACAAAAATTATGTTTCAGAAGTTGTAGATGGAGCAACAGGAATTGAAATGAATAATTCAAATAAGCCATTTTTAAACATCCATTCATTATCTATACACCGCTTAATCCACTGTAGGGTCACGGGGGGCCTATTCCAGGTGAAACAGGGCAAAGGTAGGGTACATCCTGGACAGATTGCCAGTCTATCGCGAACTACACATAGAGACAGACAATCAAGCACACTCTCATTCACACCTATGGACAATTTAGAATCACCAATTAACTCAGCATGTTTTCGAACTGTGGGAGGAAACCAGAGTACCACACAGAAAGATTCCAGGCCCAGGATGGGATGTGAACCGGAGATCTTCTAGCTTCTTCTAGCACCGAGCCACCGTGCAGCCCCCAATTTTAAACATTTTAAAGAGAAATGTCATTTTGTAAATCTGACATGAGTTTGTCATGTTAATTTTATGGTCACATAGGGTTAAATAGGTCTCCAAACCTGCAACTTTCTGGTAATCACCGTGTTATTCCATAATGGACGAATGGCATCATTCTATCTATTTTGCAAACCACTTGCTATTCAGGACTATGGGGAAATCCCAACCTGACAAGTACAAATGCATCCTTCTTGCAATAAAGCCACTCTTGGGTGTTTACATGTCCATCTAATTAAACCTCATTTTCTACATTAAAATCGCAAGAATGTATTTCTATTTAGACAAATAATTTACAAGCAAATAGCAATTGTTTCAGAGTATAGAACACAGACTGCCATAGTTAAGGCTAGTCTTTGCTCCAAGCCTACCAGATTAAATGTATATTAAAGTCAAACCACTGGAGCAAAAACCCAGAACACTGTGTTACCACATAGCCTGCACAAATTCCATAGTTTCTTAAAGAGACGTGTTAAGGCAGAATCAGCAGCTATCATCCCTCTGGACTTAAACATTTCCTTCCTCTTAACAATTTGTTCCTATCTCTGACTTCCTGTTGGCCTCTGTCTTCATGCCAGCCACCCTGAAAAGAGATACATGATATCATATCTCAATTATGACTCAGTAATTTAGACTATTATGCTACACAAGAAAATCTTGTCTCCGGAGGGGACATCTCTTTGTCAAATATTCAATCTGGGGTCAGAAACTTTCCTAAATTGATGGGTCTTAGACGGTTAAAAGACATGTCTGGTCAAGGTGAAGTGGAAAGTGGCCTTCTTGCAGTTTCCAGTCAGAACATTGCGATTGAGTCAGAGGTGGGAGATGGGGCAGAAAAATCGCCCCTAGTGTAAATAGACATCCCTGTGCCGCCATCTTACTGCCACTGAGTCCTCATCACCCACGCAGTGTGGTGAAAGTCCTTCCTGTTACCTCCCCATCCCTCCAACACCCCTGCCATTGTACTGTAACCCTACTGTCTCTCCTTTCCTGTCCTTGGCTTTTGGGGTTTTTTTGGATGGCAAAAATGATACAGGAGGCATTTATGTGTTTGGCTGGTGTTCAGAATTGGGGGGCTCTGTCTGCACTGGGAGAAAGCCTCTGTTGTATCACTGCCCTTCGCCCTCTGGGGTTATGGGCTTGTATGTATGCAGAGAGGCTGCCTTTACAGGTGAAAGGCAGCCAGTGGATTTCAGGGAGGTCTGCCAGTAAAACAGGTAGAGTGCAGACTTCTCCTCTGATCTGCCTCCCACTGGGGGGAATCGTGTTGCCTTAGTAGCCCCTGGACATTTGACGATGGAGAAATATTTTCATAACTGATTGTGTGAGTGTGTGGCGTTTGAGAGAGAGAGAGAGAAGGTGGGAGAGAAGGCACACCAGGGTGACATGTTCTCCGAATTGACATGGAAAAAATGTAGCTGCTCGATAACCCCCACCCTGCATCTCTTCTGTGCTTCTCTCCCTCGTTGGAGAGTATTTGTATTTCATACCAGAGATATGGGGAGCAGGACTGGAATGCACTAGGCCTTGGCTTCTGAGTGAAAGGCGTTGTAATACTTTTGACACTAATCACAGAGTTCACATATTGGTTTGATTTCTGCAGATCAGGCTCTAATGGCCAAACACTCTCAGGGTTAATCAATGTGTGAGCGGATGAGGTAGGTCTGGGGCCTCACAGCCAAACAGGTCGCCATGTGTGAGTCTAGTTGCTGGTGTAAAGATGAGGGTGCACGCCGAAGCTAACCGGTTGATCCCAGTTTACTACCTGGGATCAGAGGGATGAAAAGTGAGGTGGGAGGAGCTGGTAATGTGTTGTGGATCAGGCCTGTTGTCTGACAGAGACACAGCTGGACTCACAGAGTGCTAATGGGCTGGGAGTCAAGAGACTCCAGCTGGCTCCAGAGGAGAAGTGAGACCACTACAGTGCCTCCCATAAAGTAAAGGTCATGGGTTCACTCCAAGTTTCTCTGTACAAGAGCATAAAACTAAATCCGAGAAAAGACCACAGCATATATAAATAAAAATGAGAAAACACAACACTCAGTGCTGAAACTGCTCAAGAAGGGAACTAGTGTGTTCTTTGATCACTGGTCAGCTTAATCAGTTTATTTTGATCATCATGATACCAGATGACGAATTGCTAGGTCTGTACTCTCAAAACAGCCGTACAATGATAGCACTCTCTCTCTATGCAATGCACAAAAATATCTAAAAGCGATCCAGTGATAAATATCTTTCCAACTGATGTTATTTCACCAGCCTTTCCCTCTCTGCTAAAACCAGACTCTGTCCTGAAAAACCAAGACCTGGCCTACTGTGGTTGAGGCTTGGACACTGTGGCTGCCCGATTGTGGGCTTATAACAGCAGAGGGAAAGCAAACAATTCAGAGAATGTCATATGGTAAGTCTGATGAAAAATATACAGCATGGCAGAACAGATCAACATGAGGAAAGCACATATAAAGAGTTTTGCTTCAAAACGTTCCACAGTCTTCTACTTTCATTTATCAATGCTCCCAATATCAGTATCTCTGAGCAGACTTCTCTGTAACACTATTAAGATTCATGATTTTACAAATATAAGGCTGAAAATTTTATTTGTCTACAGAAGCCCCACTATAGTATTACATCACTCACTTGATAAAGGAATGGAAATTTAAACTCACATTTGAAAAATGTTAAGTATTGCAGTTATGAGGCCAGATTGTGTAAGCTGCAATGAAATAGACAGCAGGCCTGCTGTGTGGCCTGGCTTCACTGAGAGAGTTTAAACAGATTATACATCTTTCTCATTTGACTGATAACACACACATGTACACACACACACTCACACACAACCTTCTTGTGGCATGCTGACTGTGTTTATCTCAGCCCAGACACTGGGCAATAAAGCATGGTTGTTGTCAGCGTCGAGCCTAGCCCCGGACTCTTCTCTGCCCAACAAACACAGACACAGCCTGGGTAGAGATGTTGGACCGAGGGCCCCCTCCGCTGGAGAGAGCCTGGAGAGGTTTGGCTGTTAGGCTGATGTGTGACAGCATGTGTTTACTTATTAGGGTGCTGACTGTATCTTAAGTGACAGCGAGGATGATCCATTGTGGTCGAGTCCAGGTCCCAGAGAGATAAATAATTGGATGGCCAAGTGCCATGAGGCTGTTTTAAAATGCTTTGGTTGAAAAAAAAAAAAAGTTTGAAAGAGCACACTGTGGTGAAATGTGTCCCCCTTCCTTTGTGGGTGTGTGACTGCAAGTCTGTGTAGGCGGTTACTTGATAGAAAACTTAAGTGTACTGAGGATCAGTAATCATTTGTGTGGTAGGATTGGTAGTTCAATAATTGGCCCTGTGGTGTGCCAAAGTGTCTTTGCGCAACACCCTGAAGACCAGGTTGCTCTCAATGGCAGGTCATCACCATGCATGTCAGCTTTGTTGCCATTGGAGTGTAAGTGTATGTGTGTGTGTGTGTGTGTGTGTGTGTGTGTGTGTGTGTAGGTGGATGAGTCAACAACATTGTAAAGCGCTTTGGAACCACAAAGGTAAAAACAAAGCACTGTCCATTTATCGTTTATGTGTGTAACATTTTTGGGTTTTTAGGGGAGGGGGTGGCCAAGTGGTACCTCTCGGTAATCTTTTACAGTAACTACAGTACAGTATATATTTACATAACTATTGCTATTACTTGGTGGAGTGAAATATTTAGCTTTGAGAGAACCATCAGTGCAAAATATTGTTGTGCATATTAAAGAACATATATATTTTACCATAAATAATAAATGATATTTATTGTCATTGTTGAGAACCTGGCATATTTGCAGTGAAAGGCCACTGTAAATATGCCTAATGGTGCCTGAGCTGTTTGGTGTTCATACAGTTGTGTCAGATACATACATAAGTCACCAATGACTGTTGAGGCAAAGTCAGACAATCACCTAAAAAAAGACTCAGCAGTGGATGAGGTCAAATTGAATAACGAAGTGGTAACACATTGGCCTTTATGAATGTCAGGATAGTGGAATGTGCTTTAGTGTGTTCATTTTTAGACCACTTAAGTAAAATGCAATAACAGCTGCTTTTGCATGGGTACAATGTGTATTACATCACTAAGTGCAGCAGTTTACTAAATGTATGTGTCTCCACACATAAAGGAGACAGGTTGTGTGCATGCGCACTATGTCGTGCGTCTGCAGTTGTATTGAAGCGGTGTTTATGTTAAGCTGTGATTAACACCGGCCAGGTGCCTTTGTTGGCAGAGCTGTGCAGCCGCTGTTTTAGACACTCACACATTTTCCCTCTGCCTGGGTCCAGTCATCCATATTTACAGAGCCGGACGAGCCAACATGCTGAACTGCTGACCACCATTTATTCTAGGCCTGTCTCGTAAACGGTGCTTCTCTACGGAAAGATAGAGCGCATGCGTGACAGCAAAAGAGATGAGTGGGGGGAGGAAGAATTCCACCGTGACAATGAATGCAAGTTAGTGTTGGAAGATGGCAAGTGAAGAGAAATGAGGTGGGCAGTGGAAGGCAAAGGTAGCTAGGGGACAGAAAATAAAGGTGTATGTGCAGTGTGACAGTCTGCTACAGCAGGAATGAGTTGAAGATTGATGCCGCAGACAGCTTACAGACAGTGTTGAGCTTTTCATTAACCCTATCTCCACTGGTCTAGACAGGAAGGCCCGTCTTAGGCCTCACACAACTGCTTCCCTGTGAGAGGAGCTGGTCAGAGGCCTGGATCTGTGTTCACCGGCTCCCCAGAGGAGAAGGAGTCTGTTTGTTCAGTGCTGGTAGTGTACAGTGATGAGTGTGTCCACAAACTGTCCTGTAAAATGACCAGTGTGCTTTTCAGATGCACAGGACATCTTTCTGTGTTCACACTGCACCCTGCACCGACTGAATTCATAACCAAGAAAATGTCAGGAAGTGAGGAGAACCAGGAGGACGTAGGGAGGTCAGCAGAAGGCCAGAGCATGAAACACAGCACAAAGGTGGAACTGAGAGAGAAACAACACCCACCATTATATTTCATTCGTGATGTGGAAGTTGCTGCATGCAGATATGAGGAGTGAGATAGGGGTCAGTAGCTATGTTTTTGAAGAAAAAACGATAGAAGAGTGTGCAGCATAGTCTGAGTGGAAAACCTGTCTTCATCGGTGGTATGCGAAAAATGTTGTGTAACAGTGGTGCAATCACTGACATTTATCAGTGTGTAACTCCCGCTCTGTATCAGCATAATTATGCACCTGTGTTTTAGAGATTTTACTGGAAAATCAAACAGTTCTAAGCAATTATTCAGGTTTTAGTGATAATTGTTTTCAGTTACTTCAGAAACTGTGAATTACATTTATTTGTAAAATGAAACTAATGGGTTTAAGTGTATAAAAATGCCTTTTATTGCAAATACATAATGAAGCACATTCAGATTTTAGTGTAATAATAATAATAATTCTAAGGATATCGTAAAATCTGAAAGTTACTACTTACTTTTACCTCCCCATTTAAAATCTGTGTATACATATTATAACACACAGTTTTTTTGTGCATACATTTCAGGTCTTTTTATTGTAGTTTCTGAAACCCGTTGCATAAAATGTTAATGGATGTTATTACTAATGCTTACATGGGTGATTTAAAGTTGTTGATAAAATGATTAATTGATGCTTTAAAATCTTCCTATACCAGCTTACAGCAACATCATAATTTACTGATTGATTATATGTTTCCAAAGCAGCTGCTGTTGCACCAAGCAAGCTGACAAGTGTTTATACACTGAATGGCATCATTTCATCGCAATTAGCTGCAAAATATGCGTTAGGAATAGCAGGGATTCAAATCAAATTTGATGGATTTACTTTTGCTATTGTTTGGCTTATAATATTATTATTATAAGAATAGGAATTTGTTATATACGTAAAAAGAATGAGGAAACTGTTTTGTATAAACCAGGACAGGAAACTCTATTCACCAAACACAGTGTAAGGTCATCGACTGAAAATATTGATTATAATGCCGGAAGTCAGTAGAGATGTGTACCCACAGCTTGGCTCTACAAGTCAAACAAGTGGTAAAGAGATCCTCCTTTTAAAATAAATATGGTGTCAAACAGATGTAGGTGATTAGTGCTGTGTGTTTTAATTACAGATTGAATCTTATTCCTGATGTAGATACTCTCAAAGATGCATTGCGCTCACATAAATGGAATATATAAATAAAAGTGTGAGCTGATTTGATCTCACACCCTATTGAACTTTTCATTAAATGTTGAAATAGAATTCAGGAACTCAAAACTAAATCCAGCAAGTTTAGATTTGATTTTTTAGCCACTCGTTCTTCAATAAAACAAACTGTCTAAATTTTAGGATTTCAGGTTTGTTTTTTTCTTTTGGTCTATTTTCCCTACATTTTGAGGAAAGGCCTCCGCCTTGACATTTTCACATTCTCCTCTTGGAGCCAACAGTACAACCTGTTTACAGCACTCCCATAACCCTGCTGCTCTGACAGTGAGAGAAAAGCGTGCACTTTTGATTAAACTACCACAGCCGTGTGTTTACTTCAAGTTAAGTGGAGGTCACAAGCATTTTTTCTTTCATTCCCCCCCTCTCCTCCCCAATAAATCTTTTTCCGGCCGAAGGAGAAGAGGGCTTAGGGCTGAGGGAGAGCGAGACCCCGCACTCGGTGGTCCTCTGTAGCCGGCGCTCGGGAGAGCAGGAGCTAAAAAAATAAACTCTCCCCTCTGGCACGGAGGGTGGGCGATGCCACTCTGCGACAGGGGACGGCGGGCTCTGGTGAGTGTTAGTGAACTGTCACTACCCCCATCCCCTCCGAGCACCCTCCATCACTCCCCATCAGTGTCCCCCTGGAGTGGGCCGGGCGAACAGGACAGGAGGTGGGGTCACAGCCAAGCATTCCCGGCATTCCCAGCCAGCAGCGAGGCGGCAGGTACAAGCAAAAACACAAGTTCACACACACACACACACACACACACACACACACACAGCAGGCGCACGCATGCAGGCGTAAGCGCGCGTGCTCCCGCTGCTGCAATTGAGCAGGCCACCGGGGCACACGTCACTGTTGTCAGATTGAACAAGACACAGAGCTAATCCAAACCAGTCCCAGGCCTCGCTCGAAATGCACACGCTCAGAGATGCTCACACACGGATAAACAAGCACAGACATGCACACACAGGTATACTCATATGCAGTTGTACTACTCTTGTCTTGCATGAACACACAAAGCAATGCGTGTGTTTTATTGCATATGTGCATGTATGTGTGTATGTGTGTGTGCAACCAAAAGAGTGAGAGAGAGAGAGAGAGAGAGAGAGAGAGAGAGAGAGAGAGAGAGAGCAAGACCAGCTGCTTAATGTTTAACTGGAGCAGCTCTTAGTGGACTTGGCGTGCCCTGACAAAATCCATTTTGTGATGGAGCTGTGATTACAATGATAGGCCAGGAATTATGATGTTGGCTCTTCCAGGCCCCAGTTTTGTTCACAGCTGTAGAGCGCGCCCTCCTTTGTGCTCTCCTCCTCCTCCTCTCTTGCTCTTTCTTCCTTTCTCACCTCATTATAGTCAGAGGTAATCTGCCCTAATAGTTCACAAATTCAAAATCCTGGAAAAAAATGAGCCAGCTGACCACATACTAGATTTTGTTGTCAAATCAGTGCTGTCCATATGTGTTGAGGGATTGTCCAGAGAGTGCAGGGAATGAAGTTGTCATGAAGTTTGGTTGTGTGAGAAATATGTCAAGGTTTGTTTCTTTAAGGCTCAGTTGAGGATTTGATATATATATGTATGTATAGGCAGTCTCCAGTTCTTGCATGATAAATCACCCATCTGGAGTTGCTCGCTAATATTCTCCTCATTGTGTGGTGAAACCTCATCTTATTAGCGGTGATCAGTGAGATGAAGCTGACCTTCTGAACCCAACTCAAACAGAACACAAACCAAATGTGCATTTAGCACAAAGCTCCCCCAGCATAAATTGGACTCATTTGAGATACTCCGAGAAATCAAACCCCATCATGCGGAGATGCTGAGATACATTTTTCCATTCCTCCTTGTTCGTCCAATTCAGATCTAATCTCCTCCCTCTTCTCTCACAGTTGGTTCAGAATGGCAAATGCATGATGGCAGTGCATACTAACACTCACTCTCTCTGTGACTTTCTATCTCTCTCACACACACGCACACACACAAGAAACTGAGAGCCATATTGATTTGAAGCTGTAGAGTTTCTGAAGAATGCTGTAGTTTATGTGGCTGTGGTTCACTTAACCATGCCGCTACTCTAAACACTCCTGTGTGTGGCACTCCCATTGTGACTGTATCTGTCCTTTTTGTACCCTTCACTTAGGATTTACTTTCTTCTTCTGGACTGCATGTGTTTGTGTGTGAGCCAGCACTATGGTATAGGAAACAAGATAGTTGGATGACCATGTGTTATGTAAGATAGGAGGTATCAGGACACAATCTACACACGTATACATGCACCTAATACAACACAAACACACACATTTGTCTTCTTCTCTGTCAAGGATCTGGGTGTTCCACAGCACAACCCTCTGTCCTCTTACTTCGGCCTTCCCCTGCACACTAAATGTTATCCTTTGGGCTCCTAATTGCCTGTAATTTGCTCGTTGAAAGAATCCCCAGCTTGTCTGGAGCAGCGACGTGTGGTAACCTGAGAACCCCTGAGGGGGAGGCAGGGGAGGAAGAGTGGAGGAAGGAGGGAGGACAGAAGAAGCCGGGGGAAGTAGACGGATTAGGAGGGCAGGACGTGAAGGTGAGGAGGAAGAGATGAGGCGAGGACAGAAGTCAGAAAGTGCTTGGAAAAACATGAGCAGTTGCACATATGAGCTTGCTGGCATGTTTTTCCTTATTTTTCTCTTGTTGTATGTAATCATGCATGTGGGTGTCATGTGATCAGGCTTTGATACATCCCTCACTGAGATTTGTGCCTCAACAAAATGAAAGTTTGTGGAATTAGATGTGTGGCTAAACTTTGAAAAATTTGGGTTTTTTCAAACTTCTTTGTTTTCCTGGCAAAACGTCCCCATGAGTTTGGATAATCCACAGGAGATACAATCAAGACATTTCAGTGGACTGTTTGCAGTGAGATCTGTTCAACATCTACACTAATTATGGAAAATGCTATTTTTCCAGCGCTTTAAGCAGCAGAGACAAAACTGCATCAAATGTTAATAAAAATCCGAAATACTGGTTTCTCAAAACATGGGCAGATGAAACTTACAAAACTATATGCAGAGAGGGATGCCTCCAACTTTGATCAGATTATCTATTTATTTAGTGTTTTACTTCCGTGAATCAACTCATTGAAGTCATCATATATAGTATATATTAACCATTAGGATTAAACTCTTTGAGAGGCGTCATGTGAATTTCAGAAATTTGCATTGCCATGAGTGGTGACACTGCAGTACCATTTACAAATGTACAAATCAGTTCTGCAAATTACTTTAGTATTCAAACACCCTACAGTAAACCACGTTCTGACATACTTTTACTCTTATATTACACCACAGAGGCTACATGAGTTCAATTTTTAATTTCATGATTTTTGTTATTCTATTAAATTTATATCACACTGCAAAATTATTTGGTTACCTGTTACAGTCTGAGGAGGAGCAAAGAAAGAGGGGAAAATAATTGACACATATTTCAATTTAAAAGTTTACTAAACAAAAATAAAAACAGGAAACTGATAAAAAAAAATTCTACTAGCAGCATTACATAATCTCTATAGATAGCAAGAAATGCTAAAATATGCACACTAAACATTATATAATATGTATAAATACAACTTGCTTATCTTAAACCGCACATATACTCAAATGACGGGAGCATGTTGATCCATTTGAACTGGTTAACTCCAGTCTAAACCCATCCTTGGGTGAACACGCAAACACACAATCACGCTCACACGCCGTTTGCAAACTTTTCTGATCAGAGCACAGTGTGGTCTCATGGACAGGATATAAGGTCTTGATTGTTTGCCTTAATTTCCTGTGGTAAGGGATGACGAGTGCCTGCCTGCCTGCCAGCTCTGCTCCCCCCTTGTCTCTTCCAGCCAGTTTAACATGCCTCCTTCCCAGTGTACCAGAGAAGGCAGCCAGAAAGCCAGACACGCATGTTTCCCAATAGGTCATCCACGGGAGAGGATTTGTCACTAAACATGGACCCTGGAGTTTTCCCCCCACTGACTCGCCCTCCAGCTCTCCCACCTTCACATGGACAAGGTAAACTGCTGGGCTCTGTTTAAGCGTACAGTTGATTGCTATGAGATTACACTGCTCCTTTTCAGCTGGGGTCAACGTCCTCATGTTTGACAGTTGGAATCACAAGCAAATTGTGTCATTTCCTACTTGTTGTAGCCCTCAGTATGTATGTGTGTGTGTGCGGCTGTCTGATCCTCTTAGACGGCCAGGAGTTTGCAGGCTATTATATGACCTGTGTACCTCAGGTTTACTACAAGAGCAACCATTCTACTTTTCATGAAACTATACTGCCGCCCTCCCCACCGTTTCTAGTGACTCATCACATTTGCATTGTTCAGCACGTTGCTTAGTTTTATTTTTCCTTCTGTCATCATCACTCCGTCGCTCCCAAAATGTCACATGCAGTAGGCGTATGTTGTTTCTGTGGCCAGTGCCAATGGCTTTTGGCTTCATTGTAGAGCAGAGCTGGTTTACAGTTTACATCTAACTGTTTGTCCGTCCTCTATACTCCTCCTAACTGGGACCACCCAGGAAAGCGGAGAAGTGGTACAGATCTCTGCCTCTCCATTGCTTTCTCAGTCTCACAGTGTATTTGCGTCTTTCGTTCCCTGTGTTTCTTTGCAACTCTTTTATTTTGGGTTAAGTGGCTCTTTTTCTCTGCCAAAATCAAATCCGCCTTTCTGGTGTGAACGTCAAGGCCACATTGTGAGTCGAACTTACATATTACTGAATGTGATGCACTTTCATATGTAAAAAAAAAAAAAGCTGAGAAATCATTAAAAGACACAGAAAACAGTGCAACAAATAATCAGTTTTCTTTCATATACGTTCTGCTAGCAAGAGATCTCTCCTAAAATGCTTCGTTGTATACCCTCATTTGTCTGACTGGGAATTTCTGGACATAAAACACTGGATTTGTAAACCAATTGCTGTCTTAACTGGTCCAATCAGTGTGGAAGTGAAGAGTTGCTGTAGTGGCTTGCAGCATAAAGTAGAAGCACAGCCTGCCTTCTTGGTAGACATGATTGTCAGCATCTACTTAATTTGATGACCAGGCTGCATTCAGAGTCTGTATATTGTCAAGGCTTTACTCAGCTTTTTTGTTGACTAAAACAAATAGTCAGGTCTGTTTCCAAAATCATTAACACTGCAGGGTTTCAGCCACTACACCGTTAGTTAAGTTAAATACCCTAACTTATAATATTGTTGTATTTATTACTGCATTAGTTAGGTTATTCTCCATACTCAATAGCACTGCAGAGCCTCATTTTATATGTGTTAATATCAAGTACAGTAATGTTTTATATAATATTTTTGGGATTTAACTGCTAATATGTCAATTATTCTGGTATAACCATACCTTAAATAACACTACAACTGCAGTGTTTAGTCTTGTTAGGTTACTTTCATAATTTTTTCTATTGGAAGGCCCTTTGCTATAGCAACTGCTGTCTTAGGTGTGTTCTATAAAAACATTGTCTTGACTTGCTGTAATGATTTTATCTTCATTATCCTGGATTATTGCAATGTTATTTATTTGTTGAATTTGTTTTCTATAGTGCGATACAAAGAAAGTTATCATCATGATTATTACTGTTGTTATTATTATTAATAGGCGTCAGTTCGATTTTTTAGTTTCAGTTTGTTTTACTCTCAACGTACCTCTGCATTCTTGTGTTTATAAGGTACAAATACATTGATGTTAGAAGATCAACTCAGTATATTAGAGCTGAAACTATGACTCAGACTCCAGGTTTTCAGTGTGAGACTGTGTTGCTTTTCTTGTTTATGTGTGCTGTTAAAGTCAATATATTTGAGGGTTTTTTTCTGTTTGTTAGACAAATTAATACGTGTGATGATGTTAACTTGAGCTCTGGCAAAATAATAAATGCATTTTTCACAATTTTCCTACATTTTATTGTTGAAACAATCAGCAATACAAAAAATAACTGAAATATTAATTAGTAATGAAGGTAACTGTTAGCTGTAGTGCTACAGTGTTTATAGCTTAAATGCCATTTTAGATGCACTGATTATTTATCATTTGTTTGTGAGTGGCTGGAGGAGTGGTGTCTTTAAGCTGGAGCATCAGTCCACTGTGTCCTCTCCGTTCTGTCCTCTCCTGTCTTGACACACTGTTTACATTCTGAGGTCATGGACTCTGAGGCTGCAGATACCACTCATATCTCTCTGTCGTGACCTGCTCCCCGGGGATGGACCATAATAGCTCATCTCTGCACTGCCATGGCAACACCATACATGGAACAAAAAGAGTGACTCATCACTTGACTGTGGGGAAATGCTTTTTGTTTTCCGGTGAAGCTTAATTCACTTTTGAGTGCATGGCATGTGAAATGTTTGCCAGGCTTTGCTGGGAATAACCTTTCACTTTGAGGACAGATACAAATACAGGACAGGTTGTTGATTTGTTGTGATGCGAGGCTGCCGATATTTGGGTTTCTTTCAGTGGATGATGTATGCTGATTTATTGGGAATAATAAAAACAAAAGTCCCCCGGTTTCTTTTCAACTTTGGTATAATTATCCTCTCAAATACAGAACGTATCCATTCTTGTTTAGTGTGGGAAATTTGTGCATCACCTCAGAATCCACCATCTGTAAATACAAACACTCAAGATGCTGCACCTTATACATGGCCAGACACATGGATTCAATCTTAAATTAGTTTTAGAAAATGTGTGAGAGTTACAGATGAGAGCTGATCAGAGGCCAGCGCTGTTGGGTGGTCAGTGCCAGTGGAAACAAAGAGATGTTGTGCTTGGACTGGCTTCCATGTCTGACTGTGATAGGGCCACATGGGTGAGTGGAAGTGCAGGCAGTCTAATTGGAGAGGGAGTGAAACAGCACACGATTGGACTGTGCGCCTCTTGTGATGTCACCTTGGCTCAGCTGGTGCTGTTTCATCGAACAGCAGAGTACATATGCAACCAATGTTTCTGCTCAGCTGTAACCAATCCTGTGCTGTGTGAGATTCTGCAGGTTCCCACTCCCACGGAATAGGAGCAGATTTCTGTAATGCTAAATGATTACCAAGAGAAGAGGGTATATTAAAGAAATCCCTTGCTGAAGTGCTGTTTTTATTTAATGCATTACATACACCACTTGCATAGTGTATGTAATGCATTAATGCACATTTGGCATCTTATCCAGTTTTATTATAGAATGTAATGTCCAGTATTTTCATGTCTAAACTTTAAATTAAAGGTGGAGTGATGATTGTGTTCCAAAAGTCTGTGTAAAGCAGTAAAAACTCTGTTTTTCCGAGTTTTTCCTGCCACAGAAAACTGTGTTATTAACCACCAGGCAAATCTGACGATTAGAAAAATCACAAATTCTGAAAAGTAAGCAACATTGTCTGCTCCAGGATGCTGGGGCATGAAGGTGCTAATTGACAATTTCCCACTGGACAAAAAAAACTGTACTAACCCTGCAAATGGACCTGTTTTTTTTGCCAAACCAAAAACTTTGAATGTGAAATCACAATTTATGTCTGTGGACTAGGTTTAATAATATAGTAAACTTAAAAACACTTACAACCATTGTGGGTGTCCACTGCCAATGATGTTGGCAGGATGCCAGGATGAAAACTCTGGATGGTGATATTAAGTTTGGCTGCGTTCACTTCTGTGATCACCAACAGCAGAGGACAGCTTGCAAAACTCCTCAGTGTAAAATGATCACTTCAGAAGAGCAGGTATTGGTTCCTCAGCTCTCTATTGGTGCAGCTCGTCACAAAATCAGTCCACCTCATCTTCATTTCATCATCCATAGAAAAATGACATAAGGTGACCAGGTTGTTCTGCAACTTCTGGCATCTAGAGAAAATTAATTTGCTGGATAAAGGCATAGTTACTTAGAAAACTGTTGGCTATAGCAGATGTAGCAGCTTGTGATTAAGGGAAAAAAAACACTGAAAGTGTGTTTGGTTTTTATAATGCTACAGTGTTAGAGAAAGAGGTCATGCAAGTTATGGTTCAAGTGAACCCTTGATTTATGTTTTCTAGTCCACCCAATATGTCTACACACAAAAAAATGATTTAAAAAAATTATAACTCAACAATTCAGTGTTATAGTCCTTTCAAATGTCCTCTGCAATAATTTTCTGACATGTAAAATGTCTTTAGAAACACATTTCTGAATGTCCTATGAACAGACTTTGAAAATATCTGTTTTTAAAGTAAACAATAAATATGACTTCATATTAACCTAAAATAATCTTTTAATCACAATCATATTTCATAGTCATAATAGGAAATAATCATTTTTAATGATGTAAATATAAACTTCCAAACTGTAGATTTCATTTAAATCTATAATCTTAAAACCCTGTCAATGACCGGTGTCATTTAAAAAGTCTTACATCGCTCTGTTTGTTTGTAAAGTTTCTTAGGACCTGAGAAAAGCAGAAACCAACAAGTCTAAATAGGAGTCTGTTGTGTAACACCACATTTTGTTCGTAAACTGTTTTCAAGACATTCAGCAGCTGATTCTTCCCACCGTTCCAAGGAAAAGACTTTGGATTCTTCACAGACTAAACTCTTGAAGTGTTTCTGGTAAGCTAAAAATCACAGATTTAGTTTTACCGCCCTTTTTGGCCACGAGTCTTGACTGAGTAGGAAGAGTCGATGGGACAGAGCGAGGGAGATGAGAGGCTTCTCTGAAAGGCCTCTGCCTGTTAGCACGTCGCAGCCAATCTAATCAGCCTGCCAGGACTAAAGAGGGGTACAGAAGAGCTCCCTAATTGCTCATTTGTTCTGTATCTCCAACCACTCAGCAGCACTAACTAGCCCCAGTCTCAGCCCCCGAGCTTTCCCGTGCTCTGACTAACTGCATGCACACACGCACATGCCCACACAGTAGATGTTTACTTGTAATCATGGCATTTAGTTACAATAATTTATTTCCTCTTGTACATGACATGGAAAATACAAATCATTGCAGACCAGGGACCTTGAAGTTAAGTTTCTGGGAAGGTTATAGAGTTACGAAGATGCATTTAGCAGACACTGTTATGCGGAGCAGCTCACACAGAGAGAGCAGGTAGAGAGTGGAGGCCAACATATTTCATAAAAAGGCCAACTTTCTATCCAACCACCAAACCAGAGTCAGGTTCAGCAGTTGCAGTGGTTAAAGAGTTGTATGAACTTGATTAGGCTGAACTTGGCAGGACAGTCAGACAGCAGCTACAGGACTGAGGAAGAACTGATGCAGGCAGCTGGGCAGGATAACACAACATGTCACTGAGAACATAATGCAACCTCAACGTCAACTTCTTTGCCAAGCCACTTCAATTTTTTTGTCTCGCTCTCTTATTCACTAAACCAGAGTCTTTACAGGCACTCCATAGTACTTTATATTACTGGCATATTCGAGCAAAACGGCAATTATTACAATTGGACTTTCATTTCTTTTATTTTTGGTTCCACATTTATGCCAGACAATTGCTGTAAACCAGCATTTATGTCCACTTTATTATTACTGTGGTCATTGCTGTTGATTTTTTGTAGATTGTATGTCCTATTTCATCATGTAATTTGGCTCTTGCACGTGTTGTATGCAAAATAAAAATGAAAATAAAGGATAATCACTATTATATGAATTAAGACAAAATCCATCCATCCATCCATTATCTGTACACCGTTTAATCCTTTGCAGGGTTGCGGGGGGACTGGAGCCTATCCCAGCTGACTCGGGCGAAGGCAGGGGACACCCTGGACAGGTCGCCAGCCTATCACGGGGCTACATACATAGAGACAGACAACCAAGCACACTCACATTCACACTTACGGACTATTTAGAATAATCAGTTAACCTCAGAATGTTTTTGGACTGTGGGAGGAACGAGTGAAAACCCACGCTGCACAGGGAGAACATGCAAACTCCACACAGAAAGATCCCAGGCAACCTAACCGGGACGCAAACTGAGGATCTTTTAGCTGTGAGGCGATGCTGCAAACCACCGAGCCACTGTGCAGCCCTAAGACAAAATCATGATAGCAAATAAATAAAACACCATTTAACAAAAACATGATGAATGTAAAATGCAAAATACAAGAGACCCAGTAGAAGCAGCAAAGAACCTGTAATTTATCACTCAGCCCTTGAACATACTGTAAACTTTCCTTTATCTGATTATTCACTCTAATCAAATTATGTAAAGTAAAGTCAATCAGTCTTGTCGTGATACGTTCACATGCAGAGGCCCGGCCTGGGCCTGCAGTAACTGGGTCACAGGGTTAACACAAGCCAATTACCAAAACAGTTAAGGAGGAGACAGGAAACACAATATTTACCACATGACTGCCACAGTGATGTACCACACACAGGAGCAAGTTGTTTATACCTGGATCTTTGACTCTGGCCTTACATTTCACTGTAGAGGTGAAATGTAAGGTATGTCACTTTGGAGGAGGAACAGATTGATTGATGGTGGTGCTTTCAGTTACTTTTTTCTTCTTAAAATACAGGAATGATATTGAATAGGAATGTACATTTGTATACAAATAAGTAGTCTCTGACAACTAATCTGACCTAAAATTACCAACTATAACAGTTTATTTTTGTACATTCAGCATCATATACAGTATTTGGTCACATTTGTGCTGGATTTGTTTAAAGTCAGCCTTCTGAGCTGTTAGGAAGTGTGCAGCCATCGAGGTTTGAGTCAGGTCCATATCACAAAATCTGTTTTTGTGTGCGAGGAGACAATGTTCATACTAGCCTTTGATGTTTTGACAGGGTTGATAACTATAAATGTCCACGTATCAGACGTGTTTATATTAGGGATGTTTGCTGTGACCCTGGCGTGTGGCTGTGAGACACCGCGGGGGGTCTCTCTGTTTCCTGTTTATCACATCTTCCACGTGAATGTCAAACAGTTTACCTAACAAGGTACTCTCTCTCCCTGCCTTCGCTCTGTCACCCACATGCACGCATGCACACACACACACACACACACACACACACACACACACACACACACACACACACACATATGTGCAAAAGACACACACACTAACACGCAAAACTCACATAAAGTCATTCAAATGCAAGTATGTGCAGAAAACACAGACACTCACATAGTTTAATCATTTAATCTGAGTAGGACCTGGTGTCACCGAGAGGCCAGGACTTTTTTTCGACCAGCCAACTCAGTTCTGCTATAAGAAATGCAAGCATGCACCAATGTTAATGTCAGTATTGATGGTATATGAAACAATATGAAATATAATAACTAACATAAGAAATGTAAGAAAAAAGGAGCAAAAAAACTTTAATTTCTAAACCAAAAATATTGCATTATTATAATTATTATTAGTAGTAATAGAAGCAGTGGTAGTGATAAACTGTAATAAAAGTAGTAATAGTCATCATCCTAATATTAATTATAAAACTGATTCAACAACACTCTTAATATTTTATCAATGTGCAATACTGTACATTTATAAAAAAATAGAATCTAAATTATCCAGTGTTTTATCAGCAATTTAATTGCCAAGACAAAGGTTGTGCAGGCTTTTTAATTTTCAATTTTTTGAAAAAATTTTCAAAATTTCAGAATTTTTTTTTTCATCACATTGCAAATTTTAGATGATTTCTGATTTCTGCCTTAAGAATTAACTTTATGTTTGCAGATTTGCAGACAATAAAACTGTGTTCTCCACAGTCAATTATTGTACAAACTGTATTTGCATCAGTATCACCAGCTTGTGTGTAAATCTTTATATTTTAGCTGGAATACGACAAAACTAAAAAAAAAGACATCAGAGAAAACACAGATAAATTTCTTGTTTTAATAAATGGGTTATCTTTGTGAAATGTGCACAAGCGATAGCACACCATACAGGCCACATATTTTTTTCTTCCTGCTGCTAGTAAAAACAATGTCACTGAGAAGCCTTTTCAGGAACAACTCTGGCCTTCCTGTCTTAGTTCCAGGGCTTTCTCCAGACTTAACTGTCTTGTAAACCCTGCAAACGCTACACAGAGTAACATGAGAGGCTGCATGTCGGAGCGAGGGAGAGAGAGAGGCAGAAGGAAAGAGGGGGGATTGAATGAAAGTAGGCATGCATGTGAAAGACTGGAGGAGGTGATGGTAATTTGCAAGCTCCGTTTTAGAGCTTTAGAGGATCTGTCATCTATCTGATATCCACCATGGCTCTAAAATCCTCAGTGGGTGGCTTCAGTGTGTGTTTGTGTGTGTTTGGCTCTATTTTTTTTCTGAAAAAGCCAAGTAAGAATTGTTTCCCCCAGTTTTCATCAAACCTTTAGAAGCATGTTTATGTCTTTCATTTTTCTCTAGTCACTATGCATTGTGAAAATAAAGAAGTATATGACAAGATGTTCATTCTCCTGTTAAAGTCACAAAGAATTTAAGGTTGTGGTTATTTAGTCATACATAATTAAAATAATTATAAATAATAACAATAAATGGTGGACTTTGTTAACTACTTCTAATATTAAAACACAAACAATTCATTTAAATAAATTTTTACTCATTTTAACAATTATTTCCTATTTTAATGTACAATGTAAAACTGATGTCTGCTCACTAACGCAACTAGCATCACTTCACACGACTATTAAGATATTTTTTGTTTAATTATTTTATTGCAACAGTTCTTTTTCATATAACTGATTTCAAAAGAGTGAGAAACATTTATCCTATTGGTAAATGTTGTTTTATAAAGGATACTTTTGCATGAAATGTATAAATGTTTTTTTAATGTTATGACCACAGCAAAGTCCATACTCTGTCACTGACTCTACCTGGCTTCAAAATCTCTGCTGTTTATTTCTCATAAACAAACAAACAAACAGGATCAATTAATTTTTTAAAAATTGCATGATTAGCTGTGACTGCAGGGGAACAGACCCTTTAATATAGCATAAGTGGTTCAGTCGGCCTAGTAGCCAAGCTAATGGTTGGCTCAGTTCAGGCCCTCAGGTGATGCTGATCCAGAATCTGTGGCAGAGATTGATGTCGATGGAGAGACCAGACATTTGACCAGATAATACAAGAAGGGATTAGGAGCTAAATGGAGTCCAGTGAAACTTAGAGTCCCAAGACTGATCCCAGTAATCAAACACAGAGGCAGAAAGGACATATATCCACCGGTGGATTTGGTAGGGAAAAGCATGCTGGGGAACACTTTAGATGCAACCTTTCTGCTAAATAGATTTTTCCTCTTTTCTCCCAATTATTTTTTTCCCATCCTGGTGGAAAAAAATGCAAGAATGTTCATTTTTCTGTTTGGACAGCGCACCATGTAAAACCTGCATATGTGTGTGTGTGTTTGCATTCATATAAAAGAGACAGAAAAAAGGACCAAATGAGACGGCAGATGAACGCTGTGTGTGTGGGTGGTCTTCTAAAACGAGCCCACACCACCATGGAAGTTCTACGCTGCAAGTGTAAGTGAACTGTTAAAGGCCGCAGGAGCAGCCTGAATGAAATCACAATATGCCAAAATGAAAAAAATCTACACGGAGACGGGGGGAAACACTGTCCCACTGAGACATGCTGAGGGGCTGTGGATGGACCTAGCTGCTCCCCTCTACAAAGCAACTCTTTCACAAGGGGGAAACATACATGGGTCGGCGGATTCGCCCAATAAAGTTTCAATAGATTTAAATAGCTGGAGAACCAATGCCAGGTCTGAGTGGAGTGAAGCAGAAGGCCTTGACTCATAAGAGCTCACTGCAGCTCACTGTGGCCTCCTGAATCCACGTTCGGCTGGAAAATAAAAAATGACTCAGAAGACCATTTAGGGGAGAGAAACGCATGATAAAAGTTGATCAGCTTTAACAAAAAGGAAACAAGGAAGTAGATAACACCACGGCCAAAAGAGGTGGAGATTTCGTTGTGATGTTTTACGTCAAGAAGTCTGATCTTCAGCAGCATCTAGAACAGCAGTTGTCTGCTGTATTAGTATGAAGTTACAAAAGATCAACAGCTCAGCATCTCTGTATATCTATCACAAACTTCTTCTCCATCTGCATCCCTCAGTCCCCCCATCTCTCTCACAGTCTCCTCTGCTCTCTCTGACAGGCTTCACTCTCTCAGCCTGTCTGTCTCTGTGGATTTCCTGTGGCCTCAGGGCTCCTCTATATCCACCTCTCTCCAGGGACACAGCTTGTCCTCCACACGGACACACACACACGTGAGCATACGTAGACATACAAACACACACACACTCTCATGCGCGCGCACACACACACAATCAGCTCAGTGACTCTGGGGCCGCAATGATAGGGATCTCCAGCTCGGTCCACCACTTCCCTCTGGGGTCAGACTGGAAGAGATGCTGCCAATAGAAGGGATGTAAGTGTGTGTGCGTCTTATGTCAGTCATTCTTTGTATATGTACGTCTGCTGCATGTGTCCCTCTGAATGTTTATCTACATTAGACCTACATTTCTCCGCATTGGAGGTTTTCATGCACCTCTGAGGGGAAGAGAGACGGATGGAGAGACAGAGGAAAAAAACAGACCGAGAGGCTTTGCCCTGTGAAAAGAGGATAAAGTGGGCAGAAGCTCTCGTAGCTGCAGGGCTCCAGTCTCTGCCAATCGTTTCCAGATGGGCCTTATTTGCCCTGCACTGCTCCAGTACATGGACCACTGTCCTCCACTAATACACACAGAGATACATACTCACAAACACACTGATAGGCGTACAAAACACAAACTAATCCAACAAAACATACTGTCATACGCTACATGTGCAACGGAAAACAAAAAACTGGGAGACAACAAATGTATTTTAAAGATTCATATTAGAAGTTTTAAGTTCCTTGAGATGAGAAAATGAGGTAAAAGAATTATTTAATAGCAAGCAATAATACAGTAAAAATCCCACAATGTATAAGATAACATAGTAGCAATACCACTCTATAAGACTACAGAAGTTGCAAAACTTAACTACCAATTCTAAAAGATTTTATATTTATTTTATATATCATATTATTTATATTATAGATTTAACAGATTATAGAATTACTATTAAAGATGCAGCTGCATGCATATAGAATTGTAATGTGGTAGCCTAATAAGATGGAGCCAGTGTGACTGACTTGTGCACTAGTGGATACTTTAACCAATGATATAATATATTTTATTAGTGATATTATTACTGTAAGGTGTTTAAGTTTTGCAAACAAAATATACAATCTAAATAAGTACAAGTAAATTATCCAAAGAAGCAGATACAATTATACTCATATACCTACTTGAGCAACTTTGCACCACTGACAGTCAAATGTGAAAATCAAATCTGACATTAGAGATGCTCACCAAGATGGAGATGTTGTTGTGTGTGGCAGAAGATTCTTCCCACGCGCTGCTGTGGCTGCACAAAGAGTCAGTGTTCAGAGGCCTACAGTGTGGCGATGCGTGACACGGCGGTGTGAAGCTGCCTGTAAAACCCACAGAAACAGGTACGGGTCACAGGCAGCAGCATACATGGAAGGTCAACCTGTGCTTTCTCACCATGCCTGCACTGAGTGTTTGGCTGTGTGTTTGTGTAGGGGTGGAGGTGACGGTGGTGCTGGTGCTAGTCGAAGGGGGGTTCAATGTGTGTCCATAAGTCGGTATTTTTAGAAACCACATGATACCGAAACAGCATGTCACACATGGCGCAACACTCATGGAGGCCTGTCAGTGAGGGAGAGCGTCCACAAAACCGCCCTCCTGCCCTCAACCACCGCCGTGTACACATGCACACAGACGTTCCACATACAAACACACTGCACCTCACACACATGCATTCATCAAACTTTGAGCACCACATATGGTATGCGTTTTAACCCTCTCTTTTCACTGTCCAAAACCAGAAGTTATCGTCAACCAGTGATGGATACATCTGTAAACTGAGGATATATCATTAGCAATAGTTAACAGCCCCGCCGTGTTTACGTTATCGATATACAGCTGTTGAGGAATGTCAAACAAGCAGCGTGGATAAATACGTTTTCCAGGTGGGGCTATTGATCCCCCCTCAGCTTGCGGTGCTACACCTCAAGATCGATTGATACCTTCATTAGCCGACTGGATTTGAACCGTAACCTTAATACAAAGATCTGTGTTTGTTATTGTGCAAAAGAAATGACTCCAGTGGGGATAAAGCTGGCTGCAGAGATAAAAGGACAGGAGTGATGGTGACAGAGGAGAAAATAAAGCAAGGTAAGAGAGAGGGAAAGTGGTGCTGAGAGGAAGGAAATACATAAAACTGGGAATACTGAAGGTATGTTTAAAGGCTTCTTTAAGATTGAAAAGGAGAATGAAAAAGCCACCTATCACAGTCACTGGGGACATGCATGTCAATGTGTGTGCCTTTGAGGGCTGGCTGTCTCTTGCCCCACCATACATTAGATGGTGCATGTATATGCGCTGGCAGGCTGGTGCAACATCTGGTTTCCATGAGGGTCTGAGCAGACTGAGAGCAGCCAAGTACAGCACAGAAGGTATTAGAGGTAATTTACTTATTAGAGAAAAAAGACTCAATCTCAGGAGCTGTGATTGTAAATGGAGATGGGGCTTATCTGAAGGACTATCAGTATCCCTGCAGGGGAAATGCAAGTAGGCAAGCAGTGGCAGTTTAACACAAACACATGCGTACGTCATCGCCACATGCGAGCATGCAAACACGAGCACATGTGAACACGCACACATGGCATGAGCCGATATAATTCTATTAGATTTTGTTACTCATACTTATAAATTGCATTATTTGAACTGCTAGCCCTTCGCGTCAGAGCAATAACAACAGAGCTGATAAATGACGAGGCTCTTTTAACGGAGGTCATGACTTCGCTGGGAGAACTGACTGCTGGCCTGTTGAATTAGATATGCAGTGTGGAGCAACACATGGAATCATAAAAATTTTAATACTGCAGATTTGATATAATTTCAAATCACAAAATAGATTTAACACATAAATATATCTATTTTTAAAGAACTGTCATGAGACATGTATGTTCTAATGGCAGCTTAACCAAAACAAATGCAAAATAATGGTGTCAGGTAACACAAAAGCTATAAAAAATGTAATCCCATTGATGGTTATACTTGATTGTGCGAATTTCTGGCAATGTGATGATTGTTTTTATCAAAACTATCATCCCACTCCTTTTTGCTGACCAGTTTCCCTCCCGCTTTGCCACACAGGCACACCAGAATAAAGCCTTTTTTTGCTGTCTGTGTCTGTTTCGCACTGTTCGGGGTTCTGCTACTGTACAACATGTGGATCCAGGCAGAAGACCTAAATAGTTACTTAGAGAAGTTCCTTCACTGTTGAGACAGCACCACTGCAATAAAAAAAGCAGCAATTATTTCCCCAGCCATTTCAAATGTGCGTCACACTCGACCCGCACAGGGTGGAAATAAACCAGAAACTGGGCTTTGAGACTGAAAGTGTGACATGAAGGGGAGAGGAAAAGTAGACACCTTGATTTATCCCAGTCAGTCTGATATTATACTGTACTGCAACCATAGCAGGAAGCTCTGTGTCAATCCTGTCATTATCTGTGTCAGAGACTGCTTTTATTCTGTGACACTTTTTGTTTCAGGATAGACTTTTTTTCCTCTTTGGAGTGTGTGTGTTGCAAGGTTATTTCACTCAGGAGCACCAAGAGATGACATCAGTGTTTAGAGATGCTGTTGCTGTTGAGTTTTCTGCCGTTATCTGTTTGTAAATCTGATGACGCGTTTGTGGCCAGTTAGTCATCCCCAGCATGCGTCTGCAGCTGGAAACATTTTCACCTTTTCTATAAATGCCATACTATTAACTGGTGGAAGAGTACTAGAAGTAAAAACGGAAAAGACCTGAGAAAATGATGCCTGCTGGAGAATCCCTGATGTAACCATCCGATTTATCACTCTTCAATCTTTGTGGGCCTCCGCTGAGTGGCTACCCTGCTGTCACCGTTGTCTCCCAGTGATCTACATCTCTGGTATACTCCCCCAGAAAAGAAGCCATCTCCCGGATTCTGCCTCACACACACACTAACTAGCAACACTTGTCTTGACTCAGCTGTAACCGGATAGTTTTTAAAAGCATGGGAGACTTTAAACTGAACAATGCAATGGCCTCTGAACTTTGTAGATCACAGAAATTGCCCACGTCATGTTCATCCGCCTCCGATACACTCAGACAAATCCCCCTGCATTGCGCACATCATCTGCACTTTGTCTTCCAGCTCCCACGCATTCACGTAGGTGATGAAGAGAACAGCGTTCCTGCGTTGTACCACATGTCAGCATGAGCAACTTTGCTTGGTGACTGAAACAAACAAAAATTGCAGGAACAATTTGTTGATTTTGGTGAAGGGTTGAATTAAAAAGATCATATGAAGCCTTATTAATTATATCTATCTCCTGAATGCATCTGTGTGGTACAGTGAGAGTTAAGCTCATATGTGCCTTCACCTACCAACCATCACACCCTAAATTCTCTTCTGCTCCTCAGAGATGGGCTGCAACTTGGTCAGCAGTGTAAGTGAGCGAGATCTGTTGTCATGTGTGTTTGGGGTGGGAGGGAGGTTGTTGGATTAGGCAAGAGAGTTTTTGGCACCTAATCCGTTGATTGATGGAGTAAATTGGGTGGGCCAGGACTCACTGAAAGGAGGAGTGTGTTGGTGACGTCTGCCCTCAGCTGTCTGCTGCCTGATCGATCCCTGCACCGCGGTGGCCGGAGAACCCTACTACTGATAAAAGCTGGCTCACAAACGCAGATACACCCACAGATTCGGCTCCCTCCCCACCTCGGCGTCCCTGTTGAAACAATCTATATTTACTGTACGAGGCTTCGGCGTGTGTGAATGTGTAGCTGTGAGTGTCACTGTATGCCTGTGTGAGCCAGATTGCCGATGACTTGCTGCAGAGTTTACAACGGGGGAGCTCTTTGTCTGTTCTGTGTCTCTGTGTCAGGGTGACTTTACCACAGTGATCTGGCTCGTTTCTTCCTCTCCGGCACTCCAAACTGTTTTTCTCTCACGTCTTTACTCTGAACCATGGAAGTGCTGTTTGAAAACCCTGAAATGAATGTAAAATTAAATTCTCTCTTACTTCCTTCTGAACTCTTTACATGCATTACCTGTATCCACACAGTCAGACCTACACTGCTATCTCATACTAACACTATAGATAAAACTTATAATATACAATAGCTCTTCTCTGCCTGTAAATAAGCATGCAGTATAGATTTTGCAGTTTGAGGCTTGTAGTATTCCTGTGCATTCAATGGTCTATCCCTTTATCCATCCGTCTGTCCATGTCTGGGTCCAGAGAGATGCTCTAACCACCACTGTCTGTGTGGCCTCCTTTGTTGTAATGCTGGGCTGCTGTTCTCTTTCCAGAGAAACCACCGTGTGTCATAGCCACAGAAATAGATCTGTGTTTACATCACCTTAAACCCAGGCCGGTGCTTGTTTTGAAAGATGTTCTGCGGTGAACTCTGTGGAAAAAATGTTTCTTTTTCTCTGGGTTGGAAAAGAAATCACCAGGTACACACATAATACCCACTACGGTTGAATTAACAGGGATTTCACCTCATGAGGCCGAGCCCTGCTTTCGGCTTCAGCAAAATGTGTTTCGGATGTCTTGACTCTCTATTTAGATATTACTTTCTGTAGAAATATTTCCTAACTTTATATGACGACCAGTGTTTAATTGAAGAGCTAAAATGACAATGAGCTACTGTGGCCTTCTGAGCTCTGGCCAAGGTGGGTGCTGTGGGTTAAGGACATTCTTTTGGTTTTATAGCATTGTGCAGGACTCCCTCTATAGGATACAGACTGTACTGCAAAGTAGAAAAAAGCTGCATTGTCATTAGAAAGCATACTAAAAGAGTAAGGTGTCATTGAACTACACCTTACCTCAACCTTTTTCTCAAGTTGTGATTAGCCACACATTGGATACCAATTGCTATATAAAATATCACTCAGCATAGAAACACAAATCCTGCTTTCCTCTGATCAAATAAATGAACCACTACATGACAAAAAAATAAGTCTTTTAGGCCAAAGTACAGTAGGGAAAAATTAAGAATAATGCTTTGTAGATGGATACATCAGATTTTTATTGTATGTTTATTGTACCAGTTACATTTGCAAACTATATTTGTAAATATCTGCACATATCTGGATGTTGATATATAAGTTTAAAAGCAACTACGAAGAAATATTAACAGAAGAGACGACGACATGTTGGGCAAATCTGTTATTACCACATACTATCTCCACTAATTCTTTTAACTACTGTGACTAACTACGCTCAGTGCTGCTGGGGTTTATGGTTTAGATGAGCAAGCGACGATAATTCTGAGTGTTCTTTACTTCTTGATGAGTGGCTGATAAGATGGCAGGGGTCACATCTGAGTGGTCATCTCCTCTCCACTCTCGGAGCGCGCCATAAATCACATGATAGTGTCTGGGCGCTGTCAGGCCTGCCTGCTGCCCACCAGGGTTAAACCAACAGAGGCCTGAGAGGGGAGGTGGACAGACAGGGGGAGGCCAAGGGAAAATCCTGCTTTGTCTTCTTCACTGACAGCAATACCGCTGTGTCGGTGATAGGGAGTGAAGACACACAAGGCACCTTCACTGTAGACATGTGCAGAAATTACTCACTATTGACATTCACTGCTACAGATATAGTGTTTTTTCTGCAGATTGCTGTGATTTACCTAGCTTTCTTCCGTCATCCTCATATCTTTTCACTGCAATAACTCTTTCTGGTAAACCACACCACTTACCATAACATAGGTGACTTTCTTCCCATGTAGTGACTTATTTTTTCTCTCTCCATCTGCCACTCCGTCCTTCCCTTCCTCTTCGTCCCACCATTCTTCCCTTAAGAGCCAAGTGGAGGCTGGAGCAGCGAGGCCTTACCCAGAGCTAAAGATAGAGCTCTTTAGAGCCTTCATCTGTCATTCTGTGACAGTATTGTAATCAGGCCTAGGAGATCCTGCCTACAGGCCTGACCCAACGAGAGACTTGAGCAGTCTTGAGCCCGCTGGACAGCTGCCAACCCACGGAAGGCTTGCGAGTAAACGCAGTATAACCCTCATACTCCATCTAATGTCAGAGCATGGAGGACAAATTTATACAACGCTGCTGGGAGCTGTTGAATAACACGATTAATTAGCTCCAACTTCACTGGTGCCACCAAAAAGAGGACTACATGAGGATCACTGTGTCAAAATACAATATGAAACGGCAAATCAAAGGGGAATACATATGAAACAAACTAATGACAATGATATCTATTAAGGTTTATTTCAGTTGCTCGATTGAATAATAATTATAATAATAATAATACACTCATACTCCTCACAAAGCAGAAGTTGGTTTTAAGTTATAGCAGAGGCATTGCCAAGGTCACTAAAATGCCAGGCTTAATTATTTGGGAAATGTGTATAAAATGATGGACAATGTATCTAGAAAAGTTCCATGACACAATGAAATGTAGGGCCACAGTCTGAATGTTGTGTGTAAATGATGTAAGTTAACTTCAATGAAAATGAGCCAACATATGTGTGACTCTATCAACCAACGCTGTTTTGTGAATTGAAAAGAGAACCCAAATTGATTAATACAGCAGAAGTACTGCATGTATGTTTATAAATGGGATGAATGTCCACCTGGGAGAAATATTTCATCTTGACATCTAAATTCTTCTGGGGTTCAGTGTCGCTGCTCTGAGTAATAAGTTTAGGTATAACATGGCTCTGGTATGTTTAAATCCAATTATTGTGGATTACATGAAAGTGCATGGATACTGTAAACACAGTCAGAATGAAACCTCAACATCTTAACAGTGGAATTTCCTAAATTTCCTCAAAAGAAAGAATTGTTTTCTGCAACAGTGAGTGGGATCAGAAATGGATGACGGTATATGATTAAAGTAACAAGCATCTCAAAATGATTGTTGTTATTAGTCACATAAGCACAATGATGCATTGTGAGCCCTTCGCTTGTAAGCATGTTCACATCTTAGTTTTAATTTGTTCAATTCTGTTTTTACATGATGAATATTTGTCTGGCGTGGTCATGCAAAGGTGGACAAATAAAGAGAGAAAGCCAGAGAGAGGTGGAGTTTTGCAGGATGTTATCGACATCCTGTCTGTGTGACCTGGTGCTAATGTTCATGTAAGACAGCAATCTGTTGGCTCCAGTAATGCCTCTGGGACTCCGAGAAAAGAAAGCATTCAAGGTTGTGTTTGCTTGAGGGTCTTACATCCAAAAGAGAATTATAGTAATATAATTTATTATACAAATATGAGTATAAAGTGACATCAAAGTGACATTTAGTCAATAAGAAAAAACTAAATACCAAACTGTTTCACCGGTTTTGTATATTTAAAAGGTCGATTCACTCAAATTACAAAAACCCATTTTCTCATTTACTTACTGTTTTTTTGCACCAATGTTTTTTGACATCCATCTCCGAGATCTCTCTCTCTTTCACTCCAACACAACAAAGACAAATGGAATTTTATTCACAGTTCTCATAGCACTAAAACATGCCTTCCCAGAAAGTCCCCCTTTATTACCTCGACATAATAATTCAACATAGCATGAAAATAGTCGTTTTCTTTGGAAGTACTGTCTACTGAAGAAGTGGTCTTTCTGAAAACTGCTGACTGTGTGTTCTGTGGATTTTCTGAGTAACAGGAGCGCTGTTTTTTCCAGAAAGAGATGTTGAAATTTTAACAATGCTAATGGCAAAATTCAGGTCAGCTACTGGACTGATTGCCATGTAACTTTGTACAAACACACCATGGCTCCCAGGCAATCTTTTCTACTGGCTGTAACAATGCCCTGACTTCTCCTCTGGCTCCACCATGAGGTTAATGTTTGTGAAGGTGAGTGAAACGTCTCCACAAGTATTGGATGGATTGTTATTTGAAACAGACATCCTTGTTAGTCTCAGGGTTGGTTAAAGCGTTTCACTTCAGAAACGCTTTAACATTTCTCATTCAATTTTAATCAAGTGACATTCCACAGACTTTGGCTTCAGATATTTGTTATTGTGTAACGTAATATCAGATTAAGTATTTTAAAACACAGACAGATAAAAACAAATGTGTCTAAATGTTGCTGTGAAACATCATTACAGTAAAGAGAGATTTTTTTGTAACTAATCTACCCTTTAACCTTTTCAATAACTGCCTCTATTGCTACTGTGAGCAGAGAAGGAATAAAATACCTCACAGAGACTTGCACTGAATAAGAGGTGCACATAATCCAAAGAATCACAAAACCCCAGCCAAACAGATGGATGCTCTCCTGGTGTAAGGGTTAGCAGAGTGATAGAGAGTGTAAGGAGAAAAAATGAACAAACATCATGCAAGTATGCATGCAGCTAAGATAGAAGTCATTTCCTGAGAAAGAAAGAGAGAGAAGAGACGAGAAAATGCAGCTCCAGCTCTCCCAGGAAGTCTGCTAATGTGGGAAAGGTGAGAGCAGAAGGCACGGTGGGATTAAGGGTTAGGGGCAGGGTTATGGTTGGAGTAAATTTGGGCCTGGAGCTGCAGTCAGTCGGACTAATGATGGATGGACAGTGCAAGGAAGAAAATGGGAGGTGGAGAGGTGGGGGTTCTTCCTGCTGAAAAAGGGGAGATTGTTAAGCAGACTTGAAACAATCTCCCCTTTTTCTACCATCAGAGATTGAGGGGCAGCTCCCTGTTCACATACAAACACATGTACATCTTTATAAGGCAGAAAGATGGCAAACAGAAATACAAATGCCTCCATAGCACGTCTGCAGTACTCATTCTTTTGACACTAAGGTATTTAGACCAAATATAATAACCACAATCAACTTTATAAGGCCCAGTAAATGTCCACTGGCAAGTATGTGGGCATCATTTTCTGGGGTCAGACGTGGGCAGAATTCCCAAGCGTGCAGGTATCACCGGCTGGCATCAGCTCACTCAGAGTTCATCATCTCAAACTGCTCTTTTATTACAGGAAATTGCGTGTGGAACGAGCACCAATCTGGCTCCTTGCGACACATCTGCACTGGAGGAACCCGATGACGCATGTCAGAATTCAAGTCGGGAAGTTAGAGTATGTGTGTGCTAATGTTTTGCTGTCCGTGTGAGAAACAAATGAGTTTTAGACGTTCAAAGCGGGTACATTTTTCTAAGATGAGGCCACATTTGCTCCTCCTAACTTCTCAAAAGGGGTTTTCAAAAGTTACAGTTTCCTTTTAGAAGTTAGATTTAATATAAAGGGAGAAAAAGAATTATGGTCACGTGTAAGTTAGGATGATGACTTTGATTCAGGTTAAGGTTAATCAACAGATAATAGTCCTTTTGCTAGGGTATGTGCAAATGTGTATTTGTGTTTGTGTATGTCACGTATGTGTGTGTGGTCCTGCTGAAATGATAAATGTGTAGAGGGAGGAGTGTGAGGCGGGGGCCAGTAAACAGTGAGACATGCATGTAGGAGGTCTGGGTGCAGACTAAACCCAGAGCTGTCAGGTTCCCAGACAGAGATACAGATAGATCCCATCCCCTGCTCTATACAGCGCTATAAACCTCCCCACCTACCAGCCGAGCTTAAAGCCCTTCAGACCAGTGGGTGATCGGTTCACTCTGGTGCTGGGGTCATCGGTGGGCTCCTAAGAACTGCATCACACGAGAGGAAAAATAACTTTGTTTCACCTTGTTTCGTCTCCATTCTGTGTCTTCTAGCATTTTTAGTTTTACACAATAATATCACTGCAGTTGTGCAACCTTCTGCTGGACTGTATGCACCATAAATCTTTTGTTGCTCTTTGTTGCTAGACCAACAGTTTGGAGTTTGCTAATTTTTTCAGAAAGGTTAGGCAGATTTAGGTTGCATTAAACTTGTGCTAATTCAAGGAAAAATATGCTGAAATGAAAAAAAACCCATCAAACATAAACCTCATCAAAGAAACAACAAACCCTGCTGCCTATAAAAATCTCCTTATGAAGCATAATAGTGACATAAATAGCTGTAAGGTATTTCTTATCATAAAGTTTTGTGGTTTGTTTTGTTTAAAATATTATTTACTGCTTTAAATAAACACAAATTAATGTACCCCGTTTATTTTATCTAATCATAGCCAGCTTGCCGATGTAATACAAAGAGATTCTGATTTTTATAGTTTTAATCCTAAAACTTCTTCCATTCAGTATAGCTACCGACTGCTAATACACTGTAGATTTATGGTGTATGAAATTGAATTATAGTGTATATATTTTTGCCTCATTGAAAAGTGCACATTTTCATGGATTTACTAGACATGGATGGCAACAATTACACTGAATACACAATTATTAAATTAAGCTGGAATTATGCTGAATACTTTTTAATGAGAGACTTTGATTCTGCAAAAAAACACAGAAAGGAATCATTATTATGGTTATACCGTCATATGATTTGTTTTGCATTATAGATTATTACCGAGTCCAGCTTTCTCGAGAGAATATTAGAGTATATGTATATGTGTATATATATATGTATGTATGTATGTATATAAAATACACGGTTATATTTTGTCGCAGAAATCCAAATGGGCTGGTATGAAGCAACACTGTAATAGTGCAGGCCTAAAGCCCTAAAATAAAAATATGATGAGTGAAAACTGCACAAAAATGTAGAGTTGATGCCATTACTATGTGCCGGGTTACATCACCCAGTATTAAAAAATTCTGCCAAACGAAGTGACTTTTTTCCCCCCAGGGATGGTTTACTCTGACGATTTTTACTGCAGGGTTTGGTGGTGTATGTAAGCATGATGTGTGTATATGAAAGAGGGTGTGTTTGTAATATGTGTGTGTCTGTATGAGGGTGGAAGTCTTCCCTCTCCTGACCCTCTTTGCGCCCAGGGGTCACACATTGTTCAGGAGGATGCAGACACCCAGGCTGATGGATGGCCGCTCAGGCTGTTTCCCTGGGTTCAACGTTACTCGGGAAATCGTAATTCACCCCCTGGGAGAGGCTGAAGGCGGACCAGGTCCCCTCTTCTGCTCCAGACTCATTTTCTGTTGGATCCAGGATGCGATGAAGAGGCTGAGAGCTCAGCTGCTTTGGCCGGGCTTTAAGGAGAGGTGAAGTAAATCTTCAGCCACAGCTGTCCCCTCTCCAAACTCTACAGAGCTGTACAGCACTGAGGACTAACACCGTATATGGTGCAACCAAAAATACAGCTTGTTTTTTCTCCGGTGCTTACAGATCTCCACTACGCAGACACATTACCTAAACACTTACACATATTTACACGCATTATTTGTCATCAGACGAGGTGATTGTAGGATGAGACATGCAGGGATCCAGAGCTGAGTGTGAGTGCAAACATGTCGAGCAAATTTTCTGAATTTGATTTGATTTGGTAAAGTTTGTTCGTAGTGGTTTCAGACTTTGTTCTCTTCTTTTTGACATAGTTATGACCTTTTTTAATATTCAAAGTCAAGTAAGTTTCACTGTCTCAATTAGCGAGTTCACGCTGTCTTTCGCAATGTCAAAATATAACTGAAAACCTCTTTCCACGTGAGGCACACGAAAAAAGCCCCTCTCTCATGGAAACATGCTTGTACAAACCACAAAAGGTACTCTCACATCCCCAAACTTTGAAGGAACTCTCTATTTCATACCCAAAATAACAGCGAAAGGCAACTTTGACTACTTTTCTCACACACCAATGAAATGGACATATGGACAAGTTGCTTCATTAGTTTCCTTGACTCTCCTCTATAAAGACATCATAGGTCAGTCGGGGTACCTAATGGGGATAAAGACCAAGATAGATGATTCTGCAGCTCAGTGCACGCCATCACCGCCCGCGCTCTCTGCCAAGTATTCAATTAGGGTCAATGAGTAATTGGGTGTAGATGAGGTAGAGATCCATGTTAAGCTCAATGTGGAAACTCTTGGAAATGTGTGTGTAATGAAGATGAGACGGTGAGAGCGTTTTGCTGTCTTTGAGTCTTGAGTGACTGAGTAATAAAATGAGCTTCTACACAAACCACGTAAACACTCAGACAGATGTCTCTGGAGCAGTCCAGGGCTTCCCCACCATCTGCATGTGTGGCTCATTAATTAAACAAAAGTCAACCAAAAACAGGCAAGAAAGCACATTAAATAGATGTAGAGCAGCAGAAGAACACTGTTAATATCTCACATAACATTCACTCCTCAAGTGTTTCATTTGCAGAATTATGCATGTACACTTTTGGATAAATGTGCCGCCTAAAGCTCAGTAACTCTATTATAAACATGAAAATTCTGTCTTCAAAGGCCTGTTTTCGAGAGTAAAACAGCACCAACAGGATAAAAACAAAGATTTGAATACAAAACCAAAACCATAGTGGTTTTATGTGATGAGTGGTTTTCAGATAAGATCAAACTTCAGTATCCTCCACACAGTCGCAGCCTTTCTTAATGTGTGCACCTCCCCAATGACTAGGCCTTAATGTCCTCCATTGAGACTCCTAATTTTCTTTTGACAGCTGTAACTGTTGGAATGACAACAGAAATGACTAAAAGCGAAGAGTGCAACAGTCAAGTTTTTAAAAAAGCAACATGAAAGAAGACATTGTGAGCTTCTCTGACAACATAGTCTTACTGAAGTTGTGCAAAAATAATTGTATTTTCTTCCATTGTATCATACGCTTTAGGCTACACCTATAGATATGATTGTCATAGTTAATTACTATGCAGCATTTGTGTACAAAATACTTTGCAGGGCAATTGCTGAGAAATATCTATAATCATGCTGGTCACGTGTATGACCTCTGGAGGTTTTTAAATGTAGCAGAAATAACAAATAAACAATTTGCCCAGAGAGCTTATAGGCAGATATGATCTGCTTTTCCTGAAGGAGTCACTTTGGAAAATGAGGGAATGGAATTGACTGTAGTGAGCATCAAGATGACCAACACTGCCAAGTAGAAACAGATCCTGCAAGTTATCAGCGGAATGCAATCAGCATTTGGGGAAAAAAAAGAACATATGCTTTGGCAAACCCAAAGTGAAGTTTCCATCTCACAACTTCGACTGTTGAGACACTGGATCCAACAGATGTTACATCATATTCTATTACTACAAAAAAGACTAAAATGACAAATAGCCAACATTGTTAGTGCAAGAAAATGTAAACTTTAAAGAAAAAAAACTAAACTTAATGAGAAACATCCAAACCTCTGTCAACTACATTATTTATATATTTCTATGTGTAGTGATTTATTTTAACGTTGTATTTCCACAGAAATGTGAAGTATTGGGGAATAATCTTTTGTGTTGTGTTGCCACTAGATGGCAACATAAAGCTGTGATAGCTTAGCCTGTTGTTCTCCTAGTAGTTTGCCTTTCATTGGAGGCTAAAGTCTTATAAAGAAAACACAGTAGCAGTAACATTGGAAAAAATATTCGAAATAAAAATCCATTGGCAATAGGCCGTCTTTCAACAATAAGCTGGTTCCTCTTTTTTTTATAAGTTCCACTGTTTCCTTCTCATGTATCTGAGCACTCTTATGACATGAATCTTGCTTTTTGCCCTAACTTACATAAGCAGGACTTTCCCCCGTATGCTCTCTATTGATGTGAACTGCAAACTGTGCAAACTATCATGGTTAACCAGCCATAGAGGATCCGCTTCAGTGGTGGTCTGGACTCCCACCTTTTCTCCTCTGCGATGGGCACAGTGGAGCACAGCAACATGCAAATCTCATGATAAAAATATGCTTGAGCCTCTCATCGGGTTGCTGCTTTTAAACATGCAAATTATTAATATCTCCCGTCTGTTAGATCTGGTTTTATCTTGTCCTCCAGCAATGAAGATACATTTTTATTTGTGCATCATCAACATGACCGCCACATTTTTTTTAAAATTCTACATTTGATCAAACTTATTCCCTGATTGAGTGACAGAACATGTGTTAGCAGGTAATTCCACCTTGGTCATGTGACAGTCATGTTAGGACTCTGGTATTTCAAAGAGGGAAGTATGCAGTGTGACGGTACTTTCTACTAAGGCATGTGGTCGACAGACAGCTTGGCCCACAGGCTCCTTCAGCTGTACTGGAACCAATTTAGAGTAACTTTAAATAATCCATCCCAGGAGCACCTGCTGCTTGGCCAGTGTGTGGCTTGTTACTCAGAAATGTGACATATATCGTCGGTCTAACGATATAGTTGGTAACAACCGCAAAGGTCTTGTTCCTCAATCAATTATGTTAAATGTAGACAACCACAGGCTGTACAAAGATGCAAACAAAAATATTATTATTATTATAACTATTATTGCTATTATTACTAAGGCAGTGCAAAAATAAACATGTCTGATACATGTTTTGGGGCAAATGTTGTTTGTTGCAGCTGTTTTGTGCCTCTAACAGCCAACAGATTCCTAATCTATGAATGATATTCCTATAAAACATTAGTATTTAGTTGTTTTATTTCATAGTTTTTTAAATTTACCCATCAGTAAGCAATGTTCAAAAGTGCATAGATGTGCTTAAATTCAAAAATATCTGTACTTCGGAAAATCTGTTTCTCAGGTATGTTTCTGTTACCTCGTAACTATCACCTTGCTGCCTACCCACATCCCGTCACCACAGCACTTTGCATGCAAAGTACACACACACACACACACACACACACACACTGAGCACTGAGCTGTGAGATGCATGTCAATATACCTCTCATGCTCCCCTGGCTCTGGTTCCTCAGGGACAGTCACCCCACCCTGGTCTTCCCCTTCACCTCAACGTCCAGCAACCTTCTTTTTCTACTGATAAGTTTTGTTTTTCTTGAATATGAAACAGAAGTATGCCGTGCATGAATGTAGACTATAAATGACTTATCAGCATTGCTGCCTGCATTCTGTTCTGTAATTGTTCGGTATCCCAGTTGAAACATCTTTGAGACTGCATGTTCAAACCTGCACTCAAAAAACTGGACTGTAGTCACGCTATGCATTTAATCTGGTCTTAAACTTTCACGTTGTTGAATAAAAAGCTGACAACTTTTAATGTCATTCTCATCACAAGATGGTGGATTACCTCCTGTTCATTTTTCACTCTTATAAACCAAAGTTTAGAATGGCTTGACTGCAGCTGGCCTTCATGTCGGCTGTTCCTCTTTTCAGTGGAGAAGTTGGTGAGCTGGATCTTTTTTCTGGGCTCCTTCCTGTGCTTCCTGTCCAGAGACAGATCAGGCGGTCAGGGATCATTCTTGTCAAAGAGTGCAGCAAGCAGGACACAGACTGATGCAATTTCTCAGCTGTCCCTTCACCCACTCATTTAAATGTAATGCGCCCAGGATCATGCTAAGAACTTTTGTTTTAATCCAAGCCTGCAATCGGTTAAATTTGGTTTTTCTTACAAGTTTACATGTCATTTACTGATTTGAACAATGTTCATTTTGAACATCAGAAAAATCTGTTGTTGACATAAACCCCCTGTAAGGTCAGTCATGAGTCACTGAGATGGAGATTTTAACCCCTACAGAGATAACCTGTGTTGAGGTCCTGGGCGCTGGCTGGTCAAATGTTAAAAAGCACATTTAGACTGAGGTAAAGCAGCTTGGCAGTGATGTTGCAATATTTGGAAATTGATGGCACAATACAATAAATCGCTTTCCTGTAATTCAGCAAACTTCCTTGTCTTCACTTTTACGTGTTAAATCTTTGCTCCCACGTCACCATTTACCATTTTTGTGCATTTATTGTCATCAGTATAGACTTGATTAAAGATTTAGAGGACTGGTATGTTGTTTTTTTTCCAACAATATTTACAGTCAACCCTGAAGGAGACCTCCATAGGTGGAAGGCTAAAGGGGCCTTTGGTGTGAAGTACATGAACTGATACTGATTAGAGGATATGATCCCTGATCAGTGACTCCATGTTGTGTTTGTGTGTGTGTGTGTGTGTGTGTGTGTGTGTGTGTATGTGTATGTGTCTACACCACATGTGTGGTTAGGTGGCTTTCTCCCTGCGTCCCAGGATGTGGGCTCCACGTCCACCTGTCTCTCCACTAACAGCGTCCTCGTTGCTCTCCCAGTTCCTCTCTGACTGCCTATTCTCATCTCACCCACACTGATTCTAAATCAGTGTGTTCCCAAGAGACGCCACCAATTTCTTCAGCGCCACAGCTTGCATAACACAACCTGTTCATGGTAAATCACAACTTCCTACCAAGACATTCTTTGCATACATCGTGTCTCACTCACCTAGACATGAATATGGCCCATCATTTGTCGCACAATTTTTGAACGATATACCAAATCACAAATAATAAAGATAAAGATGTTTTTCTTAAGAACTTAACATGACTGTTCGTGTGAAATTACAGCTGATTTAAGCATAAGAAAAAGACTGCAGATTTTCTGAAAGGTCAGTGCTGAGCCTGCAGTCAAACCCAGAAACACCAAGTGAGGAGTCAGCAATACAGACAAATCCGGAAACAACAAAAAAGGAGAAAAACAAAAAAAAATGTAATTCCTTTAAACTATCTGCAGTTATTCCTCTTTTGCTTTATTTCCTTGAAACGCAGCTTTTAACAAAACAAGAACTTCTTTCTTTAAGAGCCCACTGTGGAATACAGAAGACTGACATGTTGGAGCAGATGGCCATGGTTACGCATGATGGAAACATCAGTTCTGTTTGTCGCTTGTCTCCAATGGTTTATTGTGGGACGCCTCAGACGCCACAAAGAGATGTTGCAATACAAAGAGAACCACATTGCAGACGCTGGAAATGTGAGCAGAAATGCGTCTTTAAGCAGAAATGTATATGAGTATTTGTGACTTCTCCTACTGCATTTCCTGCATTGATGGGAAACAAATCAAATCCTGTAGTGTGTTGGTACGGCCATACAACATTTTAAGATCTATCACTTTCAAAATTCAATGTGTGTAAAAGTACACAAGCATTTACAAGAAAATGTAAGTATCAGAAGTAAAAGTAAAAAATGTTCCTCCATAGATCTTCCTCTATTTGTTGAGATTTTACTGTCTCTTCCCAGAAATAGCTCTTTACATCATGCGCTTAAAAAAAACATGTCATATGAGAGTAAGAAGTAGGCCCGCAGTGTTTTAATTGACTGCTCTAACTACAGCATGTTTTGCTAGCTCGCAGAAACAATGTTCTTTTCCTATGTCATGCATGTAAAACCCTACCTAATAGAAAACACAGCTACAGTGACAATAAGTCTGTTGTAGTGGCATGGAAAAGAAATTTTTAGTCTCCCAAAATGGAAATACAGAAGTGAAGTAAGAGTTTGATGGAACATATGAAGTGTGCAGCTCTGACTCCCATATTAAAACATCCTTCTGTCAAGTCATGCTTATTTATTTTCTGGCTGAGAGTGACAAGAAAAGATTGACTTACATCTGACGGGTAAAAAAAAAAAAAAGAAGATCTACCGCTTGTATAAGGTTAGTTGAGTTTAACACAAAAATGGGGCAATTGTGAGCCTGCATCTGCACAAAGGAGATCAAAGGTGACACAATGTGCTTACTGCTATATATTAAAAAAACTAAATAAACAAAAATTCACTCTCTAAAGGGTCTGGTTGTCTTTGAACAGGGCCAAGCTAGCAGTTTTACCAAGTCCAACCTTTGGATTAAGCTGACTACTGGTTGTATCTTTGGCATTCAGTATTTCCATACATTGTATATAAATGCTGAATGTAACCTTTGGGTCTGAAAAATGAGGCTGTCATAAAAACCTTAAATCTGCATTGTCTTTAATGACCAGCAGGGGCGACTCCCCTGGTTGCAGAAAGAAGTCTGATAGTATAGAGGTTTATAGGAAAACAATCCTGTTTCTTCCTTGATTTGTTAACTCAGTAAACATTTTTGTACTAAGTTTATGGACTCATACGCAAGCTTTAAGGCCTTTGAATACGTAAGAGTTCATTTTGTACAATATTATACCTTTTGAATTGAAATTAATAATAAAGCAATGAAGTGATTTGCCCTTGGGGATCAATAAAGTATTAGGTATACACCGATCAGGCATAACATTATGACCACCTGCCTGACATTGTGTTGGTCCCCTTATGTGCTCAAAAATGCTCTGAACCATTGGACATGGACAAGAGGACCTCTTAGGGTGTCACACGGGGTCTGGCACCAGGATGTTGGCACTGGATCCTTTGGGTACTCTGGCTTGCGCAGTGGGGCCTCTGTCAGTCAAACTTGTTCCACTGCATCCTGTTGATGCTTGATCAGAATGGGGTGTAGGAAGTTTGGAGGTCAAATCAACATGTTGAGCCATTGTCATGTTCCTCAACATGTTCCTGATTGTTTGATGTTTTTATCATGTAGTGGGGTGCATTTTCCTGCGGGGGTATGTGACATTTGGGATTTCCATCTGCATGAGGGAGTGTGTTTGTTGTGGGACAATGTTTATTTGGGTGTCTAAGTCTCATCATTGGATGCCAAAATCAGAACACCATGTAGTACCAATAAGATCAATGTTATTCACTTCAACTGTCAGTGGTCATAATGTTGTGGCTGATTGGTGTATAGTATAAGGTATATTGACAGGTCGCTACTGGTTGTGCGTAGTGTCATCATGTTCTCTATTTAGATCCATTGCTCGCTTAATATACTGTTGTTCTAGACAAAGACTGAGATGCCAAATGCCAAACTTAAGGCTTTACAACGGCAGCTCACAAACCAGTGGGTCATCATGGTCACTTTGTTAATCTTTTACATACATTCTCTAAGTATAGAAATGATACTTTTATATGGCATTTTTAAAGTAGACTAACCAAGGGTTGAAATATTGAGTAAACTGACTGTTACAGCCACTGGTGACAGTGTGCCGTATTTATGTGGTGGTTTTTTTAAAAACGGTGTTTGTGCAAGCCCAGCTGAAGCTGACTTGGGAGACTGCTCCAGAGCCCAGCTGAAGGCCATCTCAGCTGATTAGTGAAGACCTGCTCTGCTGCACCTGTTCTCCCCGCCTCCAGACCTGCCAGATTGGGCCACCACTCCGATCCCTCCCACATCAGCCAATCCTCTGCAGCCATCCCGCACCCGGAGACCTTAAAGCCTCCAACAAACCCCCAGTCATGGCAGCAGAGATTTCATGTGACCTGTTTGCCCTGGTGCCTCATGTTTGTGACTCTGTGTGTCCGTGTCTGTGTGTCTGTGTGTACTGTGCTCGGCAGAGGGTTAACTTCGTGACGAGGCGTTTGTTCGTCTTAGTGAAGACTTATTGGTGGCCTCTGTTAACCCCTGCATTAGTTTAGGGACAGCATTAGCGTTTGCTGTGTGGAACTGACGCTAATGTTGTTTATGTGTTCTGTAGCCACTGTGTGTGGTGATTCGCGTTCTGTGCCATGTTTTGTGATATGTGTTTAGAGGCACCAGTTTTGGTTTAGTTTTGTGCATTGGGCACTTGTTTGTACTTTCTGTTCGGTGTGGTGTTGCTTTTGTGTTTACGTTTGGCTAGGGAGTTTAGTTGTGTTTCGTTATTTAGTCTTAGTAAACTTCGAGTACGTAACTCTATTAGCCTTTGTTCGGTTTTATTCAGTTCTTTGATTTTAGCAACACCCACCAACTTTGTTACTTTGTGTATCACCTGTTTTGTGTTACTTTAGTCACTAAGCAATAAATTGCTTTACCTCACCTATAACACCTGGTTTTATTTTTGCTGCACCCAGCTACCCCTATAGGCTGGGTCATAACACTGACAAAAATGCTTAAATAATTCAGACATCAGAGAATCTTAGAAAGAGAACACAGAGAATAAAGCTGTAAAAAGATGATTAGCCTATATAAACTTAATTTCTGGCTTAAAAAAACATTCACCAAAGTAGTTGCCTATTAAAAATTTAGGAGAACCTTGTTGAATGAAACCAGTTAGGCTTTACTCAAGAGTATTTTGTTTCTGCTTCTAAATCAGCATTTATTCTCAGACAATTCTAAGTTTTATTTCTTTGTTCATATTACAACACATATTTTACAAGCCTGTATTTCACAGTATATTTACATTCCTGATTACATGGTGTATATGAGTATCATAAATAAATTGTTAGTCCAGTGTCAAACGCGGTATTTGTTAAGGGGGTGTTGGGGAGTGGAAGCAGTTTCCTGTGACAGTTTTTGAAGTAAGTTCCTGTTCTGTGGAACTTAAACAATACTCCCCCGTGTAAATAACCGCACACACACACACATGGAGGTGCAGTATTCCAGCTGTGTTTTAATTCAATGAACCATTGATTCGATATTCTAATTTAAGTGAGAGGTTTTATCCAGAAGTGTCATATGTGGAGCGCATGACTAGGTGGTTTTTGTGTGAGTCATTAGCGCAACCTGTTTTTTTTTATTACTATTTTAAAAAGCACATTTATTCATTTACCCAACCCTGTCTCCAGAAACGTAAATGTATTACCAATTCATCACATTCCACAACAGTGGGTGATGTTTTTCATTACTCAAACTTTATTGTTGTTTGTTTAGTTCATTTTTGCATTTAAAGCTTATTTGACACAACCTCTTTTTTTGGTTTACTCATAGTTATTTTACCTTCAGCTTTAAAGTATTTATTTATGTATTTCTTTTTTTGAGATTTCAGTGTACAGTAGAAATATATATATATACATGGTAGCATTTTAATAATGACCATTACAGACTAAAGGCCTTCGTATTGGACCTGAAAACACTAACATGAACAATGTACATGTGTGTACTTGTATTTTTCATGTTGCCGGGACATAAATCTATTTACGGTCACTGTGGGGGGAACCAAACACCAGTTTGGGGAGAAAAAGCGAGGTCCCTTAGTGTAAACTGATAAAATTTTATTTCAAAGGGTTGAAGTTAGGATATGGTTAGGATCAGACTTAGTGATCAGGGTTAGAGTTCAAGTAAGTCTCCAGAAAATTAATGGAATTCATTGTAACGTCCTCTGAAGTGATGGAAGCACATATGTGAGTGTGTGTGTGCGTCTACATTATGCTAAAACCCAAACATGGCGTATGCACTTCCCTGCCAGTATTGCTCCCATGTAAACCCATGTGTGACGCGTGATATGATGCTTTCATCTGCCCCCCACAGTCACCAACTGTATGAGACACAGAGGAAGAAGAAGGAGAAGAAGAGAGAATGTCATTGTCTCAGTGTGAATCATTTAATCACTTGGCCCCAGTTGGTCACCTCTCTTCCTGTCCTTTCTCTCTTAGTCATCATGGAGCTGCGAGGGGGGGGGCAGGGCGTCTGAGAGTTTCCCTCACTTACGTTGTCCAGATCCTTCTTTTAGTTTCAAACACTGTTTTAGTTTCATCATTTCTAGGCCAAACTAATAAACAGTGTGTTCATCGTAAATGAGCGGAGGAGTTCCTTCTAAATGTTCTTTTGTGGATGTCGCTGAAGTGACGTATCAGCTGTGTAGGTGCTTTTAGAATGACAGTTTTCTTGATTAGCATGATGAGACTTTTTGTCAACTCAGTCATTCAGTTTAATCTTGAGTAACTTCCCACTGTCCGAGAAAAGAAAATATATAAATGTTGACTTCATATATTTTTTTTATGTCTGTTGAAATTTCTGATTAAATGTGAAATTGAAAGTCTTCAACCCCATCGACATTTGTATTTTGTGCAGCCAGGCATCGTTCAGGCTAAATTTGTTCCCGTTTGTTTCAAATTCTAATAAAGAGCCTACATATTTCAGTACTGTTGGATTGAATTATGGGGAAATGTGGATATAATGCAGCATAAGGCATCTATCTAATATCGTGTGCAAACATTATGAAAGTGTTGTAGATCTGACATATACATGCAAGTAATGAAACACTGAATTACTTTTCAGTAATTCAGTAATTCAGTACAGTGTGTTATTTTCCACCTGACATGCCCTGGTAGTTTCTGTTTTCAACATGCAAAGACTTGGGTACGGATCGTAACTCCCCGCAAACATAAAGTTTGCCTCTGAAATGGTTAATAACAGATTAACAGGAGTTTAAGCCATGTAATTGTAATTCTATTAATTCTATTATATATTATATAGTTGATGATCTGAATCAGGGTCCTATGTTCAGTATGGGGAACATGGAGCAGAAGTGTAACCCGTGCTCATCAGTCCAAATGAGCAGTTACCACACAATTCTGTAATAATTTAGCGTTCCAAAATTAAATAAAGCTACAATGTAATAATACAAGACAAACTTGTGTAAAGTTTAGTAAAAGCTTTTATTTGAAAAGCAATTTACAAAAAAATAAGGACAAAAAGTTCTTTACATTAAAACAGTCTGATAGTAAAACCTATCTGTCATTTAATGCCACATTGCATCTAAAATTACATGCAATTCATATCTCAACTCATAAAAAAATCTGTTTATTTACTGTGGAAAATAGAAATGTATCTCATAAAATGCCCATCTGGTCTGTTTAATCAAATAGTTGTCACACATGGAAGAAAACTCAAAAGATACAACAAAAAACATGATGTCAAAGTCAAACTGAGAACTAAACTGTCTATAAATGTCAAACTTTTGTCGTACTGCCGTGAGGCTATGAGTAAGAGGCTACAAAGATACAGAAGATCTGTTCTGACTTGGGTTGTGTGTAATATGTGAACATGATGTTCTGCTTATTCTCTGAGCTTCATAATAACAGTAAAGATAAAGCAGAGGTTTAGCCACAGTTCTATGTCCTGTCTGTGTACAAAAACATACAAAATATCTGGGACTTTCTAACTGAGTTCCAGCTGTATGAAAGAGATGTGCTCTTTTTTTATCTTTATGTCTGTGAAATCACCCCGTCAGTGTCGGAAAATTAAGAAATGTCCCTAATATTTTATACATTCAGTGTATTACAAGCTGAAGAGCTCCTGTCAGGTGTGGTTACTGCTCACAGTTCAGGCAGTGATGGGCATGTTATCTCTGTAGCAGGCTGGCCTCTGGGGAGCACTGTAGCTGCACAAGTCCTGGTAGATGCGAGCCATCTGGTCAGTGGCCACATCATCAGACATCTCCATGCTTGGGTTGTTGCAGTAAGGCTGGGAGCGACGCATGTTCATTGTTTCCAGCAGGTGCTGGCAGTTCACCACAGTGATCTACCATAGGGAGACAGAGATGCAGTTTAATTGTCAAAATACTGTATTATTTGGTTTATAGGCTTCAATTTCAAGGTTAATAAAAACTGATATTTATGTTGCTCAGTTGGAAAGCTGTCTGAGAAAGACATGAGTCATGACTTCACTTGTCTTACCTGCACAATGATCAGCTTGTTCTTGGCACTGCTGTGATCACTGAGCTCCTCTCCAAAACACAGAGTCACTGTCGGATCAGGGGCAGGAATCTGACCCTCCTGATACAGCTGCAGAGCTGAAGCATTCAAAATAGACAAATAGTTGCTTAGATAATCTTTGCAAATTATCAATCCCTCTTTATCATTTGCCTGCTTTAAAATATTGATATGAAAAGATTGTGTTTGCACTGATTTAGACTCTCCTGGGCACAGTGTCTCACCTTGAAAAAACCTTCCGGTGTCAAAAATCTTGACCACAGCATCCCTCTCAAGTTTGCCAGGCATGGGGCTGTATTGTGAGCCCACCTCTCCAAGCCCGCTACAGAAAACACGGCTCTGGCACAGCCTCTTGATGAAGATGCCCTCTTGGTTTGCACGTACCAATACACCTCTTTCCAGGTGGCCCAGAAGCTTGCGCGTGACGTGGCGCTGTCGCTCGTACTCAATGAGATCAGCGGGGGGGAAATGGATGCTCTGCATGCTGTCTGAGCTGTAGAGGGCGCCGCGACCCAGGTGCTGCTGGGGGGAAATCCTGCAGCCTTCAGGATGAGTAACCAGTGTGGTGTTCATCAGCTTTCCTCCATAATAGAAACTGATCATCATTTGGGAGAAAGCTGTAGAGGAGAACACTTGGTAAGAGTTGCAAATAAAAAAAACATGTATAACTGTCACATAACTAATGATATAATGCATATATCCTGGATATTGTATTGCATTTTTTCATTACTGAAATGAAAAAGTACCTGAGCTGAGAGTGCCTGACGGTAGAGGGTCCTGATGCAATGGGAAAGCTGTGAATTACAGGTGAAAGACATGAGTTAAGGCTGTTTTAACTCAGTGGACATGACCACACTGTCATGTCATTGCTTTGCTGCATCATCAGAAATACCATTTCTTCAGCACAATCTCACAAAGAAATAATCACCTTAGTCAGCAAAGTTCAACAGGATGTTAGTCAATTCTTCCATTGCAGAATTCAACAGACAAGCAAATAGCCTCTATTTAGCACCCACAATGGCTGGGACGTGTACTTGTGCTTTTCACTGTGGTTGTTTTCATGGGAATTAAAGCTTATGTCTCAGAAAAACAGAACTAATAGTCTAAAGATGAGAGATGTCTGGGCAGACTTATATCTCTAACACTGACTACTCAATGGACAGCTCACTTTATTCAGAGGAATATATTGTATAGGTGGTCTTACCATTGATGCTGCTATGGGACCAGTACTCTGGACTGGCCTGGATGCTGCAGCCTTCCTCCTGCAAAAATAAAACAGTGCAACAAGATGTTGTCAACAAGGCACCTTTGTACACTTTACAGTCGAGCAGATTAGTGGGAGGGTGTACAGAGTCAGCGCAACAAGTGTCGGTGGAGACAGCACAGTGTGATATTGAGGGAAAAAAAAGTGACACAAAGGCAAAGTAGCAATAAAGGCAAAGTGCGTCTATGAACAGATGTGGGGGTGGGGTGGAATAAAGCTGTAGAAATTATTCAAGTGAGAAGTAGTCTCACCTCTTTAATAAACTCCTCTAACTCTACAGGGCTGCAGTCCATGTCTGTGATATCGCCAGAGCTGCTGGTAGCTGCCATGGCCATCACTGAGCTTTTGCCATCTGTGGGTGAAACAATGGTGTATCATTTATGACTCTGTTCATTGTGAAAACAGTGAGTTTACCTGCTGCATTACCTTAACATTTTTCATAATCAGTAAAAGTAACTCATCCTGCAACATGTATCACAAAGTAAATACACTATTTGCTAAGAGTGGGAAAATAGAGAAAATAGAGACACATAAGCCGCAATAGCACAACTCACGTTTCTGCTCTTCTTCAGGTACAATGCGATACACCTTATAGGGCTCAGAGATGTCCAGCTGTGACCTCTCAGTCACCTCCTCAAAGTCAGGACTTTTATTCAGGGCACAGCGGAGTCTGGTCTTCCATGTTGCAGGCTCAGCCTTGTCTCCTTCCTTAAACTTGCCTTTAAACACAGCCCAGGCCTGTCAAGGGGACAAAAAAAGCTAATGTTAAAGACAGTGTAGAGTTTAAATTAAAGCTGGATTATTTACAAGAAACATGAAACATATTCAAGAAAGAAAGAAAGAGAAAAAAAAAACTTTTAAATTCACCCTTTTTACAGTTACAAATTTTGTGTAAACACAGAATCTTTTGTTCAAGTGAAAAGTTTTGTTTTCTACAAATAAGTGAAACAATGACATTTAATGATCTAAATATTAATTTCCACTAAGACCCAAAAAGAGCCACACTTATATAAAAAAAGAAGTGATTTAATGGTTCTCGAAGATTTGGTTTTACGCGCAGCGCTGCGTAAACACTGTCAGTGCTACACAGCAGTCTGCATACAGGAGTGCTTTCAAACCTTGAAAATGGACGCGTCAATTTCTTGGTTGTAATCCTGTTTCCCTGCATGCTTCCACGGAATTCTAAACATCGTGCGGCTGTCATCCTCCCACTGGAGTCCAGAGTATTGCGCGCTTTGGATCTGCTCCATCAGCCACTGCTTCAGTCTCCGACCTCCGGAGTTTGACATCTTGATAGAGAAACCTTTTTTGCTGGATTGTTCACTTGCACCTAAATGCGGATGATACAGTTTATAAAAGTTTATTTAAAAACACATTACTGCTTATTTTACTATAAGAAAGTTGAAATAATCTAGTGAAATCTAGTGAAATCAGAGTTTATACATCATACAGAACTTTCACCCTTTTGAATGAAATCAAAAGCAAAAGCACTTACGGTTTGATGAGCAGCTGAGCTCTGCGTGTGATGTTGATGGATGGCTCGCTGACAGATTTAATCCGGTCACTTCTCCTTGACGTGCGCTTAAAAAAGTTTATTGTGCTCCCTGTTATGAATGAAGCAGCGGGGACAGGCTTCGACAACGCTGCCGCTCTCTGACCAATGAGTGTATTGAAGCCTCGCTAAGACGGCCCATTCCGGAAGACCTGTTCTCCTAACTGCGGGCATTTACAAGAAATGGCCTGACAGGATCGATGGTTGTAAAGCTGCTGCCCACGCCAAAAGCTATGCGGACGTGGATCACTGAATAAAACCGTAGAGTCACAAGTTGCCGTGCGCTGTGGGGGATTTCTGCGCTCCAAAGGTGCACTTCTCCGCCAACACGAACCGCTGATGAGAAATCTCAGAAGGTTGCTGTGCAGGTAGAGCAGCCTACTGTTTGTGTGTTTGTGTTTGTACAGTAAGTTGGTTCCATTACACAAAGTCCCCCTGGGAGATATAAACCCGTGTCATATTAAAGTTATGGTAAATATGATGGTGGGAGGACAACCAGGGAAACGCAGCGTGGTGAATAATAACCCATCTAATATTGGAATCAAAAGAGTAGTGGGCTAATAAGTAGAAAGCCAAGTTATATCTCTAACCATCATCTTCATCTCTATATTACTAAGGGCCATTAGCCTAATTACTGTAGCATTTTTTGTTTGTGAAAGTCAGTTCTACTGGAAGACAAAAAAAAGGTCAGGCATTTTGATAAACCAATTATTGAATTAAGTTGTTGTTTCAAGCAAAATCATCCAACATTCCCCTGCTTCTCACTGATGAGAATTATTTACTCATGATGTTAAGACATCAACTTGGATCCTTAGGTCTTTACTGGCATTTTAGGGCCGAAAAACAATCAATTAAATGAGAAAACAACCAACAAATGAACCTGCTATAGAAACAACTGTTGGTTGCAGCCCTAGACTGATGGTTTTTGCCAATAAAAATGCAATACAATTTTAATTTTTTCATCATTTGTTCAACATAAAAACAGACCTGGAAGAACATTGACTGAATGTAAAAAAAAAACAATATCCATGATTTTTAATTAGTTCAGCTTAGTAGGCCTATTGTAAACCTTTCAGTGGTATTCCAGTCATTTCCTAAATTCACAGTAAGTCTTGAGTGTATGATCACTGTCTGGAATTAGCCCGTTTCAACATGTCTGAGGGTGCCCCTGCATGAAAAAAAGAGCTTACTACTTAGTAGCTCTGTTGTTAACCGTAAAGGTCAATAAGCACATTTCAGATAGAAGTAGATGACACTGAGTTGAGAAACACTGGAGACACAGAAAAGGTTGTCAATTCCTCTCCACTGGAGTGATTTCCAAGGAAGCACTGACGTTGGTCTGGTACTTGTTTTTCTACATTACAAGGTAATGACAGAAGGAGGTGTTTGTGATGAGATTCATTAGACTGACAGTGTCTTCCTGTAGAGTAAAATGATCCAAGGGCTTATGTGGAATCACAATTTTGGGGAAAGATTAGTAGATATGATATGAACTGTAAAACAGAATGAAATGAATATTTAGATCAGGCCTACAGCAGAATTATGTTTTATGTGGAAAATGATTTCCTGTACCTGCAATTAATTCCAAGACAGTAGTAGTAGTAGTCCTTTCATAATATACAACTAGCTCTTTATCCATTTTTCAAATTACATATTATAACATCTTCATGTGTACAGCTTGGTGTGTATTTGCTGCATCATTTTCTTTTCCATACTCACAGACACATGCCATGGTGTTGATAGTAGATTTATTAGCAATTCCTTCATTTTGTCAATCACTGCATTTTATTATAAAACACAAACAAACAAACAAACAAACAAAAACCCACCATAAATATACAATTAAAACAATTAACTGTATCCATGAATTCCTAACAGAAATTCCCTAAAAATCTGCTTCGTCATAATAAAAAGATAAATCAGAACATCATTAAAATCAGGAAGACATGAGCGTTCGGACTGCAGAGATCCTTCATGTGTAGTTATAGTTTAAGCTCAGCCATAGTTCATGTAGCTTCTCATTTCAACCTGCGATGTATTACTTAAAGGAACATTTTGCCGTTTGAAACCTACTCATGTGCCACTCGTAGCCATTTGTTTTTTAATGTCCACAGTGCATTTTCTATATCTCTAAGGGCAACTGTGACAGCCTACTTACAAAGGTCACCCTCTGGCTTATCTGACAGACACTGATGGTTGACAAATTACATTTTACTGTGTCCTCCCTGTCCAAGAGGCTCAACTTTGCAACAGTTTTTAACTCACCTGTTTTCTCTCTAAGTATCCAACAACATCCATTTACATCAAGTGACTACGTTCCACGGTGACTGTTGGTGCTAGATTTTGTTTGCAGACGTTGGTATATATGATAGACACAGCTTGGCATAAACTCAAAGACAAACCAAATGAAATGAAAAGTATCAAGTGAACTATATGAACACTATCCAACTAGGTATAAACAAGTGCTTTTACTACATGGGCAGTGATGTGCATCAGTAATACAGTATATTTGTTGTTTCTCTAACATTTGTAAGTGGCTAGTATATCAGCAAATGACCCTATGTCCGTATATTTGACAAGCAAGCAGTGGTGCTTGCTGTTTAATTTGATGTAATTTAATTTAATAATGTCAGCCTAACAAGTGTGCTAACCTCACAAGTTGCAGTGTTGAATGTCAAAACATCTGCCATCAGTTTGGTTGTATGTTTGTGGATTTCACTGTCAGTCACCACAGATTTTTAACAATTTCAGGCAAAATGTTCATTTAAGACTGCGCTGATCAGTCGTGTCTTTAAGGCTACTGAGCTGAACATTGCAGGTGTAAAGAGTCCACGTGGACATACAGGTTATTCGTTATGGCTAAGGTGCTGAGGTGTTTAGAGTAAGGCGTCTGTGAGCACCAATACCCCTGTTGTGGCTGTACTCAGTTAGGGGAGTGTGGCAGGTACTGGTAGTGGATAAGAGTCTGTAGCACAATTCTAAATCAACCTCCACTGCTTAAAAATGACAAATGCAAATAAAGTTTAGAAAATGCTTCACTTGTAAGTGGGCATTTAGATCATCCTATACTTTTAGAGTTGTACAAGTCCCTTAAGTTGAATATAGCGCGGGGTTGATTTGGAAATGAGTACAGAATAGTTGTTGCTGCCATTTGTGGACAGCAGTGGGCACAACTTTGGCGTGACCAGAGATGCATGTTTCAGCTGCTGCCTTCAGGATTATCAGTGTTGGATGGCACACCACAGACACCTATTCCCTGATTTATCCAGCGCTGGTCGGCTCCTCTCCTCTGGCTTTCCTGTTGCTCTGTGTACTGGCTCAGCAGGGCGCCCACCTGCTCCTGGTCATTGAAGGGACTGGGCCGGAAACTGGCACGTAACCACGCTCGGTACTGGGGGCGAGAGAGGAACCCAAAATCCTCATTAAACGCATTAAGTTCAAACATGTGCACATGCTGTATGTGCAGTAACTTTGACAGGAAAATTTAATTTCTTTGCACAAACACAACAAATTTTTCAAAAATATTCCAAGAGAGCTTTTTGAAATGTGGAACTGTACACCACATTTTCAATCCTCTCCCATTTACAATGTGTGTGTGTGACACATGGATTATCAAGCCTGAAAGAAGCAAGGGAAATGAGAGAAAATGGTCTGAAAGTTTTATTACTTTGTTAACATTAGCTATGAACATTCGAACTAAAGGCTGAATTTACAAAAACAAATAGCATCATAACAATGATGACGCATTTGTTTATCTTTGTTTCGAGAAAATGGAAATTTCATATCGATTGTTTTGCTTCCCTTTTCTTAGTTTGTGTTTAATACGTGCAACTTTGAGGTCATAAATATTGTAGCTTTTTGTTGTTATTTTATTAAGTAATGTAATCTGTGCAGAATGTTTTGAGTCTGTTGGCACCAGATAGAGTAAAGTTAGTAACCTGTCAAATATTTACACACTTGGTCCAAAACCTTCAATACCATGAAATCTATTAACGGGCATGTGGAGCTACTTCATGTGCACTCTGAAACAGAAAACTGCAAAATGTTCATGTTGGCAGGTATTGTATTGAGCAATTTGGGGTTCAATGTTTTCGCTCTTTTGGCCCACACTGCAGTTATCTGTGTTTCAGGTGCAGGGCGAAAAAACAAAGAAAAAAGTGAGGACTTGGCAGGATAACATATCCCCCTATAAAACTGACTGAAGTGTCATCTTGCCTCTTCAATCATTAAATCTTTTAGGGATCTTGTGAATTTGGCCATTTAGTGATCCAGTCACAGAGAAAGTAGGAAGGTAGTCTTCATATATTATTTGCTGCTGAAATGTACAGCAGAGTGAGAGCGCCTTACGTGCTTCAGCCTTTCCTTCCAGCAAAAAGTTTCAGCGTTGGTTTAACAACACCAGAAGGTCAAAAAAGCAAGGTATTGCAATCTCTGAAATTATGTCCAGGAATTATCCAGATATTTTATGCAATACCTTGGTCCATATGAAATAAAATGAACTGAAAGTCATTCTGAAAGTAATCCATTCATCTTCCTAAATTTAGGTTTTTTTGCATTTGTTCTAAAGGCCAAAGAGTACAGGCCTGACTCGTGACATAAACACAGCTGTTAAAGTGCACTTGAATAATTTTAAAGCACAAGATAAAGATACAGCAACAATAATCAGCTAATAGCAGAAGGTTGCTCAACACCTGCTGTCAACTGACACTGTGGCATCCTAATAAAAAAATATCAGAGGTCACAAAGTGCTTTCAGGTGCTTCGTGCAATAAACAGATAAAGTGAAAGTATGAACTCTGGCAAATCAAACAATCAGATAGCACTCTTTCAAAGAGGAATTTGCCATAACATTGAAGTTTATTTAAAGTTTAATCTGAGGCATTTAGCAAATTATGACAAGCTCATAGACTAATTCCTCCATTAAGAAAGACAAGAACGTTTTAGATTTAACAGACAAGCCACAACCAAATCTTATTGTGACCTATAAAAGACACTGGAGACAGTTACGATAGATTAAACTTTAAGGATGCAACATAAAGCCACTTAGAATTGAAATAAAGAATTGGTAAAATAAAAAAGCATTTTTAAATTACATTATCAGCATTAATATAAAATCCTCCTTCCAGTTATTTCAAACCTATCTGCTACATTTTTTAACAGTCCAGTGTTTTGGTTACAACAGAGAATTAGGCTGATCTACAGTATTCTGATCTTCTTGGCTAAGAATTTATTTGCAGTCTTTTAAGTTTTGTCCTCAAATCACTACAAGTAGGAGTTGGGGAACCTGTTTTCATACTCCAACAAAAGTTTATTGTGTTTTTTCTTTTATCTTTAATTTGCTGAAGACAGTTGCGCCTGGATATTATGTACATTACGGTGGATTTTTACGTATTTTGTTATTGTGGTGCAGAGGGAGTTAACAGCGTGGCTACAGCCACGTTAAAAAACAAACTACGTTGTTGTCTTTGGATTCTTTGCTTTCTATCTGACAGAGATGTGGGAAAATCACAAATACAGAAAACCCATTTCCCCTTAAATCCTCGAAATCAGTGCAAGGTCTACAAACAAAGAGCATTTTTTTCAGTCGTGTTGTGTTGCAAGATGCTGACAGTAATGCTAAACACGTGATGAGCAGTACCAAGCTAATGCAATCCCAGCAAACCCCCTGCAGTTCCCCTTCTCTACTCAACTAATACTCCACTGGGTAAGTATCAATATAATGGAATCACACATTAAGTGCCTTCTCTAACTGAACTGATAACAATGATGCAAAACATTTAGGGCCACGAACAGCCACCTGCTGTCAATATATCTGCAAAATGCCGTGGAGGTTTTGTCCCAGTCTTGTGATGACTCAAAGACAATGTCATCAAAGACCTCAGGTATATTATTTTGTGTTTTCTTTGTATGAAAAAAAGTCTTTCACACCAGACTGGACATAAACAAAGAAGCTTGAACTAATATTTCCTATAAGTGGTGATATTCATTAAAGTGAAAGTGCACAAATCAAAAACTCTGTGTCATTGTGATTTCTGTCCTCCTTGACGTACAACAGAGAAGGAGAGGAATCACTTGTTCTGAGTTCTGAAATCCATATGAAAATTATGAGATTTTTTAAAAATAATGTTAAATGCATTAATATGAAATTCAGACAAATAAAATCTGTATAATATTTTACAAATTGTATTATTGAGTCACAGTATTAAGCTTAGGGAGATTTCAAACGGCAAAATTAGCATGTATATTTGTTTTACTGTGCTGCAGTTCAGTTTCCGGCAGCGTCCACTTAAACCCATTAATTTAATAGTTTACTGTGATGTTTGATTGTATTATTGGCCTCTACAAGATTGACAAATACATAATAAACAATCACAAAAAAAATGGCATAAGCTTGCATGAGATGGCCACGATTAACAGTTGGCAGGTTAACCACAGACTGTTAGTGCAGTGTGATGGTTGTGTGTGTCATATCCTGTGAGGGCCTGTGCTGTGCACGGGGCTTTGAATCACAAACAACAGCACGTAACACAGTGTGCAAAAGTATATACAGAATGCTAAGCTATCCAAAAACTACAGCTAGAACAGTGTAATTTTTTTTTAACATGAATAGATTTAGACTTAAAATCATCTTCACTTGAGGTTGTGCATGGTGCATGTGTGTGTGCATTCATCATTTCTGTGCACTCCTCCATATGTTTACCTCTGAGACTTGTGTAGTCTGGTACTCCTGCAGCTGCTGCTGGAAACCATAGTTTGGGCCGACAAAGGAGCGAACAGCCTTGACTGCGGACAGACACTCCTCCCAGGTGTAGTGGGTGACAGTCATCAGGTAGGCTACCACCATAGTAGTGCTGCGGGATACACCTGCAAGACTACAGCGACATAAAAAGGACATTCGGTCAGTTTGGTTATCGTAATAAAGCAGCTTTGGTATCTTATTTCCTTCTGGGAATATGTACAAAAGTGGAAAATGTGGTTCACAAACTGCATCTACACATTGTTAATAAAATGCTTCATCTGCACTAAACAAGACTTGGAACTGGTTGGAGGTTTACATGTAAGAACCTACCAGTGAACTAGACAAGATCCACCATTCAGGCGACATTCATGGATGAAGCTGATGCACTCTTTAAAATGCTGTAATCTGGAAAAAGAGAATAAATGACACAAAGTTACTCAAGTGTTTTCCATATCTAACACAACCTATACAGGAACTAAATATGCAAATATATGTTTTGAATCAACAATAACATCCACAAATCAGACAGCTTAGTTTTTTAAGCACAGTGGTGTAAGGACTGTAAAGCTAAAATTAGATTACACATTATAGGATATGAGAAAAAGACACCTTGAACTGAAACTCCTGTTTTAAGGTCCTTCAACTTTTGTTTCAGGTAAGTTGCTGAAACTTGAATAATGTATTGATTCTGATTACAGAAACTGCAGGTTACTCTCAAACATAGTGAGAAGTCCCTGAATGGGTGAGATAGGTTTTATAAGTTTTTGTTACTCCAAAAAACAGGACAAAATGCTGAGGAAAGGTAATTTATGCTTCCAACTACTCCAAGTAGTCATGTGAGAAAATGGTTGGGTCTACTCAAACAGAGAGTCTGTGGTAGACCAAGGCACAGACAGTAGAGGCAGACAAGGGAAGTAACTGTCCTCATTTTTGTGTAAGAGCAAAATTGCATCAGTTTCCAGCTTTGATTTATTCTATGTGTAAAACTGATCAGGAGAATCAATTAATGCACAACAGAAAATACAGCCAATAAGCTTGTGCCTTATGCCAAGAGGTTACAAGCAGGGGAATGGACGAAAAAAATGTTCATTGTATAAGATGACAAAAATGCGAATGTGACTCTTCTCTGAAATAAAGATGAATACAAAGAGGCACAATGAAGTGTGACTGCTCCTCAAACATCCTACTTATTCACTGTCAGGAAACACTGATGGGGGTTTTGCATAATCAAGAAGTGCATGGCTGATAGCACTGTCTCCTGAGGAGCAGATGCTGGTTACCCAATAGCAGACAGAATAACAGACTGGGGCTAAAATAGATTGACTGTCACTTTTCTTTTTTCCTCCTTCCTGAGATCCAAACTCTTCTTTAAAACATGTCTCCTCAGCACTTTGTTCTGTCTTCCTAGCATAGAGGTTTCCGGCAGTCTTGTTTAATATGCAGAAAATTAAACTTGTGACAAAGATTTGAGGTTTAAAGTAGCGGAATACAGAGAATAGTGCTGAAACAAGAATAGACTGTCGCACTAGTGTGTATTTGAAGTGCAAAAACAGTCTCTGCAGTTCTACAGTACTATTTGCTGTTTGCTGAGTGTCAATGTATTGACTTGGCTATACAGAATATTTTTTAAAATAAAAAAAACATACCAACTTAGACACAGAGACTCTACACATAAATGCACATCTTATTTTGGAAAGGTTGATGCAAATAAGTTTACACCTTTATGGTAAATGCACACTGTGCATCGAAACCAGAGCAAGCTTTTCACGAGAGGATTTATTAAAAAGAGGAACCCTTGGCTTTCCACAAACACCTACATGCGAATGTTAACAACTATAGAAATTTACAACATTTAAGGCAATTCCAATCAAATGTTCACTGCGCTCAATGTCAATTCCACAATAACACTGCTTACATCAATTGCAGAAGTGACCCAGAAATTCTTAATGTCCCAGTTAGTTGTTAGTGACATTTGTTTTCTTTGGCTAAATGTCACCTGCTGCATGCCTGGCAATCAGAAACATTAATGTTCCTGAGGCCTGACCAAGATTTCTAAGATTTTTTTCATTTTAGGGACTTGTTCTCATTAGGTTGTAAGTTTGGCTGTCACTTTTTTCTTTTAAATTATATGCCATTAAAGGTGTTTTGAGGCTTCTACAAATGAGCCTAACACCTTTCCACTGAACTGAATTCCAAAGTATAGACACAAGAGCTTCATGGAGGTTTTAGCTTTTGCAGGGAGCTTCAAACCACAGCAGTTGTTCCAAAAAATACTGAGTCTCTGTGAGACAGTCAGTCCCTGTTGTGTACCTTACACATGGGAGGGGCCATCAAATCTGACCATAGGGGCCCCTAGATGATGGTAAGCATGGTGGGACGGCAGTTGGCCTCACCCTCCCGACAGACAGACCAGTGATTGTGACAGAAGGGGTTTATTAAAGCCCAGGGTGGTCGAATCTAACAGCCAGATGTCACACTTAGGTTTCCTTCCTCTGCTGCCTGAGGGAAGGACGCCTGATTGCGACAGTGGAGGTCAGACACCTCCAGCCCAACCCAATCAGCAACATCAGACCTAGCACTAAAACCAAGTTCTCATTACATTTCACACAGCTCAATTTTTTCTTTGTTTTTCACAAACTAAATAGAGTTCCTCTTTAAACCCTTGATAACTTAAGTGAATGAAGAGGTCAAAGTCACACTGAGATTTCTGGGAACCAACAAAGTAAACTCTTTTCAACTGTCAGCAAGGAGCTCCACGGGAATGGTAAGATAAATTGAAGATTTGTGCATCAGCTCCTGAGATCTACCCGTGTAGGAACTCTGAGCATCAGTAGAGGGCACCAGTGCAGTTGTAACAACATAATCCCTCACTAGCTCCATATCTGATCTCAAAGTGGGTCATTAATGGGGGTCGCAAGACACGAGACTGCTCTTTCCACTAATGCTGTAGCCTCTGGCTACTGCTTCTGTGTTGGGCCTTCAGTTCACACTGAGTGTTTAATTCAGACATGTAGCCACTGGTGTTGCATCAGGTCAAAGACCGTGCATAGAAGAGACATTACTGCTATGACTAATGTGATGTGTTAGCAGCTGCTGCTGGGGTGGAGGGATAGCTCATCCCTCTTTCAACACAGAGTCTGAAGACATTTACTCCATTTCTCTTTCTCACACACCCAAACACAGAACAAAATAAACAGCTGTGAGAATTCAGTCTTTAGGAAAAGTACAGAATGAATATATTAATGTAGGATGTACTTCAAGTAAATCTATATCATGAGATGAATGTATTTAATACATTATTCAGAAAATCTAGGAAGCACTGGTCACTTTGGCCTATAAAGTACTGCTTGAATTTAGACACTTAGAGTGTAAATTAAGCACAACATTGTTGGTAATAAATGTACAAAAATCACCAAAAGGACTTGTGAAAAAAAAAAAGGAAAAAATGTGTGCTGTGTTTGTGTGTTTACTCACAGGTTCTGGCTGGAAGCATCAGCTGCATGAATACAAAGGTACGTCATGTCCTGTAAAACAGTCATGAAAAAACTGTGGACAACTGAAAGGGAATTCAGGAATGCAGGCTATACATGTGTTATCTGGATATTATCTGTACATCTTCAAATTTACTTACAATAGTTACTAAAAAATAAAGCCCAGGTCAGTTTTATATCTCTATCTAATGTGAGCCTTTGGGTCTTATAATTTTCTCATCCAGAGCAATTTCTTGTTCAAATGTGCAGTAATTCTAATTATGTGTAGAAAACTCACAGAATGCAGCAGAGAATTTTGCTGTCGCTAAATTAAACTATCTAAAATTACAACCTGGTAATTACACAAAATTGGAGCAGCTAAAGAAATATTTCTGACATTATTAGCTCCTGCCTCTGAACACACCACACAACTTAAACCATCCATCTCGCTGACAGACCTCTCTTGTTCTAACAACAACTCATCACCACCCCCAGCTGGCTGACAGGACAAATTACATTATTAAAGAGGCATGCACAGTCATGCCAGGCAAAAAAATTCCACAGGAATTACTTGATTGATACATGTAAACTTGTCATGAAAACACCAGGATTTTCCACTGACCTCGTACACAGGCTTGGCATTGTTGTACACGGACAGGATATGGGTGATGCCATTCTTAGATAGACTTTCTCTGTTTTCGGCATCTGTGACAAGGACAGAAAGAAGCAGATTCCACCAGACCCTTGTAGTGAATTTTAATACAAGTCAAACACACCAAAAACTCTGACCAGTTACATTGACGCTTCTGCAGAGGTGCTGTTTACTATCCTGCAACACATTTGGTACAGTTGGGCCTGTGGTCACTTGTTCCTGTCACTTGAACTAATTTTAGCCATTATACTTCTGCCATCATGTGGAGCCATCATTAAGGTAGCTAAAGTTAGAACGCTGCAAATGCCACATTAACTGAGTAGAGGCTGTGTCAGGCCAGGGAGGATCACACAAATGACTACTGACTCATATTTTAGGTTTTAAGCAACACCCTCTAGCTTCCTAATTGTCAGTGAGGTATTTATATCTTTGTAGTCTAAAATCTGTTTGACAAAAGAAAAAACTTTTAGCTACAACATCTGACAGAAAAAAACTGAAAAGAAAAGTCTTATATAATAAATACGCTACATATAAAGGGTAGCATTTACACTGAATACCATTCACAGTGAATATGGGCAAATGAAAGTGTTTTCTGTCCCTAGTATTTGGGTGAATACTGTGTGTTGAATTACATTTCCAAGAAAATAAAACATTTTCTATTATATTATATTTTAGATATATATCTCTACAAATGATACTTTATCAGTCGTCACACTGCTCATTCCTTTTTTCATTTTATTTGCATACACATAACAATAAAAAAAAAACCCATAATAAAACAGTAAAAGTGCAGGGAGAGGCAAAAAGCCTAAAATGGCTTGTTTTAGAGCCTCCACCTCATAAATACATAAACATACTGAGAGTTAAAAGACTTCTATAGTCTATACACATTTAAAATTCGTTTAAAAAAGATATATATCAATGTGATACCACAATGCATTTCCTTAAGTATTTCTTAAAGGATATCTATGATGTGCTATTTGCAACAACATGTGAAAACTGGCTCCACAATTTACACCCTTGGTACCTGATACAAAACTGAGCTCTTGATGTGGCACATTTAGGCAAATGAAACATTTGACTTTGACAAGTGTTGTATCTATGAACTGCAGCATTTGTTGTAAAATATAACATGAAATGTCCAGGTAAGGTATTTTGATTATACTGAATTTTATACATAAAAATACAAAGCTGATAAATATTAATTTCATAAATATTAAGTAAATTTAGTTTCCTCATGCTTTCCTACTTTATAATGATGACCCCTATACCTCAGGTACTGGTCGTTCGGCCTGACCTTTCTATACTGCATGTATTTCACATAAAGCACCAAATCATGTTAGTCTTACCTCGTATGTTCCCAAGGTAGAGCCCGTCTACAACCTGTGAAGCAGCAGTCACAGACATATTGCATTTAGATTTTCATTACAGTTCAGCTTCAAGAACTTCACTTGAAAAGAGGGTCGAGCCAGATTGGATTTAAGGCTTAAGGCTTAAGAACCAAGTACGAGCAAAGGAAAAATTCCCTACAGCCATACAAGGCCTGAAGCAACGATGCATGATTATCAGGACGAAGTGATGAGTGGCAAGCAGCCAGCCATTGAGTGTTACTGTACAAAGTTGGTACTAGATAAAGCACTAGTTGTCTGAAGATATTTCAGTACTGGATTGACACAAATAGAGTGCCTGAGTAACACAACCTGAACACCGCTGTAACAATTAAGAACAGATAATAGATAAATAGGGGCAGCGGTGGCCTAGTGGTTTGTGAAGCAAACTTGTAACCAGTGGGTCGCTGGCCTCGAGTCCCCAGACAGGCAAGAGACTGAGGTGGGAAAGTGAGAGCGACTGCTTGTCCCTGTCACGACCACTGAGGGCGCTTGAGCAAGGCCTGTCTGCTCCCTGGTTGCTGCACCGCGGCAGCCCACTATACTCCTAGTATGTACAGTCACGGTTATCTATAATACGATGGGTCGAATGCAGAGAAGGAATTTCCCCACGGGTATCAATAAACATTAGATTAGATGCAGACAATCAATTTATCTGCTTATGCAATTAGAATTTGCTGGTCTAATTGTACTGATCTGGTTTCAAAGAAAAATAATCTGCTTAAAGCATGTTCTTAAAATGTAGGCTCTACATTCATTTTCTGAGCATTGATGTAATTTAGCATATTAGCAGTGAACTTTTCACTATCACTTGACATTTAAATGGGAGCGTCACCATATTAAAATAAGGCTTGCAGACACAAATGTTTAGAAAACTTAAAGGTCCCATGTTGTGCCCCTTTTCAACAAATCAATGAAAGTCTCACATATTCGCAGAATGTGTCCTTTAATTCTTCATCTCAAAATACTGCAAAGATTGTTCATTTCACCATGACTGTATAACATCTGGTTTTACCCCTGTTCTAAATATGATGTTTCAGTGTCTGTGGCTTTGAATGCAGCCGACCTGCTGGTGTCCCCGCCCCCTTCAGAAAGAAGACTTTCTGTGCATCTGTGACTGACAGTGCAGAGCAAACAACTGACTGCACAGGAAATGACAGGTGTGAATGAGTGTGTAAGCCTTTTCACGTTCTCTCTGAGTGATCATTATATTATTTAGAAATATTGCAAAAATTAACAATAACAACTTGCATATTGTGACTTTGTCAGATAACATTGTGGTTTTAGAATCAGTATTTCAGAGGTGCAGGACTGCAGTTTGGGAATGGCTATGAAGGGATTGCGAGTAAACATGTTGTCTTAATGATTGCAGTCTCTCCGTCCTACTTATTCAACTGTCTGACAACAGCTTTATTGGGAATTTGGCTGTATTAAAATACAGCATGAGCACTGAGAGCAGGAGGGAAGTATACAGATGTAAACATTCACTGAGTTTAGGTTGCACTGAAGCTTAACAAGCAACATGTACACACAGTAACCCATACGGTCCTTGTTTACTGGTTTCAAAACCATCTCTGAATGTCCTGACCTGTGCTCATACAATCCTAGGTAATGGTAATGTTAGTCATGCAACATGATAACACTAAGCATTTCCTATGGTTGTGGTGGTAACACTGTCATCAGTAATAAATAATCTGCTACTAATCCACCAACAAAATCAGCCCACTGGGTCTTCAGTTGCTCAGATGCTGGGAGTGCATGAAGACTCTTGTGTTCACTTTTGCAGCAAGCAGCAGAATATTTGATGTGCTTTGTTCATGGCTGAGACATTTTACAGTTAGCAGAAGCAGCAACAGAAAGTGAATGAACATGGCGGACTGTGAAGTAGCTGCTCTTTCTAAAGAGCTCACATTAGTGAGCAGTAAGATTGCCTTATTATGCAAAGTTTAACCATAATGACTATTGTTTACCTAGTTCCTACTTGAACACTGAACAAAATTCTGAATGGCATGTAAAGCTGGGAGACTATCTAGTTGTGAGGGGGTGAGAGGAAAGCACAGTAAAAAATAGATTTTCACTATGTGGGACCTATAAAATAAAGAATAGTAGGACTGCAATAATCGATTAATTTGATGCTTAGAGCCCAGTCATAAAAGGTCAGAGATCAGGGTCAGCTTCAGCAGCCCTGCGATTGATGGATTCACTGCCTTGTTTTGGGGGCCTTTAGCAAGATGAGGAAGAAGCATGATGTTTCTGGAGAGTAAAACCAAGCCTTTATGGGCAGTCTACTAAGGCACTGTACAAACCTGCGGTGTGGAGTGTAATTATGGGCAATTATCATAACAAGTTAGATAACTTAACAACAAATCAGTATTCACTGTGTCAACGTTCTGAATCCAGAGGCAGCCTATGACTTAGGTGCACACATTATTAAAAGGTGAGCTTTCTGGTGCACTGCAAACCAGATTGCACTGAACACCTAACTGCATGTTTTTTGCGTTATTTCCAGCGTTCGTCATATCAGACCCAACAAAGCATGTGACGTGACTGATAAACGGCGAGTAGTTGACGCAGACGTTTTTACCAGCTCCGTTTAATGGGACTTGTAAAGCCTTAAACAGCACAATAGCAAGACGAACAAACAAAAGCCGAGCCTACCTTATTCATTCCATTGCCCATGTTGCGTCTGGAGCAGTCTGCAGTCAGCTACAGCACTTTGATATGTTGAACAGCTATGATTTGGACTTTGGGAGCCAACAACGCAGGGCTTGGACTGAATGACTGCCGACCAGTACAGCGGTGGGTAATATTCGCTTCACTTGTTAAGTTTTCCTTCTGTAAAGCAGCATCCTTAAACGTGACAGATATGTCTGAGACGGTTGTATTTATTTCCTTGACCTCGTCTCAGCTCCGACAACGGTTCCGTCATGCTGTGTGTATCGTCTTCCGGATTGTTTTGACGTGAAACAACTGCAGCTGCGGGTTCGTCCCCGAAGTGACATCACAGCATGTTGCAGGCAGCTCGGCTGTACTTTCACTGCTTCACCTTCAGAGGGAAACGCTCACACAGTCCCACCAAGAACGTACAGTTCAGTGTTTACACATCTTTTTTTTTTTTTTTTTACAAGGAACCCCATAAATTACTTATGTGACGTCATCATTTTTGCAACACCCCCAAAAAACTGGATCCCTACAGCATCCTGTCTGATGATGTATATTTATTCAGTCTGTTATAATTAACATCTTACTCATGTGATTGACATTAATTATATTGAAGCAATTATAAGCTTAAGGAAGTGTGCATCTACAATGTCAACTCCTAGAGAACACACTCATCAGGCATAACATTATGACCACCTGGATCATGTTTTGTTGGTCCCCCTTGTGTTGTCAAAAATGCTCTGAACCATTAGGCATGGACAAGAGGACCTCTCAGGGTCTCCTATGGGGTCTGGAACCAGGACGTTGGTAGTGGATCTTTTGGATACTCTGGCTTGTGCAGTGGGGCCTCTGTCAATCAAACTTGTTCCACTGTATCCTTTTGATGCTTGATCACAATGGGGTGTAGGAAGTTTGGAGGTCAAATCAACATCTTGGGTGATTGTCATGTTCGTCAACATGTTCCTGATTGTGTGATGTTTTTCCCATGTGGTGGGGTGCACTTTCTCACAGAAGGTAGGCCAGTGATATTTGTGATTTCCATTTGCATGAGAGTGTTTGTTCTGGGACAATATTTATTTGGGTGTCTAAGTCTCATCAACATGGACGGCAAAATCCAAAATTTTCCAGAACAGCACATAGTACAAATATGATCAATGTTATTCACTTCACCTGTCAGTGGTCATAATGTGTTGGCTGATCAGTGTATGCTGCTATGCTATTATAAGTAGCTTGGTGGTATATTTAAATTTTTTAACTCCCATGTCCACTTGCAAATGCAATAAAAGCTTCAGTGGCTAGTTTATACGACTCATGAAGACAGTAACGGTCCTTGTGTCATATCTGAAAACAGCTGTAGTGAAGTTGGTAGCAATTTCACATCCTACTTAAAAAACACAGACAGCTTCTTGTTCTTCTGAGGACCACAAAACCACTACAGACGTAACTACTCTACAGTCATAGCCCACAGCTAAACTATATACGCAAATCAGAAGCATCAAGGCACAAAACTTGATCCTATTTCTTCATAAGAAAAGAATAAGAAAATATTGAGGAAATCATCAGAAGCCTAGTCCCTTTTTCCTGCATTCTTGATATGAAATGTTAATTTGGTGCAAAAGCAGCATTCGTGTAGAAAAAGTAACACACTTGAAGTTTTAACAGTTTAACAGTTTTTATTCTTATTTCTAAAATAAACAATGACCATAAGAGGAAGAGGTCTTCCAAAATGCACAGACTGAGGTAATGTGGACAGTTGATAAATACAGAAATAAAGGTGTTCTTGTAACTTTGAATTGGTCGTATTTATTTTCAAGTATGTAAGCTGGTCCTCAGGGTCTGTTACTTCTTCCACTGCTTGTTTTCGTAGTCCCAGTGGGCTGAGAAGCCCTCCACTGGGTTGATTCGCATGTCCAGCATCCTCTGCAGCTCCATCTCCTTGTACTCTGGCTCAAATGTGGGTGGGACAGGTCCATACACTGCAAAGAGACAATATCAAATGTATCAAGCCATAAGCATAATTAAACTTCAGGTAAAATATTAAAATACTGCTTGATTCTGAGCCTGCATGTGGAAAATGAAGGCAGCTGTGCATCAAATATTACACAGACTTGCTGGAATATCGTAGCCATTTTTATTCCATATTTACCAAATTTTCTTTGCCAGAGCACAATCAGGCCAGTGAAGCCAACAAAGAACAAAGTTCCTGCAATAACAGACTTCCACTCTGATGATCCTTGGTTCATCTCAGCAAAGCTCTGCTTGAAGCTGATGCGGTACACTGAAGACAGGAAAAACACAGCACAAGATGAAGTTTGTAAGAGTGGGGAAAAAAACACTTCTAGAAGAAATCTTAGACATTACAATATATAGTACTACAACATTCAGTGACATTAAAATCAGTTTGACAAACAGTTAAATAATATAAATGTTAGTGTAAATCAGAAAAAAACAGTGTTTGGTGTCATTAAGTCCTACATGCAATCTTCTCCTCGTTAGAGAGAACAGCCCAAGAGCCCTTCTCCTTCTCCTTCAGGGACTTCTGCTCAGCACTCAGATTCTGAACATAACAAATATCTGGGAGAGGGTTCTCCCGCCTGTCAAAGTAGGCAGGGAGGGTGTACTCTTCCACCTTAGCCACACCTGCAGAAGAAGACACAATAACTCATGAGATAACTCTTGCACTTACGGATTCATTTCTGTCAACCATAACCTTCTCTTAAAACCTTATCTAAAATGCCCTTTGCATTCCAAAAACTAAGATTTGCTCAACTTTTTTAAAAGACTGCTGTTAAATGCTGAAAGAAAAAGCACTGTGTTGACAGTTGTAAACATCTGAATGTTGTCATCTAAATCTTGCTCCATCCCACTATGTAGTATCTTTACAGTTTCTCAAATATGTTGCTTTTTTTGGCCCAACTCTGAATCTTGTCAATATTGAGAAACATTTGGTGTAATAAATACAAAATATTGAAACATGTTTTTAGGGTAATAGTTTTTTCATCCAACTTATTCAAAATACCAGTTGTAAACAGATCAGGGGTCGGATAGAGGGGACACAGAGGTGTTCCTTCACACCAGTTAGATTCATGTTTTGTTGTGTTATTGGGGGGAAAATGACATTTATATACACAAATGACCAAGAACACAGACAGTTACACCAAATTCAAAGGGCCTGCTTAAAACAAAGATACTGAAGGGCTTTATCCTATGAGACATAATTTGCCTTTTAAATTCTGAGATATAAAGACACAAAGGTATTGAAAGTTCACTGGAAATATATACAAACACAACCTGAACCAGGTAAAGAAAATGTTTTAATTTCCAATGTACTTACCATGTCCTCCACGTACACAGACAGATGTGGAAATGGCACGCTTGCCAATTTGGCGAAGGGCTCTGGTGGCAAGCATTCTGTGGGAAAGGTCATATGAGAGTTATTAATAAACTCATTAAGCATCTTTACACATACATTTTCAAGTGTATACTATCGATAATTGTTTTGACCTGACAATTTCGAGCGTAAGCAGAAAAAAAATCGATTAGGGAACCATGTTTATCAAGAAGTAAGAATATGCTATGTAAGGGAATGGTCAATTTAAAAAAAACACATACTGGTCATTATATCTACAAAACAGTACTTGGTAATCTTTCGTTTAATTAAAGTCTCGACTGCTGTTTAAAGTAGGTCAGTAAATCACACCATGCAATCTATTTACTTGTACGCGACAAACTGTTGATAAGAGAGCGCGTCCAAACTACAGGTTCAGCGTACACCGTTAAGCTAAGCTAGCGTTAGCGTTAGCTGCAAACACAAGGTCAAAGCGCCCGAGAAAAAATAAACACAGAAACAGCAGTCTCGATGAGACACTGCCGTAATAATCATCATTTTCCCACTGACTGAGACTGCATTTAGGCAAGCTCATGATAGACCGCTGAAACATTTGTTGTCTGCCTTCACGAATCTGATGCGTACGACAGCTACCTGGAGAGTTAGCCTGTCCTAGCACCGACCCGCTCAAACAAAGTCACTGTACATAATTGCTTATTTTGGTTAAAGCTGCCAATTCACCCTTTGGTTTTAAGTATATTTAGAATATGTAGAATGTCACAATATGTGTAGATGGTAAAGAGGAAGACGCTGTAGATTAAATAGGAAAAACTCCGACCTACTGTCTCTTCCTTGCTCCCGTCCGCCGATGGTCTGAAGGGAAGTGTGATCGTGCACGGAAAGACGTAAATTATGCGTCAGATGGTCTCGTTTTACGACCCGTCTTCTCTGCTTTGCGGCACCACCGGTGCCACAGAAACGAGTGGAAGGTGGAAGTAAGATTAGCCTTTCTGGCTGGGCACCGAGTAATTTATCTAGCTTAAAAAGACTGTTGTGATTCCTGATATTTATAACGCGTACATGTGCTCGCCAGAAGACATAGTTCCGAACTTATATTCTAGCATTAAGGTGACTGCTGAGGTAGACATATACTTTTCTCCGGGCATGTTAAGTAACGATAGCTAACGGTAGCACTCCCTCCTCATCGTGTAACTAGCCACTCAGCTACTTTGACAGCAGCTGTATTTCCACTGAGTCTGCCGGGTTTCTTACAAACATGCCCATTCAGCTGACAAGTCAGGCTTACTGTAAAATGCTTTTACATGCTGCCAAGTATCCTCACAGCGCGGTGAATGGATTGCTGGTGGCAGAAAAAACGAAGGAGAAGAAGAAGGACAGCCACAGTGATCCAGTCTTGTGCGTGGACTGTGTGCCTCTGTTCCATGGTACTCTTGCTCTGGCACCAATGCTAGAAGTAGCTTTAACACTGGTAAGTAGTTTTTAATTAAGCTACACATCCATCTCTCTGTTTATTTGACAAACCTGGTTTAAACTATTACCGACTAATACAACAGTGCTGCCATGGCAAACTGATGGTTTTGATTAATTCTTATGGTCATTTGACAAGTTGTGCTGTTAAAGGGGTTTACAATAATGTGGTCTCCTTATTTATATTAGTGACAGATTGAGTGGCTAAGTGTAAAGAAACACACTTCAACAGGACCACACCCTACAGCTTTCGAACCTATGACAGCTGGCTAAAGCAGTTTTGACAAAAACAGAACTATTTGCATTTTAGCTACCTAATTAATAGATGGTCGAGTGTAGTTCCATACCTGTTGTTTTCTCCTCTTGAAAATGAAGGTGATGTGACTTCAGCTGCCTTTTATCTCCTTACATGTCCCCTTCACGACTCCTTTTCCCATCCTCAGATTGACACCTGGTGTAAAGAAAATAACTACATCATGGCCGGATATTATCAAGCTAACGAACGTACAAAGGATTCAAGGTACAGACCACTAAACTGACACTACAGGTCTTCTGTTTCAGGAAAAAAATAACAACCCATAATAAACCATGACCGGACCTCGTTCTAATATACACAATGTTTTTGCTCCTCTCTCCCACAGACCAAACCAAGTTGCAGAAAAAGTGGCTGCCAGGATTTCTGAGAACTTCAGCGACACAGCAATTGTTATGGTAATAGTAGCTATTTATGCTGGTCTTGATAGATTATACTTTGTCCATAATTTACTTGAAACAGTATAAAAACTTCGCTGTTTGATGCTTTTTGATTTTTCCAAAAATCTGTGGTACATGTGTTTTAACAAATATGTTCATTCCACTTTCCAGACAGCCTCTAGTTTTAGTTCATCATAGTATAAAAACTGACCTATAACAGGGAAAAGGTATTTTATCACCATTAACTGAGATTTGATATTCAGCCACAGACTATTATTAAATATAAAAATGAACACTGCACATTCTGGAAAGCAAGATGTGAGTTTTGTATACTCATGCCTTCATTGATTAGGCTGCTGTTAATTAGCTGTGTCTGAAGTTTAGGATTATCAGGGCTTCCCAGTAGAACCTCCATTCAGAATACCTGAAGCGTTCCCCAAGTTGTTGCTACATCCAGTGATTATATTATTCAATGTACAGTTGCAGCATCATGACTGGTTACTTATATATAGTTTTAAATTTCTGCAAAACCTGATTTACTGTGTACAGACAAAATTTACACATGTGGCTGCCTGGAAGGTGGTAGAAATGTAATCAGTTGCAAACGCTGTAATGAGCTTGTAAAATTGTTTAGCAGCATTGTTCAGTCTGTATTTCATCAAAACCGTTTTTTCCACTAACTATTTTGTAATTTCCTCTGTTTTGTCCTACAGGTGGACAGCAGTAGATTAACCATGAGCTGTTTTGAGCCCATTGTACTTATCTATGACCATCATGAAAACAAATGGAAAAACAGAGAAGTGACTTCGTAAGTGTCTCCTTGTTTAAAGCTATTTCACTGCCAAGACTTGTAACAGTACAAACTACTGTATGTGCGGACCTTAGGCAGAACTTCAAGTCCACAAACTCTGTGTTTTGTCATTAATTTACAATTTTTAGCAAAAGAGTGCACAGTGTGTAGTCGTATCTTATGTATTACTTGCCAAATTGATGTCTTCGTGTGTCTTTCACAGTGACTCTTTTGAGGACTGGAATGAAGCACAGAAGATAACATCTGCTCTCCTCGAAAGTAGGTCCTATGAGAACTTGATCGACTTTGATAATCACTTGGATGATCTAAGAAACGACTGGACAAATCCGGTGATCAACAAGTCCGTCCTGGATCTGTGCTAAGGCCTTCTGTCAGGAGTATCATGGATGCACACACACAAATATTGCTGCCATTTCAGCATGCATGATGCTACTAATTGTGTAGCACAGAAGTACAAAAATGCTGAACTCATTGTCTATGTTCCATCAAAAGGCTCCCGCACTGATGGGAACTTGTGGAGCACCGACCAGTTAGGCCAAAATCTCTCAAGGGCAAGCACCATATGTGCACTGTTGGCCTGTGTCCACCTTTACGAGGGTGTTGCTGAGGTGATAAAGGCAAATATGTTTTGAATGCAACTTAATGTTTTTTTCCTGCAATGGTTTGTGTTTGTTCATAGTTATGTGCAAAAAATGAGTTCTTAAGTATTTGATTTATATATTTACTCTTAAAATTTGCAGCCAGTAGCCATACAGAGATCAAGCTCTAAATTATTAAAAACTTTAGGTGATGATTGTACTGCTAAGATGTGATATGAATACATGTTCTTTATTAAATTTCTAGTTTGTTTTAAACCCTGAAACAAAATTCACACATACAAGTGTACTCTGAAGATGCTTGTTGGCAGTTTAATAAAAATGAAGAAGAAAAACAGCATATGATAAACATAAAGCCAGAAATATGGGAACCTCAGCATTTTGTCCTATTTGATTGTACCAACTTGAGTCTTTCTGTAGATGCACCAGCAACAACAAAGGGGAAGCTCAACTCAAGAGGTGTGACTTTTAAGTGACTAATGCTTAGACCATTGTTTCTATGATGCATGTCTTTTGTTATTGTCGCTTGTGTGCTTAAGATTGTCATTCTGAATCAGATCACAGGAATGTGTGAATTTTGTGTTGGATATCTGTTTTAAGAAATAGAAAATAGTATGTATTTATACTTAATTGACCACTCTGAATCCCAACTATTTATAAAGCAATGATAAAAAAATTAAATATTTATTGTGGGGCTATAGAATCAGCTTTGTATTTGAGATTAGAGTTAATTGGTTAGAGCTAACTACTTAAGCAACTGTGTGGATATAACATTTTCTACAGAAATTTACTGAACTGAATGTACAATGAAACAGATTTTTGAAAGGATCTAACTTCTTTCCAGACTTGTTTTCTGTCATTTGTGGGATTATTATGCTATGTGTCTTATGCCACTGCCTTGACAGTTTAAAAAAAAGGTTGAACAGTCAGCAACCAGCTCTGGGGTTGCAGCTTAATGATTTAGTTGTGTTTGGTTTCAAAGCTGCCTATCAAGGGTTGTGTTTATGGATTTACTGCTCTGTCAGGAACATTTGTGTCAAGGTCATATGGTATGGCTAACGGGTAGAATGGACAACAATATGGAAGACATTTTCTATGTCAATTTGCAAGACGAAATTTATAATAAACATTTTATGTAAAAAAAAAAAAAAGGACATACCTCAAACTTCATCACCTCTAATTAGTTTGCTAATTAGTTTGTAAAGTTCTAAAGTGCTTTTTCTTACATATTAATCTTCAGATTAAAGAATTAATTCTATAAAACAATACAAAAAAGTGAAAATAAATAATCCTGATCGTAATTTCCCACAGAAGGATAAAATATAAATGTACAACTGAGCTGATTTTCTTTTCTTAGAGTTAAAAACCTTTGTGACTATATTCTACACAGCATAACTCTTTAAAATGAAAACTAAACTAGCTGATCATCAGAGAGATCAATGAAATTAATCACAATGACACTGTTACTTTACCAACTCATTTTTAAACCAAATGAAATAGTATGTTGTACCAGTATCCATGTCCATTTAATCTTATTTTATACTTCTGTTCTTACTAGATTTCTGAGGGGAAATCTTGCCCTTTTTGACAAATTTGACAGCTATTGTGAGTTAGTTACACTGACTTCTGATTTTATGAATAAAACATAATCACCTTTCAGAATACAGAGGTATAATGTACAGCAGCATACAAAGCATACATTGTCAATTAACTAATGTAGCAAGAAAGAAGCATATTGAACACCTAAATAACATTTTATGTTGTTTTAAAAATAAAACGTTGCCAATAGTATTGCCTGAGCATAAAATTGGTACGAATAAAAACTGGATGCCTGTTCATTTTCGCTTATGCCTGTCAAAAGTCAAGCTCATAGACCGTATAAGTCTACACAGGTCATACTACAGCAGACTGAACACTTGATTTATTGCTGTTAGTATGCTATGTGAATGCTGTGAAACTCCTTGCCGACCTCAGGAAGAATAACTAGCCAATAGGGATACACACACACACAAAAAAATCGAACAACAGAAATGTAATTTAAATCTAATTTTAGAGCTCTAGTACTGCCTTCTTGTGTATCGCTCGGTAAATACTCCCACTTAGTGGTGTTAACCTGCAACTGCAGCTACTGCTGAACGGTCACATGACCCACTTTCCCCTTCCGGGCCAGAAAAAGCTAAAAATCTAAAGTATTGTCAGGGCCGTCATGACCGACTGTCTTCCGAACCGTCAGTAAACAGTTTTAAAACTACAGTTTATGTCATGGACCAAATACAACAGGTACGAGCGACTACATACACATTTTTAATATGTAAACGAACAAAAAAGGACACACAGGGCCTGACTCTGCGACGTCCCCTGTTGATGACGCAGAAGTCCGTCCCTTGTCTTCCGTTCAGACAGCTTGTAGCGCGGGAACTGTTCGCAGCGACACTGTGAGGGAAGTTTTTAGAAAACAAAATAACAAGCAGCTATGGATCCCTCAGAGGTAGAATTCCTTGCCGAGAAAGAGATGGTGAAGATAATACCAAATTTCAGCCTGGACAAGATTTATTTAATCGGGGTAAGCAAATCATTTATATTCGCAAAGACTTTATTTTACTCGTTGAATCTGATTAAACCAGATACTGAGAAGTTCACAGTGATGACAGCCACTTTATGAATGAATGAACTGTCATGAACTGTATTGGGAGCAGTGGTAGCTTTTAATCCATACCATGTAATCTATACAAATCCTGTTGCACTACCTGGACAAAAACATGTAATTAAAGACAATGCATTAGGTGGTGTTGTGTATGCATTGTGTATGCATTGTGTTGCACAATACAGTATGTGTGTTTGTGTCCTCAGGGTGACCTGGGTCCCTTCAACCCTGGACTCCCTGTGGATGTTCCGGTGTGGCTGGCTCTTAACTTAAAACAGAGACAGAAATGCAGAATTGTTCCTCCTGAGTGGATGGATGTCGGTAATGTTCAAAACCACCACAGACACATCCACATATGTGTATATTTGTGCATGTAATCAAGTGTAACACAGATTTCCCTTTAAAGTTCTGATTTCTTGATATTTGAAAGCTTTTTTCTGCTTTGTCTGAGAAATATGTTGTGTATTGTCCAATGTTTTGACTGATTCTTTACCACACAACATGAGTTTTTTCAATCACTAGTGGCTGGACAGGTTTCTAAGATGTTAAACCTCATCATAACTTTGTGAAATGCATATCACCTGATATTACTTTCCCATGTTTGCATCAGACAAATTATGATTTTTGGTAATATCATATTATAGACAGTTGCGTCCAAAATCAGAGAGTTTATGTGCTTCTAGTTCTAACTGGTAATCAAAGCCATAATATTTGTATTTTTACACTAATACCTCTATGAGTTTAAAGTATATTTCTTACAGTTGTTCTATATTCTGTAAGAAAAAAAAACATCTAAAATATTGATTTGTGTGTTTGAATAAGTCATAAGATTTGTGAACTGTAAATATATATTAAAACTTTGAATGTTACCGAAGTTATCCGTTAAATACTTTCAATTGTACCTCTCTTTGACAAGTCATTGCACAAGATCACATCATGTATATATTAAATTATGTTCTGATTTTCTTCCTGCTGGATGTGGTTACCTGTCGATATTCTGCTCCAATGTGCAGAGAAACTGGAAGAGATGCGAGAGCTTGAGAGAAAAGAGGACACCTTTACGCCTGTTCCCAGTCCTTACTACATGGAGCTGACCAAACTGCTCCTGAACCAGTGAGTCCTACAGTATAAGCTTAGGATACCTCTGTGTAGAAATGCACTCTTCTAAAACATAATCACCTTACAGAATATAGGGTATAGGGCATAGGGTATGCTGCTCCGAGTCTCACATGATGGTTTGTGTGTTTCTGCAGTGCGTCTGACAACATTCCTAAAGCAGATGAGATCCGCACGCTGGTCAAAGACATCTGGGACACTCGCATTGCCAAACTCCGCCTGTCTGCTGACAGTTTCATCAGCCAGCAGGAGGCTCATGCAAAGGTAAAACTGATCACAAAGATTCGTATGGACAGTGTGCTTGTAGAATCATCTAGTGTCTGCGCGTTATATAGGCAATAGCTATATATTATTCATGTGTCTTTGTTTCGGCCACAATTATGAACTTGTTTTTATGTTTGTGTTGTGTTTAATCCAAGAAAATGAGTTGAAATGCAATGACAACAAAACATAAGTGGAAACACACACACACCAATCAGCCACAACATTATGACCACTGACAGGTGAAGTGAATAACATTGATCATATTGGTACGATGTGCTGTTCTGCTGGAAAACCTTGGATTTTAAACATCCATGTTGATGAGACTTAGACACCCAAATAAACATTTTCCCACAACAAGCACACTCCCTCATGCAAATGGAAATCCTAAATGTCAATGGCCCTACCCCCCGCAGGAAAATGCACCCCACCACATGGAAAAAACATCAATCAGGAACATGTTGAGGAACATGACAATGGCCCAACATGTTGATTTGACCTACAAACTTCCTACACCTCATTCTGATCAAGCATCAACAGGATGCAGTGGAACAAGTTTGATTGACAGAGACCCCACTGCACATCCCAGAGTACCCAAAGGATCCAGTGCCAACGTCCTGGTTCCAGACCTCATAGGACACCCTGAGAGGTCCTCTTGTCCATGCCCAATGGTTCAGAGCATTTTTGACAACATAAGGGGACCAGCACAGTATTAGGCAGGTGGTCATGATGTTATGCCTGATCGGTGTGTGTATATTATTGTAAATGATTAAATGTACATGTAATCCTTTGTAAATTCCAAATTAGAGCAAATGATGTTCCTTGTTTGAACACTTCTCTTGTGTCACTCTGCCTCCTTTGCTCTACAGCTGGACAACCTCACGCTGATGGAGATCAACACCATACGATCGTTCCTTCTTGATTCTCTAAACTGCATGTTCAAGCTTCGTTCTAATCTCCAGCCTGGCTCCAGTAAAGGACAGGACTACTGAGCCACAAGATCAAGGCCTGCTGAACAGGGTTGGGTCTTGTCTAAAGAACTTTGGAGGACTGGGGTTTAAACCTTCGGAATAAGGTGTGTACTTACTGACCAGTCCCCGTATTACTCAAAAGACTGTTTTCTCAGAAGCTGAAGAAAGTGAGAGTTTTACTTAGGTGTGCAGAATATTGGATTTTTGCAGATATCCAATATGCCGATGTTTCCCACTGATTTGGGTGATTTTTTTGGTGCTGTTACCTGCACATATTTCTAATTGTAGAGAACATAGTGTCTCCTGTAGTGGAATTAACATGCAGACTCTTATTGTGATGAGCCACTGGCAAGTGCAGACATTTTTTCTTTAAGGCTTTTCAAATGTATACATTCACTGGTTAAAATAAGAAAACTACTTCAACTTAAATGTAAAACATCCCTTAATTGTTAATTTATGTAACACTGCCTGTCTATGTTCACTTTGGGCTAATGTCCCCGTTTCATTTTAAAGCCTTTATTAGCCAACATGCGACTATCATCATGCATATCTGGTTTAACTCATCCTTTTGAGGGATCATAGTTCTTCCGATGAAGTCTTGTGTTAGTCCATACATAGTTAAAAGCAGGTAAGCTTTCTATGTATCTTCTGTTTGCAATCGATCCATATTTAAGTGAATTTAGGGTTCTCATACCTGTCACCCTTTTTGTATTTTTTTCAGTATGTGACAAAATAAATGTTTGTGTATATGTCTAGGTGATAAATGTATACACTTGTTTTCCTTGTTTTTTGATTTTTTCTATTTGTCATAATTGTGGGTATCCTTGTGTAGTTCTGAACATTTCATTGATTAATGATTTTTTGTAAGTTTTTACAGATTGCTTGAGGCTTACTCACATCATAATGGTAAACAGAACTATCCCTCATATCTAAAATGTCCTTTAAAGTACAAGGAAACATACATAAATGCAGTTCAGAACAAGTCTTATTGCATTTTAATGTAAAAATAATAAAGATAGACAAGACAATATTGTATCAGTTTTCCCCCCTATGAGAATCTGTCATTAAAAAAAATACATGCATGCATGATTTTAGTTTTTCAACCTTGTGTGAAATTGCCCATCTGCAATACCAGCACCCCAAAATCAGACAAAGGTTGATATTTAACATTTTTGAAATATTTTATTTTCTTTTTTGTCTGAAATCACAGCCATATATTCATAAATACCTAATTACTACATTCAACAAAGAATATATTACATTACAATGAATTCAAACAAGTACATTTTTAAAAACAGGATTTCACAGCATCTAGACATCCTCCACTGAGTAATGGGGCTATTGCATGGGCGTGCGTGGGTTGGAGACACAGGGAGGCTGAGTAAGAGGCTCACCATACTGCACCTTCCTCCCCAGCTCATTGGCAGCTTACCTCAGCATGCATGCTCCCTCATTTACTGATAGGCTGCTCTGTTGGCTCTCCTCTGCTCTGTAAAAAAAATGACAGACTACACTCTGTTCCTCTGATCCGGCTTAGGCCTTGTTTAGAAAAAAAAAGAGGTCCAATGATTAAGTTGATTCTCCGAGATGCATTTAGATAAAGGAACTTCGTGTCTGTTCTTGACTTGCACATATTTGAAAAGGCGTGAGACACACAGTAGACACTTAAATGTAAAATGTAAAGTCCCTGATCACTGATGTTAGGTGTAGAAGGTCCATCATGTGGACTGCAACTCATTCACATGCTCCCAAATTCTTGAGGCACTTGTAAGTAATATAGTGTATGCATGGGGTAGTTGTGCTTCAGTCTTTCGTTTTTAAAATTAAGTTTTTGTAAATTTTCAAACTAATCCTTCATTCTTTGACGTCAAACATCCCACCGCCCTAATTTAACCCCCCTTAGTTTTTGAAGTCCCCAATCGCCCATGTAAGTGTAACGCTGAGATATCATGAGCTACAGGGTGGAAAGACGGTGTAATAAGAGCCAAATCTCAGAATAGAGCTGATGAGGACAGAGGGAGTTTGTAAACAGGTATGCAATGTAAAACAAACCTTTTCAGATTTTCTTATGTACCCAGAAATGCCCAGTTTGAACCTGTTGTGATTTCCACTTTGAACATGTTGGCAACTTTGGATAGTGATGGTCTTAAAAATGGAAGAAATGCAGGAAGGAGATGAATGGGGCCAAACGTGTTCAGCAGTAGAAGATGGCTGCTCCGGTTTTGAATGTTTGGCTATCCAATTGCGACTCTAATCAAAATTAAGAATCCAAAATGCTAAGTTTTCTTTTAATTTTGGCACTACGTCCACTAATGGCTGCTGATAAGAGCTTGATCTTGTAAGGCGTAACATTATGCAAACCGTCCTATTGTTTGAGTCCAGTGCTGTTATGATGTTATACAAAGTAAAGTTGAAGGTCCAATGGTAGGATAAAGCATCAAAAACCAGTTTCTTCATGTTTTAACAAAATAATCAAGTAAGTCGAGTGACAAAAGTAAGTAGAAATATATGTATATATGTCACTGTGGGTCTGGTTTCTGCATGAGGATATCACAAGCTAACTAGTCATGCCAGAAGAAGTGAAGCTGACCAGAGGAGTTGCTGAAATGGGAGTTAAAAAGGAGACATGTTGCTGTGAATGAAGGAGGGGGGATGAGAGGGCAGGAGCCATGTCTCAGGACCTCTAAGTAAGCTTTGCTGAGCTCAGAGGCCAGATGAGGTGGCTGTGGCTGGGTCTCAGCTGCGCAGTGCCAGGCAGGACAGAATAAGAAGAGGAGGAGTGCATCCTGCTTTCTCTCACTCTGTTCAACATCTCAAAACAAGCTGTTCTGGCCAGCAGCAGTACAAACACTAAAAGCAAGGCTTTCTTTTCCAACCCAAAAAAGCATAAACATATAAAAATGGCAGGCTTTTTCTTTTAAAAGAACAATGATTAAAGTAATAAAAACATACAAAATTCTTTTAAGTCTTCATATTATATACAATACAAGGCTGAAGCACCTTTTAAAATTCTTATTTTCAAATTTTCTATTTCGAAATAAAACATTTCCTTAATTCTTTCCAAAAATGTGCATTTTCTAAGTTCTTCCCTAATTTGAACAGTTCTTTGTTGTAACACAGTACCACCAGGTAGTTCTTCAGCTTTTATTCATAAGTGCATTTCCAGTTCAAAAGCTCACGTGGCCACTGTTAAAAAATCAGTCCCGACTGACCAGAAGCCTTCGTTTGGAGATTTGGAGCTTTCAAGTCTTGTGACGACACCCCTCCAGGGGTAGCTGCCCCCTCATTGGCAGGATTGTCTGTGTAGCTGTGGCGGCGAGGGATGCAGGGACTGAACAACAGAGCAGCAGGGACTGAAGAATGTGAAAAGCAGGTGCCTGTGTGTGTTTGTGTTGATCTTCAGGTTCTCCTGCCCTGTACTCTCGCTGATCTCGGGGTTGGCTACATTGGCACACGGTAGTGGCTTGTGGTGCAGTCCCTGGCTAGCCACAATCCAAAGACTGCCTGTCCTTCACTGAATGGTCCTGTCTCCTGTGCATTCACCTATCTATCCATTCACTCACTCCATTCATTCATTCATTCATCTCATCTAGCCAGCCATATTCTCCACCATGGAGCCATGAGGACCAGGCCATGAAAAATAAACTCTGGGTGTCAGTCTGAAAGGGGAGGTGGCTGGGGCCCGGGGGCCATCATGTCGGCATGTCAGGGTCACCTTGGAGGGTAGCCTTTGTAATGGCCGCCTCTCGGCCAGTGTGTCTGTGGCAGCGTCAAACACTTCCTGAAGTGCTCCAGCTCTGCTTGTAGCTTCTCCCTTTCCACTGCCAGCTTCTGTCTCTGGGACATCAGCTCCTGTGTGACCACGGAGGGAAGACAAAATGTAAGAATGACAAAAACTCACAGTGTCAGCAATGAAAAGATCTATAATATTATTTACTAGGATTGGATAAACAATAATACGAACATGATGAAGTATAGTATAGCTCTATAAGTTGCAGTACATCATGTAGTAAAATGTATAAAGAGTTGTAACATTTTTCTAGAGGGAAATCATTTAGTTCAAAGATTACAGGCCTTTCTGCTCCCTAGTACCTGAAAAGTGAAGAATGAAATTGGTCACTATTAAATTTGTTAAGCAGGTTATGTGGGAGCATTACCTTCTAGGATTCTATTATTATATATTATACACATCTCAAGTGTTTGACCAATAGGGTGCACTTGGCCACAGTTTCTCATCAGAGCACTCTGCAGTTATAGCATCTACTAACACCCACTCTCAGAGTATTTAGTGTTTCACCTACTCACTTTGATTGAATATTTGCCTTTTTTTTTTTTTTAAAGATTTATTTTTGGTCTTTTGTGCCTTCATTAGATAGGACAGTGGATAGAATCGGAAACGGGAGGGAGTAGGGAAGGACATGCGGTAAACACCCGAGGTCGGACTCGTACCCGGGACTGCCGCTACGCCTCTGCACTTGGGTCACGCGACATAACCATTAGGCTATCAGGGCGCCCTGAATATTTGCTTTTTGACCTTTGCTACTTTCATCCTGTAGCATTGTGATTGTGTATGTGTCTTACCCCCATGCTATGAGACAGCTGCTCAGCAGTCAGACTGAGGTTGTAGTTCTGAGCTTCTAGTCTTCGACACTGGCTCTGCAGTACTTGCCGTTCCAAGCTTTGCTCTAAATGACATCACAGAACAAGAGAAAATAAGGAAGAAGAAGAACAGATGACAGGGTTAGAGTTAGAGAAAAATGCATGTGGATTATCTAAGCAGAACCCAGAAAGGATAACATATAAACTGGAGATGTTACAAGGCTACAGCACACACCTTCATATTTAAAGGTCCTAAAATACACAAGTGACACAGGATGTCATAAAACAATCTGATTCATCAATTTCTGGCACAAATACTAAATCACACAGCTTTCTGCATTTAACTGATTTGTGTAAAAGAGCGATACATACCACCCTCTAGAGGTGACAGATTGTTATAACAACAATACAAAAATCTTCAATCCTTTTTTGTATTTCCATTTTTAAATAATCTTATATGTAATTCGTAGTATGTAGTGTTATTTTTGCATCTATCTTCTATCTTTTATGTGTATTACTCTTGAGTTGTAATGTTATTTCAGTTTGTCAGTCACCAACGAGGCATTTCACACAACAGTAAAATGCTTTGCAAAAAGGGCTATAGGAAAATGTTTTCAGTGCAAAACAATGTCACACCGTCACACAAAGATGAAAACACTAGTATTGTTTCATTTTTAAATCATACATTGATTGTTTAGGGAATATGAAATGTATATACATCATATAAAACTATATAGAGTTAATATATGGAGAAACATATATACAAACTGCAGAATTGTGATTTTCTAGCAGCAGTAAAATCACTACATATTAAATGGGGCTGCTCACCTTCAACATATTCCTGATAAGCTTCAAATATAGATTCTATCCCCTGCCACTTAGAAACTGGAACCTCCTCTTCCTCGTCCTCCTCTTCCTCCTCAGAGTCCTCTGGACCAGACAGGTCCTCCCTCATCCCTGAGGCCTCCCTGTGTAAGGGCATGGAGAAGTGCTGCCCATTGGGCTGAGGGTGAGAGTGTGAAATTGGATGGGGAAATGACTGAGCGTTTGAGTGCGACTGTGAATGAGGCGGCAGTGGTCGGCCGGGAGCGCTCTGAAGCTCTGGAATGTTGTAGTGAACAGAAGACTCCTGGAGGTGGGACGACTCTGACGCCCCTGTGGCTCCACCTGCAGGACAGAGATAGGAGTGAAGAAAGCATTGTAATTTACTACAGTTATTACATAAACAGTCAACCAACAGAAAAGAGACAACAGTTTTGGTCATATATTCATTTTTATTTAAACGACTTATCATGCAAAATTTTAAACAATTGCTGGTTCCTGATTATCGAAGGTTGAAATTTGCTGACCGTTTTCTGTATTTATTGCTGTACTTAACAGAAACAGTTCCCATTGCTAAGTATTTCTCTGACCAGAATTAGCTAAGATGGTATTTTTCATCTGCAGTCCCAGTTTTATGTAATTGCAAATTGAGTATTTTAGGATTTTGACTGCAACTTAGACAAAACAAGTAATCTGAGGGCTTTTTGTTCACTGTTTTGCGACTTTTTCCTTAAAAAATGCAAATTGGTTGCAATAATAATTTACAAGATTAACCAATAATGAAAGTAATTATTAGTTGCAGCCTTAAGAACCTCATTCTTATGATGACATATGCTACATAAAAGGTTAAATTACAGTCACTCTAGCACATAGTGTTTCTGTGATAAATACACCAAGTTTTAATTAAAGGACTTTTCCCACTGTCTATTCATATCTGATGGGCTGCCTGGTCACGATGCTGAGTTGTCAGTGTGACCTTGGCTTGTGCCGCTTACCTTTGTGTTTTTGTAGAGCCTTCTGAGTAGACTGAAGCACAGATTCATGGAACTGCTGGGCAAATTCCTCTGGGGTGAAGCTATCCCAGGGTTTTGTGCGTCCGTTGACGCTGTGAAGACCCTCTTTAGCCTGCAGGGGGAGTGGGGGCCGCAAGCTGTTCAGCAGGCTGGAGCTCCTCTTTAAAGTCGGTCCCTCACTGGGCCCCCGAGCCTTGTCTGGGTAGACAGCTGGAGAAGGGGGTGCCTTTGGTCTTAATGTGTCTCCAAGGGGTTTTGGGTGTCCATTGGGGGACGCTGGGCAATGTGAGGAGGGGCTATGTGGTCTGACATTGTGGTGGTCTTCTGATTCAGAGGGAGGCTGGGCAAATGCTGGATCTGCAATCATTTGAGCATATGTTAGTCATAATGATCCAGATTCACATTGTTACAGATGTAATGCTGCAGTTAGTAATTGTTTATCATATTACAGCTCCTATTCAGATACATTATATAGAATAATAAACAGTGCTCTGACTGATACTTCAGGAATGAGAAGATGTGTATGTTCATGTTTATTACGGTGGGTCTTACCAGAGTGCTGTGTCGGAGGGCTCTTACACAGCGGATGTGGTGCATGTCTGATGTTATCCAAGGTTACACTCTTTTCTTTAATGGCCTGAAGCAGCTCCACCACCCTTTCATTATCTAAACAGGTAAAGAAAATGCTGCTGTTATCCTGTGTGCATATGTCTTACTGATAGTTCCATTATTCCCAGTGATTGTGTTTGTGTGTAAAAAGAGGCTGAGTGTGGCTTCACAGTGTGATAGGCCGCATACTGCCACCTGCAGGCAGCAAACAGTAAATCAAGGGAATTAGACTAAGATCACTGTAGACCTACTGCTGCCACTCCCAGTTCAGTCAGAGTGTGCACTTGTATGGCTAATTTTTTGAGTAACAGTGTCAGATTCTGATCTTAGTCATTTTGGCAAGTCCTCACTTTCTGATGCACCTTAAAGGACTTGTTTAAGGCTTAAGATTTGTTTTTTAGGACTAAGGTCAGAACTGTGGCAGGGTAAAGATGGGGGATAAACATTTATTAGTAAGGAGCTAGGCAATGCATTATGTCAACAAGTACCTTCACAAAGACAGACATACACGTGTGTGTGTGTTTGTGCAAACAGAACCTTTACTCATGTCTGCTTTTCTAACTAGGGCAATGCAAAGCATTGCATTGTACATACATTGTTTAATGCATTCTGCATAAAATACGGGGATATGAGGTTGACATGATCATTTTTTGATCCTCTTCTAATTTCCTCTGAGGCCTGAGTCAGCATATTACTGAGAATGTAGTGCAAGTAAAGCAGGCAGAGCTCTGCTGGAGTGAAGCATTAGTGAGCTGTAGAACCGGCCAAGAACAACTGCTATTTTGTACGAGCTAAATGAGTATGCAATCAGTCTTTACTCTGCTGAAATGAGATGTCAAAGAGAAAAGATATGACTAACTGATGGAGTGTTTGTAGAGCATGTTAAAGGCGCTGGGTGAGCTCTGTGATGTACTAGTTTCTAACTAGCTTGCTGAAGCAAACTCATGTATTCACTGTTATGCCTCAAGATATCATTCACACATTTGTCAGTGTCCATAATTTTTTTTATATTATTTATATATATTATTTAACCACTTATAGCACTAAAGTTGGCATCCTTGACATGCCATTTTTTTTACTAAAATAACAAGGGAGTCATTGTTTATTATTAAGAATAGCTAGGAGGCATTGTTATGCACTTAAGTCTTTCACTAATTATTGTATTTCTTGAAACGCAATTAAACAAAACGATTGGTAAGCAACACTAAAGACCCATATTTATAGTAATTTAAACAGAATCATCTGTACCAGGGGACTTGAGAGCAGTTTTAAACATGACTAAGTATATTAAAGGTGTAGGATGGAGAACCTGTACGTCTTAATCTGTATATTCCTAAAAATCCTCTCACCTCTTCTCTGTTGTATTGTGACATGGGACAGTCTAAACATGGTGAGGAACCGCTTCTTATCCTCGAGCTCTGGTGCTCGGTCCATCTCCTCAGGCGTGAATCGCGTGCTGAGCTGAGGAGGAGGGGGAGTGCGTTTTGATTGTGAGGCGGGTGGCGAGGGGCTGCGCTCCCTGAGCATCCTCCTCCTCTTCCTTCTCTTCTGCTGCACCAGCTCATCCCGCCGGCCCACCGTGGTCAGTCCAAACGCTCCCAGAAAGTCCAATTTCTGTGCAGAGAGAAAGAGAAAAAAACAATCATCCTCCTGCAGCGTGTTATCACGAAGGTGGGCGTGTTCTTCCATCATGTAGCAGCACAGAAGGCCTATGTGCAGGCAGGTGTTTTACCTCTGTGGAGTCATCCAGTTTGAGTGGGGGCTGCTCCGCTACTCTCCTGAGATGGGCTCTCACCTCCTCCTCATCACTCTCATCATATGAGTCATCCAGCTCATAGTAGTAACCTGCAGCACACACAGAGGTCACTTCTGACACCCCACTTTTCAAATCCTCAAATAAAGATGACTGTTACATGAAATAAATATATGGTCTATGATATTCCAAGCATGTAAGAGTGCAGGTTATCAGGTATAATCGTATGCCTGTGGTCAGTACCTTTCTCCCTGGCCTCCTTTCTCCTCTTCTCTTCCAGGTCCAGCTTGCTGACAGGCCTCCTGTGCTGCTGAAGGAACTCGTCATATATCAGCATTGTGTCCGGACCCATCCCCAGCGTGGTTACTTGGCTCATCCCTGGAACAGGAACCATTCCTAACCCTTGTCCATGTCTACTGTGCCCCGGGTGTCCTTGGAGGCTCTTTAGTCCAGCATTGCTTTTTATGGTTCCTTCCAGTTCATACTGGCTGGACAGAGACAGTGATGCCCTCTGCTGGCTTAAGAAGGTCTGGGTGGATTTTTCAAGATCAGCAAGGAATGTGCTGGGCTCAGGCAGACCTGGAGGAGCTCTCAGGGGGGGATATTTTTCCATTGCTCCGCCATCTCTCCTTCGTGGTATATCCTCATATTTGGAGGGCCCTGGGGGCAGCCGACTGAGCTCATAGTGTCCCATCCCTGAGGGCTCGTGGTTGCGTCTAGACTCTGAGGCTGTTTCTATAAGAGATGCAGGGTTCCACAGGGTGGTGGGAGGCGGAGGGTGGTGGTCACGTGGCGGCTGTGGAGGTTTGGGAGAGATGAGGGGTGGAGGGGCACCTAAGTGAGGGTGGAGTTCCCGGCTTCCTGGTTCATGGTGATTTGGTATGGATCTGTAGAGACACAATGGAACAGGAAATGCTTATCTGTTAGACATACAGTACCCATATCTCTTCTAAAATTGAGAAATAGTGTTTCCCAATCACACATGCTCTGCAGAGACACACAACAGTGCTCATATGCCTTGCCTACTTCCTTTCATCCATGTCAGTATGTCTGTGGATTTGCATGTCTGTGCAAAGCAGTGTTATCAAGCCCAGGCAGAGTAGCCCAGAGCAGAGTGAGAATGTGGCCAAGGCACACACTGTCCTCCAGATATACAGGCCTGTTTTTGATCTGTTAGGCTCTTGTAGTGAGGCATGCACTTGCTCGCACACAAACACACACACACACACACAGAGCACAGTATACTGAGGAAGAGGCCAAGAGAAATATTCTCCAGACAGACAGGCTGACAGAGTAGAGAATTACCGGCATAGGGAGGGTGAGTAAAATGATGGATTGTTCAAAAGGGAATCACAATTAATGACGAATGTAGAGGACTATATACATAAAGGGAGAACAAGGGTAAAAAAGGCAGACTTGAAAAGAAAAAAATGGTGTAGTGGTGAAAAAGAAATGGTAACAGTAAGGAAGGCAGATGGCTGATGGACACTGTCTCAAGCATCTTTCCAAATCAAACCTGGCAGGAGCACACGCTGCATGACCAGTCAAATTATCTATGCCTCCTGTTTGTGTTTTCATTTCTGTGTGTGTGCGAGTGAGTAAATGTGTGTCTTATCTGCAATCTGCAGCCTGTGAGCTGTGATTCTGCGATTATACTGTAGGGTTACTGATAGCAGACGTGTGTGTATCTCTCCTGTCCTACCAGCATTAACTGCAACCTCACTTCTGAATCACACACAACACAAACATGGGCACAGTAACAAAGGAGGTTAGGTAGGGGTGTCTTATCTGCAATCTGCAGCCTGTGAGCTGTGATTCTGCGATTATACTGTAGGGTTACTGATAGCAGACGTGTGTGTATCTCTCCTGTCCTACCAGCATTAACTGCAACCTCACTTCTGAATCACACACAACACAAACATGGGCACAGTAACAAAGGAGGTTAGGTAGGGGGCTTATGCTGCAAGGTTGAGAGGATTAGCTGAGAATTAGCCTTTGTGTATCTTAGCAGTCCCTCTCGCTGACTGTTTGAAACCCCTTCCCATTCCTACTCATGAAACAACAGTCATCAGGATCCCACTTTACAAGCTACATCAACACCTAAACATAGCCGCCTGTTTTCCTACATGTCAGGCCTGGAAGGTAGCATGGACAGAAATAGAGTAGATGTGATGCTTCTGACAGGGTTTATCTTTTTTCCAGTCCTGCCTGAAAACAAACTTCTAAAGCCTGCCAGCCTCTGAGGCTTCAAAACACAGGCACAACTGTCCCTATCAGGCTAGTAGAGACAGCCAAAAACCCCAGAAATAGTGTGTGCACTGAAAACATGCACACATTTTAGTGTCACAGAGACTCCAGAACTGCTTGTCTCTATCAGATAACATGGGCCAAACACCCCTGCAATTGCCAAGTCAAATCAAAATAAATACTGCCATGGCATGTGGTTAGAAAACCTAAGTCTGTTTGGAATTTCTGCACCAGTTGGCAGGACAGCACCAAGTATAGCTTTGTTAGCATGGTCTCACCTGTGTGAGTCTGTCCTGTGATCAGGCGTGTCGCCTGGTCGGCCCAAGTCCAGGTGCTGCTCCAGAACCTGCTGGCGGAATTCAGACACCTGGTACTGACGATCCTCTTTCTCCTGCCGCAACTTGCGTTGCCTCGCCAACCACCTCTCCTCTTCATTGGTCCTCTGAGTGATCATTGAGGCTGTGAGCCCTGTCCCTACAGCGCCAGGCCCCATGTAAAGGCCGTGGCCTGGTATTAGACCAGGGACAGGATGATGTGATTGGACCACTGAAGAGTGCATTCCTGGCGGGACTGGTTTGGGAGCTGGAAGAGCGGGCTCTTTGGTTTTGTCTGCAGAAAGAGAAAGGTCAGCGTGAGACACTTGGTATTTGGGCTGTAACTGATGATTATTTTCACATCACAATTATTTTCTCAGTTGAAGGTGGAGTCTGTGATTTTGAAGAGAGATAGTTGATATTTAGCTGCTTAGCATATTTACACTGTTAGCGTCTTGTTTCCACTGACCCTATTCCCCCATCTCCACTTCCCCTGACTTTTCCTCTGTCCTGTGCAAGAGCTCAATCATGCATAAGCTTGAACATGCATGATATGTGTTGAAATAATGTTGCCTGGGTCAGTCAGAGCCATTTTCTTCGTTTCATCATTACATAGCCAGGGTTGCATACAAACACTGGATTTTTAATAATTTGTTTGGTGTATAAAATGATAGAAAATAGTGAAAATTGTTGCAACTGGACGAGAGCATGAGCCCTCATTATCATTAATTGTTGCAGATTTGTTTCATAGTAATGGAGTCATCACCTCATAATCTCAGTTTGAATTGATATAAACTGTTTATAGGGACAAATGTTTCTTAACAGCATGATTGTAGCTTAATTTGGTTACATAGGATGCATTGACACATACCAGCCCGATTAGGGGTTAGTCTCTCAGGCTTGGTTCGTTCCTCCTGTCCTCTCATGGCATGGAGCTCAGCCAGGTAGTGGTTCTCCATGGCCTTGGACGCCTGCAGCTCCTTCTCCCTCAGTGCCCTCTCCTTCTGTCTCTCCAGTTCCTTCTCTCGCTCTCTCTCCTTCTCCCGTTCTCTCTCTCTCTCCCGTTCCCTCTCGCGCTCTCTTTCCCTCTCCAGCTCCTTCTCCCGCTCCCGCTCCCTCTCCCTCTCCCTCTCTCGTTCCCTCTCCCGCTCTTTCTCCCTCTCTGCCTCGCGCTCCCTCTCTTTTTCACGCTCCCGTTCTCGTTCACGCTCCCGCTCTCGCTGCCGCAGCTCATCCTCCAGCTGAAGCCTAAAACACAAAGTGGACAAAGAAAACAAAAGAAGAAAAAGGGTGTCAGTGAAATTGGAAAGGACAAGCCATAATGGTGGCACACTGCTGAGATCCATGCTATATACTAGGGACAGTATGTGTACATGAATTAAGGGGATTTTACCTCTCAGACTGCAGTGCTGACAGTGAAGGATGTGTGAAGTCTCCAGGGTAACGGACCCCTGGAAGGTGCATGTGAACAGCAGAGGGATGGATGGGGGGTAAAGCTCCCCCTGTTGGCAGCGGATAGAAAGGCGACCTCAAAGCAGAGAGGCAGAACGGGTCATCCATCCTGAGAGAGAAGGATTACAATTAAAAAAAAGAAGAGAGAAAAGGCGGGAGTCAGTCTCCCCGTGTGACAGCGCAGCGTTCACTTTCATTAACCTGTGTGCCTCCCTCTCCCAAAGAAACGACATCACGACATCCTCCATCTTCCAAGGAAACAGCAGTGTCTGTCAGCTAACCTCAATCACTACACAGCAGCCAGCAAGAGACTCTGCTGTATGTTGATGCACAACTGTGTGCTTGTGTGCTTGTGTGTGTGTGTGTGTGTGTGTGTGTGTGTGTGTGTGTGTGTGTGTGACATCCACTTCTCAACCCCTCATTAAATCCATTACAGCGCAGTATGTGATGGGTGCTGCAGTCCTGTGATCTTACTTGGTTGACAGACCAGGGGCACGCAGCCTGTGTGATAGCCTAAAGCAAGCAGGGCCTTTCTCAACACACACACATGATCACATGTATTTAAAATATATTTACCTTCAAGAAATATTCCTCTAAAATATTTTTATGCTGTTTTTTCTTGTTAATCTTTGTGTGTTTTCTTTCTTGCTCTTGTAAAGAACACCAAAAGAAAATCATGTTTTCCTTATAAGACAATTCACAAACCACTGTTTTGAAACAGGATCTTTTCCCGGATGTATAAATAGTTCAGGGATTCTTTCATGGTTATTTCTCACAAGCAGACATGAGCGAGCTTCAGACATATAGGACAACCAGCTGTAGTTCTCTTCCTCTCATTTTATCCATTGGTATAATGGGTTATGCTCCAAACGGGATTGCTTTAGACAGCTTCACTATATATATAACTTGCAAATTCATGTTTTTATTTTTTTTCATTGTACAAAAATATTTAAAAACTTGGAGAAACGTGAAGAAGTCTAGTGTTCGTGTAGTGCTCCTTGTTTGACAAAAAACTACACTGAAATTTAGTAGACAAAAACCTCATTACAACACCTCTGAAGGATATAGATTAACATTACTACAACATTTAGCAGTAAACAGTTATGTGTATCTTATTTTCAATGACTCTTAAAAGCCTTTTGGCACAGCAGACCTAGATATCTTCAAATAGAGAGTTCTTAGCAGACACAGTTGATAACTTTCATTGAGAAGACTTATGTCATGTGCTGTAAAGAGGCACCCAAGTGCTCAGTGCAAAAATAAAATATTTAAATTAATACTCTGTCACTTTTGTTATTGCAACTTCCTCGTATTTGGCCACGTTGCTTTTTGTTTGCCTGCAACCTGATTTTCCTTTTTCCTTTTTATTTGTGCCATCTGTCTTAGTCACATCTCACTTCAACTTTCATGCACCTAACAAAATTTCTCCTAGTTAAATAAATATACAAATAAAAACCATCAATAAAATATTTTACCTCTGGGAACTTGAATTCAAGGTCAGTCATGCACTAATGCATTTACTGCTGAGTCTAAGCAGCACAAATACCCAGTTCAGTCATATTCGCTGGTTTTGCACAGTTTGCTCTCAGAGGAAATGGATGCCAAGTCAACAAAACAAATTAATGGCGAGGTTTACCTGTATGGCGTGAAGGAGGGGTGAGGCAGGTAGCTGGGATGGTAGTAGGCAGCTGCAGCGGCTGCAGTAGCTGGGTCCAGGCCCAAGGGCAAAGAGGGCATCCGTAGGGCGTCCTCAGTCGTGGCATAGGGCCGGAAACCCCGCAGGTACTCCTCTGGTACAGGACCAGGGGGCACCGCATTAGGCAACTGTCTGGGCAGGCTGTAGGCAACGGAACAAGTAGAGGAACAATGGAGAAAAGACATAGTTAGCTTTATTTGTGTGTGCTCACTGTTGTGGAAATTCATCAATTTTCAACCAAGGAGCAGCATAATTTTCAACAATGTCAACAAGACAAATGTGTGTTGCCGCTGCTTATTCCAGTGAGCGTAATAAACCCACGAAATATTGATCATACAGTTATATCAAAGTGAGTAGACATTTCCGTTGAAATTGAAAACATGTACACTTTGCAGATCCAGAAGAAAAAGACAAATCAGTGTTTGACTCACTTAAGGGGCTGAAAACGTGAATCCTGCATGACAGCACCGGGGGTGAGACCAAAGGCATAGGGGTTTCCCAGGAGGTGAGCAGGGACGGAGGGGCCACCCTTTTCCTGGGAGAGGGCCCCGTCTGCACCCAGACGTTCCCTGCTGGCCCCACGAGGCCCCGAGTCAGCCTGGAGAGAGATACAGGGAGAGAGTCTTAGTCATTGTTCACGAGGACCTGTGACCGTCACGGTTGTCACTGCTCATGGAGCCCATCCTGTGAGGGGGGAGGTAGGCGAAAGAATAGGCCTGTTTGTGGTGCGGCTGCCTCCCTCACCCTCTCTTCCTACCTCAGGCACTTCTATACACTTTCTCTCACACACCACCTCCCTGTAAGAATAGACGGCTCAACATTACTCTGAAGAGAATATATGCTAAAACGAAAGTAGCAGGAAGGGAGTGGTTAAAAAGACAACCTTACTGATTTCTCCTCTAATTGTAAACAAGAAATGTCATCCTTATGATTGATGAGGACATTATAATGGGAGAGAACAGCAGCGCTTCTACGGATATGATGACTTTGATCTTAGCAACGTGTGTGTGCGTCCGCGAGTGTCTGCACATATCTCACACATTGTACCATCTACAGGGAAGACAACAAAGTCCAAAAAAGCAACATCCCTCTGCTTCTGTTTCTCTTTCTCTTTCCTCCTTCTTCTCTTTCACCTCCCTCCCTCCTTCCCTCCCTCCCCCTGGCAGCAAGCCTGGTCTCACTTATCCAATCCCACAACAAACACACACAGACACTCAGCAGGCACATACACCGTTTCGGAGCTACAAAGACATCCTGCTGTGGGAGTGGGAGTGCATTTTCTGAAGCTTTGGTTTCCCTCTGCCTACAAATGCAATTGCAGTACTGAAAAACCTACAACCCTTGTAAGCTGTACAAGAAAACTGTTTATAGAGGGATATACAGTCAAGGAGGATTTTCATAGGAATGGTGGAGCATTCATCTCTTGTCTCGCAAAACGAGACTTGAAGCTGAAGTTGGCAAGGGAGCAACTAGAGAGAATAGAAAGGAAGGATAGAGATGAGGCCATAAAGACAGTGAGGGCAGTTCTTGCCCCACTAAATTAACCTCTGGGCGCCCTGGGATTAGAGACAGACCTTACAGCACTACTGTCCTCTCTCTCACTACTGCCTCTGATAAAACAAATCCCATTTAGTGAGCCATTACCTCCACGTCCTGTTCCACAGCCACTGACCCGGGCTGACACCGATGCGCTAACATCCAATCTTAAATGCCTCTAATGTTTAGACTCCCCACATGACCCTTTGTTTCTTTGGCACCCCCCCACCATTTTCCAGTAGTTTAATGTTACTGTGTGCTCCTTGTTGTTTGTTGCGCTTCACTAAACAGTATGGCACTTTATTCCCTCTGAGCTCCCATCCCTCCAGTCATCCCCCACTCCATCCTCGTCCTTTCAAAGCTTTATGAGCACAAGGACAGGGTGGACATTCCCTGCTGGCCCCAGCAACCAACTGGAAAAGAGGTTCATACATGTCAAAAGAAGTCAGTATCAGACACAAAATGTGTTTTTTTGCTCTCTGCTCCTTCTCATTCTTTTTCTTCAGTGTCTTTTTTCTTTATCTGGCTCACTGTGTAAAACTGCACTGCTGATGGGTGGCTATCTGGAAGCCCTTGTGATATATATGGCATGCAAAGAGATATATTTATTCAATTTCTTTTCTGAACCTGCATTAACTTCCACACCTTGTACACATTTACTGTGTGGGTTGTATTTTTTCAACCCCTCCACTCCTTAGCAACATTGAGATGTATTGCTGCAGGTATACAAAGACTGATAAACAACGCCTTTGCAGTAATAAGTACTGTGAAACCAGGAGGAGCTGCTTTCAGTCACATTGTCAGTTAATCAATTGCTATAATCAGACCAATGACAGCTTTGCTATCCAAGTGATCAGTGTTTAAAGAAGCTGTCGTCATTGCTTCAACATCACCGGTGCAACAGGTCAGTGTAATTATTTATGCATGTTTGTTATGCTATGTGCAGAGCAAAATTATATGAATAAAATTATTGCTAACATTAGACCAAACAACACTCCACTGACCACATTTACTGACATTTCTAATAAAAGAATCTGCTTTGGAAGCAAAATATGTTGCCTGTATGTGTTGCCTGCTAAATCTCCAGTACATATGTCATAATCATGATTCAAATGTGGGTTGAACCTGCGTTCGATATCCTGCGTCATAACAATCTGCGTCATGGAGGGAGACTAGACTTCATAAATAGGGCTATGACTCAATAACTGTCAATTGGTGCAACTTCCAGACAGATTATAGATTGAATCAACTGTTCCTTTGCAACAAATTTCACAGTAATCCTACCACAAGAGGATGGAACCACAACAAAGCATGGCGTTGCTGCTGCAAGTTCGCTACAGACTGTTTCAGCTTCACGCTTTCCCAATGTATACTGTCACTGAAAGTCAGTGAGACTCTCTTTTAACATGTGAGATCATAAAGAAAACGGAATGCAGACACCTTAGAATATGCACACACAGCCGTCATGCTGTATCCACATCAGTGCCTACTTATGCACATCTGCATGAATGTACAGATGCACGCCTACAGAAGAACATGCAAAGGTGTGAATGCAAGAGGTCAGACCGTTGAAAAAGCACACACGATGAAGACTGAACCTTCCATCCCCATTAGAGAGACACCTTAGTCACTCTAGCACCTACACATTCAACCAGCCATCCCATTTTGACCTTTTACCTGCCAAACAACATGGCCTTCTATTCTCAAACACACACTATTCACCAGTAGCCTGTCATGCACACACCACAGAACACAAATACAAGCACTCAAACTCAAAGACACATCCATTAACAGCCATCTTCCTCTGTGCGAGCCAGGCCCCTGTAACCCTCAGTGAGGGTGGGAGACCCCGCGCATTGTAGAGTGCTCGTTTACGCCTCTCAGATGGAGCCATGAATCCAAATTGCCAATTATAAAGCAATTACAGGCAGCAGCGGGAGCAGACTCCTGCAGTCATTAAAGCAAAATGCCAACGCAACAAACCCTCCCTCCTTCACTGCCTTGCCTATCACCCCCCTCTGAAAGACAGACTCATATCTCAGCCAGAGAGACACTAAAATACCCTTCAAACACAGAGAAAGCAGGACACATACATCTGTACACACAGCAACAAACAAGTTTTTCTTGGACACATTGCAGGGGATCCAGAAAACAGCCTGCTGCCTCTGTATGTAGCAATTTTCCTTATTTGTACAACTGTAGCATACCCATAGAGATTCAGCTTTTGATGGTGTGTGCGTCCTTTATCTGGCTCTCTGTGACCACTGGGTTATATGTGCTTGCCGAAGCTGCACCGCAGAAATGGGGCAGATGATATGACGCCAGCTTTCCTGACACATCACTCCTGCTGTCCCCCTAACCTCTACCCCCTCATCCCAACCTCTTGTCCGCATCACCTCCCTTAACCTCCTCATTCTTTGGCCGGGTGGCCCCGAGCTGCTTGCAGGGGCACCACAAACCCAGTGACATGACCTTTTCAATTTGAGCTTGACCTCAGCTTACCCACACACAACCACCATACGAAAGCACACAAACACAAAACACACACATAGAATTAGTGACAATGTGTGCGGAAGTGAGCGCTGGGAGCTTCTGTCCCTTTATTTTTGCTGCATGTTGAAGGAATGGCAAAAAGGGTGACATCACTGTTAGAACCCCCCCGTCTCTCTGGCCCCTCCCAGCTCCGGCTGACCCCTGAACTGCAGAAGGGTCATTTCGTAAAAGCTATAGCTACAGAGGGTGAAGGCCAGGGGGGTTTCCAGGAGACGGCACAATGGCCTGAATGCTACCACACATTGCTGTCTGGCTGACCTCCTTACTCACCCTTCACTATCCCCCTTCTGTGTGTCTCCGGGGAACCGTCAAAGCGTCTCAGAGAGTTTCCACATGTTGCCGAGTGCTGTTCATAACCGTGCACTTGGCTTCAACCATTAGCCCTGAGCTGAGATAAGACAGCTTAAAGCAAGGCCATAATCCATAATCCACTCCTTATCAAAGCAAGCAGGTCTCCCTCTTTCTCTCCCCCCCTACTACGCAACCGAGAGTGGGTGTCAGGTTGATGAGGCAGAGGATGCACTTGACTGCTTAGGTGAAAGGTGTGAGGCTGGGGGTGAGGTGTGGGAGGAGGGGGGGTTTAGGAGACTCAAGGCTGGGACTTAGGAGGAGCTGGTGCAAGGAGCAACAGGGAGAGGGGCAGATGTTAACTGCCGTTGAGACTGTCACCTCAATGTCCTAGTGGCAGCTGGCATTGTTTAACGCATGGAGCCATTGGGTGCGGGGGGTGGGGCGGGGGGAGCTACGCCACATGTACATATGTCAAGTACATACTGCCACACTATGCGTTGCAGGCCATCTACAAAATCCATTAATCCGTCAAGAGCCTGTCTGTGTGCACATTTGAGCTGTGAGGCAAGCTGAAGAATGAGAAGTTCTGAATGCTGCTGTAATAGCCCGATAAGAGACAGAAAGAGAAGAAAATACAAAGAGATAAAATACACCCGAAAAAATATGAGACTTTAGAAAGAACAACGGAAAAGAAAAAAGGAAGGAAGATAAAAGGAGAGCAGACTCAAGGTCAGCAAGACGGGGTGTTTAAATGTGGTTCTACCTGGCGTCCTTCGGTCCTCCACAGGCCGTTGCTAGTCTTTGTTGGAGCAATGGTGACTACAGGTGGAGTGTTTGGCACACTGTGGCCCGCTGGGGGAACCAGGACGGGTCCTGGACCAAGTGGACCCCTCTTGGGTGTACTGACTGGAGAGCTATGGTTGGTGGCCGGGGAGGACACAGGAGATGACTCGCTGCTGATGGAGGACGCAGCTGGAGAAAAACAGAGAGAAATGACATGAGTAAAGCAAAAGAAAGTCCATAAAAATAAAGACGTTGATAGTCTGTTTTCTTCTACTAGTAAATGCCAAATGTAACAACACAATGATCCTATAGCTTCTTCACAAGAGAATAAAAAGGGGTTGAAGCACTACAATAGCAATAAATAATGTCCACACACACACATATAGGGCCAGATGGATGGCCCTAGGCCCCTATTATGAAGTGACAGTGATCAGGATGAGCAGCCCTGTGAGAGTCACACAGCCTTGACATGCAGGACACACACACACCGTAAGAACACACTGCTTGAGAGTGAGCAGCCATACTGTATGTATATGCGGTGCTTGCATCCACACACCAAACTACCCCCCCACCACCACACACACACGCACAGCAGGTGGTGAAAAGCTAGCCCAATGAGCTTCTCTGCTGTGCTGTAGCTGTGCCACATTAACAAAGCCCTCAAGGGAAACCCTGTAGCGCAGGGTCACAGTCTGGTCACATGCCTTGCTTTCCACACATCTCGCTTTCTCTCTGTCTCTCCAGTTCCAAAGCACTCATATGATATGCTCACATTCATGTCCTTATATCACTGCAATTTCATCTTGTCAACCATAAAATTTTTCCCCCTTCCCCCCATATAGGCTACACCTTTTGTTCCCCTGTCCCTTCCCTTCTTCCCTTAATTTTCCCTTTTTTATCTCTCTTGTGTTTAAACCAGTGTTGCCTATATTTCCTCCAAGCCTCTGCCTCTTCTCCTGACAGTACAGTGTGCTGCACGTCTCCTCCGCTCAGAGCAAGTGCAGCATTACACAGTCAAACTGGGTCACAACCCTCTCAATGGGACACACACTTTGGTGCTGCAAAAAGGACAGCGAGAGATGTGTGGTCATGTGTGAGTGTGCAGGTAGGGTGCTTTTGTGCATCAACGTGCCGACAAGCAGCCATGTACAAAAACAACAACTTAAAAAAAATGCGGCTGAAACCTCAGACCAGTTTCAGGTCTGCTTCCTCTCCAGTTATCACCATCAGTACGAAAAAAACACTGATCTCTACTCAACCGCCATTTCTTCCCTGTTTTGGTTTCCGTGGCAACATAACCTAACAGACAACATAGGCTTATGATAGGTGTGGTCGGGATATTGACTGATTTTAAACACTTAATTCCGGCTAATGCCGCTAAATAATGGAAAGAATCAATATTGGCAGCAAGGTGGCATCTAGAGAAAATCTGAAAAATTTATGTGCGAGTGGTGGTAGGACTGGTGGGGAGGTGGGGAGGGCGGGGAGGGTTGGGGGTGGTGAGGAAAAGATTGTGATGATACATGTGAGGTGAGACATGAAAATGAAAAATGATAGGAGATGGGGAGTGATTGGGAGGGAAAAAAATACAGCGAGTAAGAGTGCAAAAGAGGTGTGAGGTGAGGCGAGAGATGGAGCGGAAAGGAAAGCAGAGAGATAAGGGGTGCAGATGGGTGAGTGGGAGGCGGTGGGGGGGAGGGGGGTTATTGAGGGGGGCAGTCATATCTTGTCTGCACAATGGCAATTAGTGGCCTAATCCTCCCCTCCTCACCTCGGAGAGCCATTACTCTCCCCTGCAAGACTAGGCCAATCAATAGCAGCCCACTCAGTCTGGGGAATGGAGCTACACTTAATACAGCTCTAGTGTCACAGCCTATTCACTCATCACACACACTCACAACATGCATGTGCAAGGAATGGGGGGGGGGGACAAATAAAGCTGGAGGGAGGGAAAAGGTAGAGGGGGGTTTGATCACAGTGATTCTGAACTGCTAAGCAACAGACCTCCTCTCACCACCCCTCTCTCTCTCTCTCTCTCTCTCTCTCCCCATCTCCTCCTCTTCCTCCTCCTTTTCCATGTAGAGGCAGAGCAGACCAGAGAAGAGGCAGAGCAGACTAAATAATTAAGAGAGCGGGAAGAGAAGCAGGTGAGGGGAAGAAGGAAATAAAAGAGACAAGGGCCGTCTACCAGCGGCTTTATTCCCTTCATGCATCGTGCAGAATCTGTGTACACTTCACGGCGTCCTTCCTTGATGCGTATACACACTCAAGAGAAAAAAAATACAAACAGCTATTATTCTATCAGTCCCTCCTCCTCCTCTTACAACACCCCACGCAGCCACCACCCACCCACCACCTCTTCATACACCCTCCTTCGTTTTCCTTCTGTTCGTCAAACACGGCGCCTGCCAACCAGACGTAGATCTGTCAGACTCAACACGCAATTTTCATAAACACATTTACAATGCAGAGAGCGGATACATGTTTGCATGGGCTCATTTATGCATGTTTCCCTTTATCTTCCTGCTTAAAAACCACAGAAAGTCATGTGTGTCCATAAGCCTCTTTCATCAAGCCTCCAGCCCTCCTTAAAGGTTTCTTCTTGTACCGTTCTAACCACCCCCTCTCCTCGAATTTCCATACCAAATGCATCTATTCCCCCTTCCACCCGTATAGCATACTGCCTTGTGATAGGAGAATAATCATATATATGAGGCATGTGACTGGCACCAACTTGGTGTCATTTCAGCCATATGCTCCTCCCATTCCATCTATACAGAGAGAAGATGGCCACACATGCTGGCCCTGTAGGGAGCGAGAGGAGGCAGTGCGAAGCACAAGCCCTTGTCCCCCGAGTCTAAAATAGGCTCATCAGCTCTCAACCTGCACTTCATTAGCAGTACTGATTGTCACTTGCATGGTGTGTTGGGGTGTGTGTGGTGTGATGATGGGGTCGGGAGGGGGCTGTCGAGAGCCAGAGAGAGGGGGACAGAAGAGGAAGAGAAAGAAGGAAAAGAGAGAAAGAGAGAGAGAATGCTGTCTTAGTCCCAAGCTGTGTGTGATTAATGTGAAGCTCCTTTCTCTATCGCCTCCTCTATTACCAGTCCCACTCTCCCAGACTGCCTCCACACTTGACCGCTCAAGCTGAGCCACACATGCACACACACGCACATGCACACACACACACGCACACAGAAGATGCAACCAACAGCAGCAATAAACAAACAAACTAAGCTGTGGTCAGAGGCTGTGGTAAAGTGTCCCTGCGTAGATGCCACCTTGTACTTCAGCCACTGACCCGGTGAAAAATACGGGAAAAATAGTTGCCACCGCTCTTCAGGAGGCCATTTCATTTACTGGGGGAGTCTAGCAGCCACAGCAGAGAATCTCACTGGATCTCTGGAGCCTGGACAGGAAGACAAGACTACACATTTTTTGTGTTGCCAAATGGCCCCTTCCACTTCTCTTCTGCTACCACCACCACCACCTCTGTCAAAACAGCCAAGTGTATCCAGCCCTGCCAGGCAGAGGCTGCTCTCCTCCACCCCATCAACACTCCCGCCCCACCCCACACCTCCTCCACCACCCTCCTCCCTCCCAGCATGCATTACAACAACATCAGCACTTAATTAAACAGTCCATTTCACACCTGGTGTGCATAGCAGTGCCCAGCCAACCCTGCATCCATATGCCACCCCACCAGCACAAGCCTCAACACGTGCACTCTAACACTCAAACACACTGATACACACAAACACTGCACACACCTGCTACTACAGTCTTGGCCATGCACTGACAACACAACACAAAGCCTGTAATCTGCATCACTGAGTTGGGGGAGGGGAGAGGCACACAGTGTGTGTTGCTGTGCCAGTGAGAGAAAGGAAGACGGTACAAGATGGCGGATGGAAATAAGAGGAGCAATCCTCTGTGCCTTGTGCTGACTGTACAAACTGTACTTTATGCTTAAATGCTGCTTCACTACTGAGCAGAGTCGTGAGAGGTGTAAGGTTGCTGCATATAGAGACTGTGAGGGAAGGGGAAAGCAAATGAGCTTGTTTGTGAGTGTTTCAGGGACAGTCATGGCCTGAAGGGTTTTGCCTTTGAGAAACACACACACACACACACACACACACACACACACTGAGCACAGCGAGGCTGTGTGAGCTCCAGGCAGGCTCCAGATGGAGAGGTCAGAGACACACTGCCCCGCTGTCCCAGCATGCTCTGGGCTCCCAGAAACAAGGGAAGCCTCCGGCCACACACATACACATACACACAATCTGACCAACACCCCAGGTTTTCACAAATCTTCTAATTACTTCCTATTCCTCTCTTTTCCAGCCAGTTCATTCCATCTATCTTGTATACCTTTATTCTCCCTCTCTTCATTCTCTCTCCAGGCAGTGTGCTACTGTCGCTACAAACACAGTCATGAAACTCTTGTGGTGTTTATGTCTAAGAGTGAGTGAGAAGAAACAACTGAGAGGATTAAACTCAGATCTGCCTAATTAATCAGATATCAGCAGGTCTGCCTTTTTGTGGCAGTGTGTTATCTGTGTCTGTGTGTGTTTCCGTGTATATGTAAGTGCTATAGTGTGTTTTCATGCAAGTGTACAATGGATGAGAGTGTGTCCTTTATGCTGCTCTGATACTCATTATCCATCACCTCCCCTCTTCAGCGCAGCACTCAGTACACAGAGCTATTCATTATACTCGCCACAGACAAGTGACGATGTATGTGTCTGTGTGTGCGAACGGGTGTGTGGGTGTGTATATAAACAGAAGCCGTGCTCAGGGTCTTAAATCAGTTCAGCAGCCGGTGGCAGTGATACTAGTACTCAAACCTAACTAATTCCTCAAGGCCTTAGGACACTGAGTCATGACACCTCATATATACTGCACTACTCACCTCAAAGCATCAACCAGAGGGTGAGGGAGAAAGAGAAAGAGAGGTTGAGTCAAAAGGTAATGAAAGGACAGCAGGCTGCAGCATGCAAAAGAAATCACGAGGCTTACACAGTTGCAAAGACAACTGTTTGTATGTGTGGGGGTGTTTGGGTGTGTGTTGCCTATAAATACAGGCTCTGCAGACAGAGAAGTGACTTGAACTCCGGGAGCCTCATGTCTCGCTGCCCACCCTGGAGCTGGTGCTCCTAACACGGGCAGTCGCCCCTTATGCCTGATGGCTGACTCACCCACACATCACTACCTACTCCAACCAGGCGGTACAGTCAGCAGAGCCTCAGAAATAACAAAGGGGCTTTTTGTGCTTTTAATAAAAAGGTGGTAGAGCTTTATCAGACAGGATCCGGTGTCTGTTTGTATGACAAAGACACAGACAGGAGCTTTCTGCTTTGGCAGATTGTGAATTACAAATAGAAGTGAACACACTTATTCTCACCTTGCTACACAATGAAACATATAAAAGCAAAAGTATTAAAAAACATGACTAAGAAAACCCTATCCTTGTGCTCTGAAGCTGCAACTGACAAAAAGAGGACATGCAACAGTGATAAGAAGAAAAAGTTCCAATAAAAAAAGGAGAATCCACAATAAAATGAAGAGGCAGGACTGGACTCTGGGAGTAGGTTTTGTGCGACAGAGGTAAAAGTGAGAAAAGCACTTCGACTGGCATGCAGGGCTGAAGGAGTGAAGAGAGATGAAGAGGAAAAGGACTGAGAGGGAGGTGAGGAGATGTTGGGTCTGGGCACTCTCTGTATGTGGGTAATAAATCATCTGCAGGATTCTGGGTCCCAGACTGCAGTGGGCTGGGGAGCAAGGTGTCCAGGGACAGCCAGGAAGGAGGGGACCATCTGATTTAAGAGCCAGAGCAAGGGTGGACAGCTGGGGTAGCTGGGCCCCTCTGGAGCCAAGGCACAGAGCCACACATATATACGCACACCACACACACACACACACACACACACACACACACAGAAATGTACACAAACTCCACAACAAAAATATTCTTACTCAGGTTCTCCTGTGCAAATTTTGCTTCATAAGCTTGTTTGTATGTTTACATATGCATAATTAGGAAACACTTGGACACCTGAGTTTGGAAAGTACTGGTACTTTATATGTGTTTTAAAGACCTGTTTTGCATTTACTATACAACACCAGAAACAAAGAAGAAACCAGAAACTTACAAATCCCTCACTGAGGGCATACACAAATATATTTACATAAGAGGTTTGCACAATCAGGCTTAAAGGGATAGTTCAAAAGCACAGCTCAAGTGATTATCAGCCAGAGCATTTGCTGGAAAGTTTTCTAATAAATATGTGTTAAACATAAATAAACAAAAGCATTTCAACAAAGTTTTGTGCTCGAGTTTGTATAATTTCAACTTTGACACCATGATTTTAATTTTAACTGCAATTGTATATTGGCTTTAAATATCAATTATCTGTCTTCATGATCACTAATAACTGGTGCTGGCCCTGAAAACAACATATCTGTCGACCTCCATTCACAAGGTCAAAATGTGAATTTGTGGCCGAGTGACTAAACCACCTAATGCTTTGTTCCATATTCATACAACCGCAGGATACAGCTGTGGGAGATGTGATTTCTATTGGATGTTTCATGTATGTAGCTACTGACAAGGAGGTATGTATGATGGGGAATTGGAGAGCCAAGATACACACTCTGACATGCACAACCCAGCGTACGTGGGCTCACACACAGTACATTAAGTGGGTCAGCTAGAGTGGCTCCTCTTCATACCAGTATCTCCAGGGACACCAACTAATTCAATCCTGTGAGGATATCACTTCATTGCTATTAGCAGTTTTGCACAGCTATACATACTGCCCCCGGCCCAAACTGCAAACCATAGCCCCTAACTTAATTTCACAACACTTTAAAATAAAGCAATACCAGTTAAAGCAAGTCTTAATACTGTTATCTGTAAAAAGCACAAAAGGAAATGTTTATATTCGCAAAAACGACATATGATCCATCGATAAATTCACACTAGTCAGGTAGTGGAAACAGAAATGCTGTTAACATTATCTCCTTAATTACACAACAAAAATGCTGCCATCCAGAAGATGTAAACTTGACAGCTTTTTCCTCTACATGTAGCGATGTATGTCTGCACACTAGGGACCTCAGCCAGGTCCACCAAATACAATGCCAAAAGGCCAAAACTTGCCATCACTCTTTCTGTAAAGTAAACACTCTTTCTAATGCAAAATTAATTTAGACTTACACCAGAGCTGAAATCAACTCAACAGTGCATACTTGCAATTTTTTGGTAAGTGTCACACCCATGTTTTACAGGCTGGGTGGCTTTACCTCGAGGTTCTTCAGCCTGTTTTGCCAGCTTACGAAGGGCAGCAGCAAATCCAGAGTGAGCTGACTGGGCAGCTGGGCTTCCATTGGCTACGATGGAGCCGTTGAGAGGCGACGGGGTGAGTGGGCTGACCGTCGCCGTGGTACGGGTCGCCGTGGAGATCATTCCTAACGATGGTGACTTTGGCTCATGGCTCATGCCTACACATGGACATAGAGGGAGGAGAACGGAGAAAGTAGGATTAATTAAAACTGCATTAGCATGAAAGAACGAGCAAAAAACTTGAGTCATTAAAAATACCTCCTGCCCAAAGGCAAACATATATACTGCAAAAAATGCGCAAAGACCAATGCAGGCAAATATATGCAAACAGAATAAGACACATAGCTGTTTCCTTGGACACAGAGACCACGAGCGCAGAGTGTGGTGCTGGGTATCTGTTTGTGACAGCTGGGGAGGATGGGGATTGGTGGTGAGGGGCAGAGCGGCTTTGGTTGTATGGCTTAAGGTCAGAGGTGAGAGGTTAGGAGAGCAGGTCACCCTTCCTCTGCTCAAAGAGCTCCAGTCGACTGCCAGAGGTCCATGGTCACACAGTTTACACAACAACTCTACTGAGCATGCTCCAACATTCCCAGGGTGACTTTATTTCTTAGTGGCAATATGTCATAGTGCCATGTATGCTAATAAACTCAGTGTAAACACATCCAATGTGCTGCCTGGTAAAATGTAGCAAACCAGCACCTCACTGGATCTCTCACACAGCCATCATTTAAGGACATGTGTCCCATTCATATTGGTCTTGATCCAATTAATGCTTCCAAGGGGGTACCACTAATGGCCCTCTCTAATCAAGAGACATTCTAACTAGCATTAGAGGGGAGAAACTGTAATGTTTCAAAAATGTCCTATTTATTTGGTCAATTTTAAAAAGTTGTAAATGAAAATCGGAATCTCTTGAGTCCAGAAAACATAAAAAGACTGTATAAACCATTAGCTCAACCAACAGAAGGAGAAAGGGCAAAGCTATATTATAAAGAGACAAACTGATCCAGTGGAACCGGTGAATTTTTATGGCTGCCTGAGCTCAGACTTACAGGAGCTCAGTGGCAGTTGAAGAGGTAGAAAGGGTGAGGAGGGCGGAGACGGCTGTCCCTTTCCTTCCTGTGTATGTGTGTGTTGAAAAGTGACACCATGTTGACAGCCCCTCGCTCAGTGGAATCCCTAAATGCCAGAGCGGAGTCTCATAGCCGTATGCGCTCGGGCAAAACACACACACATACTAAGGGTAACTCAGAGGACAGTGGAAGTTCAGACTGGTGTAGTCTGTGTGAGGTATAAACCGTTACACCAAAGCACACGCACACACGCTGGGGATTGTTCAGAATTGTCCTTAAATAAACATTTAAAGTAAACTTCCAGCTAACACAACCACATCTAAGACAAAGACATACCCGCTGAAATTAAAGTTGCTTGTGAACAGTGTATCAATAGCACAATTAGATCAGTAGGAGTTATATCTGGGTTTACCCCAGAGGCTGAGAGGGCTATAAAAAGATCATGTTCCCTCCTGAGAAGAGTGTAGAGGCACAGCACCCTGTCTGTGTGTGTGTGTGTGTGTGTGTGTGTGTGTGTTTGAGTGGACGCACAGCAGCAAGTCAGGCATGAGAGAGTGAATAGCATTCCCAACACCTCTTGAGCTGTCCTGCCTGTAACCTCCCAGTTACCCAGTGCACTTTGAATGAACCCAGCAAACAATTAATAATGGAATCAACAATGATGACTACTGAACAACGCACACAGCGCCATTGACAGACTGGCAAACAAGCAAAAACACACACGGCGTCCAGTCCGAGTCCAATAACGTGACTTTGTCAAGACAATCGAGCAGCTACTGCTCCTCCCTCCCTCCCCTCTTTTGAGAAAGTCGAAAAAAGTCAGACACAGGAGTAAAAGATGTACACAAGCAACTTTTTTGCAACACACTACGGAGACAGAGCACACTGTATTTCAAGACTGTATCAACCGCACATTAAAAAAAGGAAACCACACAGTCTGAACAGAAACACATGCGACAGTGAAAGAAGAAACAGACAAGTACATAGCTTGACAAATACACACAGAGGCACACATCCGGAGGTCTTGCAGTTGTTCATGAACCCCCCTCATAGATTAAAAGCGTGGCCGAAGCGCCTTACTGCACAAAGGAGTGGAGCCGCCTGGATCCCCCATGGCTGCATCTTCACGTTGAGCCCAGCCCAGTACACACCGGCAGCGACCGACAGGACACACACCATCTTCCTTCTCCCCTCTCTCTCTCCCTCTCCTTCTTTCTATCTCCTCTTGCCCGTCCACCCTCTCCCTCCCTGCCTGCCTGCCTGCCTGCCTGCCTGCCTGTCTCTCTCGTTGCAGCTCACAAAGACCGTTTAGAGCTTATCTAACAAAGCAACACACCACACACGCTGCCTATCTCTCCCCTCCTTGCTCTAGCTCTCTCTCTCTCTAAGTGAGAAAACAGAAATTCTTAGGCTAGCAGCTGCTGCGATGTCACATGACCTCATCCCCCCTTCCTCCCTCCCGCCCTCCCTCCTCACACTCTCCCTCACTCCTCCTCCTCCTCCCCTCTCAACCTATAATTCCTCAGCCATTTGTAGATAACAGACACAGGCATGCATGCCCTGCCAAGGCGCACTGAAGGAGGGGGGGAGGGGAGGGAGGGAGGAGGAACAGGGGAGGGCGCTCAGCCGGTCACCACATCTGACCCCATTGCTGCGGAGCGTCAGGCAGCATTTATGTGTATGTGTATGTGTGTGTGTGTGTGTGTGTGTACGTATATACATGGGTGGGTGAGGGAGGGAGGGAGTGAGGGAGGGAGGGGGGCAGGTAGGCGTCCTTTGCTTCTTGAGGCAAAAAATAGAAAGAAGAGAAAGAAAGAGGACATGTCCTGGCCTGTGTCAAGTCCCACAGCATAAGAGAAAAAAAAAACTTTTGTGTTAGAATATTTGCCTCAAATTCTGTTCAGTTTGCTTTATTAGCATAATTGCTCTTTCACAGTTCTCATCAAGACAAATCAAAGTGAAAGTAAAGCAACTACATTCTAAACAAAACAAGGAAATCCATTCTTTCAAGATCAGCCATTACCATTTCACACAAATAAGGAAGTCATAGCAAAAACAACCTAACCTTTACAGTAAACACACACACACACACACACACACACATACAGCAGCTACGAGGAGCTGTTATCAGGGTGGAGGAGACTAATGTGTAATAGTGGTTGGGGGTGGAGGACTCAGGAAAAGGGTAAAAGCGTGGGCTTGACTTCCCCTCCGTCTGTCCTGCTGTCATTGCAGGGGTGTGAATGAGTTGTTTCTTTAGTCATTTCCTCCTTCCGTCACTTGCTACTTTTCTCAGAAGAGCGAAGGAGCAAGTGAGCGAGAGTGATGACAGGGAGAGGCAGAGATAATCTTCGGGGTAAAGACACACGGTGGTCAGCGATGTGCCGAACCCCATCTAGAAAAAAAAAGCTCCTTTCAGTTCTTGGGCCTGTCTCCCTTGAGGAAACACAGGACTGCTACACTCTCCACTGTCTTTGTCTCTCTCTTCCACCCCTTTCCTGTTTAACATCATCAAGATCACAAAGCTGGTTTTGGAGAATAGTGTGTAATTGAAGAAGAAACAACCACAGCGTCAGGATGTATCATGACAGGGTAGAGAGAAAAGGGGGGCTGCAGGTGCTAATATAGATTTCCCAGAAATTTTGCTCGTTCAGTCTCCCTCTGCTGGTACTCAAACGCAGAGGCACGACTCATGGGGAATCCTTTTGGCATAGTGGTAAGCAATTTCCATAATTCAAGTTTCCATTACCAGTCAGTTCTCTACTGTGTCATGTCCAGTAACAGCAAAAATCCCCCCAAAATACAAAAAAGAAGTGGAGATTTATGAGAGGCCAGTGAGAATCTACATTAGCAGATGAAATCCCCTTTAGAAGGTGAATAGAAATCAGCCACTGTTTCAAGAACAACATGCATAAACACATTACATACATTGAGGCTCTGAAGATTAGAAAACGTGCACAACACGATTAAGTGGAAATCAATGACAGTATACGACTGCGTGGGTGAGTGTGGTCAAACAAGAAAGAGCTTGTCCTCCTCTCTGCTTTCACATTTCTGTCTAAACTGGAAAAAAACACAAGCCATGCAAGCGAAGGGCACTCTGCTCAGAGTAAGTAAAGATGAATACTATGATCCAAGCAACCCAGGATGAGTAATGTCTTATGAATTTCCAGATAAGTGAGCCTGCCTCCACCTCTTAACATCACTCAGTTACAACACACTTGCTCAGTAGTTAAAGCAGCCTCCGTCCCTATGCTCTAAAAACATCCAGCAGATGGCATTGTCTCACAGTTAATCTGGGGAGTCCACTGCCTGTGAACCCAGCATATGTCACAGACCTTAAAACGAGTAACAAATAAAAGAAAATCAGATTTAAATGATATTGGTGTGCATTATGGAATAGACACAAGCTGCACCTACAAGCAAGGTTGAGGACCTGAATGTTAAGTTCATTAGAGTTAAGAGTAAATTACATCTTTTGGCACTGCTGCAAAAGTTTAACATTTCTGCTAACAACCCAAAGGGTTAAGGGAGTCTGTTACATGCCAAGCTTCCTGATGCAATTAACCCTTTGAATGCCATTAAGCCCTGAGGGAAAACAAAACAAAGCCCTAAAAAAGAATGTAGATTACAACAAACCACATACAAACATGATCCCGCCCATACACAGTAGCACACACATGCAAGCTTAGACACACACACACACACAACAGATTGACTGTTAAATGGCATACAGTAAACACACAGTTTTAACACCCAGCTGGGAGAAAAGCCGATCACTAACTCCCATAGTCAAACAAACACAGTGACACACACACACACACAGTTCCACCCTTTTGCTGGTTGGAATGCAGATTACTCTTACACACAAACACACACACACACGCACGCACGCACGCAAAGTAAATCCTCTTGGCTCCTGTATGCCCTGGCCAGTAGAGAGATAATGCAGTGGCAGCTCTAGCGAATGGTTAATCTTTAACCAGGAAGGGATTTGCCTATCAGCTTGTTAAAACTACCGGTGCAGCGCTGCTGGCCCATCTATCTGATCCAGTCACCAACCTGGCTCGATCAAGTCCAGGGAAGCATGGACCACAAAACTGTGTACAGCTATCGTGTGTCCGTGCTTTACTTTACTGAGGCAGCTGATACCTCTTTTCTAGAGGCTTGGTAAAGCACACTTTACCACAATACTGTGGTCCTGCGTAGGGAACACAGCCAAACCGGTCAGTGTCTGCCCTCAAACGAGCAATAAAAATGTCATTGTAATAAACTGGTTGGCTCTACATGTGTGGTCAGGCAGGCGACTAAAGCACAATTTCCAAAAGTCTTGCTGAGCTCAGTTTGGGATACTTCTGTAGCTTCAGTGTAACACAGCCTCTGTGGTTTGGTGTTTTGTTCCACTCCTACATTCCTGTCCTTACTTTCCTCTAACAAACAACACAATTCCTCTTTTCTGATTATCTTTTCTTCGCTGCACTATCTGGGCTATATTTGCTAATACAAAACAAACATTTACTGCTGCTTCACATTAAAACCGTTTTTACCTGAGACTGTAAAGGTTTTACTGTGAAGCCGCTACAGGAGTTCAGCACAGCTTGTGTGTTGATTAGCAAAAAACTGATAGCTATGTTCTGCCCCTTTCTTCCACTTATATTGCAGGATTGAATAGTAAACAAGATATGGCTGCAGTACACTGGTTAGCTGAAGAGCTCCAGATGACAAGTATTCACTGTAGTTTGTGTGGACCGGCCACCGACATTCCATCAAGATAAGCAAGTCTCTCATTGCTCATAATATGAACTCTGATCAAAAATGCTCAGTACAGGTATCAGTTACTCAATTGGAGAGCTTACTTCAACCAGAGGGTACAGGTTCAACCATGTACCTTTCCAAAATGACTTGGACTAAGTAGCTCAGCTATTGGTACAGGAGAGATTTAGAGTCGATTTGATGAGTACATATCACCATGAATGGTTGAATGAAGTGCTAGCTGGCAAAAAAAATGAGCCGACAGGGATGATAGTGATGGCAGGAAGGTCTGTGAGAAGTTAAAGCATGATCGAAACTTCTGACTAAGGACAGAGAAATGAAAAAAAATGAAGGTGCCTAAAATAACAGTAGCAGCAATGTGGACGAAACCAACCTAGCAAAACAGGATGTAATATTGGCATGGCAGCCACTGCCACAGCCACATCATCATCATGTGCTTCAACCTAAAGTGGGCTTAAAAGTGACACCTACTATAACTGACAGCAGGAAGCCGAATGTTGTGGCCAACAAAATCAACCCTTTAGGTACTGTACCATTTATTAATGGCACTCATGCACTGTACCCATAAGGAGCTTTTGAAGTCATGATAAAAGGAAAAAGTTTGATCTTCAAGCTGCATAGGCAGGTATTTAAAAAAAAACAAAAACAAAGCAAAGCAAAGGTAGATTATGAAGGTTGAAGAGAGCAAGGACGCAAACTCAAGAGTGACTGTAAATGCTCACAGACATGAGCACCAGGGCTTGGATATTAACTGTGCAAATAAATGGATGGTATGATCTCACTCCTGAACACACATAAACCGGCACATTCACACACACACAAGAGTATCCATGAGCACAGCAGGATAAACCTGCTCTGGTAGTTCCAGGTTTGTTTGACTTCTGAGATGAGATGTCAGAGCAATCTAGCCTCAGGCACTATACAACGGATGTGTACGAGTGTGCGTGTTTGCACAGGCACGCACGCCTGTGAGTGCCATCTCTTTTTACTCCATACCAAAGACAAAACCCTAATATCAGAGAAATCCTGAAACAGCGGCACCGTGGCTGCAGAGCTCCTGAATCAAAGGCGACAATTCCACTGGAGAATGAGGGAAGAAGAAAAGGGAGACAAACACAGAAAGAAAGGTGGTGGTGGTGGTGGCGGGGGTTTGAACAAGAGATCAATCAAGAAGCCCAAAGAGAGAGACAGAGAGTATTGCCTGTGTCTGAGCTGTCATTATACAGCAGGCCTCCATTATGGAGCTGCAGCAGAGAACAGAGTACATCTCCCTCTGACCTGGCTTGCTCACACAGTCCTGAACACACACCGACACACCGACACACACACCCCTGTGCACAGAGAGCAACCTTCCTGTCTTCTACCTTGTGTGGTTTTAAATGATACGGTTGTGTACGTGAGCCTGCATGTGTGCACACACCTTATTATTCATCCCTCACCTCCTACTTCTCTTCCTCTTCTCCACTCACTCTGTTTTCACCCCCCTCCCACCCCACCTCCCCCTGCCTGCCTGCCTGCCTGCCAGCCAGCAGCTTGCAACAAAAAAAAAAACAAAAAACACAGAGATTTCAAAAGACCAGCCGGCATCTCTCTCCCTCTCTTCACCTTCTTCTCTTCAATTCTCCAATGCACACACACCGAGCCACAGAGAAACAGTGTGTCTTGAGGGCAGGCACGAGCTGAAATGATTTTCTTTCCTCTCCTCCTCCCTGCATCCGATTCACCCACCCCAACAGTGCCATTTCCTCTGTCTGTTAATTACATAGCGGCTGTGGTAGGGGTTGCTGGGGTTGTGGTTGTGTGTGCGTGCATGCACATGTGCGCATGTGTGTGTGCATGTCATCTGGGGAGTGTGTAGTTGTGTTCGCTGAGACACCAGTGTGGGCGTATGACAGAACAGTCTGGTTACGCTTCACAACGCTGCTTAGAGAGTGTGAACACACACATGCAGAGACACACATTCAGTCACACAAACACACACAAGAGCCTCCTGTCTGTGTCTCTGGCTCTTTGTGGTCCATGCCCCAGGAGTCAAGCTGCTGTCTGTATGGCTGTGCCCTCTGTAGCCTCATGCTGAGGGGGACACAGTGCTGCCGCTCCCCTTATTAGAGGGCCAGCTTCAGCCCCAGCCCAGCTGTTTGACTGAGCAGGCAGGGAGTCAGCTCTGACTCACCGTCATGATCATCACCATCACCATGTCCTGGCGACTCTCTCTTTTAATCAACCTCACCTGTTACAGGGAGACGGGAAAAGGCGGCAGAGCGGCTCTTTCCCGAAAGGGAGGGAGGGTTTGACAGATGTTACGGATCTCTCACACATGAACTCAAAACACAGAAGAAGAAAACGTACAAAGAAAGACCCAGCATGAAGCTTATCGTGGGTTCTGCACCTGTGTTGCTCTTTGTGGTACCTTTTGCCACATAAACGGTTACATGCACAAATATGCAGACAACCCACATGTCCCACAGACCTGGATAGATTGTACTGTACCGCAATGTTCTCAGTGCCTGGGGACATCACTGCATGTAACATATTCTGGTTATCATCCTTCAACTTTCTCACTCCTCCTCTCTTTATCTCCCTTTACAAGCCTCCTCAGGAGATGAGCACTGTTTTTACTGGCTTCCCTTCATACACTCCTCACTTTATCCTCTCTCTCCTCTCTATTCTCTCTTTCCCTCTGTGATGTACTCTGCTGGGTTGTGGTTGCCTAATTAGCACTGCAAGTGCTCTGCATGGGCCCTGACTCCCAAGCGACTACAGCACACACACAAGCAGGAACACACTCACATGCATGCACGTACATGCGCGCGCGCGCACACACACACACACACACACACACACACACACACACACACACACACACACACACACAAACAAACACACTCACACAGCACCCACTTGACTTTCCATTGCAAGGTCCGGTTTCTGAGAGTTGCCCCATTGTAATCTTGTAATTGGTATAATTGGTGTTTGTCCTTGCTTGTACATGTGTGTGCATGTCTGAAAGTGGGGATGCTGTATGGTGTGATGAGTGAACCTCTTCTCTTTAGGCGAGCAGGACACAGTCTGCTGTCACCATGACCACATTTCACAGCGAGCAGCCACAAAAACAAGGTTTCTGTTTGCCATAGAGCCGAGATCTGCTGTGTCCTTCATTCGCTCAGGCATGTGACTAGTAGAACCCGTTTTAGCACCAGTATTGTTTGATTATTAGCTGGACCAGTGATATTTTTGCTCCAAAATAAATCAGATCTATGAAAAATGCTCAAATTAATTATCCATTCTTACAAGAGCACAAATCCTTATGACTTATCTGGTCCACACATATAGAATATCTATGAATATTAGATACTGCATGGTTACCACATTTACCCCATAATCTTATACAAACATTAAATGAATTAATTGATTAGTTCACTAACAGAGAAACAGCCTGTAACTATTTTAAAAACTGATCAAACATTGCAGTCAGTTATCATTGCAAAACTGGTGAAAAAAATGCAACAAGTTCCAGCTTCTCAAATGAGATGATTTGTCGATTCTCTCTGTTGTATTAAATGGTAAATTGAAAACCTTTGGATTTTGAACATACAGTCAGATAAAACAAGATGCTGGAAGTTATCACCTTACATTTGTGGAAGTGACAGTTTCCTTTTTATCATTTAATATAACTTAAAATTAATCATGCATAACTGCTACTTTATATATGCATTTAACATGCCCAAGACCTGCATGATAGTTGATTTTCAAAATGCATATATTAAAGATTTAGCTGTGTTAAAGTGATGCAGTAATTTTCTTTTAGAATCCCACTTTCCCGTGTGTTTATGTTACCATTTACTGAATTATTGCACATCAGTGGTAGTGGAAAAGGGAAGCACATATGGCTGATATAAACTGAGATAAGAGACAACACATATGGAAGATGTGAAACTGAGATATAAACGGAAGGAAAAAAAAGAGCCGTGCCCAAAATGGATACCCTTTAGTTATGCAAATACCAGCCAGATAAAACAAATCTAGCTGGCGACCAGACTCTCCGAGAGAGCACGTTTGACACGGCAACTGTGGCCTCCATCAACACAGGCATGCAGCTCCGTCCGTGAGCTGATTAAAACACTTGTCCGCAAAAACCCGCTCACTTCTTCAGGCACATATCTGACCTTGCTCTCATGCACAAGGAGGCGCGCTAACAAACAGACACACACAATATGACAGTCAGCTGATATAGCAGATATCTCAGAGACAGGGAGGGAGAAACAGAGGAAACGAGAGAGGCAAACAGACAGACATGTTGAAGAGAGATAGAAGCAGACACAGATAGAGGCAAGAAGAGAGATGATGATGTGATAGCAAAAGAAAAGGCCTTTGTTGAAGAGTAGCCCCTAGCACAATGCTGGGTTATACTGTGAGAGTGTGACTGGAGGAAGCACAAAGACAAGACAGATAGACACACACTGTATGATTCGTCCTGAGGCACACACACACAACACAAAAATGCTTAATGAAAGAGGCTCTATTTGGTGAGGGCAATAGTCAAGTATGGTCAGTATTGAGTGTGTATATGATTCGCTTATCTACTGCTCTCATGTTGCCTGTGTTGTGTTTGTTTGGTCAGTGCTTATCAGGCCCTCGGGTATGACAGCGACAGCAGCAAACATGAGCTACACAAACATACACACAATCCAAAGATATCTAAGAGGTGGTTCGGTATGGTCAATGCAGCAAGACTGACGAGTGTGAATGAAAACGTTTTCTTTTTGTCAGCTCCCCCTCAGGCAATTTAATCCGAGCCGAAGCTCGAGAGTACAAAGTTAACATTGTGAAAAAGTTCCTGGTAATTACTCCACAGCTGAGCACTGTGCTGTGCTGTCTAAATGAAATCACACTGGATGTGAAAGCAGCATGTCTCCAATGCAGTTCAGGGAACGGGTCTCGAGGCATGGGACCCAACCGCAGTGAAAGAGCAGTGTGACTCTGCCTAACTCAGCTGGCATTCATCATGATTCACTTTAATGGCACTAAAGCACAATGCCCATGTTTGGTGAATTAAACGCAGAAAGACAAAAAGCGATAATAACAAACTGTGGGAACAACAATACAAAAGGAACAATCAATTTAAGCCAAAGTAAATAGAAAAATTACCAGTCAAGCAGAGTAAAACATGTTAAACTTGAGGGAAAAACTCCTGTTTGTGTGTTTCTCATAAGTGGAAAACCAGTGAGTAAGTACGTGTTAACATCTGCTTCTCCCAGCCACACACACCCATTCCTACAGATGAAGATATGAGAGTGAAAAACACACACAAACTACACTGGGCAAATAAACCTGAGTGGAAGCTATGATCTGCTGCTGTTTCCCCTACTCATCTCTAAGTAATACCAAAATAAAAAAGCATGAAATACTTCTGAAGCTATATGACAGGACAGATTATGCAAAGTGGGTAACCGCTCATTACAAGGGCTTGAGTCTAGAAAACTGTGGGCGAAAAGTCTCATTTAAACCATGCTCACAACAGTGACATCTTCTTGTAAACAAACAGCAGATGCATAGGAACTAACTGTACTAACAATTTTCTAATGCACTTTTTATTAGGGAACAGCCCTTGTTTACATTGCCTGCAGCCTTCTTTGACACAGTATTACAGATAAGGCTACTGTTTGATGAGTTTGTTTTTTTTCTGGATGTGCAATTAACCGTCTAGCAATAAATTTATGTGGTGTGTCACAAGGCTTGTGAATGTATGCCCGGCTGTGCAACATGCCCTGAAGCTAGTCCCCCCCCAACACACACACAAGCAGCTTTATCAGTGAAATAGCTGAGCGAAAAGTGTTAGAACAAAAGTCATCAGCGACAGGAAGTTTTTGGTTATCTGGCTCGCAACTTTACCACTTCTTCCTCTACCTGTGAAACTCTCTGCCTGTCCGTTCATCCACCCCGCATCCAGCACGTCTTCCCTCTTCAGATAAATACTTTATGGCCTGTTTGTTCAGCTGTCTTCACTGGTCATCACGTTTACAGCTTACTTTTACTACCGCTGCCTTTTTAAAACCCAGCAGGGGATTCTTAAGGCCAATTCAGGAGTCCATGTGCGGTGACTGAATCAAACTTTGAACACTGACATGCACGTGGTTTCATTCAAACTACAGTCTGTATAGACATGCTGCACTGCCTCTTACACTGAACAAAGAATAACACAGGGCTCCCGTGGATGCTTCTGAACATCTGGCTGTGACTTTGCACTTTTGAGCTACAGGACCTTCACAGGAAAGCATAGCGATTAGTTAGACATTAAGCTGTAGCACTGTGTTCTTGACTATTCCTCGAGGTGTGCTAAACCTATAGTCGGATTTTACTGCTTTCCCATCCTTAGCATAGTGTGCGGACATAGCACAGGACTTCAGGAGAACTTGAAACTTCCCAGTGTTTTTAGCATGCACAAATTCAACACCCCCAAAGGTCCAGCAATGACTACTTCAATTCAGCTCTTGTAATGATGAATTATTAAGGTGTGGATAAAGGTGAAAGTCTTCAGTCAGTGTGGCTGTAGTGCATACAATCCACACGAGCACAAATTTTGTGGGCTGTACACTGGACATCCATGGAAGGGAACCTCAACGACTGGGACGGACAAATCAGAAAGGCCTTAAACAGGACTAAAACCACAAAAATCTGTTTTAGCTAGAGAGACAGGAGAACAGAGAACGAGAGAGAGAGAGAGGGAGGGAAGAATAGAAACAAAAAAGGAGAGAATGATGACAGAAGGGATGGAGACACGCTGGCTAAGGAAAGCCATTATTTCCCAAACATCCTACAGTGGTTTCTCTCCCAGACAGAGATAAACCCAGCCCCAACACACAAAGAGAGCGGTAAGTGTGCCGACATTTTCATACCACCTTGGACATTGTTGTAATGCTAGTCAAAGCCGAGTCTCGCCCAGTCATAGACATCCCATTCTCTCTAATAGGGAACTATGTAAACCCATGCAAAGGCCTCTCTACAGTCTGTGCTATTCAAAGCAATCAATGTGGGCTGTTGATAAGAAAATGCAAAGTGGGTCACCTTTAACTCCAGGCTCCTTGTGTAAACAGTACAGGGAGCTGCTTGGGACTCTCCTAATCACTCTCTAAACAGAGCCAGGTGCTGTTGCCACAGACAAACTGTCACCAACACTCTGCTCAACACAGCTGCTGTCTAGCCCCCAGACACTCACAGCACTGCAGGCTACCGCAGGATGACAAACAGCACAACGACACCTGAAAACATGCCAACCTAGTGGAAGCGCTATCGCAGCACAAAGGTTCGACAAGTTTTAAATGGCAGATTAGTGAGTGAAAAATTCTATTCCTCGGAGATTACCTATGCAAATCTTGCACTCTTATCATTTGCTAAAGCATCAGGCACATGCAAGAGCATAAATCCAACTAAAGTCAACTAACTCGCTCCTGCCAGGGAGGTTATGCTCGTTTCTGTTTCGTAGTTCAGTTGATAAGACCTCACAAACACTTCATCTTCCTGGAATGTAGCAGACAGATAAAGACACGTTTTTTTCCGCAGATCAGAAGTGATCCATGACTGAGATTGCTACTGGACAATGTGAAAGTCTTTCCCAATGACGTTCTAGAGCTGGGTGATTCTGAAACCGTGTCAAATCTCAAGGGTTCAATATGAATTACAATTAAAGCAAAAGGTAGCGTCCAAATGATTCAAGGACATTCAGGAAAATCTTCATTATCACCAGGTGTTTGTTCCTTATAAACTCGACCAGGCAGAGGGGATGTCTGAACTGCACAGAGTTGTATTATGGCTCACAGTAAGCAAACAATTTTACTAGAGCCGAATGATACACAAAGAAAATCTTGTTGTGGCTATTTTGACAGACGTTGCCATTGTGATATGAGTCACAATTTTAGTGGGAATAGTAATTTTCTAACTTCTTTTCTACCAAAAGAAATATATATGTCTGGAGAATGTGATTCATAGGCCCAGGCACGTCTGTAACACTACAGTGCTTTATGTAAAACAGTATGTTGTGATGATTTAACTTTTATCCAAAAGAAATCATAGCCCCTGTGATTTGGATGCCGTCCCATATTGCAATTTCTGATGATATTTTGATTCATTGTTCAGCCCTTCAATTTACAATTTACGTTTTCATAGTTGAATACTCCGCCGGTTATTTTGTTGGTAAATAGTTTAGTTGTCAAGCCTTCAAAATGTCAGAAAAGTCAGTTTTTCCGAAAGCCCAATAGAACATCCTCGTATGCCTTGTTTTGTCAAATGACTAAAGAAACAAGAAAGCACTCAACATTAAGAAGATGAGATTTTGACTTTTTTCCCCAAAACATTACTCAAACCAAGTGATCAATTACCAAAATCAGTGCGATTTACTTTAATAGTCAACAACTAATCAATTAATCATCACAGCTCTAACTGCTGCTTAACGATATTGCATTTAACTATACAGAACCAAGTGCTGTCTGATGATAAAAAGGCACAGTGTGCACCGTATAGCAGACAGAACAAAACTGAAACATGCTAATGTCCAAAACACTTTACAGTAGCTCCACTATCAGTTCAGCTTTTTAGATGTGTTCTGTTACTTTCCTAAATCTCCTCGACAATTTACTCAAATGACAAAAGGTGCACGAGCAGCATTCACTCAAGTGGCAGCAACGTTACGATGCACCCTAAATAGGAAACAATTCAAAGGGCATCCTCCAGCTGAAAAAGGTGTTAAAATGCTGGGTTTTTCTAGGGAAGTTCTCGGTGGCTCATGAGAAAAACCACATTTTCAGAGGTGCAGAAAATGATACACGAACACCAAAGTGCCCAGACTGTTCATCTGCATCTCACATGTGGTTGTTGTAAACTGTAACCTCGATTAATAACCATGACCAGACTAAAAATGACTTGCACTTCCTATGTCTAGTAACAGCCAGGGATCCTGAACTAGCAGCTTCCCCACATGCTCACTCCTCTGGTCCGCAGTAATAAGAAATTTAGCCAAACCTGTTCTGTGAAAACTTTAAATTGCGAAGCCAATGTTCTCACACGGAATCAAACAGAGGGACAAAAACTAAAACATTGCCTCCAATAATTATATCTGTGAAATTACTACTGGGGGGCTCTGTTTTAATTACACAATTTGCAATGAAATAGCAGAGGGTCCTTAATAAAAAAAAATTAAAGCCAAGATTAGAAGCTGCCTCCTTTCCCCGACTGACTGACAGGTTCTGTAAGAGGAGAAAACACAAAAGACAGGAAAACCACCGCCGCTCTGTTCTCTTGATGTTTTCTGAAGATGAAAAAAAGTGTTTACACCAGTACAACATTTGTGGTTGAGAAACACACACATAATGCTTAAAAACAACCTATGACTACACGGGGGCCAATTGCCAGGTTAAGTGTGCGTTCATGAGGGGAATTTCCTGAAAGATAAAAGAGGTATTAGTGCAGCGGTGACATTGGCTGCTGTCAGCGGTAAAGGTGCTAGTTGAAGCTTCCCTTTGACCTCAACTGAGGGTAAATCATAAAAGCACCCAGACGGAGCATATATCCACCACGGCTTAATCTGGATCAAGATCTTTATCGAAAACACAGTAAATGACAACTATAGGACACGTGCGCCGCTGTTTCAATCATTACATACTGTTGTTTTTGAGGAAAAACACCAAAATGATGCACAAACTCCTGGATGCACGCCGTAATTGACAGCTGTTTCCAGGGTTTTCACACCTGGTACCTTACAAATCAACCTCATAACCTCTCCGAAGAGATTATTCTTAAAATTATACTGAATCAGTGTGCATTTTATGTTGAAATAAACATGTTTTTTTTATTGTGAGAGGTGAAACTTACACTCCCCATTCGGCGTCAGTGACAGGTGGAATAGAACAATAACATTTCCTATTGTCTTCCCCTGTCAACTGATGGAAATCCAAGTGTCCCCCCTCGTTCATTTTTAATGCCCTCGTAGTGTATTTTTCTGTACCTCGCCCTGCTGCGAGACACTTGTGACTCATGTGTAAGAAAGCTGCAATCCATGCAAGTTATAATAAGAAATAACAGCTTATACACCAACCCAATTACTACCAAAGAAATACAGCTCACAGTTGTGTTACAAGGCAAGACAAGATACCCATGTAATGAATGACCTATCTCCAGCACCAGTCAGTAGCTGTTAAAGACAGCAGGAAAGACAGTCTCACAATAAATATAAAAAAAAGGAAAGAAAAAAAACCAGAAGGCTCTAATTCCCTGTTCTTGCAGTTATGGCTAACCTTATCAGCAGCAGCTAAAACACACAACAAGGCTCCTTCTGGCTGCAGATAAACTCAGCCCCGCTGCACAGTGTGTTCAGTAAAGCCTGTTGCTTCACCGCTGTGTTTGTAGACCGTGTTTTAAAAACCCGAGGAGCGTGATGAGGAGTGCTGCCTCTGTCTGTCTCTATGTGTGTGTGTGTGTGTGTGTGTGTGTGTGTGTGTGTTGCCTACAGAAGCAGCTGTTGTGCGCGCCTGTAGTTCAAAAGAAGTGAAGGAGCGCGTGGGAAGTGATTCAACACGGTCCACCTGCCACACACACACGCACACGAACACACACACACACATACATACACGGGGTCAGATCGTTCACCCGAGAGCACCAAATGGTCAAAATGTGTCACTCTCGCATTTATACGGAGGAAATGCTCCCATCAGAAGGAGCGACCCCAGACCAGACAATCATTTTTAAAAGGAGCCAGTCTGACTGGAGACCACGAATGAAGTAAAAGCAACAACACAGTTTACACACAGACACAGGCTAAAGGGTCGAACAGCGAGCGCAAATGGCTTTTACGCACAAACCCTCCGGGGGCTGCGCTTTACAAAATAATCACACTAACGATGTTACAAGAAGTTAATTTGGGGGTCACCCGCTATTCTTTTTACACCTTCGGGCTAATCTGCATTATATATTAAAAAGAAAAAGAACACCATTATGAAAACCCTGAACAATGCGATACATAAATAGTGAATGAAAGCTTGAAATCGGCCACCTGAACGCACCGGAGTGTCTCCCCTTCTTTCTGTCCTTCTGTTGCACTGACTCTCTCTCACACACATTCACACGCACACACAAAAGCATGCGCGCACCCCGGAGAAAGGCTACACAAGGGCTCGGCACCGACCTTCGAGAGAGAGAGAGAGAGAGGAAAGAAAAACTAGCACCCGTTTCCTCGATATAGTAATGACTTCCTCAACATAAAAAACCACCCGCCGTATGCTCAGCTCGTTTACGCAAACAACCTCCGGGTTCGAGAACAACTACAGATTTACGCACAATCACTCACCGCAAACAAGTAAGGGCTATTCCAGTGTTTCCAAATGAGTAAATGTGTCCCTCCGTCAGAGGCGCGGATCCATCCCCCTCCGTCGACAAACAGAGACTCCGCACTTCTTTCGGTTTTTTTTTTTCTTTTCTTGTTGTTGTCACGCAGGAAGCTCCGACGCCTAGCGAGGCCACAGGGACGGCGGAGCGAGAGCGCCGGGGAGAGGAGGAGAGTGGCGGCCGGCTGCTGGGAGCCGTGGAGGTGGAGCTTCCTCTCCGGCAGGGGCCGGACCGACAGACAGACAAGAGAGAGACAGGCAAGTTGGAGGGGGGGCGGGGGGTAGAAGCACCTGCTCCCTCCCCGTCACGCCCCCCAACCCCAAGTCCACAGGGCTGACCCCAGCATTGTCACCCCGCTGGGGCAAAAGAAGGGACGCGTCCCAGCATCCATACTTCCATAAAGCATAGTGCGCCAGAAAAAAAGAAAAAAGATGTAGCACGTCCCAGTTGTGTCCATACCACAAGAGACAGTACATACTTTTTAAGGACAGTTGTAGCAAAAAGTATAAAAAGAAGTATGTGACTTGGAAAGCAGCCAAAGTCTCATCCATCTCTAATCAGGATGGAGTTACATCATACTCATTAAAAATACTGAGAATAAAGGAAATCTAGAATTAACTTATATCTACAAGTTTTAAATCACAAAAGACAGTAAACAAAATAAATAAAATCTTCAAATTCATCAAACATTATAAATATTTTTAAATGTTGTGTTTATGTTTTCACAGATAACATTGATTATTGATGTAATTGATTTGACTGTTTTGTTTTTTTTAAAGTGGATTTACATTTTTTGTTTACAAAAAGCATATTTGTTTTGTACTGCAGTGATCTATACAGTAATCCTATGGACCATTAGGTTGATTCAGTGGTCATATTAATACATTTTCTGCAGATTTGTAAAGGTCCAAGGCAATATGCAGTGCAGACTATGAAAGACCGGGGCCACTCTCCATAAAGAAAAACCTACTGCTAGATTCCTTCTATAAACAACACTGACTTCGATCCCAGTGGTGACATTCTGTGCAGTATCCCTCATAATACATCCCAACCAAAAATGCATGTTATTCTTGAGGTAGATCTCCACTAACATGTGATGCTGCATAGTGGTCATAAGCACAATTTGCAAAAAAACAACACATATTAAGGGATAATCCTCCTTTTTTGGGAGTTACTAATATTGCATGATCATATGTGTACAGTAAGTTTATAAAAACAAATGATCGGTAATACCAGCAAGTGTCCACAAGGGGACAGCCAACCACAAAAGCAGGCAGAAGCTTCAGCTGACAGCCTCTTCCCCTGTCTGGCTTATCAATGGTTTTACTGTGGATTAGATACCAGCGACTGCACAGGCTGTAAAATCAAAGCCACACTTGTAAGCAGTAAAGACAGGGTGTTCTCCCAATGCCAAGGATGAAAATAAGGATTAAGCAGGTAATGACTGGGAAGGAAGTGGGATGAGGCCCTTTGTACACTGTGCTGTAAACTGCTAATTGCTGGATGCATTGGATCAAATGCAAGCCTAATTGCGTATTGTGTGTCTCCCGCCGAAGCCCATTTCTGTGTAATAACAGAAGGCAGAGCAGAGAAGAGAAAAAGCACTACACCCAGCGCACACAGCATTCTCCTTTAGGCAGGATGACCCCGTTTCTAGCATGTGAATACAGTATGTGAGTGTGTGTATGCATTTGTGTACCACATGTCCTGTCTGTCATCCAGGTGATAGTGTATCCCTCACCTCTACTTGACCTGTAAGAGAGAGCAGGTAGACAATGTATCCTGACTAGCGATGCAGCAACTTGGACTCAGCCTTTGATGTGTCTGCAGTCTGTACACATGACGGCTCTCTAGACACCAGGAGATCCCCATTCTGTTTAATTAGTCAAATAGTCAGTCATTTGGGCATTCAAATATCTTAGTTGACTCAGAGATTTTTAGTCAATTAGTAATTTTCTATGGTCTTTTTATCACAAATCACTAATGAGCTATTAGCCGTTTCTGATGATTAGTCATTGCTGTTAGGCATAAGTCCTTATTAGAAAAAGATAGTCCCATCTCTGACATCATAATAATATTTAAAAGTATATTATGCTTGACAGCATTAATCAGTCGCAGGATATAAATAATAAAAAAAACATCATTTTCAATTATATCAACTAATAAATTTGTCTAAAAATGCTGTAAATGTTAATCTTTTAGTCAAGGACAACCCTATTAGGGAAGCACAGAAGCTCATTAAGATGTACATTTCAGGTAAATGTGCTCCACAATACATGATTTTGCACGCATAATCTCAAATTCTGCTTTTATTCTGCCACTTTAAGACTCAGCATTTAGCACACGGTGCAATTAACACATGACCAAAAGAGTGTGCAAACAGCTTGAAAATGCTTGCCCCGTTTAAAAAAAACTCCAGTGTGGTTAAACATTTGTGTTTTCTCCGGCAGTTTTCTGGCACTTTCAAAAGTACACATTTGCACTGGAAGTCTCCCACAATGACGCTTTACTTAATTACTATTCCTCCTCTCGGCTGCAGGTGTACTACCGTCTAAACTGTGGCAGTCTGCGGGGTATTCCTCCTTCTCCTCCTCCTGTCCTCTTTCACCGGCGTCTCCTCTTAACCCCCTTCACCTCCTTCCTTTGATACCAAACATCCCCCTATTCCTACCATCCCTCAGTGATTTGACTACTTGCCATTTCACACACTCGCTCCTAACATCACCTCCTCCTTCATCTCCTCCTCCTCCTTTTCTCTGCAGCCTTTACTTCCCTTTGCACCACCTCTCCTATTCCCCTCTCTCCAGCTCCCCATCTCTCTCTCTCTCTCTCTCTCTCTCTCTCTCTCTCTCTCTCTCTCTTCCTTCCTCTCTCCCAGCAGCGGACCTGGCCTTAGGCATCGTTAGCTTAATTTAATAAAGGGGCTTAAGCTTTTGAGAGGCTTTTGAAGGATCTGACTGCTGTTACATTCATTACAATCTATCAGCCACAAGAGACACAGCCTTGTTGCATGGCTGAGAAAAGGAGCAAGAGAGTGTGTGTGTGTGTGTACATGTGTGTGTTGGGGGAGGCCGTAATAATAATGGCTGTAATTATTAAAGCTATGATGGAATCACACACCTTACGAACCCACAACTTAGTGCTGTTCCGCCTCGCAAAGTGCTGTGTCGTGCAGAGTTGACTGTACAATGTGTCAGAGTGTTTATACCAAACGTGTGTGTGTGTGTCGGCGTACACAACTCGTCCACGTCTGCATGTATATGAACGGCAGATAGCAGTGTCTGGTGGTAGAATTGCCGAGCACGATGAAAGCATGTACACTTTTCTCCCACTCAGCATCTAAAAAGAATGGCTCCTTCACCTCCTTTTAAAACTCCCCCAGTCCTCTCGAAGACAAACCCCCCTACACCTCCAGCCTCGTCTCCATCACGCTGACGACGAGTGGCAGCTCTTTTAGTGTTCACCAAAGGGAGATGCACTCAGAGTGGACGGGCTAGAAAAGACTTCAGCCAATCCTGTGGACATTCTGCCTGGGTCCTCTTTTTAATCCGAGCTTAATAGACTATCCTATGCTTTTTGCCTCCTACCTCCATCACCCACACGAAACCTCAGCAAGTTTTAAAAAATATAAATGCAGAAGAAAATCATTAGGCTTCGCATATGTCTGTGCATGTACAAACATATGTGCATATGTGCATGTGTGAATGGAGGTTGGAGGGCATACGCTATACCTCTGGGGTGTGTGTTCCACATTCTTCCCAGTCAGATATTAAATTAAGGCAAGAGAGGTAATTAACATGCAGATCTGATGCCTCGCAGACGATGGAGGAGCGTCTACACAAAGTGACAGGTTAAGCGAGGAAGAGGCAGAGGGATGGACGGGAAGACAGTAAGAGAAGGGAGAAATACAGCCTCCACGGTTATTTACTCCACTGACAGACCTGCTGTCAACAATGTTACGACACAGCTGTGCATGGCGTTCACCACAGATGCAGCACAACACACAGTATACAAGCAGTAAAGATGGATAGAGCTGCAACTAATGATTATTTTTTATTATAGATTAATATGACAATTATGTTCTTTATTAATTGAATAAATGGTATGAAATGACTTTGCAAATAGCAAAATACTTGTTTTTGTTTTTCTGAAAATATCTGAGTAGTTGTTTCAGCTCTAAATGTGATCTAGCTAAAAAAAAACATTGATTTAAGATAGATCTATTAAGCCTAGAACATCATATAAAAGCCAAAATTTACAGAGAGCAAATTATCTTTTTTTCTAAAGATACACCTAGATTTGGATGTACTCATTTTCCAGATTATTTGGTGGAAATGGAAAATCAAATCCAGTTTTAAACAAGATAAACCTGAAATTGTTAACAATATCACAGGTAAGTCTTACAAACAGTATATATTATTGTGTATTATTAAAATCTTTATACCAAAAACTGACCACACAAGCATTTCCACATGGTTCATTTATGTAAAACATTTTTAAATAAACCAAATGAGCCAAAAAAAAAAAAAACACATCATCAACAACAACAAATAAAAACTAGTAGACTGCTTACCTGACCTAACCCAGACCCAGCCTCACTGTCAAACCCCACCAACCACATTCTTGTCAGGCAGCCACATAAGACCAATCGCAAGCCACTTATGTATTAAATGACCAATTAGAAATGCAGGGGCTGGGCTGTCTTTAGGCCTACATGTGCTAGAGTAGACTTTGAGGAGATTAGATGAGGGTTCCGCAGTAATCTCTTTCCTATTTACTTTACATGGCTGTGAATATGCTGCTCATCTGCCCCTCCTTTCTTTACATACATACACATGCAGCTCCAAATGCTGTGGTTTCAAAGGCTTACTGTTAAAACACAACAGCGAAGGGAAAAACGGAAATGAAACTAAGGTACAAGATGAAGATGTGTGAAAGAGAGATGGGTTTTAAAACAGGGAATAAGGGGGAGGTGTGCAGAGAGAACATGCCTGGCTGTGTTCTCTCCTCGCCGTCCTCCTATCTGGGTGTCCGTGTATTTGTGTGTGAGCAACAGGGGAGTGTGGTGAGGCCTATTAACAGACGTAGTGGTAATAGGCAGGGGGAGCCAGGATGTGTCTGAGCCACTGACCTGCCCATTAGCTCTCTCCACTCCGCTAAGCCCTCACATCGATCACCCAGCCACACATCATTGATCTGGAAAACCAGGCACGAGCGCACTACTCAGACATACCCTCCGTCTCTCACGCCTCTGTGTTGCTGTGCATGTGTGTATGTGTGTGAGAGAGAGAGGATGTGCGTGTGTGTGTGTGTGTATGTTTCTACTTGTGCAACAGCTCGTGTGCTCTTGTGTGTTTTATCTTTATACATGTGCGAGTCCGAGTGGACACACACACGCACACAGACACCTTTCATTACACATACAAAAGGGCAGAGGAATTTAAAACCCTGCTGGTATATCATTCTTCCCATTATTCAAATTTATTCCACCTTCCCACCCCTCTGCTGTGACATAATTAACAATGTACACTCCTCTATTAGCCACGCTGGCATAAGCTAATTGTGAGCTGTCACTGTGAATGTTGAGAGCACGTAGACACCCATAACCTTCTGCACACACTGCCCACACATGCACAGGAAAGCACACAATGAATATATATTTATTTAGCTGCGAGACCTCTACACTTACTGTAACTCAATTTCTTATTCTACTTTACATTCTGACCTGTGTGCACGCCCCACTCTAAGTGCAGTAGGAGTTGGTTAAGAGCTAGATCTTTATGGACAATACCTCTGCTGCCGCTAATTAGATCAAAATGTTCCCACCTCACTCTCATTGTACAAACGAAGCCTCACCACCAGCTCCCTTCAACACAACAGCACAAAGAGACACCAGACTAACTATTTAATTCTCAGAGAGAGCAAGAAAAAGAGAGGGGTGAAGGCACAATAAGAGGTTATAGAAATTACTTTTTTTACTGTGATGTTTACAGCAGAAGGGAAGAACATGGGGGGAGGGAGGGAGGGAGGAAGGAAATTACAGTTAAGTTCCAAATAGAAAGTGGGGAATAGAAAGAATTGGGACCAGCACAGATGAAGACATGTGCATGTCAAGCAGCAGCAGATGTGCTTGTATGTTTCTGAGAATAAAAGGAAGGAGAAAAAAATAAACCTGGAAGATAGAGTAGGTGCACAGCAAAGAATTGTGCGTCGGAGCTGTTTTTACATATACAAACACGCACAAGAATTTGTAAATTTATGCAAACACATTCTAACAGACAGCACAGCAATCGCTGGTACTACAGCACTGCAGGTTGCACAACAACAGACAAATATATACATGAATCAGCTCTTAGCTCAGAATACTTTATTGTAAACAAGCACTTTGAGGTGTCACCGAGTTTGAAAGAAAAGCTCTGATATGTCTTGTTTTTAATTTGTAAGGAGGTAAACATAACAAGAATTACACATAAGATGTGAGCCATCTGAAAGAGAAGGAGGAGTGGGAGTGTTATGTAAAGCTGCAAGGACAATCTTTTTGTGACTAGTGTATCACCTCTTTAAATGAAAACATAACCCGTAAAAACCCTGGATCTCTTCCATTATTCTGGGAGGCTCACACACGCTCGCTCGCCTTTCCTCCCACCGACCCCCACAAACTCATGTACCCTCAAACAGATGGCACAGGGATGATGATAGCCAAACCAATTATTTATCTAATTATGACTTACCACTTAACAGCATAATCTCCCCCTGCAATTGTTAGGTATTCAAATAGGGGTGATTAAGAGGGTTATGCAAATCTAAGTGAAATCATTAAGCTTGCAATGGAGTTAACAGCATGTCCACTCTACTGGTCTTTACTGAACATTCCTAATACACATGCACACACATGCAAACACACACACACTGTTAAGTTTTCTTAGCACTGTTTCTTTGTTTTGTCTGCCCGACGTGTCTATAAATGTACAGTTCGCTATGATATATAGAGTGCAAAATGTACAGGAAACAAGTAGAGGGAGGGCGAGAGAGAGAGGGAGAGAGATGTAGCAAGAGCCAGGGTGAGTTCAAGCCCATGCTAATAGGGTAATTGCATTGATTTCCATTTAGCTGCACTCTCTGATGTTATTTACAGCATTTAGCCCAGCAAACAAGGCCTTTCTCTCTTCTCCCAGTTTGCTTTTAACCAGGCGTGACACGCTGTCAACCCCTTTTCCTCTACCCTCTGCCCCCCTCTTCACCCTTTTCACAACTGCCGAAACACCAAAATACATTATTAGGCCATTAATAGCAGTCATGCTTACACATCCCTCCACCCCCTCCCTCCTGATTCATTCCAGTGTTGCCGTTCCTCCATCCCTCTCCTCCGCCTCTCAGGCCTGCTGGCACCGGCACTGAGCCGCTTTGAAGTGGCCTTGTTTATCCATCCAGTTTGAGATATGCTTGTGTGCGGCAGGGTGAGGGGTCGGAGGTTGGTTTTTTTGTTGCTTCTAGGTGGGCTAAATGCCAAGACCTTACAAGTTTTAAAGTCAAATTATGATTTTTAGTGATGTTTTGAGACTCAAAATAAGCTCCCATGGTAAGATATGTGGTAACTGCAATATTTCTTTTTATATACCACCCATACAAATTGCATTAACTAATAGTGAAGACAAATTAAAAACTCTTATAGATGTAGTAATGCTAGTCAAAAACTTCCTATTCCTTTGTAAACCCTGGTGTAATTGTTGCTCCCTCTGAAAGAAAATGGATAAGAGCATATAAAGGTAGCGGTGGTGCTATGACAGTCACCAGATTAAATTCAGTCATCCTGTTTAAGTCTGCCTTCGCTCACCCATCTGTCTCTCATGTCTCACAACAATAGACTATATGGGAAAAAGAGAGAGAGCGTGAGAAAGAGTGTGGTGGCGATTAGCATGCAGCAGACAGAGCGTGGTATTAGTACTATATTAATGTGGTGGTCACGTCCAGGACACAGACAGACTGCATTAAGCTCATCATCACTCTTCTGCACACATCAAGGACTCTACCAAGACCTGCAACTTAGCGCACTAGTTAAAGAGCAACAGGAGACGTGGTAGATCTGTGTCAGTACATACAGTGCAGTTCACTTTTTGAGCCATTGATTTGTTAACAGTGAGGCGGGACAGTATGGGCTGGAATGTAATGACGAGCACAATGGATGTCGGAGTGTTTCAAGGGTGACATATGTGTTGTGCGTGGTGTATTTGTGAAGAGCATCCTCACATATGACTCATTTCATTCACATCCAAGGACTGCGTGGGCGGCATAGTGGCTTGGTATTAACACCACAGAGACACGAGTGTGCAAGTGTGCGCGTTAAACATACATATGAATGTAACATATGCCTTTTGAGTTTATCTGAAGCACGCTGCAGCACCATCGGGGGCCCACACATCTTGGCATCAGCTCCATCTTTTCTCAATCTAACCAGCAAATGTAGCGATGTAAGCAGAGCTCTGAGGTGAGTGCATCTGCATTCCTTTTCACAAAGGTGAGGAGAGATCAAGGAGAGAGCCACGGATCATCCGCTGAACATGTTGTTTGCAGGTGGTGTTGAGTTTGAGCCTTTCGTTAGTAGTAGAAAGAGTTGATGGTCATAGACATTTGGGGAAAAAAATAGCGAAAGAAGTCTCTTTAAGCCTGTTCTCTTTATTTCCTCTTCCCCTCCCTCTTAATCCACCTCTCATTTCATTTCATTGAATATTGAAGGCCTATTAGCCGTGCAGCATCTCCCTCCCAGCCGTCTTTTAAATCTGCCAGCTCTCTTTCTTCCCTCTGTCTTTCTTTAAGACGTTGAATTAACTTAGCTGATAAAGAGGACTAGCATACAAAAAAGCCACAGTGATGTCAGTCCCCTATTGTGTTTTATAAAAAGGTACAAGGACTACGCTGTGGCAGCAATCATCATGTCCTACTGCTGTGAGGCCGGCTACGACAGCACTTGTGCAAGGAAAAAAAAACACAGGCGTGGTGTCTCTGAATCACTGCAAATAAAAATAAAGATTATGATACTTTCCATTTGGCGTAGGTATGTTTTTCTCACTCTTCCTCCCTCCCTCCATCAGTTTCTTTCTCCCTGGGGGTTCAAACAGCAATAGCGAGCACCCTACTGTAAAACGATAAGGGAGGCTAAGGCGCTTCTATCCCTGCAGAACACACACACTCAGAGGGATAAGCTATGGACTAGTCCGGATTCTTGATACACACAAACATGGAGAAGCAGACGTTACAAAGCAGAAGCTCTCATCTCACTGCTAAGCAAGCAGCGGAAGGAGGGAGAGAAGATGAGGAGAGAATGAAAGGATTTAGTCTTCATCTGCGGATGAACATGCCATCTCCTCCTCCCTGTTAGCACAGATTCCCTTGCTTCCCTTTGCCTGTAATTGCCAATTCAGCCCTCTTTTCAGCTCTGTCAGTCTGCCCTCAAATCACCCACTGTCTTTGGACAACTGGGTTACTGATGACTGATACATGAAGTGTTTGGTAACACTTTACATTCCAAACCAACATAAGCTATGGCTACGAACATTGGAAACACATTCCTTAAGCCAAGCACACGCTTCACACTCCTCCGACACACTTTCTCCGCATGCAGATGGTGTGTGTTTAAAGCCAGCAGGGCAAGGCCACGCACGCACGTGTATCTGCGATAAAGTGTGCAAACGTGTGAGTGTGCCGCTCTGTGTATGTGAGTGCTCGACGTCTCACCTGGGGGACGAGAAATTAACACAAGCAAATTTTTACTGCGTTCATTTTCATTTTGCTGGTAACAAGACCATCTGCTAACCATGCTGCTCCACACAGGAATGAAAAAAAAGAGAAGTGGGTTACACTGCAATCACTCCCACAGTCCCCTTCTCCTCCTCTCTCTCTCTGCATCCCATCCACACTCTCCCCAACTCAGTGAGGGGCAGAGATAACACCTCAAGGCCACGGTGTTGCTGCCAGCCTTTAAACCTCTTCGTCTTCCTCTGCCCTGCTCTCTGTGGTTTTCTTGATGAAAGAGAGGAGGCAGATCAGAGGAAAACATGGCAGTCCAAACACTTGTATCCACGGCCAAGGCTAAAACCAGAGCACAAAGTCACTGCCCTTCACCACTCACCTACAGCAGACTTGTGGACACCCACACAGATTTGGAGGAAACCCCACTTGTGCAAAAATAACAGCATTTTTGCAAATGTATACTCATACAATATAAGCAAAACTACATGTTTGCACCAACACACGCACACATGCACACACATACACACACACACACACACACACACTCACAAACACACGCACACACCCATTTGTGTGTGCATGTGTATGTGCATTTTAGGATACAGATGGGCTCCAATGGGCTGTTACAAACCCTCTCCGACAGCAGCTTAACGAGGGCACTGCCTTTTGGCTCCTGCATCTGTGTCGGTGTCGAGCAGCCAAAACACACAGACACAATGATTAATAAAATCTTAAAAGTATGTAAAACGCATATCAGCATGCACACTCGACTCGGCGCGTTACGCATGTCCAGCTGCCATCCTCTGACAGAAATTGTCTCCTTGCTTTTCCGCCACACGCAGGAGTACTCTGCACTTTTTTGTGAAACACTTGGAAGTGTTTTCTTTGTAGCAAATAATGACACAGCGAGGGAGTGAGAGGAATACTCTGATCTAATTAGCAGCTAGTTAGCAGCAAAACAGTTGAGTCCAATTAGAGGGGGTGTTGTAGTGTACATAGTGAAGGGTTTAAATGCTATCCTGATTATCAAGGCTGTTTATTTGTTCTTCTACCAAGAGACACACTTAGTGCATCTGACTGCTAGATTTAGACAAATAGGGTGAGAGAGGAGCAAGTGTTCATTTTAGACTGAGGGTGAGTTAAACACCAGTGTGTGTGTGTGTGTGTGTGTGTGTGTGTTTTGTGTCTGTTTGAGTGGTTGTAGGAAGAGTGAGCATGTGTACCTGCATGTATACACCTGTGTGTGTTTGCATGTGTGGTCTCCATTGTAAGAGGGCACACAGTTGTCTGATACACTTAGACTCCTCATTAATATCCAAAATCTTCAGAGACCTTTTCCAGTGGCCCAAAACTCGGCTTCACCGCCACATACCACGAGCACACCCCAGTCTCCCTCCCTCTCTCTCTCATTCTCTGCTCCCTCCGTTCCTCTTGGCAGAGTCTCCCCCTGCCGGCAGGTGCACGCTCCAGTGGCAGCCAAAGTGCCAACCTGCCCTCCATATGCCCGCCTCCGCAGTGCCAGCTTACTCTTGCCACTCCCTACCAGGATTCAGCTGGCCAGCCCTCCCCAAATCTGTTCCCGCTCCCCAACACTCATCCTCCCCCACACCCATCACTATCCACTCTCTCTCTCTCACACACACACCTATCTTCATCCCCCTCATGCCAGTCCTCGCCTTGTCTTGCACAAAGTGGTGAAGCACTTTCGGCAGGCCGCTCACATTCACTTGTCCTATCTCCCTGTGCGCTTCATCCTCTCCCTTTAGCCCTTTTCTCACCTTACACTCTGCATTCCTCTGACCTTCATCTGCTGCTCTCCACCCTCCTAAGCTTCCCCCAGTTGTTGAGCTCTTTTCTGAGACCCTCCCTTGACATGATGCCGAGAGACCGGAGCAGGCACTGGCAGAGCCAGGAGCCAGGCCACATCAATCAGCACAGGAGTGTAGGACGACTGCATGTCAGATCGATGCATCATCCTTCAACTGGTTGTACTCTGGGATTTATAGGGAAACCCGCTCCCGGATGAGTGGTGTAGGGCAAGTTTTACTGCCAGCAAGTTGCTCTCGTCTCCATCAGGCTCAGGGCATCAATGCATAGTGCGAGTGTTTGAGAGGAAGTGTGTTTATGTGTGTCCAGTCACTTAAAACCACTGATGCAACCTTGTCTGACCTCTCAGCTTGTTCAGTTCTCCCTAAGGATGTGAAACCACCACTATACACTCTGACACCAAGCAACCAAATAAACACAAGTAAACACACAAACACAGCGGCCACAGGGCTGGATGTGAGAGAAGGAGATATATCACCAAACCCTCTGCCCCCTTTTTGTTGTTTTCAAAAAACAGAAGGCACTGTTTTTCGAACATACGCCGTATTGTATGAGCATGGTATGTGAGAAAATTACTCTGCTATAGCTTCTGTGCTATTTATTTAGCAGTCGCTCTAAGGCTTCCATAAACACAGAGTGATGGAGTGGTAATCCTGTGCCCTTTCCTCATTACTCCTCCTCCTGAGGAAGTCATTTGACCAGCCCAGAGCCATCTATTCAGGTCACAACCATCATCTATCATCCATCATCTAGCCACTCCCTGTCTCTCCGTCTCACACTCAGTCACACACAAATTTAGTGTGCGACACTAATTTTAATAGGATGTTTTAGAGTCAGTCACTGATCACTTGCCCCATGCAAAACCTGAGCATGACAGACAGCGAAGGAGAGAGTGAGGGAGTGGAGATATGGACAGCGGCAGGACGGGGTGGAGAGAAATAGGAAGAAAAAGGAGAGCGAGAAAGAAAGAGAGAGAGACCTTGCCTTGAGTCATCTCCCGTCTTTAACAGGATGTGATGAGCTCTCGCCATTCTCCCATGATTCAATTCCATTTCCTGTGTGCCGAGAGGCGGGCAGCTCTGCACCAATCAGCCACACAAACAAGCATGCACACATACAAACCAAAACACAAGAACCTCTGCAAGTAAAGTAAAAGACAGAGGTTATTCAGTCTTCACACTGTTGAATGTACCAAAATGCACCTCCTGCTGACGCTGCGGGGTCACTGGCTGCTCATTCTTAACCCCTCCAACACTCACACATGGTGACACCGGAATTTACAGCCTCATCTATAAACATGGCAGCCTCCTCCTCACTGCCTCCTGGAGACTGACCACAGGAGACGAGAGGGACCAGTGTTGCCCCACATGGAGGATCATATGACACCTGGCCAAGAGGGAGGCAACTGAGCATGACTGCGTCTACACAGAAAGCTGGTAGCAGGAATTCATGTAAGAGAGAGAGGTGAGAACACCTCACAAATCACATGCGGAGATGGAAGCTGGGTGTCTATATAAGGTGGATAAATACTTAACATATGAACAAAGAGGAGGACAGGGGATTGAAATGGGCGAACTGCATTTTCTTCATTTCTTGTCTTAAGTGAAGAGGTTGCTTTGATGGCTAAGCTCTGAAATCCCATCGGCTAATGATTGGAAAGCTGTCAGCTTAAAAGGCCGCCCTCACCCACCATAAGAAACATACAAAGATACACACAAATACACACTCTTCCACAGAGCTCCAGAGGAGAAAAAAACATGTTTCTCTATTACCCTCTCTCTGGGTGGTACAGTTCTCTGTTTCCCCTCCTCTTCCTCATAAATCTTAGCCTCGCGCACTCCTAATTACCTCGGGAAGTGAGGGAGGATTACCCTGCTTCTCCCCCTAACCTCATCTATCTCCTTTTTTGTGTTCGCTTCTCTTCCAGCCATTCATTTTTGGTGCAGTTAAAAGGGCAGGGTACATTTGAGATCATTGGCATTTGTCAGTTCTCAAGTGTTTGTATGTCGGAGAGTGCGAGTGTGGAAGTGAGGGCGTACATGTTTATTAAAACTGCTAAGTGTTAGGACCTGACTGCTCAGTCTTGATCCGGCCAGCAGGTGCTCTGCCAGGGAGGAAGTGGACAAAGTGTAACTGAACCTCTGTTGCCCTGTGTAAGAGGGTCATCTGGCAACAAATACAGTGCGTGAGTGGGAGTATTAACATACCTTCCTGCAACACTCGTCTGCTTTTACGGTTTTGTTTACTTTACAAATACAGATTCTTTCTTTCTGCTTGGAACTATAAGGAAATCTGCACAACAATGAACGTATCTCTTATTGAAATTCCCTAATAAGTTTTGCAGAAAAGCTTTGGGTAAACCTCCAAAGCTGGTAACAATATTTCTGACTGATTCACCTGATTTAGGGAAAGATAAATAAGGAAATCAACATAGGTGGGCCAAAGATATTCCACTGAGAGACATTCCAGTGTATTTACATGAGAGGTACAGAATAGTCTTCTAATGCAATGATCCATATGCTTGTTGGTGTTCTCATTCATTATGTTAAATGAATGAATAAATGGACTTGGATAGGGCAATGGCCCCAGTCTGTCTGGAGCAATAGTCTGGTCAGCATATGCTTGAACACAACTCTAACCTTCAGGAGTCAGAGAGGTGTCCAACATGGTGTTATGGTGCATGCTGTGTCAACAGTCCTGTAAAGTCCCTGTGCAAGGTCTGTGCCACAGGCCAAAATCAATAAAAGGTTACCGCCTCAAAAGATCACATACACTCCACCTCCTGCCTCACATCCTCTCTTTCTCTTCATACCTGCCTCCTGATACATCTTGATCTCACGAACGCACAAGAACACAAATCAAGTTTGCCCCAATATTGTTTCCTCTAAACATCCTTTACCCATCATTGCATTACTACATCACAACAGATCAATTAGACAAATAACCTCCATGCTTTCCACACCCATTCTCAATACACTTTAGTGTTTCTGGTGGTCAGACGGTGGGAAGCTCACAAACCAGTCAACAATCTGAATCCTAATGTTAAACTACTCCTTGTGTGAGTGCGTGTAAGGGAAAAAGAAACACTGTCAATGCGCACATGTGTCAATGTGTAATGATGTGCATCCACGAGTGCATGTCAGCGCATGTGTGTGAACCCGGTGTCATCAGATGCAGGGAGGGTTTAATTAGAATTCTCTGTAGTCTAATTTGATTAGTGGAGGCAAAGGAAGATGAAGGCAATTAGAGCTTGGCTATTTCTGCTGCTGGAATAATGTTTCAGGAGAGAGGTGACAACATGCACACACACACGCATGCATGCACGTACGCATTCAACCGCAAAATACGAGTAAGCACGCAAACTCGTTGCTCTTGCATTCCAAATGAGGGTCACGCCAGTTCATGGTGGCTTAACCCAAAAGAGCAAAGGTGAGTGTCCTTCATGGTGGCCGAGTATTTGATGAGCGCTCCGAGTGTGACATACAAGACCTGCCAAAGCGATAACCCTGCATGCACACGGCCGTAAAAGAACCTTCTACCATCCCACTGCTGCTTCTATATGTGTGTCTACTGTCCACAGTTGCAGAAGAGCAGAACAAACAAACCCACATACAACACAATGCATTACACAAACAGCATTGCGTCTCCCTGGAGCCAAACTGACAAGACTACCAGAGGGAACATGCAGAGAGAGAGAGAGAAAGAGACAGAACTGACTACAGTTCATAAATCATAGCTGCTACTGTGATACCAGTGAAGCCCCCCATTACCCCCCTGCACCTGTTAGCACACTGAATGTCTGTTGGGAAAGTGTGTGAGGGATTTTTATGTGTGTGTGTGTGTGTATGTTCTTGTCTTACAGTGCAGGAGAACCAAATGTCCTGATGCAGACAATAAGCTGAAAAACTCCTCTAGTGTGATGATGGTAAAAGAACAGTTCAGTATTTTGGGAAATAAATTTATTAGCTGTCTTTGTGGAAGATTGATACCACTTTCATATCACTGTGGTATTTAAATGAGCTCAGCATTTAAGGAAATTGTCAAACATATAACGTGAATCCACAGGTTGCCGTGTTTAACTTCAGTTGCTGCAGGAATTAAACAAAAGATGCAATGTGTTAGTGAGCTATACAGGTGCTGATAGGTGATTCATTTTGCCTTTGGACTGTCTTACTGCCTCCCTGACTCAAAAGCAAATAAGTTCATTTCCCAAAACTATGTTTAGCTGCCTTTGCATAACACTAGAAAAAGGGGGACATGTCAAATTACTCCTTTAAGTGATTACCTTTGAATAATGATTTGGATGAGGTTGGTCATTTAGGAGCCATACAAATGTGTGTCTGTATTTCTGGAACTCCCTCGACACTATTGCTGGCGGTGGCTTGTATCCAGAGAGGAGCGCAGGCCACAGGTGTGGAGGGTCAGGGTTTAACAGCCCCGGGTTTATGAAGAGGCTAACGGGGCAGCCGGTGAGACGCGCCACCGCCGACCTTTACAGCCATGACCGGGGCAGTGCCACCTGCGGACAGGCGCGGAACAGATGCCACACCGAGAATGGGTCATAGCTTTTATAGCAAGGGCAGAGCAAGGGAGAGAGAGGGAGAGTGGGAGGGAGAGAGAAAGGGTGAGGCAGCTAGTAGTCCATCATTGTGACTGCTTTACTGCCGCTACTGCCATCTAATGACAGAGCTGTCAGAGCACATGGAGTGGGAGGGATGGAGGGATGGAAGGACCAGGGAGCAGAGGGGGAGTAAAATAGATAAATGGATACAATGATAGAGTGAGCTGAGGGATAAAAGCGCACGGGGGAGGAGGAGGAGAAAGATGCAGAGGGATGGGTGACACTCGAGCAGATGCTAGCTATAAAGAGAGTGAGATGCAAAGGGGAGATTTGCAGGAATTGATCGGAGGAGATGGTCTCAGCAAGGGATGGACAGAAGGAAGAAGGAGAGATATTGTAGTTAATTGGATATAATGATTTCACTACTGCACAGATAATCTTCTAACACAGTGCTGTCTCTGCTGCTGGTTTCGTCAGTGAGTGCTCTCCTGTGGCTAAGGTTACTGGCGTGTGATAGTGCTGCACGAGCAAATGCACAATATGCACATTTACCCCAAAATTGTCTCCACACGCACAACCCTTATCTTCTTCCCAAACTAGCACTCAGTAATCACCAGTGATTAGTCCACACTCTGATCCAGGGCTTAACACCCAGCACGACTCACACACTTATTGATTACCCTAGTGTGTGTGTGTGTGTGTGTGTGTGTGTGTGTGTGTGTGTGTGTGTGTGTGTGTGTGGAGGGGAAAGAAAAGAAAGGCTTTCTGTCCATATTACTGTGTTCTCCAGGAATTGATTTTCAAAGACAGCCAGGGAGATGGGAAGAGAGAAGACCACAACAATCAAACCGGTTTAGTTCCACATTTGTTTATGCGTTCATCATGCTTCTCTTTTAGCATACAAAGGACAGTCTGACAAGTGGACTGGATTACAAAGCGGTTGTCTGGATGAATCTGTCTACCTCAACAGATTTTGAGTAGAGTCTGACAGGATTAGCTTTCGACACCAAACCCTTGTCAGTCGGTGGACTGTCATAACAAAACGCCAGCCTTTTTTGCTCTTTAACCTCGCTTCCCCCTCACTCCCGCTCGCCTCTGTGGTTTGCGGTTTCAGCATCACTTTTTTTGGTTTGGAGAGGCATACACGCTTATGTCCATCTCATTTTTGTAACTCTTACTCCTCTTTCACTCTCTGTCGCTACTCTACCTCTGGCTGTACATTAAATACTGACACTTCTGGGGGATGCAATGACAGCAGAAAGTGATCCAGTTTGTCTGTGCATGGCCATTAATTTCAACACATATAACTCTCTCTCACACACACGCGCGCACACACACACACACACACACACACACAGGCATAATGCACATAGGCATGTCTAAACAGAGTGTAGGTATTGAGGAGGATGAGTAGAAGGACTTGGACTGCTGTAGGTAGGAGGGAAAGACATATAGCGAGAAGAATAAAAATATGAGGTGTGTAAAAGTGAGGAGGAGGCAGATTGACAAAAGGTGAGCATGACCCAACCTCCATTTTGAAGTGGTTGCTCCCGAGCTCTCCGCCACCTTGGACGAGATGTAAATGCAACACAAGTTCAAGTGCTTCTTCTCGTCACCTTTATCTCCATGCCCCTTCGCCTGTTATTCTCTCTTAATACATTTCTTTCTCCACCTTCTCTGCTTTCTTCCTGTCAAAACCCGCCGCCCTCCCCGCAACCCATTCCTCTTTATTTAACCCAACCTTTTTTGTTGTCAAATAATCATGGAGAACTAGCATGTGTCTGACATGGTCTCCAAGGCAACGGCGGTTAAGACGGGAAGGCAGGCAGAGGCTCATTCAGTGGCTGAATGAAAGAAGGGGGAAGAGAAGAAGCAACCCACAGTGCTGGGCACACACACACACACACACACAGGCGCGCACACAAACACACACACACAGAACCACGTCGACCTTACTAGCTTTGGCCACTGTCACACTGAAGACCCTCTCTCTGGGTCTCTAATCTTCTGTGTGGCTCTCCTGCTTCAGGCGAGGTTGGTGTGGAAGGTTTTGGGATCACAAGGGCCAGCACACACACACACACACACACAGTAATAAAGAGTGCAAAAAGGGTCATAGATACCAAAAGGCAAATGAAGAAGAGGAGGAGGATGAAGAGGGAGATGAAGGAGCTGACTGGGTGGTGAATGGAAGTCAGTGAGTCAGGGAGAATGTCCTGAGGCAACAGAGAGGAAAGGTGAGGAGATAGAGGAGGTGACAGCCAACATCTCAATCCTTGTCTTTTCTTCAATCTCTCCTGATTTTTTCTTGCCGCATCGTCCCCATTTGTCCCCCTCCTGGTTCTCCCTAATTCTTACATTGCACTGTTTGATCCAAGTATTACCTTGAGGATAAAGAGCCCTCTGGTCAGAGGCTCTGACACACGTAGTAAAAGTGCTGCATCGAGTCCTTTGTCCCCCCTCTGTAACCCCTGACACAAACATTTCTCTGTATTCCTTTCTGTCTTTCTTTCTCACACAGCAGGCACTCTGTGGCCTTTACCAGCAAATATCCATTTCAAAACCCTACTTCTAAAAAAAGAGAGAGGTAGGCTAGCAAGGCACAGAAGACATGCAGAAGAAAGAAGACAGGATAAACAAATAACAGATAAAAAGCTGTTAATGCTTCAGCTTAAAGTGCTCATTTGTTTGTGGTGAAATGGTGACACACACATACTAGTTGCTTAGTTTATTCACAGGCCCTTAATACTTCGTATAGAGGTGGTGAAAGTCATTTTCATTTGGCAAGTACTGTATTTTATCCTTGGAGAGTGCTGTTACAGATGATGGTTGATACATTATTTGTGTATTTTAGTTCGTTCTTGGATTAGTTGTTATATCACTTGCAGGTCAAACGTACAAGATTTGAAAGCAAGCCACTACCTACTAATCTCTAATGGTTAATCTTATGTTTCTACTGCAGTAATGTGCCTAAAGCATAAAAAATACTGCACAGAGAAAGCACGTAAAAAAAAAACTGCATATGCTTGTGCTATGGGCTCACATCTTCAAACTAAAGAACAATTAACAAAAATTGAGGGAAAACCAGGCAAGAAGTGGCTAAAAGCATCTAAATCTACATTAACTGAAGCTGCAGTAGGACGGGTAATATTTGAGTCTGGCGGTACTATAAGTCAGCAGAATGAAGATGGAAAAGTAAAACGTGCCTGTTAATAAACAGGTTGGCTGACTGGGCATCTGGCAGGTGGGAGGGGACCTATTAGGACGGGCTGTGAGGTTGTAAAGTGAAATGTGAGGGTCAAAACGAAAGCAGTGTCGGTTATGGTCTAACTGCACACTCTACTGCTGACTAAAGCACATAAATAATTTATGTCTGCTAAGTGTCAGTGAAGTGTACCCGGTTCTGCTGTAGGGACATAACAGTCACACACAGATGAAAGCACAAATTAACCAGATGACAAGCACCTTTGTACAGATTTAGGTTACAAAAAGAAACAGCACCAGAATTACAGTTAAATTTAGATTACAAAAAAAACTACAATATATAAACAGAATATGCATAATTTAGATCAATATGAAAGAAACACATTTTACACTCAGGTGCATACATTTTTGCTTACTTCAGGAGTGCAAGACACAGTGTAAATGCAAAACAATCACATTTTATGAACGCATGCAGGAAAATATAATAAATATTGTACTATGAACCCAAAAGCAAAGCAAAGAAAGAGAGAAATATTGCCTATGGTAAGTTCCCCTCTCCTTCATTCTCCCTTTCTACCTCAGTCTGTCATTCTCACTCCCTCTCACTGCTCTCTCTCTTGGCTGTCCTCTCCACAATCAGTGCCCAGTGAGCCGTGAGACGCACTTAAGCGCCGACCGGCGGTAACCTCACGCCGCCCGAGTACTCACTCTTTTTCACACACACACACAGAAAACCACAAACATGCACGTGTGCACAGTCACTGGCATAGACATGAAGACACACACATGAAAGAAGGACCACACATACAAGAGCATATATTTGCTTCTCTCCTCTACTGGCTGTGTAGCTGTGTTGAATAAAACACACACAGCCACTTAGTGTCCTGTTTACCTGCTGACTTTCATCCTGATAAAAGGCTGAGAGGTTAGCGAAACAGAGTGAGAGCTGCTGTCACACAGCATTACCAGGCTTGGATCTCTGGTTCCAACCACAGGACCAGCAGCACAAAGACAAGTGTCTCCTCAGATGCACTCCATAGCTAACCTCAAACCTCCTGTGCACTTTCTCAGAACACACAGCCACACACAGAAGGAGACACATGTACTTGCTGCACATATCACTGTGCTTTCACAAAATAAATTTGCCAGACCATATGCATCAAAACACAAAAGCAAGTACATTTTTCACATCAGACACAAATGACATTAGCTTACCTGGCAAGTAGTAAAGTGGTGCTTTTAGTCCAAACATGGTTACTGTTCAAGTGTCATGAAGCCAGGGAAACTTGTTTCAAATGTGCAGGCAGCAATCCTGTCCTGGATGACTGAGATCGAGAGGGACTGCGCCCTCGCAGCCACCCAGAAACGAGGCTCTGTGTGTGGTGAGGCTAGGCTGGGACTCAGCCTGTCATCCCTGCTTTCTGGTCCTCGCTAACCAAGCGTGAGGCTGGGACCGCCCAGCCAGCTAGGACACACACACATACACAAACACTCAGACAGTCACACAGACACACACAGACAGAGCGGTGCAAGGGTCAACCCCTGAGCACGCCCCTGCTCTCGACCCCCTCGCTCTCACCCCAGATCCCCTGGGCGAAGGGTCACACACTCACTGTCCGTTCCTAAGCAGCAGCAGGAAGCACGCTTTTTCTCAAGCTCTTTCTTACACAAACACACACACACAAACACACACCCAGAGAGACGGGACAGCCAGAGAAAGATGTAAAAGCTAGCGGTCCAGTGCCAAGAAGAGGTGAAAAGAGGAAGGAGGGAGAAGAAACCCAGACTGGGTAAATCCTGCATACGAGAACAACGACTGATTCCTGGGACTGTCTTTTATCCCACTATCCAAGAAAGATGATCAGAGGAGAGACGGCTCTGCTTCCTCCGCTACTGCTGCCACTCGCTCTCTTTCTCGCTCTCTCTCATTTTCTCACCCTCCCTTTTCTCTCTCTCTCTCTCTCTCTCTCTCTCTCTCTTTCACTGCCGATACAGAGAGGAGGTGGAGGAGAGGAGGAGAGAAGGAGGGCAGAATGAACTCCCTCCAGGCAATAACACAGCCAGATAGCAAGAAAGGGTGTGTGTGTGTGTGTGTGTGTGTGTGTGTGTGAGGGGGGAGGTGGTGTTAGAGCATAAAGAGATAGAATAGGCGAGGCTACAGATGAGAAGGAAATACCAGGCAGTACTGATGCTTCACCCGAGGAGGAGAGAGTGGTCACAGTTCAATTTGGAGTCAGGGTGACAGCTGATTGGACAGCCCCAATGACAGTGATAGGCCAACGACTATCAAGGGAGCATCTGTTCACACTGTATCAGACAGTAGGAAAGCATCAACCAACGGAGAGTGCAGAGAGAGTGCTGTGGGTCTTCAAGGGCGGCTTACAATAGAACAGCTACGTGTTTGGTAGAGGAAAATATAAAAGATCCCCCGCCTCCATTCTCCTCTCTGAAAATGAGAGTCCTCGTCTCTGTCTGCAAGTGTGTGGGTGCGTTTGTGTGTCCGTCTAGGAAACTTGGCTTGTGCAGTCTAGTGCACAGACTGCTCACCATGCTGCGCTGACAGCAGACTTTCCCCCCTTCACTCTCTCTTTCTGTCTCTCCTCATCACACACACACACACACACACACGCACGCACGCACACACACACACACACACACACATACACACACACACACAAATAAACACGCAAACATGCTGTGTTATGCCGCCGCCTGCTCTGCACACAAACCTGCCTGCGATGGTGACAGTAGGGGTGAGGAGTTAACTATCTGCTGGGAAGCATCCATGCCAAACCACAAAAACAGCAGGAGTGTGGAGCGGAAAGGATAGAGAAGGAAAGTGAGAGATGATGGAGAAAGAGTCTAGCAGGACAGTTTGCCCCGTGGGCTGACTTGCTCTCCAACCCACTCTATGAAACTCCGTGGGGGAGAAAAAGAGGGGAGATTGGCAGGAGTTTAGTGAGGAAAGGGGAGGGAGAAGCACACTGAGGGAGTCCTGTGCCTTCAGGAAGACTCAGAGGATAGGGAAGGAAAAAAAAACACAACACGCATCCACAAGCACAACAAGCACAGTGAGAACGAGTGGGAGTGCGAAAGGCATGCTCACAGGCAAATAGGGCAAATAACCACTAATAGGGACTGATGATGAGACAGACAGACGGAGAGAGCGAGGGAGGGAAGGGAGGGGAGTCCATAGATTGAGATATGGATGGAAGCGGAGAGGAGGGGGGAGTTATTCTGGGAACAAAGCCCCTTTTTATTAATACAAAGACAAGAACACAGTAAATGTTTAATTAAAACAAGCGCAATGTGTCAACAGCGTGTAGTGTGTGTCTCCCATAACATAAGGACAGATAAGTGAGATAGTTCAGCATACTCACATTTGCACACCCTTCACACTATGTTGCGTACAGCTGAATGTGTGCAAACAATGCACATTATCATCGCTGAAAGGCACGCTTCTCTGCTGTTTTGCACAGGTGTGTGTGTGAGCAAGGTGTTGAAGCGTCTCGCACCTTGAGAGACAGGTTGGGAGGTGACATGTCCCCCCGAGGAGCCACAACACCGAATCCACTGACACGCCGACGGACACGGACAGACAGACGGCTAAAAATACGGCATCCAATTTCCTCAAGATGGACGAGATGAAGCATAAGGATGAGGAAATACATTTGCTGTCAACATGCTAAAAGCCTTGTGCATGTTACCTTAAATTTTAAACAAATTCTCTCGGAAATTCTAAAAAGATGTCAACTACATTTATGTAAGTCTTTTGAAGAGGGCACATCAATCAAAAGAAACCTTCTAACCCCTTTATCATGGCAAAAAAGTCTTTGAATTTGTTTCCTGCCTCCAGCTGCTTTAGTGTTCAAAGTGTTTTACAAGGAACAGGTATCCCAGATTCTTTTTTTTAGGTAGCATCATTGGTGACAAATTGTTATTGCTGTGCTTCCTTTGCACTGCATTAACTATTAAAACAACACCAGAAACTGCATTTGTTGCATTCGTTTTGATTATGAAGGTACAGATCTTTTTCAGTCTACGTTCAACGCTGCTTATCGTTAGAGTCCATTTGTTTATCTGCTTTTTTAAAATCCACTGCTGTTGGAAACACATCAATTTTTGTATAGCACAAGGTTTTTAGAGCAAACAGAGGTCCCATATTCTGTTTTAAGCCTGTGAGCGAGACAGTAGAGGAAAATATGTTACTCAGAAGAAAATGTTGCGGGTTACTGCCTTAAACTGGAACCACAAGCATCACACCGTTCAGTGATGGAGGGGAACAATGACAGGTATTGGAAAAGAATCATCTGTTTGCTTTTTTTCATTCCGCTGCTCATTAAGGGACAGCCAATGCTAGAGAATAGCTATTGTCCTCTGTTATTTAAGGTAGTGTAATGAGTCACATTTGACATGCTCAGTGCAGAAGAAGGAACGCACACACATGCGTTCACACACAAACACATGCACTCGCACACAAACACACTCTGAAAGGATATAAAAGCTCCCTGGGGACTGAGGCAGAGTGTGAGACTGAAAACACTGTGATCAAGAAGTAGCAGGGAGAGGCAAAAAAAGAGGGGGGAAGAGGAAAATAAGAGAAAAGATTGTGTTAAAAAGGGAAAAAGATGAAAACGGGAGATGGGAAGGAAGACACAGTCAGCTGACAAAGACAGGGATGAAGAAAGAGAGAGAGAAAGTGAAAGCGAGGCTGATCTCACACACATACATACATGCACACACACACACACACACATACACACACACACACACACACACACACACACAAACCTGCCTTGCTCACTTCCTGTCAACCTCCCTAACTCAAAAATATAATCATCCTCTCAAGCGTTGTGTGTCTGAGTTGGAAGGGGTTGAAAGTGTGTCTTCTTCCACCAGCAGGGAAATCAAAGATAAGGCATCACTACTGTATAATCTTTTCCCTACCACACACAGCCTCTGGAAGTCCACACAGACTCTCTCTCTCTCTCTCTCTCTCTCTCTCTCTCTCTCACACACACACACACACACACACACACTGTGCACTATACTATATATACACACAATAATATGCTGCACTCATGACATGACTGCAAGAGGAGCAGGTGTGGGATTCTCTGAGAGACGACGTCATGCTGCAAACAATGTCGCAAGAGTGGATGAGCAATCCCGACAGCAAATAATCCAAATGTGGGTATTTTTTGTACATTTTAAGGCAATCCAATCTTTAAATGGGGCTTGGGTGCTGTGTGCCACATCAAAATGAGCATTATATAACCGACTAGGAAAAAAGCAATCATTGTGTACTAATGTGAAGCAAGGATTGTCTCACTCTTTGCACCACCTCTTCTTTACATGTGGCAACCAATGAACATAACAAATGGCAACCTATGACCATGACAATCTATATAAACATATTACCCAGGACGTGATGATATTGTCACCCTAATCTGGAAATCAATAAGAAATTTCGCCAATATGTCAACACAACTAACTGTCCTCTACTGCTATGCATCATCACCATAACAACACCTCAGTAGCTAAATTTGTCTCAGATCCAGTGACTAGAAGGGCAAAAATGTGTATAACAATAACAATGATAAGGGCATACACCGATCAGCCACAACATTATGACCACCTGCCTAATATTGTGTTGGTCTCCATTATGTGATCAAAATAGCTCTAAACCATTGGACATGGACAAGAGGATCTCTCACAGTGTCCTATGGGGTCTGGTGGGTGGCTGTGGATCCTTTGGGTACTCTGGCTTGTGGAGTGGGGCCTCTGTCCATCAAACTTGTTCCACTGCATCCTGTTGATGCTTGATCACAATGGGGTGTAAGAAGTTTGGAGGTCAAATCAACATGTTGGGCCATTGTCATGTTCCTCAACATGTTCCTGATTGTTTGATGTTTTTGTCATGTTGTGGGGTGCAATTTTCTTGCAGGGGTAGGCCAGTGACATTCAGGATTTCCATTTGCACGAGGGAGTGTGCTTGTTCTGGGACAATGTTTATTTTGGTGTCTAAGTCTCATCAACACGGATGTGAAAAGGTTTTCCAGCAGAACAGCACATAGTATCAATATGATCAATGTTATTCACTTCACCTGTCAGTAGTCATAACGTTGTGGCTGATCGGTGTATCTTCACAATATGAGCTTGCTAAAAGTGAATAAATTATAATCTTCCATCCTGTACACAAAACACAAAAACATTCAGAGTGACTATTGCCTTTACATAAGCTCAAGGAAATGAAGGCCTTTTGTTAGTATATGGTAAGCATATGGCATATTTCATTTAAAAAAATCCTTAACTTAAGTGCGTCCGCACATATCAATCCTGATGAGAAATAATATCTCGTCACCCTTCACTCACCCCTATTTGCCGAGACCTGCACCCACTCCACCGTTACACACACCCATTTAACCTGACCTCTCGCTGGTGATTAGAAGCCTGTGAAGTGTGTGAGCATGTGCGTGCGTGTGTGACACTCTTTGTGTGCGAGATGTTTCCCTCCGTATGCTAATCACAGCCTAGCACTGAGAATTAATTTGCAAATGTGTCATTACCCATCAGGCTCAGCAGCAATAACCCTGCAATTACACAACTCTCGCTCGGCCAGCTGAGCACCACACACGCATGCAGGCGAACGGATGCGCACATAGCCACACATGCATACCGCTTTCTGCAGGAGCTTACGAAAAACAAGCTCGGATATGACATTCAGCAAACATTACATCCCACTTTACCACCAAGAGAAAAAAAAACAACACACACACTTCTTTGTATCCGAGTGATATTCAGCATGTTTGCAGTCTAATCACAGCTCCTCACCTCAGTGTCAACAGGACAGCAACCAAGGTCAGTTGCGCACTTTCACTCACTTCTGTTTCTTAGCAACATTATCCAGGAGTGTGGCCTCGCTAAGAACTTCAACAGCATACCACAGCGCCTTCAGATTACAGATACAACAACTGAGCAGCGTCCTTGTGTGTGTGTGTGTCTGTGTCTGTGTGTGTGTGCGTGTGTGTGTGTGCATGAGTTGAGGCACTTACCTGTGAAATGAGGGGTCAGGATCAGAGGTGGAGAGTGCGCCAGCCGGGGGAAGGAGGATGGTTGACATAGAAAAGAAAAAAAACCCTGTGAGTATCCATGTGTTACCTTTAAATTGGGACACATTAACTATCCTTTGCCCTTTATTCAACAACAACTTCAGTCATTTCATGTTCTGATGTACAGATATGCTGCACAAACCTAGGAGGGGCTCACTGAATAGATTAATGACAATAAGAAATATGTGAACTATGTGCTATGGCTCTTGCACTCATTAGATTTTAATCCCACCGGACACTTGAAAATGTTACGAACGGTGCAGAGACTCAGGCGCAGGCAAAGAAACACGGCACACAGATATACAAAATAACAATGTTTATTAACAACAACGGAAACAGAAAATCACTGCACAGCAGGAAACCAAACTAATAAACCAAAACCGAAACTAAAAGCGAGCGGATGCTGAAAACGAACTAAAAGTAACAACAGAAAGCGAGCTGCAAAAGGCGAGCTGAAAAAACGAACAGGTAACAGAAAGCGAGCTACGAAAACCAACGAGCTGATACAAACAAAAAGCGAGCTACGAAAACCTATGAGCTGATAGCAACCAAGACACTGGAAAACTGAGCCAGACGGGCTAACGCTAATGCTAATGCTAATGCTACTGAACCTGAACGGAGAGGGGGGCACGACGGAGCAGGTGAGCGGAGCAGGTGGGAGCGAAGGCAGGCAGGCAGGCAGGCAGGCTGGGTGGTGAGCTGAGGTCCGGGAGTGGGGGTGGCGATCCACGACTGGAATCCTGGCGGTGGCTGGGTTACTGGCGGAGTGGAGGCAGTGGTTGAGCTGAACCGGAGGAGGCACACGTGGACGGCAGACGGGGAACCAACTGGAAGCGGAGAGGGAATAGCGTTAGCAATAGCGAGGGTGCAGAGCAAACGGAGCAGACAGAACGAGAGCAGAGGTTGGCAACTGACTGAGGCAAAACGACGGTCTGGCATCGAGGAGCATGTGGAGCGTGGTTATAACCGGGAGAGTGAGAGCTGATCATCCAATCACACGCGTGCCTCCTCCGCTGATTGGAAGTGGCTGCACCTGCCGTGCTCCTCGCTGCCCACACCTTGCTCACGCCCACCTGCAAGAGAGAGAGGGAAGGGGAAGAGGGAAAAGGGGAAAGGAGACTGCCACTCAGGCAGCAGAGGTGGAGGGCGTGACAGTACCCCCCCCTCTACGTGCACCTCCAGGTGCACGAATCCTCCGGTCCGGTCTCCTCCGGTTAAACTCCCGGATTAGGGCAGGGTCCAGGATCTGGCGTCTGGGTATCCAGGAGCGTTCCTCTGGACCGTATCCCTCCCAGTCCACAAGATATTGGAGACCACGTCCCCGACGACGAACATCCAGCAGGCGGCGCACGGTGTACGCTGGGGCATTGTCCACCATCCTGGGTGGTGGAGGGGGACGGACAGGGGGGGCCAGAGCGCTCTCCTTCACAGGTTTAACTTGGGAGACATGAAATGTGGGGTGGATCCTCATGGAGGATGGCAACTTCAGGCGGACCGCACTGGGATTAATGATGCGCTCAATAACAAAAGGCCCCACGAACCGGGGCGCCATCTTCTTAGATTCCACCCGGAGAGGTAAGTCCTTAGCCCGGAGCCAAACCCTTTGGCCCGGGGAGTAGACAGGGGCAGGAGAACGGTGACGGTTGGCTTGCCCCTCCATTCTCCGCGAAGCCCTTATCAGGGAGGCCCTCGAGCGCCTCCAGACCCGTTCACACCTCCTGAGAAAGGTCTGGAGAGATGGGGTGGAGATCTCCCGTTCCTGGGAGGGGAACATGGGCGGCTGGTATCCCAAGGAACACTGAAACGGAGACAGCCCGGTAGAAGCATTAGACAAGGAGTTGTGCGCGTACTCGACCCATGGGAGGAGGCTGCTCCAGGCGGAAGGGTTCTCCGAGGTCATACATCGCAGGAAGGTCTCCAGTGACTGGTTGGTTCGCTCCGTCTGACCATTGGACTGCGGGTGAAAACCAGAGGTTAAACTGACTGTGGCCCCCAACGCAGAACAGAAATTTCTCCAAACCTCCGAAGTGAATTGTGGTCCCCGGTCGGACACTATGTCGGCAGGTATCCCATGGAGTCGGAAAACGTGGTTCACCAGATGATCTGCCGTCTCCCTGGCCGAGGGCAACTTTTCTAAGGGGACAAAATGGGCGGCTTTGGAGAACCGGTCGACAATGGTTAGGATGGCAGTTTTACCTTGGGATGGGGGGAGCCCAGTGACAAAATCCACTGCGATGTGGGACCAGGGTCGATGAGGAATAGGCAGCGGTTGAAGGAGCCCCGAACTCGGCCGATTGGAGGTCTTGCTGGTGGCACAGATGGAACATGCGGCCACGAACTCCTTAGCATCCCTCTCCAGAGTGGGCCACCAGAACCTCTGCCGCAGGACCTCCACGGTGCGTGCAGACCCAGGATGGCAGGTCAACCGTGAAGAGTGCGCCCAGCTCAGGACCTGAGAGCGAACCGGATCAGGAACAAACAAGCGGTTAGTAGGACCGTTACCTGGGTCGGGGTGCTGTTCTTGGGCCCGGCGAACCACGGACTCGATCTCCCAAGTGAGAGAAGCCACCACACAAGTTCCAGGCAGAATGGGTTCAGGTTCGCCGGGGGTCTCCTGGAAGGAAAACTGGCGGGACAATGCGTCTGGCTTGACGTTCCTGGACCCAGGCCGATACGTGATGGTGAAATTGAAGCGGCCGAAGAAAAGTGTCCAGCGGGCCTGTCGGGCGTTCAGTCGTTTAGCCGATCGGATGTACTCCAGGTTCCGGTGGTCGGTCCACACGATGAACGGCTGCTCCGCCCCCTCCAGCCAGTGACGCCATTCCTCCAAAGCTAGCTTCACCGCTAGCAGCTCTCGATTGCCTACGTCATAATTCCTCTCGGCAGGGGACAGCCGCCGAGAGAAAAAGGCACAGGGGTGCATCTTGTTGTCGGCGGGGGAACGTTGAGACAGCACCGCCCCTGCCCCAATGTCCGAAGCATCCACCTCCACCACGAACTGCAAGTGGGGATCAGGCTGCGTCAGGATGGGTGCGGAGGTGAAGCGTTGCTTCAGGGAGTGGAAGGCCTGGTCTGCCTCAGGAGTCCAGGAGAAGGTCCGCTTAACCGAAGTGAGGGAGGTGAGCGGGGCTGCCACTTTGCTGTAGTCCCGGATGAAGCGACGGTAGAAGTTGGCGAAGCCCAGAAAACGCTGCAGCTGCTTCCGATTCTCCGGAATGGGCCAGTCCCTAACAGCGGACAGCTTCAGAGGGTCCATTCTCACTTCACCCGCCGAGATTATGTAACCCAAGAAGGAAACTGTAGGTACCCCGAACTCACATTTTTCGGCCTTCACGAAGAGTCGGTTCTGCAGCAGCCTCTCGAGGACCTGGCGGACATGGCGGGTGTGTTCCTGGGCGTCTCTAGAGAAGATGAGGATGTCGTCCAGGTAAACGAATACGAACCGGTTGATCATGTCCCGGAGCACATCGTTTATGAGGTTCTGGAAGACGGCGGGTGCATTCGTGAGTCCAAAGGGCATAACCAAGTACTCGAAGTGCCCCAGCGGCGTGTTGAATGCCGTCTTCCACTCGTCCCCCTCGCGGATGCGAATGAGGTGGTAGGCGTTGCGGAGGTCCAGCTTGGTGAATACGGTCGCTCCGTGCAGGGATGTGAAGGCGGAGTTGATGAGTGGCAAGGGGTAGGTGTTCTTGATGGTGATGTCGTTGAGGCCACGGAAGTCGATGCACGGCCGAAGGGTCTTGTCCTTCTTATCCACAAAGAAGAATCCTGCCCCCACAGGTGACGAAGACGGACGGATGATGCCGGCAGCGAGGGAGTCCCGGATGTAGGTCTCCATGGCCGCCTGTTCAGGCTTGGAGAGGTTGTATAGCCGACTGGTAGGCAAGGTGGCCCCGGGAACGAGTTCAATCGCGCAGTCATAAGGGCGATGGGGAGGCAAAGACAGTGCTTTCTCCTTGCTGAACACTGGCGCGAGGTCATGGTATTCGGGAGGAACGGAGTCCAATTTCACCGGGGCGTCAGGAACAGGGCTGGCGGTGTCAGCAGGGGTCAGGGCAGAGTGCAGACAGGTCTCGTGGCAACGGGGGTCCCAAGATACCACCTCCTCCTTTCTCCAGTCAATGTGGGGGTTGTGCGCCCGAAGCCAGGAATAACCCAGGACCATGGGGGGACTGGAGTGATCTATAACGAAAAAGGTCGTCTTCTCCCGATGATTGCCGGCCAAAAACAACGTGACAGGAACAGTTTTCTGCTGTACCTTGGCAAGGTGGAGTCCATTCAGGGCTCGAACCTCCAGGGGGGGCTCCAGGGACTCCAAGGGAATGCCCATCTGACGGGCCAACTGAAGGTCCAGGAAGTTCTCCTCGGCACCAGAGTCGATGAAGGCTTGTACAGGGACAGACTGGGATTGCCAGCAGAGGGAGGCAGCTAGCTGCAGCCGATTTGGGGAAGACGACGATAGATGGCTCACCTGTATCTCCCCAGTTACTGGTGAGCCCGTCCTTTTACTGTGCGCTGGGGGCAAGCCGAGAGGTAGTGACCCGCCTTCCCGCAGTATAAACAGGTGTCGGCGTTCCGCCTACGTTGTCTCTCTTGGGCGGACAGCTGGTTGCGTCCAAGTTGCATGGGCTCAGGATCAGGAACGGCTCGGAAAGGAGGTGGAGAACTCGGTCGCGTCGAAGGAAGGGCCCGTGGAGACTCCGAGCGGAGGGTCCTTTCCCTCCGTCGCTCACGGATCCGGTTGTCGATCCGGATGGCTAGGTCGATGAGTTGATCCAGGTCGCTCACGTCGTCGCGGGTAGCCAATTCATCCTTCAGGCCGTCCTGCAGTGCTGCGTAGAATGCCCCTCGCAGAGCGGCGTCGTTCCATCCACTCCCTGCCGCAGTAGTGCGAAACTCGATGGAGAAGTCCGCCACGCTCCGGTTCCCTTGACGCATGGACAGAAGACGGTGACTGGCATCCTTTCCTTGCACCGGGTGGTTGAACACCTTCTTCATCTCGGTGGTGAAGGCGATGTAGGAGCCGCAGATCGCCTCCTGGCGTTCCCACACCGCAGTACCCCACTCTCTCGCTCGGCCCGACAAAAGGCTAACCAGAAAAGCTACTCTGGCCCTATCAGAGGCGTAAGAGTGAGGCTGTAAGTCGAAGACTAATGAGACCTGAGTCAAAAAAGACTGACAAGAACCGATGTCACCGTTATAGCGTTCGGGGACGGGCACATGCGGTTCACGAGCTAACTGGCTGACCGCAAGACTAGCGTTAGCCGAATCGCTGCTAACGGGTGCAGCTACAGACGTAGCAGTAACAGGAGCCGAGTGGGCCGCTAGCGTGCTAATTCTCCCCGTGAGCTGGGAGACCTGATTTATCAGCGCACGGTTGCTTTCTACAAGACTCTGCAACAAGGAGTCATGCTGCCCTATCACGGCGCCCTGATGAGCTATGGCTTGCTGCAGGTCTGTCTCACTAAGGGCAGGCCTAGTGCCGGTCTCGTTGCCTGCTGAGCTCATGGTGGCCAGACCGTACTGTTACGAACGGTGCAGAGACTCAGGCGCAGGCAAAGAAACACGGCACACAGATATACAAAATAACAATGTTTATTAACAACAACGGAAACAGAAAATCACTGCACAGCAGGAAACCAAACTAATAAACCAAAACCGAAACTAAAAGCGAGCGGATGCTGAAAACGAACTAAAAGTAACAACAGAAAGCGAGCTGCAAAAGGCGAGCTGAAAAAACGAACAGGTAACAGAAAGCGAGCTACGAAAACCAACGAGCTGATACAAACAAAAAGCGAGCTACGAAAACCTATGAGCTGATAGCAACCAAGACACTGGAAAACTGAGCCAGACGGGCTAACGCTAATGCTAATGCTAATGCTACTGAACCTGAACGGAGAGGGGGGCACGACGGAGCAGGTGAGCGGAGCAGGTGGGAGCGAAGGCAGGCAGGCAGGCAGGCAGGCTGGGTGGTGAGCTGAGGTCCGGGAGTGGGGGTGGCGATCCACGACTGGAATCCTGGCGGTGGCTGGGTTACTGGCGGAGTGGAGGCAGTGGTTGAGCTGAACCGGAGGAGGCACACGTGGACGGCAGACGGGGAACCAACTGGAAGCGGAGAGGGAATAGCGTTAGCAATAGCGAGGGTGCAGAGCAAACGGAGCAGACAGAACGAGAGCAGAGGTTGGCAACTGACTGAGGCAAAACGACGGTCTGGCATCGAGGAGCATGTGGAGCGTGGTTATAACCGGGAGAGTGAGAGCTGATCATCCAATCACACGCGTGCCTCCTCCGCTGATTGGAAGTGGCTGCACCTGCCGTGCTCCTCGCTGCCCACACCTTGCTCACGCCCACCTGCAAGAGAGAGAGGGAAGGGGAAGAGGGAAAAGGGGAAAGGAGACTGCCACTCAGGCAGCAGAGGTGGAGGGCGTGACAGAAAATGTATTTTAAAAATATACGCAAAAAGGTCATTCTCTCTTAAGTTGAAAAATGATCTGTTTAGCATTTAGAGCCGCTGGACGAGCTTTTAGATCACTACCTCAAAACAGCGCTTTCAGAAACCTCCCAGTGTTTCAAAGCCGAGGTCAAACAAGGGTGATGGTGAAGCTAAATGTTTGCTCAGTCACTGGATGCAAACCACCTGCTCTCAAAATCCACTTCACACATCAGATTGCCTAATATGGTTACAGCTCAATCACACATCTGCGTGTCCGCGCCGAGAAACTAACCCACAGTGGCACACACTTATCCAAAGCATGTCACACACCTGACACGAATAATCTTCAACATTTCACACACACTCATCTATGATGTCGGCCCTGTCGCCCAGTGCAGTCACACCTCGTCTGACAGCAAAGGTGTGTAAATGCATAATGTGTCTGTCTTTTGCTTCGCCAGGACCTCTACTGACTTGACCTTGAAGTCAAAAAAGAAATTCCCAGCTGGTGAACACCACAAGACTTAAACTGAGCACATTCCATCAACAAGGAAAAAACAGACATCCCTATCCATATTTGCTGTTCATGCTCTGCTGGCAGATAAACAGTAACAAATAACCCGACATGAAAAGGAAACCACAAACCGACAGGAGGACATGGAAGAAGTATTGAGGTTAAAATAAGAAAGACGCTACAGTACGTTGCACAACTGCAGGCCATCATCCAACAACTGATGGGGTTTTGGTGTTGCTAATCCTGCCTAACTCAGTTTTTTTTTTAAAACGACAGTGAAGGTAAACACTTGAGTCTCAAGTTAACAGATAAATGTACTGGAGACCCTGCTGGCAATACTGCAAGACTAAATTTATTTTGACCATTTATTTTGACAAAGCAGAGCAGATTTCTCCATGAGTAACTGAACACTTCCAGGAAAGACAACAGAGGCCTGGAGAAGTTCCTGTTAAAGTATAGAATAATACGAGCACCCTGAGCCAAAGCAGTGACTGACTGATTACACACAGCTTGATTTCTCCTCAGTAGAATTTACATTTATTCTGCAGCAAGCTACCAGGCATCTGATGTTGTCAGATAAATATTACTGTATTGACACAGATATTAGCAAAGTAACTGCCCACACAGGGTTCAATCATGCATTGGTCACATTTCAATTAGTAGCAAGAGAAGCTTTTGTTTTGCCATAATTAGTTTTGTGTCGTCTTCCTCGTTGCAATTATGACAGCAATCAAATGAGCTCTGTTGTCATTCTCCACCTGAGTTGACGAGAACTGATGTTTAAAATTCCCTACATGGCCATCTGTGCTAAATTAATCCACTCACTACACTTAAAAATGGCACCTTGCTGGAGTGTTGCGAATTGGAAACTAACTAAATCATCTCACTCAATCGGCAGATTTGAACACCCGATTCTAGATGAAGCAACTCATTAAAAGGGATGATTTGTGCAGTATGGGTATAGTGCTATGAACATTATCTAGAATTTCTCTTGATGGCATCTTCAGGAGCCCCTCTCTCCACACTCTATTTTCTTTGAGAGTCACATTTTAATATTCATAAATCAAGGCCGCACCTCTCATGTTCACCACAATACTGTCATCCTTGATTTAAAGTGGATTTCCCTTTTAAATGGCTGCTGGCCTATATTGTGGCTGACACTCCCACATGCTAGCTCAGATACACAAAGTCAAGGGAGGCAGGTGAGGGTGGTGCTGGTGGTGGGGGGGGGGACTGTCCAGAGTTGACAAACTGATGTGCCGTCATATAATATCCCTCCCACAATGCCTTGTGGCACACCTGCTTTCTAGCACAGACAACAGAAGCGTCCCTGCTCTCAGCCCAGGGAATGCATCGCGCCACACGTCTCTGCTCTGATGAGGCTTTTTATAGTCACTCAGCTCTCTTACCTGCATCCTCCAACTCTTCATCTGTCTCCATATCAAACGCATCAGATCTGCTGCCTCCCAGCAAGTCCCGTTGTTATTAGACAGTAGAGGAAAGAACCAGAGACAAAGTAGTGAACCAGAGAAGGAAGGAGGGAATCTTTAAAAGCGCCACTCATTTGATTAACAAATATGTGTGCACATGTGCGCTATGTGTTCTTCTGCCGAATGTGTGTGTGCACAGGGCGCATGTGGGTGTGTGTCTGTGCGATCGCCCAGGGGCAGGTGTATGGTATGCCAACGCAGCTGAGGAAACCTAGAGAGCAGACGCAGCAGGAGAATCCTACTTTACAGCAGCACGTCAAAAAGGAGCTGACAGCAGGCCGCACACACACACACGCCAACAATTAGACATGTACACATGCTTATGTATGTGTGCATAAATAAGAACAGCACACAGAATTCAATATACTTGATTTAATATTTAATTGCGTGTGTGCACACACACAAGACGGCACGCGCACACACTGCATCCACACACAAAGAGCTGTTGGCAGTGTGTTTTTCGCTTGACTTGTGCTCTCCTGTGACATTTCCTCATTGGCTTGTTTGTCTCAATTATCCCTGCTTATTGGACAGAGATGGTTAACCCATTAACTTACACACAGGGAGGAGAAAAGGAGAGTGAGAGACACAGAAAGAGAGAGAGCTGGATTATGGTTTGACCTGCCTTAGGCGTGTTGTGAATCACACAACTGTATGAGGCCACAAACACAGGCCTGGCTGAATGCCAAGCGAACACACAAGTTGTGCGTGTACGCAGGCAGCAGAGAGCAGCTGAAGGGGCAGCGGAGCACCAGCACCTCGGGGCCTGTTGGAGGGCCTAAGCTGACCTTCTCCACTCACCATTGTGCTTCTGGATTTAACACACTCTCCTACAACAAGGTTGCAGCTTAGTGTGTGTGTTGTAAGTATTGGGTAAGTGCATCATCAGATGTGCCAACATGTGTTCCTGTAATGTTTGTATGTTGGAGAGCTGTGTGTGTGTGCATAAGGAGGCTGCCTTGCCCTGTGTCAGGCCTCTGCTGTGCTCAGTAAGTGAGGCGTGCTAATACTGCGTGTGCTCAGGTTTCACGCATCAGCACACAGTCGAAGAGACTTACCCGAGGTCACAGACTGTCAACTCCCCCACCTCCCCTTCCTCCTCCCTCCTTTGACTCAATCCTTCCTTTTTTCTCACTAAATACTTTACCTTTAGCCAAGCTTCAACACTCCTCTTTACCTCCCCCTCCTCCCTCTGTCCCGCTCTCTCACTTTGCTATCAGTCCTCCCTTCCCTCTGCCTCCCCCCTCCTCTTCTTCCTCCCCAGAGAATTCCATCATGCTCAGTCTTTTAGTATCTTTCATGTCTTTTACCTGTCAACAGAGGAGAGAATGTGCGAGCAGCTCCCCAACAAAGGAAAAACACCTTCCTGTCATCTCAGAAAATGCTGCAGGGTGGAGGGGCGCAGGGAGGAGGATCGACAGGGGGACAGAGGGAAGTAGATAACACAGGAAGCCGAATAAAAAGGGAAATGCTGCGCAAAAAGGGGATAGAAAAATGAGGCAACGGGAATTTTGCGCTCGGTGTGTGTTAAATATACACAAGCTGTGCCATTCTGTGGCAACTTAATTGTATATTTTAAATGGCAAAATGTCTTAAAAATGTGTCATTTTTCAATGCATCCTTTTGTGAACTACCTCTGCGGCATGAGCCCACAAATAAAGCACAACTCATGTATGAAGTATAAAACTCTCGAAACACATGTGTCATAGACAAATACACCCGCATGACCTCTTCAGCTTCACACAGCTATAGTCTGTGAATCCTCAGAAGCTCAGTTGAGCTCTACCACACTCCACAACAGAACCAGCAGCTACACATTCACACCGGATAAAACTATAAGCCGTACAATCCAATAGGCACCTCACTCAATCTGTGACTGCCTCTCTATCCCATGCCCAGTGTGTGTGTGTGTGTGTGTGTGTGTGTTTGTGTGAGTGAATCCTTTGCTAGCACTAATCTGCTGGCACAGTCCCCGTCCTCAGCGTTGCCCTCGTCTCCATATTATTCTGGGATTAGCTTGTGTGTTAGCCTAGCCGCAGCCCACAGCCTGAGCTGGGGAGAGGCAGCCATCTTAGAACAATGCCTATTGATGAAACACTAAGAGGCTTGATTGGATTAATCATCTCTCCCTCTCCTTTTTTCTCCCCTCTCTTCTCGAGCTGTCTCTCTTTGTTTCCACTCCTCTTCTGTACTTCTGCCTTCCCCTCCTTCTCTTCAAAGCTCAATAACACACAGATTTTGTTGTTTCTCTCTGGTGACGAGATGACGCCGTTAACGCCCCCTTGCCAGATAACAAACACAAATAGCAGGCTGCCGCTTTACGAGGGCACTTCAAGGTAAAAAGTAAACATCTAATTACGAGGAGAATCAAATAGCTGCTAACTGCTTCTGTGTGGCAGTACAGTTTACATTACAGCACTTAAGTGGTAGGCCCCTCCTTGATGAGAGAGAAAATATAGGCTCTGATAATGTCTGATTATAATTACAACAGGGAATCCAACCACATGCAAAAAGGCTGAGAGGAGTCACATATACGTAGGTTTTTGGTCTTCTTTTTCTTTCTATGAAACACACAGTGCAGAGCTGCCAAAATGTGCGAGATATGACAGCAGCAGCACAGAGAGAGAGAAATAGGGGTGAATCTCCACAGATTTGGCCTGCGTTTAGTTGGGGCACTCTACCAAGTGGCAGTCGCTAGCCTGGGCGGCCTTTGGCCTGCTGTCCCCACCAATCACATTCCAGCCCCAACTACGCCAGCGTGGACCCACAGCAACCCTCCAGTCTGGTGCCAAACACCCGCGCACACACACACACACACTCACACACACACACACACACCAGCAACCACAGCTCATACAAACACCGCAGCCAACTCCATTTTCAAACATGGATAACAACTGAATTAACACTCTGTGATCCTCTGCCAAAGCAGAAGGATGATCCTTTATACATTCAAACACACACTTGCACGTGCATTTTCACATCCACAAATACACACAAGCAAGGACACTGTTTGGGTGGAGTTATCTGTGTTTAGATTTTAAATGCATCATCCCCTTATGTCCCTTATGTCTCTTTCTCGCTCTCTGTGGATCTGTTTCACTCTTGCTCTGTCTTTTTTCCGCTGCTTGCAAAGATAAAAGCAAATTACTGTCTCATGCTGGTGTTGTTATCATTGAAGCTACTTAGATGGTGGCACTTCTGTATGATGCTTCGGTGTTTGGAATGCAGAAATTAGGGGGTAAACAAGTGCGAATCAGAGTGGTGAAGCAGTTTGATAGAGTAGATGAGACATCATGTGTTCTCCAACCTAAAGCCCAAATGACTTGATCACAAATACACACCTCCTTCCTATGCTGTGCTCTTAGTCTTCTCCTCCCCTCTTTCATCTTCACACTTTATTTCTCCCCTGTTATTTGCTCCATCCAAGGCACAAAAAGAGCCTATAGTCCTTCCATCATATCACTGTTCTAATCTGACCACTTCTTTACCTCCCTAATTCCTCCTTTTTCATTCTCTTCCTCAATGCCATTTTATCTTAGCTCTGTTTTCACATGAGAACTGCTCTGGCAGGAGCTGCAAAGTGTTGCCCAAAAATATGCAAACACATACAGACTCCATGCATGAGCATGCACACACACACTAACACACAAGATCTGAGACTAGTTTTGTTTTTGTTTTTGAACAGTTTTGTTGTCGAAACCGATTCTCACAGCCATGGGTATTTAAGGATGTTTTCTCTGTCGAAAAATCACAGTAGGGGAAAAAACAAAATGGCAAGCGGCTAAAAAAGGGAGAGAGGCAATCACCTGACATCACAGCTATTCATCCTGCAGAGCAGAGAGCTGTTTGGTCCTCCACCAGCATGAAGACGAAAGGCCTTCCAAGAATCCCCTCGCTCTCTTTCCTCTCTGTCTTTTTCCACAGATTAATCTGTCCAGCAGCCGTATAAATCTTTGCACTCGCTGTGGAGAAATGCTCTGTGTGGATCATTTATGTATGACAGAAAAAAAGGAGATAAACCTTGCTAAACCTCTTGAGGAGAGTCGGCGAACAAACACGCTCTGTTCAGCTGCCGCATGAACACCAATGTGTGCTTTTGTGATATGTGTGTGCGAAATTGAATAAAGTTGAACCGTGGGTTGACATTAGCCGGCGAACTTGCGCAAGTGTTGTCGAGGGTTGTGCTGCCATGTCACGATCATTTACGACTGAGGTCAAAACAACTTTCCTTTGCTAAGAGACTGGAGGAGGGGGGGAGGAAGGGATCAAGTCAAGGGGACACTGAAGCGGGGGGAGGGGGAGGGTTGAGATGGCTTCAAAGGGTTGTGCTGTAACCATGGTGCTGCTGCGCTTGGTCACTGTGGGAACAGACCTTCTGCAATGTTGGAGAAGGGGAGTAGCATTTTTGTAATGGAGGGGAGGTGGGCTGAGTCCCCCTCTGTCAGAGTTCACACAAAAATAAGTTTCATCACTTTAAAAACTCATATTCAAGAAACTTTTAATTACAAAATATACAGATTCAATAATAAATAGTGATACATTTATTCAGCACATACTGAATCAACAGTGATGTAGACTTTGCAGTTTAATAATTCAACTACACAGAAGACATTATATATCCCAGTCACTAAAAGCAAAATTTAATTGCTGCAATTCAGTGCAACAAACAATAACTTTATTCTGCACAGAGTAATTTATTTTTAATGCATTAGTCAAGAATATGTAAACAATAATGTAAACTCTGCTTATGTTCTAATCTTGCTTTTTGCTTTTAACCTCAGGCAACCTTTTTAGCATCTCCCTTCTGTTCTTCATATTAACATGGGTTCATGTCACCTAGCATCCATGAAAAAACAACTTATCCAATATTAATCAGTGCTTACTCTATTCTCTTCCAGGAACTGATTAACACTTCAACCCACAAGATGGAAAAGCATCTATTTCACTTTTTTGGCAGTGTCTCCAAAGTGTGTGTAAATCCTCCCTGACAGTTGGATGGAAACAGCTTGTGTCTCCTAGCAGGAACCTCTCCTATTGGATACAGATGATGATCACAGTTTTCCAAAGATTCTCTTTTATTGCAGAGAGAGAATATGATGAAACAGAGACTCTTCTGTTTCAGGACATTGTTACTTCTAAATTACATTCATCAATCTCACCGACTGCACTGGCAGGAGCAATCTCTATCTTCAGACCTGATCTGTGAGTGTGTGTGACCCCGTTACCACCTCCAGTGTGGTCGGACATTGCAGCTGTGATTGAGATGTTTGCTTGCATGGATAAGAGTGTAATGCACGTATGCATATGTGTGTATGATTGCTTTCTTATCCCTGTCAGTAAACAAACCAACTGAATCTGTCAAAGGGAAACAGGCACTTTCAGCAGTGACCAGTGTGGCAGGATTTACAGCACTCTTTAACGATCACACCCTCAATTAGACCTGCAGAATAGTGTCTGTGTGCTTGTGTGTGCTGAGTGGGATAATAACTACCGTACAGAATAGTAGGATGTAGGAGCTATGAGTAAGCGCTGCAACACTTCGATTTCCCCTCTTGCCATGATGTCACTGAATTTATTACTAGCCCTTGCTTACGACCATAGTCGCTGTAAATCAGGCGCGCGCACACACACACACACACACACACACAGACATATATATATACACTGAGAGACACACACACACGTTGCTGTCTGTTTGTGTCAGACTTATGATGAGGAGCAGAGCAGAGAGGGACTGTGATGAAGGGGAAACAAACAGAGCGTGGAGACGGATGACGGATGGCTCCACTCATTCAACGAGCCAGTCTGAGATGAACATACACTTAGGCAATGCGCTCTCCCGGTCTCAGCCTCCATCTTCCTGTCTCCTCTGCTGCGACAGATAACTAACACTGTGGCACCTTGATGTGCTGATAGTACCACTGCAGACCAGCAGCAGAAAGATGATTTCCACCCTGATAGGCTGGCTGCTGCACACCGGCAGTAGGAGAGCTGTGAGTCGTGGGCTGACACTACTAGCAAGAGTGGTGACTCCCACTGTGTAAGGAATGGAGATAATAGAGGAGGGCCCACTCAAAGTCGAGCAGGGAGCGGTGGCAGGGGGGCTGGAGGTGACCAGAAGGGAGAGTAATTGCCTCACCACACTCAAGGTGCTTGAAATGATCTGTGACCTGTTCCAAGTGTGTGCACTTGAAGGGAGGGGCGAGAGACATATTGTGTGAGCGAGGCGTGGAGCAAGAGAGAGGGCAAGAGAGAGAAATGACTGTTGCAAATGCCCATTTCCTGCCGCTGCGGGGTCATGCCTGAGCCAGGAAGTGTGGGATGGAGTGGAAGGTGGAATAACGGAGGGATAATCTTGTCTGAGCTCCAGCAAGAGAGGGCAGGGGGCTTGTTATGAGAAAATGAAAGGGGAGAGGTGGAGGTAAGGAGAGCCACGGGCCATTAGAGACACCTCAGCTACACATAATGGCAGGTAGTGTAAAAAGGGAAGCAAGGAGATCAGTGTGGTTGAGATGAGAGAGGGAGCAGGGACCAAACATGGCCTGTGTAGAAAACAACAACAGTACAACAAAGTTACATACAGTACAGTCCCACTCCACAAGCCAGAGTACCCAAAGAATCCACAGCCAACATCCTCATTCCAGACCCCATAGGACACCGTGAGAGGTTCTCCTGTCCATTGCCCAATGGTTCAGAGCATTTTTGAGCACATAAGGGGGACCAACATAATATTAGGCAGGTGGTTATAATGTTATGCCTGATCGGTGTATGTGCATGTGTTTCCCACATGACCGATGTTACCAGATTTACCTTGACAATGTCAGTGTAATGTGGTAAATTTTGGTGATTGCTGTTTTAATCTATCTATCTATACATACATGATGTCCGTTTGCAATTTATCCACTGACTGCAAACTTGAAACGAAGAAGAAAACATCAAATTTTGGGTCAGTCAGCAGCCTGGGAAGAACATTTATATTGAAGAGGATTACTGGTGACATGAGGTGAGTCTGTGGCTACTATTCATATCGTTGTTCACCTGAGTTACACTGTAATGTCCTGCTCGATCACAGCATGACATGGTTTTTTTTTTTTGGCCCCAACAACACAATCGTCACTTCCCACCCAGCCTACTTGCTAGATTTGGCTCCACATGACTTCTTCCTCTTCCACAAAACAAAAATCAAGTTGAAGGATCGCTGTTTGGACACAGTTTAGGAGATTCAGCGCTCTTCGCAGATGGTGTTTGACATGTTTACATAACAGGATTTCAGGGGAGCGTTACAAACGTTGCAGAAGAGCTGGGAGCACTTTATCGCCGAACATGGAGACTACTTCGATGGGAATGGCAGCCAAATTTAAACCAGGTGCTGTTTTTGATTTGTATTGGTCGTTGAACTTTTTGCACTTTATATATATATATTTTCAATTCCCTTAGCTGGCAGAACAAACTTTATATACTCTGAAAATTGTGTCCCTTAACTTTATTGCAGCTTTTAAAAAAATCATACAGCATTTCAAAAATCCCAAATGATTCCTAGACTTATACACCAAGATGAAAATAATATTAATTTTCACAGCATTAAATTTTACACCAGCCTGTCCCTGATACTTAAATCTACAGAACAATAAGAATCTGTTATCACCATGTGGTTTTAGTGTCTGCCTCCCTTTCTTTTCTTTTTTCTACATCTCTAATAAGTAGGTGGCACAATTACAGGCACAAGAAAGAATAATATGAAGATATACAGATGGCGTTGGAGGAAGGAGAGAGGGAGAAAAATGAGTAGATTGGAGAGAAGGGGAGAGGAAAAGACAGAAAGACAGCAAGGAAACACAATGGGGAGTTTTTTTTTTTCTACTCTCAATTTTCTAGGCTCCTATTTTTCTCCTTCCTCTCCCTCCTCATCCTCTAACTGCCCTCTCCGGCACAAACTGTCTAATCAGAAGGTATCTGCTGGGCTATAGATACAGAATGTCCTCAGATTTTTTTCTCTCTCTCCCTCCTTAATGCTTCTCCCATTTACTCTCTTTATCCCTCACTGACTTACATGCTTCACTTCCCCTGCTGTATTCTCAACAGCATTTACTGAACTAATTAATGGGGCAGAGGGTTGAGTATGGCTCAGCTGAGACGACTCCTTCTCTTTGTCTCTTGGACACGTGGGTAACTACCTACAGAAAAGGAGAAAGTGCTGTAAGAGGAGGCAGGAGGGCGGAAGGATTTGAAGGACAAATCTTGTGATGAACTGTATTTATTGCTAGCAGTAAATAGATGAGTGGACTTGTTATTGCTATTATGCGTTTCTTTATCTTGATTTTATTCTTTTTTTAAAATTAATTGCTGTGAGAGAAAATGTAAAGAGGAGGAAAGATTTAAGCAGCCACCTGTGCATATAATCCAACTAAAAAACTTCATGAAAACAATGACAGTGCACACTGTACGAGATGAATCTAATGAATTTGTACGTGGGGAATCGAACCGCTACAGTGTAAGCTTGTACACACGTTTCATTTATTCATTATTGTTTCGAGTTCCTGAACTTTATTCAAAAATGGTATGAATGACCTGTAGTGCAGTCAGTGTTATTCCGTGTCACACTCTGCCTGGCTGGTTTGTAGACAGAGGTCAGAGCAGCATTTACAGTGTGAGAATTTGATTCTAAATTTTACCATCTTTCATCGCCAAAGCTCCGAATCCACCAGCAGTACATGTGCTCCTTAGTAAGATCTAGGACTTCCAGTTTTTGATTGGCAACTTCTGTCTCAACCAGCCTCAAATTGCACAGTCAGCTGAAGTCTGAAAAGTGCTAGACACCCACAGTTAGTCTGTGTAGTTTATGCACAACACGGTTTATTAGCAGCACATGCAATATACAGATATATACACATTTGCATTAGTTGAAAAAGCAGCCCCACTAAACTCATCTATATTTTATCAAAAGATGAATGCGTGTACACAAATCTGTACTTATCTAAATTGTCTTTGCAAAAACGAAGTCTTTTAGAGGTGTGTGCATCCTCTGAGGGAAAGCCAGGCTACACTAGTACAATAAGATGCAGTGATGTGATCTTTTTCTACCTCCCTGCTGGCTCACAATGTGCAAGCTGCCGAGCTACATGTCCTTTCATTGCTGGGTTCAAGCAGTCAAAAGTGGATGAGAGCAATCTTTAATTTGATGACGGCAAATTGCAGACAGAAGCATAGAGAGAGGGAGAGGGAGGGACAAAAAAAAATTCAGAGAAAGGCCAGGAGGAAAACAGATGTAGTGTAGCTGCAGGAGAGCAAAAAAGCAAGGCCCTTATTCACAGGCTGCACTGAGTAAAATGTCACCTTATTATCAGAGCAGAAAGGCCAGCCTCCCTTTCTCTGTGCTACCCGAGAAACATGATACTCGACGTATTATCACAAAACGTGTGGGTCAGTCAGCACGAGGGCGTTTCTACAGCAAGATTCACTTCTCATTCTCTCACAATCAAAGAACCTTAAGATGAAGCATTGGGGTCTATTTCTGTGATTTTATTGCTCATTTTACGAAGCAGGCCTATACTTACTTACTGTACAATCCTGTACTACAACTAAAGCTCTTGCTGAATCCCACGTCTGCCCACTGGATGGCATTTGTTTGCAAAAAATATTGATAAAGCTCTTTTTTGTGCCACCTAATGATCAAAAATCAGTTAAAATGGCTACAAAAACTGTCCTTGAAGCGTGTAAGGAACCCTTACAGTGACATTAATACTTTAAATTAAACAACTTCAAATAAATAATGAAGGCCATTTTATTTTTAATCATAATTTAATAAACTGCAAACTGCATTTTAATTCTTGAGTATTTTCTTTACTGAATCCACAAGGTCAACATTTTAGATGTCAGAAAAAGCTGAATGCAAAGTGATACAAGTAAAATGGTGTGTCTGCACCATCTGAGCTTCAATCAATCCACTCTATAAAGTCTGAATGTATCACAGCATTTGGGCTCAGTACAAAACAACTAATGCCACATATTTCATGTTTCCATTCTCGTATCTGTCCTACAACGTGTCGTGTTTTTATCGCCTCACTTTAAGCCTCACATTCCATTTTGCCATTTTGTGTTCTCAAAGAAACAAAAAATGTTTGCAACAACAAACAGGAATATGTAACATCGTATTTACTCCATGCCAGATTACAGGCAACAGAGAAACCAAGCTGAGAGACCGAGGAAATTATTTATAAACAATCATTAGCTACGGATCTCCAAGTCGACCATCCTGAGCTGATTTTTCACTTCTATTTAATCCATCTTATTTTCTGCTTCCTAATTCCATCTTCTTCTGTCCTTGTTTGTATCCCTTTAAAATCAAAGCCAGACTGAAACATTTTCACTATATCTACCAGGTGTCACGCTAAAATTCCTCTAGCATTCTCTCTATGTCTGCTGTTCATTTATACTTGCTTCGGACATGGGTGTCCACATGCAAAAAGTACAAAGTGTTTTTGACATATCAGTTTGCAGGAGGCCACCATACCAGTGTTTCTGTGTGTGTCTGGATGCAACTACAGTGTATCTATATATATACAGCAAGCTATATTAGCTCTGAGACCACTAAGCAATATGAATCTTGCCCTGTATTCACAACATAATAGCTTCTCAATTTCACCTTCACATACAATGTATCTGACATTCTGATACCAGGCAGGACTTTTGATGTATTTCTTATTGACATAATAGTCACTTAAACCACTTTATCAATGCATTATTCAAAAAGAATCTTATTATGTTGCAATGATGTAGTTCTCTTGGACAAAAACTGTCTTAACATTGAAATAATTTTGAGAAAGGAGCTAACGCTGTTTACAGCTTAATACGAATGTTTCAGATAACATCATTACCACGAGAAGAAGCTTTTACGGGAAAACAGCTGTAAGAAGAGTTGGGTTATAGTGTTCAGGTCTGCTTTTGTAGGTTTTCTTCATGGATTGTAAATAAAGATGGATAAACCCTCCACAACGTCACCCATAGGTTTCCTGAAGAGTGGTTTTGATAACTCAGTGTGGTGGCTCCAGCTGTCTCCATCTTGGCAGTGCCTTACTCTGCCTAACTCCCAGCTCATCCAAAAAATTAGCAAAGAGGTGGAGCGTGAGAGGAGGTAGTTTGGTTGTAAACTGCACGATGATGGTACCCACCTGTCACTTAAAGCAGCCTAACCCTTAAGTACGCATAATTTCATTACATAAATAAATCACCCTTGAACAGTTGTCAGGAATAAGGAAATTAGTTACAGACACCAAAACATTTTTTTTAGCCAGGCTGTAAACATGCTTATTTCAGCCATGAAGCAGAGCCTTTTAACAGGGGGGTGTATGTGGATTGACTTGTTTTTGGAGCCAGTAACCCGAGGAACTGCAGTTTTTGGCACTTTCCTGTCGGTTTTTAAACCCCAGAGGTTATTTTGGTGTTGACCTTGTCATACTTCTTTAACTTAAGACAAGTCATATTCCTCACCATTGATGTTACCCTCTTCACTACTAGCAAGAAATCCATTAAAGGTCCCATATTATGCTGCTTTTCACCGAGTTTACATAGGTCTCAGAGGTTCCAGAACAGTCAATTTGAAGTTTGCTGCCTAAAAACCCAGTTTGTTTCTGGACTACAGCCAGCCTGTATCTCCCTCTTGTGAGCTTCACAGAGAATACGCTGTTTCTGTGTCTCTGTTCCTGTCCATTCCTCCTTCACGCCCCTCTCTAGAAGACGTTGTCCAGTACCATGCACTAATGTTTACATAGAGCGCATAGGTATGGCTGGTCGAAGCGCTGTGGTTCAACCATACCAATTAGATCCAGAGTCTGACCCAGAAGGAGAGGCTCCTGAAGAAATTCAAACTTGCGGCTGCAGCAGCATGTTTCTGAATGGCTAACTATGTTACCAACAGTAACTTACGTTAGCTGCCATGCTAAAACGGCATTCAACAGGCTACCACGCTAGGCAGGCTTATACAGTAAAGCAACATAAAATGGTAAAACTCACAGATCCCATATTTGTAGTTGGGTCACAGACAGTTGGTAAAGATGTTTTATCTTCAGATTCGTAGCGAACCCTGCTTTGTACTGGCCCTCGTTGAGAAAGCAGTCCGTAATGAAGTGGCGAGCACACACATCCAACATTTTAGGAGTTGTTGTGGGGACATTTCCATTGAAAATAAAATTAATCCACTCAACTTTCAAAACCTCAGACGAAGAGGGAGGTAAAAACAGACTTCTGTGCTCATTTGTGCAGCCAATAACAGAGCCAACTGCCATGCTTTGCGGTGCGTTCACGGTAAGTCCAGGAGTGCTGAGGGTTGTTTTGAATGTGTATAGCCTATGTGGATGAATGTTGATTTGTTCACTCACAAAAATGCTATAAATGGGACTTATATCTTGTTAACTGGGGGGGTTACCTTGTACATGATAGTTTCTCAGATGTTCTCATGGAAATGAGTGAAATGGACTCCAAGCCTGTCTATTAGCTCGAGTCATAATGCTGCAGACTCCCGCTCTTGTAGACTTTACATGATGACAGTGAAGACGTCACAGACATTATGTATGCCTGAAGTCCGCAAGGCTCAGTCTGCAAGTCCAGTTGGTGGAGATTTGGATTCAGCCTAACATTTCTCTGGGGTGGTGTTATTGCCCTACATGAGGTCATAAAGGGCAAATCTCCAATCCACTTGTTCGGGAACACATTTTCTGAAAGGTGGAGAAAACAAGAGAGGGCAAGGATAGAATTTTCTCATTTCGGGGGGGTCTGTCGACTTGCTGGGGACGCATATTATTGTTAGAAAACCAGTATAAAGGGATTTTTTCATAATGGGGGACCTTTAAACCAAAGTGACTCTACAGTAGAAGAATATGTGTTTTTTGTGCCATTTGTGCCCACCTCATAAAATTCAACCATTTGTTGTATTCAGAGAGACTATGCTCATTAATGTCCCATCAATGTAACGCTGATGACTCACAGCAGCTCAGGGTAAAAGATTACTCTTATGTGCCATTTATTTCCAACCTTTCTCCATCTTACTGAATTGCTGTCCCCTAGCTCATGAACATTTGATTTTTGTACTATCTAACTAGCTGTACTATCTCGTTCTCTCTCTCTCTCTCTCTCTCTCACACACACACACACGTCCAGGACATATTCAGGAGTCAGGAGCCATACGGACGCTGGTGCTGCAGGGAGAGCTGGGCACAGGAAGGTTATTGATGTTTGCTCTCACAAAGCCAAGGTCTAGGCCATGAATCGCAAACTCCAGCCTCCACTGGCCCCAGACATTAGCAGCCTCAGATAAGACATGAAGGATAGCCTGCATTATAGGAAAAACAGCTTCACTGCATTACGCTCTCCCAGCCCTCCTCATCGATATCCGCACATACACACAGCATAATAGACACACTCACACGTGCACAAGCTCTGAGTACCAGCAGTGACTTTTCATGCCTCATGCCTGCGTTTGTGCTGCCATCATGTGCGTTTGTGTTCTGGGAGTTTTGAGGTGTAACAAAGAAAAGCGTTCTGATTTGAGATCAGATGCAAAGACGTAAGAGTACAGCAAGATCATTAGAAGAAAGATGCATCGATAATATCAATTAAAATCACAAACATGTAGTCATGGGTAAAATAAGGCAGGCTTAAGACAATATACAGGAATAGGATTGGAGCTAAAATTGGCATTGCATCTCTTAATGAATCAGTATTAGCTAAAATAAATAAATAAATAAATAAACCAGCACATGTGATGTTCTTCCTTTCTGGATGGGAAAATGTAAATAACTGCAGATATTCAGCGCCTAGTGTTGATAAAGTACTTCGATCTGAACTAGGGAAGCATCCTATAGCTCAAAATAAAGGCCAATGTTACATTATTCAAAAGACCATTGCACCAGCATGACCACACAGCATAATCCAATAAGCATTACCTTTGACCTTTGCCCCATGCTGATCTGAGGGTCAGAGGTCTCGCTCTGGTGGCCGTCTGTAGTCTCCCTTTAGGTCATTAGAGTTCAAAGGTCAAGCTACAGCATCTAAAGCCACTAGACATGTGGTCTAAAGCCATCCATTACAATATACAACCCCCAGATAACAACAGGCTTTAATAGCATCTGACCCTTCACCCGGCTGGCATGGAAACCCTGCCCTGCGCCTGAACCATGAGCAGCATAAGCAAACTTTAATACTGCCGAAAGCATTCTGAACAGATACAAAGCCCAAGGCCACTGCAACCTGTGGAAAGCACTCCTTTTTATACAGTTTGTGACGACAGTAGGAGCTACACAACAAAGGCATCAAGGCTGAGAAATTCCAAATCTGAAGAGAAGTGACAGCAAGGCACAAGGCCAGAGAGTGAAGCACATTTGCATGTTGCATGAGGTGCATCAATCTGGGCTGTCAATAGGCTCTTTTTTGTTGAATCCCATTTCATTTTAGAGCCAGGATGAAAAAATACTTCAGGAAAATGAGGTGTGTCCCGCTCCCCTGATTGTTCATGTTGATTACATCTTGACGCTCCCAACGAGTGTGTGTGGACACAGAGGACTCCTCTGCTTTGAAGCCACAGATTACCACACTGTTAGCTCTGAGATGATTTTTCACACTTTTCCTGTCGTGAGGATGTGTAAGCTCAGCCCTGATTGTGGTTATAATGGGCCAGGGTGCCATCAAAGAGCAGGAAAGCATGTGGATGAATAAACCCCATCCCTGGTGTACACTGAAACATGCACACTCACTGACACAATCTCACTCACACACATGATCTTGATCATCAGTGCCAAGCTCCTTCATTATTTAATCAGAACCACTCTTTGCAGTGGCTAAATTATTGAGCAAGTGTATGTTCACACAATCCCTCGCTGAAAGGTAGTACAAGGGTTTTCTGCAAACCCACTACTCCCACACACAGCAGCCATGAAACGCACTGTGTGTTGCCTTTAACTGTTCTCTTTCTTTGCCATCTTTACATCTCCTAATGATCTCATGAGTAATACTTTTACAAACACAGCAAGAAAAATTAGGAGGCACTGGGTTAGCTAACTAATGTGCCACATATTTTAATAACAGATTTGCTGCAAAGAACAGAGAGGAGCAGTGTGTCTCCCTCCCTCTCCTCCTGGCATCCTCTGGGCTCATAGAGGCAAACACACAGTCAAAAGGACAGAGACACTAATTCGGGATGCAGATGGACAGGCAGACAGACAGATGGACTGAGGGAAGGACAGACAGATTTTCACTGGCTCTTGGAGGCAGCGGCAACCAGGCTAGGCCACGACTGTCCCAGTCTGACTGTCTCTGCAACGCAGCCTCTTCCTGTGGTAGACAGATCGAGAGGTCCAAGAGACCAACTTGCTCCTTGCTCCCCTCGGCCTCACCTCCTCCCAGGCTGCAAGTGCCCCCCTCAACCCCACAACTCATACACACACATCACAAGAGACACACATGCACACAGCACAACCCCCCACCCACAGACGAGGCCCTCCCTGCAGGAGCCCGGTGACTCTTCCAGCGACCAGACAGGTGGTAGGAGCAGAGCGGGCACGCGAATGCCAGCCCACTGCCAAGGGCTCCGAGCCAGTTGGCACACAGTTAACAGGCGCTCTCCCTCATCGTAGAGCACAGTGCACACATGAAGATAACAGGCCTACACACATGCTCGTCTTAACGTTCTTGTGAGGACCTTTCCCCACCGCATGCTGAACCCTTTTTTAAACTCCACTTCTAACCATAAACGAACCACTTGAACACTCGAAGGACTGACCAAAATAGCCTAAATCAGCTAAATGTCCTCTATAGCATGACAGTGTAAAAGTAAAGAAGAGGATCCCACACATCCACACACGTGCAATTACCATAACACATGTCTAAAATAATGTAAGAAACGGAAGGAAGAAAGTAGAAACAAAGGGAGGTCATTTGTGCAGTGTACATATAGACATTCACATAAAGATTTTCTGTTGCAAGCAGAAGTTTGGAAATTATGTGTCGCTTACACAACTGGGGTCTACAAAAATAGTAGCTGCTTCACATACAGTGAAACTATCTCTACTGCACAGAGATGCAACAGTTATTTTTTAGGATTCCTCAAATATTTGATGTAGATATCACAATTTCATGTCATTTCCATCTATCCAATGTAAATATTCTCCCCCTTCAGACACATAAAGCATTCCTTTATTGAGCATTTTATTTCAACAACTTTCTAAAAGTTAAACCAAGTTTTCTATGAGTATTGTGAACATTTTGCACTTGTAATTATTTCATTATAAATGTATCTACAAAAGCAAGCTTTCAGTGTGTTTATTCTGCATCAGGGGTCCATTCTGCATGAGCCACTTCAACCTGACCGAATCACTCGCTCGGTTCAAAGCTGCAGTGTAAAGCTGCACAACTACACACAAGGAGCCAGGTTCAAGCCGTCTTTTGAAAAATTCCATTTAAAAAGGACTGTAATAGGCCGCTGTTGAGATAGGCAGTGAATATCTCACTTAAAGTTGAAGCTGAAGTTGAAGGTTAAATAGTCTGGAGGAGAATAAAACACAGGAGTTTAGGAACTGACCATGACTTTTCTTTTTTATGAACACACTTGCGTCGTCTTGTGGCCTGAAATTCACTGGGATATTAAATCTGCTACAGGAGGGGAGAAAAAAATCATAAATAAAACTTTAATTGGTAGATCTTAATCATTTGGCACTGTGGACTTCTGGACCATCCAACAATTATTGCTTGTAATAAGTATTTAAATTAAATCTATCTCAAAGCTTTATAAGCTTCAGCGTGGTTATTATTTTAACTGCAAATATTGTAATTCTGAACCATAACCATCAATCCTGAAACTCCTAATAAAGTTTTTCAAGCTTAACAACTGGATGAACTTCATTTTTGAAATTTTGAAGGTCAAACAGTTTATTTCGTGCATGACTGAAACGTTGCAAAGCGCACAATTCAAAATCAGTCGTCTGGTGGCACAAATCTGGCCGCATGCAGGGACGTTCATACCCTCTCACACGTCAGTGGCAGATTTTGCAGGATGTGCGCCAATCACCATATGCCAACTAAAAAAAGAGGCCTGATGTCTCGAACAACAGACCATCTCTGTATTAGACACCCACACATCGCGCTATCTCGGCGAGCGCTAATATCTTTCCCTCCGCATTACAAAGCCCTTTTACAGGCGGTTATTTTTACACACAGAAACATTCTGCACCTCTGAAACAGCCAACACCCATCGAGGCGGCATGAATTTGTGACCACCTCATTATTTGTGCTTTGCCAACTTTTAGGGTGGGCCTTGAGGCACAAAACATGGCATTGTACATATTGTACGTGTGTTTCCACGTGCGCGTGTCTGTGTGTGCGAGTCGGCACGTGAGCCTGGTTGGAAATTGGTTATGAAAATTCTATTGACTGCACAAGGAGCCTCTAATTATAAACAGGCCTACTTTTCTATTCAACTCAAACTGACAAACTGACAAGAACAACTGTCTTCCCCTCCCTCTGGAGACATTATACTTTGATAAAGAGACTGTTCTTCCTGTGTGAGCGCAGAGCATAAAGTGTCATAATACCATTCCTCAGCAATGATAGATCTGACAGGACATCTACAGGAGGTTTTATGAGATGGAGGGAACTTGTTTTGTTGCTTTACTAATTTATACGTTTCTTCCTCAGTGATACACCGCATGCAGTGGGGCGGAGAACCCGGCATGCCATGTTTAGTGAAACATGGCGGCAGCGGACAATGTTCTCAGAGTCTTGATGATATACTCCAGCAGACAGTCAGACAGCTGAACATACACCGAGAGAGACAGGCATTCAAGCAAGCAGGCAGACAATTTCCATTTTAGCACTGTTTAACATGCTCTCTTTCTTCTCTCTGTTTTTCTCACTATCTCCTTTTTTCATCGGCCCACATGCATTCACTTCATTTTGCCCTCACAATCTATTTTCTTTTTTTCTTTGTTTTTTTTTTTTTTATCAGAGATTAAAGGTACTTCAAGATTAAGGAGCGTCTCAAGCTAAGCAACTGAAACCCCCATTTAAATTCATTGTCCGCACTTAAAGCGTCCAACCTGCATTTCCTGCACACACACACTCACACCATTCAGCAATAAACACGTCGACATATGCCAGCAGGGGGAGAGCGGGGAGGATAACCGTTACAAAACTAACACCGCTTAATGGCTTTCTATTCTCTCTTGTTTCAGTCAGGAGTCTCCTTTCGCGGTGAGCTTAAGTCTCTGCTCTGTAAAACACTCCCCTTCTCCTTTCTCCTCGCCTCCCCTCTTCGCTCCCTCCGCCTCCCCCGCCCCCTGCTCTTGAGAGAGGTCCTGTCCCGGGCCAGCAGAATTGTGGCCGACCTTTAACCCTTGCTCGCTAATTACAGCACCATGGCGACACTTCAAGTACCTTGTCGCCCCCCTAGTACCACAAAAAGTGAGCGCATGTGCACACACAAAGAAACACACACTTGTCAGACCTACATTCCAAAATGCATCAAAACACACACACACACACACACACCCAGGCACATGCAGAAAACACGCACTTGTACACACACACACACACATACTGTTCCGGCTTGCTTGCTTTACGAAGTCATTTAATTGGGGCCTCCTTTCAGTCCTGAATGGCAGAGATCCCACTGACCCAGCCACTACAATGGAGCGCCCCCTCCCACCTCCCCACTCTTCGTCCTCATCTCTCCTACTTAACCACCAACTGCCCCTCTTCTTCCTCTGCCGTTCTAACTCTGTCTTTTTGTTTACAGAAGGCAGAGAGGAGAATCCACACACAGAAGTCTTTCTCGTTTGCCACCCAACAGCGTTTCCTCTCCAACTTGGCCCAGTGTACACTGTGCCCCTTGCTGAGGGAAGGCAGACATCTTGACACCTCTGGGTGCTGTCTCCTGCCGTCAACTGCGCTCTGAGTCCCGGATAAAAATGACTTTCAGTCTTTCCTGTTGCCAAGAATATGTAAGTTTATAAGTCAAATACAGCGGAATTAAAAACCCTGTAGAATCAGATAATCCATGTGGACTGTTCACAAACAGTTCTTTGGTAAAATACTTCTGACAAGGCTGCTGACTCATGAAGCATTGGTGACTGTAATAGCAAAGTTATGTAGAAAAGATGAACTGATGAAAACTCTGAGAGTGGTAAAAAGAAGCATTTTTTTCCCAGATCCTGCTATTTTAAATTATTTTCACCCTTTTAAAAACTAATGCATTTGACTCAAATCATGAACTGCTAGTTTTTTTCTGTCATTCTTACTGTATGATAAAAGTGTTAATGTTCAATACTAGACGAAATAGACATCTACATGCTTTATAATGGGTTGTGGTGGCTGCTTTGGTCCCATTTTGTCCACAAAAAAAAAAATTAAAATCTTGTAAGAACCTGAGCCATCACGTTTTCACACAGAATCAACCACCAATTCCTGTTGCCATATGCATTTGAACTGGAAAGCTGCTACATTTATAGTTAAAGCTCTACTAAGAAAGGGAGTTATAAGAGCCATTCCTGCTATGTTACACAACAGTCTGACCTCTGAGCCTGCTCCACCTGCAGAGTGCAACAACAGGCTTGGCATCCCGACCAGAGCATGTGTGTTAAATAAGATATAGGAAAACAAAAGGAAACAAGCTGAGAAAAACCTGATTTCTGGTTGCATGCCTTCATCTGTCTTTATTGGTCTGAGACGACTGCCTGTCTTGCCTCTTTTTCTTGCTCTGTGTTTGAGCAGCACACAGAGTGTCACAGTCAGGATGATGCATAATGTTCAGGGGCTCAAGAGAAACTGGATTGGGTATATGTGTATTTGTTTTGTGTGTGTGTGGAGGGTTATTACTCATGCTGTGGGGACCTAAGTCTGTTTACATAGTCACATTAGAGGGAACTGTCTTTCTTAAGGGGACCAAAAGTGAGTTCCCATAATGTAAATTATTAAAGTTTAAGATGACAATATGTATTAAGGTTAGACTAAGGTTAGGCAAGTAGTAGAAAATGAATGTAAGTGTATGTAATGTCCTCTTAAGTCATGGATACGCAACTCTCTCTCTCTCTCTCTCTCTCTCTCTCTGTTTGTGTGTGTGTGTGTGTGTGCACGTGCTATCAGTATCTAACAGGTGGAGGGCTCTGGCTGCTCTTCTCTGGAACAGTTGGGAAACAAATGACATTTCCTCTCCAAAGGGGGGGGGGGCTGCAGAGATATACTGGAGCCTGTTTGAAAAGCTGAAGACACAATTATACAGAGAAGGAGAGAAGGTGATGTGGATGCACTATGCAAGGCTGGAGGAGTCGGGGGAAGAGTGAAAAACCCTACCGGAGAAATCAGCAGGGAAACAATACAGACATGCGGCACATAGAGAGCAGAGCATGAACTAACAGAAAAATTAGCAGAGATTAAGACCAGAGGGAAAAAAAGATGATAGGGGATAAGGCTCAATTTGACTCACAGCTACCTTCTTTAGGATCAGTTATGGATGTTATACACTCCCTTACTCTCTCCTCTCTTTCTATCTGCCTCTCTTCCTCTCTATTGCACAGGCAGGCTTGTTAAGCTGGGAATTCCTCACAATGCCCCTGTGCACAGCATCCATAATGTATGCCCCCCACACACACACTGTCTTTTTACATGGGTCAGTGCCACATGCGCGTACACATCCACGTAGGCACACTTGCACGTACACACAAACGCACACACAAACAGGGATACATGCATGCATACACAAAGTGGCCCACAGACACTGAAGCCTTTAGTCAAATGCCAGGGATGCTGTATCAAGGGCTAAAACTGTCTCTCTCCATCTGACACACAAAGACAACCACCTCGCTCACAGACGCTGTGTTTCCTTCAAAACCATGGTATCCAGTCACTGTGCTGACATGCTACTCGCTGTCCTTTTCATTTTCAGATAAAATGATGGGGGGGGGGTGAGATATAAAGATAGAGAGAGGTTAGCATGGAGGTAGAGAGGGTAAAGTCGTGCTTCAACAGAAAAATAAATGATTGCCGAATGATTCATCCCCTAAACATACGAAAGAAAGAGAAGACAGGACAAAGCAAGGGAGAAAAAAAGCCCTCATAACTCCAACCATCCTCGCTTTTTATCCTTTGCTCCCTCTGCCTCTAATAACCAGGTGTATTGCTCTCACCCTCCTCTCTTTTATCTTTGTTTGAGCATATCTGTCTTCTCCGAGCCTATATCCTGTGCTATCCATTTTTCTCTTATCTGTGCAAATTCATGTTGTGCCGCCGTTCTCTTTATGTGTTTCACTTCACATCTCTCTCTCTCTCTCTCTCTCCCTCTTCTTCTCAGTTTGACCCCACCTCTCTCTCTCCCTGTGTTACTGAATGTCCTCTTTCTCCTTCTCTATTGTGCTGACGACAGAGCCAAAAGAGGCGTGCTGTGTGTATACGTGTAGGTTTTTGATGTGTGTGTGCGCGATGCAGCTCTGACCCTTTAATCAGTGTGAGGAGAAACAGAGGAGGACTTGTGCTGCCCAGCAGGGTCAGAGGGCGTGTAGAGTCAGCCATTACCCTCTTTCACCGACACACACACACACACACACACACACACACACAGAGTTCCTGGGCTTCACGCCCAGCGAGGCATCTGCCTCTGAACAGACAATCTTGTGTACAACAACCCAACAGGAAATGCACACGCTCACAAACACACACACACACACACACACACAGGAATAGATAGGAAAGACCGAGGCACTCTGTATCTGTGCACTGTTTGACTGCTCCAACCCCAGGTCTCCTTATCATCTGTGTCTCATCTATCACAGCCTTACAGACACATCTCTCACTCTCAACACACTCACATGCACACACACCTCTTAGGAGGCCATCTCGGTTTGTGTTGACATGGCTCCAGTTTCTCCAGCTGACTGCTTTGGTGTACAGGGTAAAGACACTGTGTAAATAACATCTCATATGACTCATCCACTTGTGAAGGAATCATCCATGGTATATGCACACACTACAGGTGTTTCAGAAAAATGTATGTACAAAGGCAGAGTTAACCCATCATGACTCCTAAGTTGCAGCTACAGGTTTTTAATGCAAAACAAGGTAACTTGTAGATCTGAAACACAATAACAGTTTACACAAAGTGCACAACATACACACCTATTGCACATAGAAGGCTGGAGGTAAAAAGGTTCCTATGTTAAAACAATATTTGGATCTTTACCTACTAATTTAAATTCATTTAAATGAACCACATTACACTGGATTTACAGCCTATTAATGACATTCAACTTCAGAGTTTTCTTTCGAGTTTCCTCCTACGTAAAGCTCAAAGCAGCATCCTGCCCTGATGAGAGCAGAGCAGAGCCAATGTGGCTGGCAGCAGGAGAATGATATCAATTATGAAGGTTGCGGCAGCCGTCATCGTCCTGCAGCATGTATTCTCATCACCCATATGTTCGTGTTGAAAATACAGTCTATGTCTTTGTTCCCGGTCTAATCCTATCATCTCTCCTGTCCTCTGCTCTGCACTGCCGTCCTTCTTCTCCACCTCGCTCCTCTTTCCAACACCCCCTCTCCTCTCCTGCTCCGTGTGACGGTCCCACACTGTTCCCTATAGACTGAAAGAAAGGCCAGCTTAACATTGTAGCAGCTTGGCAACCAGGCACTAAAAGAGGGGGGAGGGGGTGGGGTGTAAAAAAATGAAAAAAGCCCTGTGTTTTCCCTTGAGCCTCTTCTTCCCTCCATCTCTGACCCTCGTTTCTCTACCCTCTCTCTCTGTCTCTCTGATTCTCTCCTCTAAGCTGGCTGATGGTGGTGGGGTCGGGGACCCTGGCTGAGTGGAACTCATTACAGACTCCCTTCATTTCCATTCTGAGTGGGGCCTGTAGAGAGAGTGCGCACCAGGGCATTGAGGTTCACTCACACAGGGAACAGGGCGAACACATTGAGCAAGACACCACTTATGAAGAGTGACGGCCAACAGAAACAGCCTTTAATACCCCCACAGAGGAATAAGAAGAAAGAGGGGGGAGGGCGGGGTGCGGGGGGAAGGGGCAGGCGAGCACGCCAACCACAGGGAGACGGAAGAAGAAGAGAGGGAAAGACGGCAAGAAGAGAAAGAGCAAAAAGCGAGAAAATAGGAGGACAAGGCAGAGAGCAGGGCAAGCTGTGGGGCTGACACAACAAGAAGGCTTATTTAATAAACATGAGCTGGAGCCCAGTGCAATCGAGTGCTACAACGGAAAGCTTATGCAGATGAGAGCCGACCTAATGACTAAATGGAGTGGATAGAGAAAAGAAAAGAAAAGAGAGGAGGGAGAGATTAAAGAGGGAATGGAAAGCAGAGGCGAGGGAGTAGTGTTTAAGTGTCTGTGATGGAGTGTAAACAGAGGAGTTTCTCTGCTGTGCGGAGAAAGACTTTGTTAAACACAGAAGAAGGAGGAGAACTGAAGAGAGCACAGCTTTGCCCATCATGCAGCTGTGCAGGTTAACACCGCACATGTGAGGGTGTAGTGAAGGCTGCAGCTTGCATGGTCTTGTGTAAACTCATCAAGGGGGAGGAAGTGTTTGCATGTACATACAAGTGTATTCTAGCCAAGTGTTTCCCTGACAAGTGTTTACCTTTTTTGCTGCATTTTTTTTTTCGTGTATTCAAATGTTGGTGATGAGACACGAAGCGGCACAGAAATCCTCGCGTAAGACCTTAACTAGACCAGACAAACACTGATACTCTGTTGTTTGCTGAATCACCTCATCAGCCACAAATCAACAAACATCAGGCTAATTCGCACCAATTACAGAGCAGCATTTGTGCATCAGTGAGTTCCATTAGAGATAAGGGGGGCCCCAAGCTTTAAGCAAGAAGGAGGTTTAAAGGCATAGGAGAGCTTTTTTTGATGGTGTGTGTGCTGGAGATGGGTCTGGGCTTTTGGAGGAAGAAAGCTGTTTACCTGGAACAGAGGATTATGGGACAACTCCCTGTGGCATGTTGGAAGCTGTGGGGGTCTGGGAGGGCTGGGCCTTAAATCAGTTTAGGGAACAGTCACACCTCTCAAAGTCCCTCACCACCACTGTCTCCTTCTCTTTCACTGTGTCTGTCTGCCTCTGCCTTTCTCACACACATCCACGCACACACACTCTTCATCACCCCCCAAAATACTTATCCCCTCTCCATTCCCTCCCTTTTTTTGCAAAATGTTTAAGTCGCAGTTAGCTTTCCAAACTTAATCCATCAGACACTATTTCATTTTCTCCCTGCAGAAGTCATTCTTTTCACTCCTTTTTTTCCCCCTAAATTGCAAAAACTGATCACTCAAAGTGGCAGTTTTGAAATCTGTAAAGTGTAAACATGCTAGAAAAATCCATAAGTGCTGCAAGTGAGTGAGCGTTTAATGGCAGTTTCTTTGTTCCTGCAAACTTTACAAAGCTATGAATTCTCATACATTTTAAAGGCAAAGCAACAACCGACCTTGGTAATCTGGCTTTTAATTTAATTTATTTTTTATTTATTTATTTGGCTATTTATTTATACATTTTTGTCTGTTTTATCCGTCTCTGAACGCTTAACTTTTCAATTAGTTTCTTATGTTGCTATTTGGACTATTTGACTTGTCTGGCCTCAGGTGATTCCTCATTGCAAATTTATGAAACTTACCAGATTTATTGACAAAACTGTTTCCTCAGTCTGTGTTTCCAGTGAGTCTATTTATAATATAACTGTTCATGGGGTGACTGGGAGTTGTGGGGTTTGTGTTTTCTTTTTCTTTTTCTTGTACTGGATGTTATTCTGTTCATTCGAAAAGTGCTGCACAAATTGTGTCTGGTTGATTTATTGATCAAGGTAGACACAAACACAAAATAATTACATAGATTAAACAAACAGAATTTAAACATCGTAAAGTTTGCCTTCAAAGAGAATCTACCAAGGGACTGAATGTATGTTGCTGCTATTATGGGGTTTTGTATTCTGTCCAGTTCTGCCATGATATGGAAACAAGAGCAGATCAATTAGAAGAAAGGAAAGGTTTTACCCATTCTAAAATGGCATCCATGTGAAGTCACAGAGGGCTTTGTCTTCGTAACATTAGTGACAGCTTTGTCCTGCCCAGTGTTTTGAGACACCACCAAAAATACTGCAGTGAGATCAGAGAGAGGAGGAGAGCTGTGGGTGGACGCCAAATAGAACACTCCTACTCTAAAGTGGGACAGTCTGTTGGCAGCATGAAGTCTCAGTGTGTGTGTGTGTGTGTGCATGTTTATGTGCAAGCATGTATTACAATTGTTTCTGTTCCGGCGGTATAAAATGTTTGCATTCTTCACTTCGTCTTCTTTCCAACCAAAGAGTGTGGGTGGATAATTCTTTGCGTGCGTGTGCGTCTATTTGTGTTATTAAATTCACACAGTTGATGTGTGCTGGCGTGTGTGTGTGTCTCTCAGTGTGAGTGGGAGTAAGAGTGTATGTGCCACACTGAGTTTAATTAGCCTGCGTGGTGCTAGCGGGGCTGTGGTCAGACAGGGCTGTGGAGCAGTGAATGGGAGCAGGTGGCCTCTGCTACTTGGGGGAGTCAGAGTCCAGCCTCCCGAGTGCCCCACCACCACCACTCCACCTGCCCACACAGCCCTGGCCTTGACTGATGGGGACAGAGGGCTTACCTGCATGTCTCTCCGAGCCCAAGGATGGCTGGTGGATGGCAGTCACTAATCACTAACATGCTGCCTTTTGCCTGCCTGGCCTATTTGCCCCTGCAACAGGGAGGGTGATGCCTTTAGAAGAGGAGATTCTCTGTCTTTTAACTAACTCAAACTGGGGGAAAAAACAGGGCTCTGCTACACTGCCACAGCAGGGACTCTGGAGGAAGACCAGGTCAAGAGCTGACTGCAATATTATGGCTCAGAGAAAGAAAAAAGGGAAAGAAGGACACGGGGTGGTGAGTGCCAGGTGGCAGCAGTGGCATGTCTCTGCCACCTGTCCTGGGGAATATGAACCCTTCTCGCTCCTCCTGTTCTCCCAATGTGGGATGACACTGGCTCCCTGTCTGCCTGGTTGGCTCACTGGCTGTCAGCCTGTCCATCTATCCGTCTGACCGTCTGTCAGCCTCACTACTAGTCAGTTAGTCAGGCAGTCAGTCTCCCTATTCATCAGCCTGTCTGTTAGCCCATTAGTCTTGCGTCTGGCTGCTGCCTTCGAAAACAGCTTGCAAGCACCACCTGTATTCATCATCCCCGCTACACTTTAATATTTACCTCCACTCATTTATTTGTATCTATTTCTCTGCCTCTTCTCATTATCCTCTTGGTTTATTGCCACCTCCCTTACTGTCCTCCACATCCATCACTTCATTCCTATTCCTTTGCTCCTTCCCTAGCTCCTCTTCCTTTAATTTCTTCCTTAGCCCCTGGCCGAAGTTCAGCCAAGCCAAGCACACTAACAAGCTTTAGCTATGCACAAGCTATCATGGCAACCAGTCATTTCAATTACAGCAACCACACATGAGCACCCTGACACACATACACACGCACAGATAGACAAATATGTACATGCACAGTGCAACAGAAAACAATACCTCCAGCAAAACACAAAGATACAAGAGCTTGTTTCATTCTCTGCCAGCTACATTAAGCTTCAAACAGGTCCTCCTCATTCTTAATATGCACAGTCTCCAGTCTGCAGGCTCTTAGAGAGGAAATGACTGTTACAAAACTGGATTGAAAAACGTGTATGAAGACATAGAGGTTATGCTGGGGGTAACGTTTCCTGACACCTAGCTTGGCAACAAGAAGCAGTTAGGAAAGGCACTGCTAGCGTAGCCTAGAGCTCAGACTCTGCTGGTGTGTGGAGTACAAAGTGATGTTTGAAAATGCACAGAGACGCAGGAGAATGCATGCACACAAGCGCAACTGCGCATAAACAATCAGTCAAACGCATACATATACACACACACTCGTGCACACATACATGCACAGAGGACAGCAGAAACTCCTCCTGCCAGCCCTGCACCATCTGTCTCTCTGTCTGTGCTTCACAGCCGTGCCCAAACAGGGCCCCAGCAGAGCCAGTGTGAAATTAGCTGCCTTTGTGGGGCTTTGTCTGCTTGTGCATGTCTGTTTGGGTGTACCAGCACGCTTGGTTTAGATGCGTATTTTAGAACATATTTGCAGTCAGTCTGTCAAGAGGTAACCCATGTTGGAGAGCTAATGTGTGTATGTTTGTGTTCGTAGGAGAGGTGGAGGGGCCAAGCAAATCCACTGTCTGATCTGTGGGCAGTCTCTCCTGACCTGTGACCTCTAAACAACCACACTGACCTTAGCCTTTATACACTCCACCTACACCAGTCTGCAAGTAAGGTGTGTGTATGTGTGTGTGTGTGTGTGTTTGTGTGTGTGTGTTTGTGTGTGTGTGTGTGTATGTGTGTGTGGGTGTGTGGGTGTATGTGGGTGTGTGTGTTTACATGCTATTGTCTGGCGAGTCAGTCCCTGCAAGCCTATGAGGCCCTGGTCGGCCATATCTAGCTCCCAGGGTGCTCTTTGATATCCACTCAGCGCTCTGACCTTTCATGACCTTTGACCTGACCTTGTAACCCCAGGCTTTTGAGAGCTCTGTCCTCCTCCTCTCTGCCTACTAATACGTGATAAATCATGTCTGCTCTGACACCGCTCTGGATGCACACACGCACTCACGCACAGACACACACACACACACACACTCACACACACACACACACCAATTATCCTACTGGCACATCATCACCTCACACCCCTAACATTAATGAGCCCAGAGGTTAAAGGTTGTTGACATTCCTCTCACGCTCCTGTCTGAGCACTATTGCATGGACGGACACACACACACACACACGCACACTAACACAGGCGCGCACACACAGACACGGAAAACACAACAAAAGAGAGACTTGCTCATAGAACTCTGTGGTAAGCTGTAGATGCACTCCTATAGGGTCAAACAGAGAGAAACGAATAGCTGTATCAAGCCTAAAGTAAACATGTAAAAGAACATTTTACCACACAGTAGGAAGAATCAATACAGCATATTTAGAGTTTCGGAGTTGAAAAAGTCTCGAGGCTGATTCAGTGTGTGGTCTGAGGCTTATACAGGGCAGTCTGGGCTGTTGCTAGCCAGACTGATGAAGAACGCTGCTGCCTTGTGACAGATAATCATTGTATTCTTCTCCACTGCAGAGTCTTGGCCAGGAGACAAACCGTCTGGCAAACAGACAGCTTTACGGCGCAGAGCTCAATCAAACTGTCTCCCTACCCAACGGTAAACACACACACACACACAAACACACATGCTAGCAAGCCTTACACACACAGACACACACCAGCACACACACACACAGATGAAACAACCTAGAGCTAGCAGAGCCTAACCCAGATTGATAACACCAAACAAATCAGTCTGTCGATTCCCCACCGACCGCTTACAGGAACATAGCTTTATCAACAGTGACATTTTGATTGTTGCATACTTTACTTTCCTAATTAATTTAGAAGTGTTCTAATTCAAATGCCATTAACATTGTACACTGGTTGATTTCAGCCATTATCCTTTCATAGATGAACAGTAAAGTCAGTAGTCATGACAAAAGGAAGGAACCCTCTGCTCCACTGTGCCAAGAGCCCTCTGCTGTACAGATGAGGGATAACAGCGCTCTCCATGCTCCACTGCTGTGTGTTCCAGCAGGAGGAAATTGGTAGCAGTCGAAGTCAAAGCTGATGGGCTCTGCATTGCTGACACCCTGTTCTCTCCCTAAGGAGAAGTGGGGTCCTCACTAACAACACAAAAGGGGAATAATGCACAAAAAAAATGGCTGAGGCAGTCCACTGTGTACTGAGTGTACAGTCTATAGCATGTGTGTATGTGTGCAGTGATGTGCGGTCAGCCTAGCTTCTTTGCTGCCCAGTTAGAAATTGGATGAAAAGAGGAACTGGGAAGAAACAGACTATGTCAAGATAACAACAGTGTGTCTGCATGTGAGTGAGAAAGCAAGTGATGGGGGACATGAGTCTTTTCCCTCAATCCTCTGAGCATATTTTAGTCGTGTAAATGTGTGTGTGCGACCATCTCTTCCCCTCTGATTGCTGACCCCTCACCTCCACCGCCACCTCTGGACCCTACAATTGTCCCTTTGAGGCCCTGGGGCCCCTGTGGCTTCTGAGGGTGAGTGTGTCTCTGTGTGAGTGTGTGTGGTAGAGGACCAGTCACGGCAGTCTGATCCTGAGCTGAGCTAACAGGATTAGAGGAGCCAGGGCTATGAGGGGAGGAGTCCCCTGTCTCTGTCTCTTGGGGATCAGAAATGACACTCGGCCTCAGCAGATGCCCTTAGACCTGCAGACGACTAACTCCCAATACAGATTTAAAGGTGGGAGTGAGAGCGCAACAGCAGACCTGTGTAGACAGCTGCCACCTCAAATTCTCAGAACTGCAGTGAAAACCTTTAAAGTGAAAGAAAAGCACACACAACATTTTTTTTCTTTCTATAGTCAAGACTCCCTTTAGGAAGGCACTTCTCTTAAGTTCAGCTGCTCCCAGTGGCCAACAATGGAAGACTGTGTTTACTGGGAGAAAATGTGTTTATGCATGAACGGAAAAGCAATTTTTAAGCTTGTCATAAATAGATGATTCAGGAAGCATACGTTTAAAAGGGAAAAAGACCAGCAGAGCTCATGAATCTGATGTATTTGACGAGCTGAAACCAAATCAGACCACTTCAGACCAGTTTACATGTGGCTCTAATGACGGCTGACTAAATCACATTGGGTTAATGAATTTAGGGAGTCTCAAATCAAATCTGTGTGATCTGGCAATACGACTGACATCCGTCTGTGTGTGTATGTGATTATATATGAGAGTGTGTATTGATAACATGAGGAAATAAACCCATATGGAGCCAGGCGAGGCAGAGAAATTCTGTCTACATGCTTCCCATGCAGAATGAAACAGGGTGTCAGGGGTTTTCTGAGGTGCAATAATAAGCATGAAGACATCAAAGTGTGGAAGGAGAGAAAAGTATAAAGAAGGACAGAGAGAGAGAGAGAGAGAGAGAGAGAGAGAGAGAGAGAGAGAGAAATCAGAGGACTTGTATGCATGTGTATGAGAGTGCATGCATGCATTCATGATTGCACATCTGGCAGCCCAAAGAGTGAGGTTCCACAGTGACCCTATTTAGCGCTCCATAATATACTCACACTCTCATTACCACCCAGCTTGTGTGTGTACATGCACATGTGTGTCTGTGTATGTGTGTGTGTGTGTGTGTATGTGTGTTATTCTAGCTGCTTCTCCCATTATGCTGTGTTTAAACATGAGAGAGCTCTTTGAGACAAGAGAGAGCTGCATGAGGGGATCAAACAGCCACACATACACAAACACAGTCAAGTACAAATACACACACACACACACCAGCGTGCTTATACACACACACACACACACACAGTCACAAAAAATGCAATACAACCCACCCCCCTACTGCTCTGATTAATAAAGGTCAATTAGCAATTATAATTTCCATATTTAATCAGTCCCCCGTGGTGTTGCTCTGTGGCCTGAGCTTTGACAACTGGCTCTCTCCCCCATTCTCTCTCCCTTTCGTCTCTGCTGCTCTCACTCTCCTCCTTTTTGCTTTATGTCACACTCCTCTGCTCTCCCTATCTCCTACGTCATTAACATCTGAGCACCCCCTTTTTTTTTTCACCTCCTCCTTTCCCAACCCCTCCCTTCTTACCATGTCATTTCTCCATCCTCCCCTCCCCCTTCTCTCTCTCTGTCTCTCTCTCTCTCTCCTCTCTCCATCCTTCCTCTCTCTCCCTGCATCCTCTCTCCCTCTCTGATGAATGCATCCCCTCATTAATCTTGATGTTTTTCCTCTTGCTGTGTTCTTCCACAGGCCTTCAAACCTCTCGCTAATTGCAATTAATCACTGAGGGAAACAGATGCTGGGAACAAAGGCAACCTGGGGGGGCTATGAGTCTGTACATGTGTATACGCAAGCGTGTGTGTCTGCGAGTGTATCAGTGTGCACTTGTGTGTCCACAAATGTGTACAACAGGGTGGAGGTCTGATGAAGCTGTCAGTCAGTGTGCCACACAAAAGTCGGGCACCTACAGGGCATTGACGCCAACCCTAGGCAGTGTGTGCTTGTGTGTGAAGGGGGAAGTGTCAGGAAGAGTTTGCATGTTCGCCTAAATGCAGGGGATTTTTTTGTGCGTTGTACAATATGAGACTCACCCTGTCACAGCTCATCATAGCACCTGTCTGACCCCCCAGTGCGGCGTTGACAATGAGAGCTCATAAAAAGACAAAGACATGTCGATTTGGACAATAAAAAGGGGGGTGGGGGGTGGGGTGGGGGGGTTGAAGGTTGCTTCTTATTTTAACAAGTCAGCGCAGTTTGTGTCCTACCTGCGTGACAGTCATCTGTCACTTCCAAGTGAAGCAGATTGTTGAAATTACAGCCAACAGTCTTATTAAAAAAAACAAACAAACAGGAAAATTACAATTCTGCATGTTTCTTCCTCCTCTTTCTGAAGTGTACTCGAACACGATGATTAGTAGTGGTGTTCTTTTCCACCTGCGGAGAATAATCACAGTCTCTTTCTTTGTTTCTTTCTTCCTGTCCCTCATCTTCCTCCCTGCATCCTTCCTTCACTTGTCTGTCGTCACTGCTCGGCTTTCTGTTTTGAGAAAATCCACACAGCAGCTCACTGAGAACGTGCACTACGTTTCAGGAGAATAAAAGCACACACAAAAACACAGGCAAGCACACACACACACACACACGCATCATTCGTCGCTGTTCAGCTGAATCAGAGAGAGGAGAGAGAGGTTTAATGTGTGTGTGTGTACGTAAGGTGGTATTATCCATCACAGCTATCTGCATCACTTATCAGCCACAAGGAGGCAGAGGAAAAAGGCTTCTGGAAAAAAAACACACAGGCACTTGAAACAAAATGGAGAAGAAATGAAAAGAAAACCACAAGTCATATATTCTGTTGGGTACACACACGCGTCGACGCAAGCATGCACGCACCTCAGTGGTGTAGATCCAAAACTACACTACTCAAACCAGACGTGAGCATTGAAAAACCCATCAAATAATCAGTGGGAGACGATGCGAGGCTCTGCTATGTTTTAACACAAGCCTGTTATGCTCCAAATCCACTTCAGGACGCAGCGGAGTGTCCAACACAATAGACCTCAGCTCCACCGCAGATAACAGACTACTGCTTCTTTTCTCCCATTGCTAGGAGAGGATCATTCTAAGTAGCTCTGAGCCTCTGCATATGGGGCATCAGAGGGACAATAATGAAATCAAGCTGATCTGATATGTTCTCTCGGATTAACACAATACACCGACCCCTACATAACCCTGGGTACGCACCATCAGCCTCCAAGTGCAAGATCTGAAAGATAGCAGCGCTAAAGAGGGAAAGAGGGGAAAGTAGGGGAGTGCAAGATGGAAGGAAGGTAAAGGAGGCAGTGCAAAGAGTGTAACACCTCATAAATTGCTAAGAAGACGTAAAGCAGGTGTTGTGTTAATGCTTTAGGAGGTGTGGGCCTACCCCATGTGCCCTTTCTTTCTCTAACACCATCACTATATAGCACAAAGCCTAGGAAGTCTCATAGGCTCTTCTGGAGGGATAAACAGAGAGGGGGGAAAATCGCAAATGAACACACACTGTTGAATAATGAAGAATTTTTACGTATACATAAATGTCAGTGAGTCACAGATAATGACAGCACAGTATACACAGGCCCAGCACCCCAGTTCTGCAGCAGCTTCATTTGTTTCCCTTGCTGTCACACTTCAAAGCGCAGAGCATATTGCAATGTTTTCCGTTTTCTAGTAAAAGTAGGAGGAGATCTTTACCAAAAGCCTGGAGAAAGCTCTATTAAGTCTCAACTGCTCTTTAACTGACAATCCTGTAACTTCAAGAAATGACAAAGGCTTCTTGCCTAAACACAACACCAGTCCCCCACCACCACCGTGCACACACACCAACACAGTCCCCTGACAACTCCTTCCCAGCAGGCTCCACTCAGCCTTTATTCATTTTTTATATATCACCTCCTGTGAGTCTATTGCTCGGCACGCAGCAATCGCTGCACTTAACCCATTATGCTAGGTAACGCTCCCCAGAACGGTCGCTCCCTCCCCGGGATAAATTATTAACTTCCTCCACATCCCACCATTTATCACTGAGCCCCATCGAGCAGAACGGGAGAACCATTGCTCATATCCATGGCAACAAGGGCCCATTTGTGCAGCAGTTGGATGCTGCTGATGATGAGGGGAGAGATGAGGAAGAAGAGGAAGCAAGAAGACAAATAATACCTGCTTTTATCAAGCTCTCTATTGTTACCGCCCGAGCCTGCTCTTCCTTTTGCGGCTGATTTTTTTCTTCCTTCTACATTGTTATCCCTCTTCTGTTTTTTATTATCTCACTGAGCCACCTCTTGCCTCTTCTTCTGTGGCTCCTCTTGCCGTATTCACGCCACCCAGAACTCTCTTCAAGTCTGAGATGGCAGCAGTATGGGTAATTAGATCAGAGCTTTTCTTTTGTCTCCATGGAGATGAATCGTACAGTCAGGGTGACAGTCTGAGCTTTAGCGCTACTCGGTAACCTAATCAGAACGTTTGAACCCCAGCCAGAGCGGCAACATAACCTAATAATACTAACATGAACCTGCAGTGACCTGCATCCCCGCACACAGCAGGCACACAGACAGGGGTGACGAACAGGTCTGGTTAGATACACCAGGTCATATCCCTGGATATGCGCGTGCGTGTTTGTGTGTACATGTGCATGAGTGAATGTCTGAGCTTGAGAGGAGTAGGCCCTCACAGGTGTCCTAATTCATGAGCAATCGCAGCTCATGAATAATTAAACACGAAAATGCAAATGTGCTCCTTTGATCATTTACATTCATGTCTAACAGCATTAATTAATCAAACAAACCTTTTCTTTATCCCCAGTGGAATAGGGAAAAAACACCAGCAGTCAGAGCTCAAAAACGCTTACACACACACGCAGACAGGAAAGTACACAAAAAAAAGAAAATCCACACAGTAAACAAGTTTGCTTATCACACCATTTAGCCACATCTGAAGAAAAACAAAATTCTGTGAACTGAGCATGTTGGCATGACTCAACCTTGGACCAACCACATGATGAAGGTGATTCGGTATTTCTTCATGTGAGATTACTCTAATCTCCTCTCGTAGCTACACCCACCATATGCTAATGCAGTCTGCACAAAAACACAGAGCATTGTGAACGTAAGCTCTATGGTGAATGTTGACCAGGTGTATTTCAGCGATAGTAAGAACACTACATGTTGTTACATCTCGCCCGCAGATACAGGACGTATTCTACCTTCTGTATGCTTGCGTGTACAATACACACAAGCATACACAGACATAGCAAATGCACACACCAATCAGTCACAACACTCAAACCACTGACAGGTGAAGTTCATGACATGGATGACCTCGTTACAATGTACTGTTCTGCAGGGAAACCTTGTGCTCTGGCATTCATGTGGATGCTATTTTGCACTTACCTTAACATTGCAGCAGACCAAGTGGACACCCCCACAGCAGCAGCGGCCTCTCTGAGCAGGGCAATCTGCCTGGGTGCACTGTAAAAACTGCTAAGGAACAGCTTGAGGAAGACAAAAAGAGCCAAAAGCATTGACCAAGTCACCAAACTCCTCAGATTCTGAGCCAATCAAACATCCATGAAATGCTCCAGAACAGGCCCAATTCAAGGACTCTTCATTCCACAACCAATCAGTACCAACTGATCCATTGCAAACATCCAAGTGCCAAACACCCCAAGAGGTCTGGTGTCTGTGCAACAACTGGTCAGAGCTGTTTTAGCTGCAGGAGGGAGACCTACACGATATTAGACAGGTGGTTTTAATGTTGTGGCTGATAATGTATGCACAAGCTAAGTCATACAGCATTATACACAACGCAAATTGAATTTGGAATCTTATTCTTCTCCTTGAGTCTGAGATTGATGGTTGCTAATGATGGATAATGCAACCGCACAAGCAAAACACAAGTACACACACAGAGACACACGAACCACAGTAGCTTGATCACAATTTCATAGGCTTTTTAATATGCTCACTCTCAGAGATGAACCTTATAAACAGCCACTCTTCAGCTGACTCCTTGTTTATAGCAACAGTATCAAACACAAAGGGAAAGCTCATAAAGAAAGAAACAGACCTGCCTCCCTCCTCCTCCTCTTCCTTCTCCCTATCTGTCCACATCTCTCTCTCTCTCAGTCTTCTCCTTTGCTTAATCTGCAGCTTCGCCAGACCATCTCATCTCCTCCCCTTAATAAGTCTGTTTGCATGCAGCGCACACTTGTAGAGGCCTCATCTCACGCAAATGCACACTACAATACATACACAGCCAAACTCCTATAACTCCCTGCTGGCACCACTCCCCTCCTGTCACACGCTTCTGTCATCAATTTCTCCTCAGTGACAGAGAGCGGCGCGTCTGACTTATGGAGGATATCAATATCTCCGACATAAAGGGGCGGAGGGAGGGCTGCACACCTCAGGCTTCTTTTAGGACACCTCGTAAAGCTAAATGATAGTTGAAGGGGATGAGAGACAGAGGGGAAGGCGAGCAGAGAGAGAGACGGAAGGGGGAAAAAGCGAGTGGTGGTTGTTAACGTCATGGCAAGGGGGCTGTAAATAACCAAGATACAGATCTACAGCGTGTGCGTGACGTTTGCGTGAGTGGTATTTCTGAGTGTTGACGATTGTATTAACAAGGTTAAAAAGGACTGAGTGGCTGACTGAGTGATCACTTGCTGCACGAAAGTGTGTGTATTTGACGATTTATGTCTGAGCATGGTTGACAATGTGTATTATTCACCGGCTGATCTCACCAAGGGATTTATGCTAACAGCCAGTGTCCGAAGTGTCTAATGCCGGGCTGTAAATAGCTGTCCGTCTCCACTGACATTGCCAAACTGTCCATAAACCTGTCACCTAGGACCGTTTCAATCACATAGGACAGGATAGGCCAGGCAGCCATTAAACTATCAGTTTACACTTGGAAGGCCGGACTGTGTGTGTAAACGTGTACGTTGGAGTTGATTGGAGGGGGCTGAGCTGCATGCATTTGTGTGTCTACTCGAGCATTTGAATGTTCTGCAGGGAGTGTGGCGCGAGGGCGGGGCGATGTGTGCATCTAAATATTCACGACGCAGTTAATACGGACAGGTTGACACCGGTTGAGAATCTCTGCAGGTTCTGTAAACAGATACAGTACATTGAACTGCAGCTGGGCCTCTGACACACGCTCTAGCAACTGTACAGACACATTTTTTGATACACGCATATGGAGGTGCTTCAGAACGAGGTCAAGGAGACGGTGTTGAACCGAGGAGAGGATCAATAGAGCGCTGAGTGTTTGTGCACCTCTTGCCTCCCTCCCACATTTCTTTGCCCTTCTGAGATCTCTCCATCCATCTCCTCCTCTCTCTATCTCCCTCATTTTCCTCATAAACAAAATCACCACCACACACAGTAGAGCAGCAGCCGTTACAGAAGAGTATTTTCTGAAAAGCCCATATTCTCAGACAAATGCACAAAAATGTAAGCATTTGTCAGCCATGTTCCATCTCTACTGTGTGGCATTATAATGTATGCATGTGTCTGGATGTGTCCCAGAGGCTGTGTTCATACTACTGTGGGAGATCTATGACTGGTGACTCCAACTCACTGGCACCCCACTAGCAATAGCTTGGATGTGATAGGCAGATGAAAAGAGAACAAGGCAGTGACAGAACGACAAGCAGAGGAGAGGCAGAGAGAACATGTAAAGGACAAAATGCTTTCTTCCCTGGTTGGGAGCATCTCATTTTTTCTCATTAGGGGAACTCATCTGAGCTCAGAGGATAAAAGGAGGACTGATAGCCGGTATTTCTCTCTCACTCCATCTCTCCTCTCCCTCTTTTTCTCCAACTGTGCACATGCCACCTAATTAATTACACCCTACCATTGCATTGCTACAACAACCACTGCCGGCTAATTAACAGCACGCCTCAATCATGACCCCACTTCAAGGGTTCTGAATATGTTTGTGTGTGTGTGTGTGTGAGTGTGAGATGGAGAGATGGAGGAGGAGGAGTGTATGTGTGATATGCTGTGGAGAGAAAGAAACAAGCAGCAGGCGAGAGGAAGAGAGAGGAGGAGGTGGGGCAGAATTTAAGACTGAAAGAAACCAATGCAGCTCTTAAGAAGCGGCGAGAAGAGCAAAGTTAAGCAGAATGCACAAGCATTTTGATGTGACAGGCAGATGTTCTAAAGGAAAAGAGTGGAGGGGGGCCAAGATAGATGAAGCACCTCGTCTCCACACCCAGCTGGACTTTATCAGCCAGGCTGGAGCCAGAGAGGCTGGTGGGGAGTCCCAACTGTGGGGTGTTTCACCCCGGACACGTCACTACCAATCCTCCTTGAGTCTGCCTGAGCCTGGCCAGGCCTCGTTGCTGCTGCAGCCTGCCAGGCCAGGCTCTTTGGCTCCTACTGCCCCCAAACACACTCATACTGATTGTATCAGAAAGAAAAATGGAGCGAGGCAGAGTTCACAAAAACACACATAGGCTGTACAAGCTGCAAACCACGTACACCACATGTAACATCCCCACGGTTGAACTGAGTGCCAGAGAAATAAAGAGAGAGAGATGGAGAGGAAGGCAGCTATAATTTGCTTAGTGTATGCGATTGCATTAGTGTTAGGGTCATATTATTCTTCACCCACGTCACACACGCACAGAGCTGAAGCCCAGTGGGGCAATCACAGCATTAATAGTGCTTGCCTACACACGCAAACACACACACATTTCCTGTGTGTGTATCTGCTAAAGAGTTTACATTGAAAATAAGACCAGAAGGGGTGGGAAAGGAGAAGATGAGGTGAACAACAGAAAATGGGGACCACAAAGGGAGTAAATTATATGACAGCAGGAAAATATAGTTAAATGGAGATTAGCAGAGAGATACAGACAATATTAAAAACTGCTCTGAGATTCTAATGAATATCCTGAAATGAATTTTTTGAGTGCTTAATTAATGTAGTTAAAATCATTACGAAAAACCCAGTAAGTGATTGCCATTGTAATATACATTCGGACATACAGATAAGAGAATGAACGCCTGACAAGACAAACTCCTCATACTTCATCATGCAAAACAAAAAGATCTGTACAATTTATTTTCTTTTGTTGACTGTGTGTAAAATAAAGGAACAGTAATAAAGACATTGAGGTAAAAAAAGAAGAAGTCATTTTTCTGTCAAGTAATTAGAAATTATTTGTGCAAATTAGTGGGTGAGCAAATGTGGAATACGAAATAACTTTAAAAGAAGTTATTGGACAGGATAGGTCAGTTGTGTTTTTCTAACTTTAAAATTTGCCTCAACATGATCAAAGGAAAAAATAAAGAAGAGGTGAATGTGACTGTTTTGTTTGCATAATTTTCAACAATGTTCACGCATCAGAAAATAGTGGTGAAATACTAATAAAGTCATAATAATAATCCCTTAAATATTGATTGTAATCCATTTTTAGTTTTTGTGTTGGAGCTAATTATAAGACCAGTTTTCTGTAATACAACAACAGAATCATGGTTTGAAGAAAGTCACATTTAGATAGTGTCACTAGAACGTCATAAATGGAAAATGCAGGGAGAAAAAAGAGGACAAGAGAGAGAGAGGAGTGAGAGTGAAACAGAATGTACAAGTAATGGGCCAACAGCAGAGAAGAGAGGCCATGTTCGCTGTCAGCCATTAACATGGCCAGGACTAAATTATTCACTGCACTCTGTCACCTTACACAAGCCTGGGCTAACATAGACTAAAGAGAGTAGTGTGTGTGTGTGTATGTGTGTGCATGAACGTGCATGTGAATGAACAGTGGCTGGTCGGAGGTGGAAAAGAAGAATTGCTTTTAAGAAGGTGCTCAGTGTTGCCATCCTGTGGTTAGAACAAGAAAATACTGTATACAAGCAATTTCTATTATAGAAGCTACACCTTCCCACAAGCACTCATACGCTCACCGGATCAAGAATATGGGTTTAAAATAGCCTGAAAAAAAGCATGCATGCAAATACTATACAAGCTCTAACCTTTCAATGCCCTTTGAAGGTATAATAAGCACGCATATACACACAACATGCAAGTGCATAGACTGCATGCAAAAAACATAAAAAGACAAGGAAGAACAGAGAACTGTTTTGTGTAGATGAAGCTGATTTCCATGTAACCTGCTGGTTTACTATGGAACAGGAGAGGGTGGTTAGGAGGAGCAGCTGGGCAAACAATACAACCTCACCTGGAGTCATTTACATGGATTGCTTGTGTGTCTGTGCCTGTGTGTGTGTGTGTGTGTGTATGTGTGTGTGTGTGTGTGTGTGTGTGTGTGTGTGTGTGTGTGTGTGTGTGTGTGTGTGTGTGTGTGTGTGTGTGTGTGCGTGTGTGTGTGTGTGTGTGGTTGTTATGTTGAGAGGGGTGTCTCCTGTTGCTGCTCTTCTTCATCATGATCCTGAAAGTGCCGTTGGCAAGGAAACCAGAGAGGGAGACATGAGAGACAAGTCAAGGAGCACAGTTTCGGGTAAGAGCAAGACAAAATGGGGAAGAAAAGGCAGACAAATGAGAGAGGAAAATAAAAGCAGAGGATCTTGGAAGAGAGTGGTGGTGGTGGTGATGGGGGGGGGGGAGGGAGGTGGAAGGAGATGGAGGAGGGAGTAACAGAGGGGAGGCAAAGAGCATGTGACAGTGCGACCCATGCCTCCCACTGACAAGCTTTATTACAGTCCCACCTGCAGAGCGACAGCAAAAAGCACTTAGTCTCAGCCAACTCGCCTGACAGTGGAGGACAGTTTAAAGGGAGGGAAGGAGAGAGGGATTGAAGAGCAAGAAGAGGGGAAAAAAAGGGAAGGAGAGAGGGTGGAGACAGGGAGGCTGGATGGGAAGAAGGGATGATTGAAGTCATGGGGTTGCAGAAAGGAATGGAGAGGAAGGAAGATATAAAGGGAGATAGAGGGAGGGAAAAATATGACATGACCACGAAGAAAAGCATAAGGACAGGAATTGATTAATAAATGTTTTTTATCCACACGTTGCATCTATATAAAACATCCTCACATTCACTAATTCACAAATATGGACTGACTTCAACTCTGGTTCATTTGTGGCTACAGTTTGTTGTGGTGTTGTCATTGTTTTCCTATATCTCTCCATCTGTTGTACATAAAGAGAGGAAGACACAAAAACATGCACAGCACAGCTTGCTCCCAGCTCTGAGTGTGCAGACAGTCAGACTTAATCCTGCTTGAACACCTGTTTCCTGGTGAATGTGAGGTCAGGGGTCAGAGCCTGGAGGTTTCTCACTAAGTGGTCATCTTTTTCAGAGCTACGACTGAAACATGGCTGTTACCTGACCTTAAGTCCCCTTACCGAGCCTTGACCTCACATTGTTAAGCGACCTCAGTGCCCAAACATAACGTTTTACAAGTTGAATTTCATACACACTGCTGTGGATAGGTATAGCTCCTTGACACCTGAATTTATTTACAATTATATAAAAAATATAATTATTTGTGTTTTTGCTTTCAAGCTGATGTTAAATTAAGTGGAGGTTGTTAATATGTCTGTAGCAAATATAACAGATGTAAAGGCGTAATGCAACAGGCATTAATGGTAAATTTTTTTATTGATGCCACTCTGACCGGTCCTAAGAGAAACCAGCGCTTGCAAAAGATTCCTGGGTATGTAGTGAATATGCATGAACAGGCATTGGGGGAATGCATTCGCCATCTCGGCTGCAGTAGTATGTTGCAAAATCGGGACAATAGGCATCAAGGGGTTAATATGTTTTAAAAAGGATGCTTTCAAAAATAATGTCATGGGTAGACTTCAGCTTTGCACTGAAGAGAAAAAAATTAAATTCAATGTAACCACCCTCTGACTTCAAAGCAGCACCAATTCTTCTAGGTATACTTTCTCAAGGTACTTCACAGGTAAGCTCTTCTAAATATCTTGCGGAACTTGCCACAGTTCTTTTAGCTGTCTGAGTAGCTTTTGTCTCTTCATGTAATCTCAAACTAACCTGATGATATTGAGATCAGCTGGGGCCTCATCTTGGTATCAGGACTCCCTCTTGTTCTATTTGTCACTGAAGTTCTGTTTATATTTTATGTTTTTAGTGTATTCAGTAACACTGACTGCATGTTTGGGGTCGTTGTCGTGTTACAGAGTGAATCAGCTGCTACCCTGATAGTGATGGATAAGAATCACAACACCATACTTTATATACCGTATAATCCAGCCAGATACTTTTTGCTGTCATCATTTAGTGCAATTCATGCAATCTGTGAGAAGGAAATAATTAAGGGCATGAAATGAAGAAAGGTTTATTACTTCCTGAACGGCGACAGCTTGCATCTATTAGCGCTCCAGCCTGCTGATGTATCTGCTGATGAGCTATGGCCAAGTAATGACGTGCTCCGCTGGCTGTGAATCTATAGGTCTCTCCCTAAGTCTACTCTCTCTGGCTCCCAGCTCTGGATGGAAAACCACAGTCACTAAATCAAACCCATCCGGAGGTAAGACAAGAGAAAGTGCAAGGGAGAGAGAGTGAGAGAAACAGACTGAGAGTGAAGAGGGAAGAGGGGGTTAACAGCCCGTTTCTCAGCCTTTCAGAGAGAGGAATGCGTTGGAAAGGGTACAAATCAACCAGGAGTGACTGCACAATAAGGTCAGTGTGACCAGAGGAGAATCCTGACTCAAACGCTTGACGCACATACACACACAAACACATTAAACACACAAATGCAAACACAGTGAGTGATTGAGTCGGGGCATAAGCCCGTGCCCACCCTGTGAGTGGCTAATAACCGTGGCACAGTGCCAAACCCACTGTCTCCTGACTAATTCCCCCATGCCCGCCAGGACTGGCGCCACACTGCAGAACAGAGCTCTGTTTCTCAAAAATCCTGTGATCATTACATTACTGAATTACTCGAATAGATGAATGAAAAAACAGCCACACAGGCCATCCAGCTTGCTAGCCCCCTGAAGAAAAGACATAATGGAACCGACAATGGGAACGCTGTGAATTAATATTTGTTTGTTGAGACTGCCTCCCCTCACTTAATACACACACACACACACCTCAGTGCCCACTCTGCTGGGCTGGAAAAAGAGGGCAGTGAGGTGGAGCTCTGCCAAGTGTGGCACTGCCAAGAGACTCGGTATACCCTGGTCTCTAGTGGCATTTTAATCACACACACACACACACACACACACACACACACACACACTTCCATCTGCTGTGCCTCATAGAAACGGTGGCAAGCTTGTCACTGTCATTTGAAGTTATCCCACCCTCCCATCCCTACTGAGGGGGACAAAAGAAAAGAAGAAAAGAGAGGGAGCAGAGGCGGGGGAGCAAGCAGTGGCATTCCTCCCTATGCTTCCTCTGTCATCCTACAAACTTTCTCTCCAAACACACTCCCTGTCGCCTCTGCATTCAGTGTCGCCGTATCCTCCGCTCATCATCCTTTTTTCCTCCCCACCTGTCGGCGTATCGCTTCCATAACCCCTCTGCTCCCCTCATGCACCTGCTGCTCTGTTCTCCGGACAGGAGTCAGGACAGAAAGGCAGCCGTAATCACTCCCTCACAAACAAACCGTTCCTCATCTAATGTGCATGTGCAGTATATGAACTCCTGTTGCACGACTGTTTGCCCATCAACCCCGCTGTGTTCTCCAAGACTCTCACTGTGAAATGTTAACCATGGCAGCCAAGGCAACAGCTCCGACATCGACACTCCTCCCAAGCAAATGTGGGTTGCCAGAAACTGTGAATTACCTCCCCTCTGTGCCCCAACCAGCACCCACACCCCATCTTCAGTGGTGCTCCATGCTCCCACAGTGGGTAATTGTAATTGTATTGAACTGGCCAGCAGCCAAGTGTGCAAGACTGCCAAGTCTGCCAAGTCCAGCTGTGCCGTTGCAATCAAAACACACTCACAGCTTATTTCATGACAATCACATCATCGGCAAGTGTAGCTCACATGCCAAGACACATATATGTACATAAAAAAAACCATCAAAATATAGAAATGTTTTTGCTTAATATGACAAGGACAAAGTGCAGAAGAGAAAGGCTGATAAATGCAAAATTCAAACAGCAATAGTATGCAATAGTTAAGACAAAGAAGAGCAAAACGACACACATTTCCTCACCATATAGCCTTGCTTTTATATTAGTCCTATGTGTCACTCCTTCCATTAGATATTTGTGCAGTCAGTGCGGCTGGGGGTTTTCCTTGGTCCTTCACCGCTGATAATGATGTATTGACTGTGTGGTTGTTTTGAGCCTGAGTGACTGCTGATGCGAAATGTTCAGAGAATGTGTTTATGGGTACTTAGGCCTGCAGCACATTGTGGTCAGTCCAGATGTCACATCCTCCCTCCTTCTAGCGTGTTTCCTGTCTGATAGGGGCTCATGATAGACGGCAAAATCTTGGGACATTTTAATTGAGAATTGCTTCACTTTTTGCAGCATTTCTGATCTGATGTGACCCAGCAGAGAACAGACTGTAGCGGACAGCCAGAAAAACCACTATCTCAAGTCATCAAGTTATTTCTATAGTCTCACTATGACTGCTGTATAGAGGCACCTTAATGATTTAAACCCAACAGTCTTAAGATCATGACAGATTGTGTACCTCTCTGCTCTACTCTGTGTGAACACCGCAAGCATGTCTTGTGTCACGTTTCTAGCCTGAGTGGAGGAAATGGGCCGTGTCATGTCAGTGTGAGCTGCAGCGCAACACGCGTGATGGAGAGCACTTAAATAACTCATGAAAACCCTGTTCTCAACCGACACTAGACCGCTGGGAGGATCGTTCAATGTTACATGTGTGTGGCTGTGGATGTGTGGTGGCCCTTTTTGTCATGACTGTTTAACCAAGAGCTTTTGTGGTTGTGTGAAAGTGTCTCTGTGTGTGCAAGTGTGTGTGTGTGTGTGTATGTGTGTGTGGGTTCAGTTGGCAAGAGAGCTTCAGATGCGTTTCTGTAAACGACAGGGGGGCCCTCATGGCTAAACAGAAATAGCCTTAGAGAAAAGAGAAAAAGAGGAATGAGCAGGAAAAAGTGGTCAGCAAAAGAGACAGAGCAGGGAAAAAAAGAGACGAAGTAGAAAAAAGCAGGGTGGAGAGATAAGAAATTTACAAAACTAGGGTGTTTATAAGTATAAACATTAGCATAAAAAAGGCAGAAGGAGAGACAGAAGAGGGAATAGATTCCCAGAGAAAATGCAGTCCAGCTACACTGATATGAGGAGACAGCCAGCACTTTCCACACTGAACTCCAAAACCCACTGTAGTGATGGCGTCCCTGGGGACATACTCGGATACACACACACAATCCCAATTTTTTGTGTCTGGGCCTACTTCATCATGACATCTTCCACCTCATTTCTCTGCATCACTATGTCAGTGCATCCTCTTAACCCCCACATCCAGAGCCACCATCCCCAAAAGGAGTTCACACTTCTAAAAAATGTTATGCACTATTGCTATACAGAATGAAGAAGGTGTGAATTACTGTAAAAACAAACCAGTAATCAATTACTCTGTGATCTACTAAAAACTTGATCTGTGTATCCAAATTGGAACTTTAGATTAACAACAAAAATAAACCACCAATATCTCCTTCAATCTCACTCAGCAGCAGATATGGGTTGACTGTTGTTATCTAACCAGAAAACTAAGAGTAAATGTTAGTTTGTTTGAAGTATGTATTGACTGGAATGTACAGAGATGGGGGAGTGTGGTCGAGGAGTTACAAGAGGCCGAGGTGTCACAAGACATGACAGCACAAGCCTGAAAGAAGAAACCCAAAGAAATTTTTGTCACTTTTCAGTTTGAGTGTTAGAGCTGCCTCGGACCTAATCTCATTCACTCTGGGGGTCTCACTACTTCCTGTGTTGTCACACAGCAGGGTCAGGAGGACACCTCACACAGGAAAAAGAGAGCTGAGATAAGATGCCTGACAGACATATTCTGAGGGTAAAGGCTTATTCTAGTTAAAAAAAGGTAAGTTAAACCAGAGTATTTACAATCTGAGGAGACTGTCAGTCTCTCACAGTTGTGGCCACACACAGAGACAACATGAGGAAATGCAATATTAAACATGAGAAGTAAGTCAGATAATGCTGCTAGTGGTTGGAGAATAGCAAGGAGAAACTTAATGCGCTGGTCTGTACGACTGCAACATCTCAAAGGTGTGAAATGAGATGCTACGGATCACATAGTCATGTTGCATAGAAGTAAAACTAGTGACAGGGAGTGCAATACTCACTGGAAAGTGGGCGGTCAGCTCTCTCAGACTCCAATGTCACTGGACGAGAAGGAGTGTGATCACCTGCAGGTTGTGAGGGCCCTGAACCCGAGTCGGCCTCCTTACTGGCTCCAGCGGTCCCCTCAATCAAAGCCTGAAAGATAGGAAGACATCATTAACAGTGGGTCAACCCAGGTATCCACACATAAAATACATCCTCTATATTAACCATGAACTAATTAGGATTCTAAACCCATACTGAGGTGCAGTTGAACTGTTACAGAACAAACATGTCTCACTTTTATAGGTGCTAAAACAGCATTATTGGCACAATAATCAACTATCAGCGATACAAGAAGACTGATGTTGCAAATATAGCAATTAATTGCAGATCTATTTTGTCACTGGTGCAACCATTTTTAGCTGCTGTCACAGCACTCAGATTCCGGCTATAAAAAGACAACAACTAAAGGGGATGCAGCTCTGGTTGAAGAAGTGTCCCTTCCCTGAACTGACAGAGCTGCAAAACAGACAGACAGACAAAATCAAAGACAGAGAGAGACAGAAAGGGAAGAAGACTTTTCCTGACAGACCAAGTCTGTTTGGATGTGCTCTATGCTGCTCCCTTCCACAGCTGAAAGAGGAAAGAGGGATGAGACTTCAGGAGAGAGACAAGCTGACCATGAAAAGCAGAGGGAGAAGCAGAGGGTGGCTGTCAACGAGGAGAGAGAGTAAGAGAGAGGAGTGGGGGAGACTTAAAAAAAGGGCTGTGATGGCTCCCTCCATTGACGAGCAGCAGAGAGACAGGCAGGGGAGGTGCAGCGCATCTTAAGACAAAAAGGCACCCTGGGCTTATGAAATATACATAGCTCTCAGCTGGAGACAGAGACACAGAGCGACAGAGCAGAGGAGGGCCCTGAAGACTGACGAGACTCCGCTACCCCTCCTAAACACACACAGCTAAAAATAAAACACACAGACACATTCCTAATGACTTCTCATGAGGAGCCAGGGGGGAAGTAGTTAGTGCGTTTTTTTTTTTTTCTCTTTTTCTTTTTTTTTGAGTGTGTGTGTATGCGTGTGTGTACATATGTGTGTCTGTTTGGCTACACTCACTCACTAACACACACACATGCAGGTGTTTATGAGCATTATGGTGTATCAGCGCTTCGTTGCAGACTCAGTGGGTGAAACCACAACAGTAGCTATGACACAAAAACCACCACCAGGTTTTGGCTGTTGGCCCATATGTAAATTCACATACTGGTCAGAGGGACTTTTTTTGGTTAGGAGTTTCAACTGCCTCTCTCAGATCTGCCCACCTGCCCTCTCTTCAAGCCCAGACAGCTGCCTCTGCCACGCCAGCAGTTAAAACCCATTTAAACAGACCTCACTTAACAATAAACTCACCCTTTGTTCGAGCTAACGATCCAGCTCTCCTACGCACTCGCGCTGTTTATGCCACTGGAGTATTGGGATTCTCATGCGATCGTGTTTGTCTGTGTGAAATGTCGCTGGGTATATTCACTTCTTTGCTTTATTGAGTTCACCTACTTATCTTATCCTCCTCATCAGACACGTTGGGTGTGCCTCCCCTGTCTACATCCCCTACACGTCAGGTGTGTGGAAAAAAACAACTTGCAGGCAAATAGTCATGTCTGAGCCTGGGGATCACCTCCACTTCAGAAAACATACACAACAAACATACCTAACGATTTCCTGACCTTTTTGAGCACCTTGCTCTCTCTTTCAACCGCTTAACTGTCTTCCTTTGCTTCCTCTTTCTGTCTTTTTCTTTTTGGTACCAGGTGAGAGGCTTGTTTATAACTTCCCCAAAGTCAATATTAAACAGTGAAAAAAACAGAAAGGATAAGGATATAAAGAAAAAACTAACAGTGTCCAAACTGTCAAACTCTGTCAAATCCGAGACATCAGCTTATACACTTTAATTACTCAGATATTGCTGCCTCTGTCGTCCGCCAAACCAGATGGAGGGGAGTAAAACTAAAAACAACACTTCCCTTAAAGAACAAGCTGGAAGATTTGAAGGTGCACATTTAGCCGGTGCCATAATCGCTCTCAAATGAGTCATTTAGATTTAAATAACTGAGAAGGGGTATAATTATTTATGAAATGTCATGTTTGCACAACAGAGTGTTATATCTGGCACAACCATTTAATACCTGTAGTTAGTGACTAAAGCCCTTTTCAAACATGGGATACCTGACATTGCTGGCTTTATTCTCCGTTCTGTTCAAGTGACAACAGCCATGTTTACTTTAATGTTCCTCACATGTTTATTCTGACAAACCCACAAAAGTGATGGAGAGAGCCACGTGTTATTTCTTATACATGTGAGTTTAAACAGTTCATCAAGTTATGTGTATTGCATAATAATGCACTAATACAAGATACACAATTTTAGCAGGGGGGTGACAATCCACCAAAATTAGTTAAAATTTACTAAAACTACAAAGGTCTACCTCATGAATATAAAGTAAAAATATTTAAGTCCCTCTGTGTGAAACCACAAAAAACTCATTTCCATGCATTTAAATTTAAGTTTTTCCAATAAAAATAATCCCTTCGTGCCTTAAAATGGCTTAGATGTAACTCTGCACTGTTTCTTCCTCTAGAATGTGCAGATCTGTAAAGTGCACAGCTCTTTCTCCATTCCAGCTCACCTACAACTACTCTACGCTACACAATATGCAAATTGTTATATTGGAGTAATTCAGTCATGCATGTCCGAACCAGGCACCGATTCTGAAGAAGAATAATGACATGGAAAGCCCCAACCTTATCTTATCTTCTGAGATTGTTGCTTATGAATGACTTGATTGTCTGAATCTGTGTTTATATGACGGTTATTGCAGTTTCAACGCAGAAAGTTTCAGCCATGGTGTTCTGGGATATAAAAAGCACCATATGGATACGTTAACAAGACAGAAAACACGATTTTGATTGAATGGAATCATTGAGATTTATTATCAAGGGGCCATGAAATAACGTATACAGTTTTGTGAGAATCCCTTCGGTAGCTGCTGCAAGTATTGCTAAATGAATTAAATGTCTTTTCCTTGATGTCATTGCACACATAAAACTAAACTAAAGCTGTGTTATTGCTTTTTTTTTTTTTGCAAATATTTTTTGGGGGGTAGTTTTTCCATTTTAATGATAGAGGAGAGACAGGGTGAAGGGGGGTAGAGAGAGGAGAGAGACATGCAGCAAAGGGTCATGAGCCGGACTCGAACTCACGACAACTGCTGGCGACCTGCGCCTACATGGCAACGCCCTAACTCAGCGAGATATCCTGGCGGCCAGTGTTATTGCTTTTTTACATGTAAGATCTGTGCCTGAGTTTACAAGAGTGCACTCATGTTGATATATGCCCTCTGAATAGACCAGGAATAGAATAGGGACGTTTAAGATGCAGAGCAGGAGTCAGGAGGTGAAATGAGAAAGATCTACAGAGGTAGTACTAATTGAGGTTAATTCCACGGTTCAGCATTATCTCCTCTAATCTGTAATGAGGAAGTTGGTAATGGATGATGTCGCAGGACATGGCGAGAGCCTGCCACCAGAAATCAAACAGCGGTGTAGAAGAGCAAATGCCCTCAAAAGATCACAAGACATTAGTAGCTGAGTGCAGATCTTTAAAAGAGGCTGCAGATAAACACTCAAGAGGACGTGTAGGCTTTCACAGCAAAATTGTATATGTGTCCCAGAGAATGAGGCTTGTCAGTCAAGATGGTTGCGGCATCTCTAGTCATTTGCCTGTCTCAACCCCCACATCACCTGTCAACCTCTTGAAACAGCGCTGACACCATCTTGCACAAATGCACACACAATGTTCTGGACTCAGTATCACTTCCTAGTAATGACACACAGGGAGTGATGGGGCGATACATATGTGCATCACTCAAAAACACATGCACCTTTTGACAATTACTTTCTTTCTCGCTCTCACACACTCATTGTGACCTAACCCAGGTCTCTGCAGGGACAAGCTCTTTCATCACAGCCATGCCAGTCGATACTAGAGCCCCGAACAACATCTGCAGTTCAACACCTACCAGATTCATTAAGGAGGAGGACGGGGCCAGGCAAAAGGATACATCAATAAGCAGAGATGGTGGGCATGTGTGTGTGTGCGTGTGTGTGTGTGTGTGTGTGTGTGTGTGTGTGTCGCCAGGGGCAGGGCCATCCATAAACGCTGCTGACAGTCTAGACAGGATATACACTTGAGGATGTCGATAAGTTAGTCAGCGGGAGTGAGGAGAGATCAATAGGAACAGGGGATGATGTCAGTGGCTGCAGATGAGATCACCTGAGGCAACTGAGGATCTACATATGAGGACTTTTGATATCAAATTAATTGCATTATCACATAGTGTTCAATCTATTTTATGGGAACACGGGATGGAGGGAGACCAGAAACTGAATCATTGTTTCCCAGAGAAATTATGAGATACTCCTTTACAACCAAGCTGAATAATTAACTAAAACTGGGTACAGACTTTTAAAAGACTTTCAAGCAATAAGTTACCAAAGTTTTCCAATTCCAACTGTCATTCCAGTTAAATCACTATTGTAATGCAACATTTGACGTGAGAGAGCAGCAAAAAAAAGATGTTTACTCATGTGAAAATGCCACAGATTATCACTTTAACATTATTTGGAATGACTACCCCACGTAGCGTACAATGATTCTTTCTTGAGATTTGTGAAAATGAAGGAGATGAAGCCGATTTCACCCACAGGACATGACTGCCTTATATCACGTTGCCTATCTTGCCATGGTGTTGGACGCGAGTTCCTTTCTGTATGTGTGTGTGTGTGTGTACGCTCTGGTCAATGTGTGTTTGCGTGTGTTCTCAGCTCTAGTGACATTTCCTCAAACGTGGTTGACATTTCCAGGGGATTTGAAGATTTGATCCCTTCTGTGTTTGAAGAGCTGTGTGCTGCCCTCCTCACAACACTGAGGGAAACACTGCAGCAGAGCCAGCAGCGTGTCCTGCCTTCGGGGCCTTAGTCTACAGCATTTGGAGCAGCCCGTCCTCATTCACCCATAGTGTGATCAGGAGAGGACCTGCACTATACATTGCCTGCCTTTTAGAGATGACTGGTTCACTGCTTGGTCTTTTACTTAGTCTTGCTGTTTTCCCCAGAGCTGTGGAGTGTTTCTGCTTCTCTCAACTGAGGCAGAAAAGCTATCACCAAAAGATATGAGAGAAGAAAGTAGCTCGAGATAGTGTGGGAGGGAGTAAGAGGGAGAGAAGGCAAGAACGTGTGAGAGAGAGAGGGAGAGATCTGTTTCTCCTGCTACAGGCTGGTTAGTGGAGCGAACTGACACAGACTGACATCTCTCTTCCACAGAGACTGAGTTAAAAAGAGCCTTGCAATGCTTTGTCCATTACTCTCTCTCTCTCTCTCTCTCTCTTTCACCTTCCCACTTCTTCTTTCAGCCATCCCACCCTCTTCCTCTGCCACCCTGAGGCTCCTGTGTCTTGCTTTTTCTGCCTGGATGGACTGTGCAGCAGTCCTGTCCTAGCCTGGGGCTCAAATTACACCCTACCACCCTGTGTGCACACACACGCGTGCACACACACACACACACACATGCGCGCGCACACACACACACACACACACACACATACATATACACACTCATACAGCACACACAGAAGCCCATACAGTAGCCAAGAGGAGGCTCAGGGCTCAAACACAGGTCAAGCTTGGGTCAGTCAAGGGCAGAAGGACAGGAAGCCGAGCAGAAGCAGGCCCCACACCGAGGCTGATCTGAGGGTAGCGCATGCATGTACTAGCTATCTTATCAGCTATCTGTACTCAGTTGATTTTCAGTATTGCCTGAGACTTGCAAAGGACATTTAGTGTTTCTGGGAAAGGAAAATTTGGCTAATTTATTTGATTGTTTGCACATACATGGTTGGAATACTAACCCCACAGCTATAAAATAGTCAATGCATCATGTGGCATATTGCTCAACCAACCATTCACTAAAATAAAACACATGAAATTACAACACTGTGGACCATATGTCTTGCATAACCAGATAAAAGGGATCCCTTAACTACAACACTGGGCATGACCTTGGAGCCAGCCAGAAATAGCTTTACTCTCTCGTCCAAAAAAAAACCTCAGCAAACATTTTAATTGCTAATAAGTTTCAGACTGAATCAGCATTATGTTTTCAGCCCAACACTGTCTGCGTGGTGCACACACACACACACACACACACACACGCAAACAAACTGAAGCAAACTCCCCCGCAGTGCAGGATGCTGCAGGTCAGTGTATCAGCCAGAGTAGATGCTGCTCTGACCTCAGCCCTTACTATCATCCTGCCCTTCAAATGCCAGCGATGTCATGGTTGTAAAACGTGTTTCCTGACAGAGAGCTGAGCTCAAAGGAAGGGAAGTACCACATTTGAAGTATCACAATGAACATTTTGTCACTTCCTGGGTCTGTTTATCCCCAGGAACAGGATGTGGGGGTGCAAGTGACTCAATAAGTATGTGATACTTTATTGAACCCTGAAGGGTATGTTTTGCTCTTCTCTTCAAGGCAGGTCACCAGTGACAGGCATGCAGAACCTTTACCGTACCACTCTATATATTTGCATGAATATAGTGTATTTTACTCTGGTTTGTTTTTTTTTCCTTTGTAGTTTATCTACAGAATTCAAATTCAAGGTTATCAGATTATCAGACTACTGTCTGAGAGTTATTTGAATTGAGGCTCAGATAGGTTAAACTTGCAGTTATGGCTCAAAATGCGAGATGAGAAGAAGCTGGATGGATGTCAATAAATCTAGAGAAATGCTGCCTCGTGGCATTACAGTGTGTCCTTGAGCTAACATTCCAAAAACATAAATGCACTCAATTCTACTCTGCCTCAGACACAATGCTTTATAAACAAAAAGAAAATGCGTGTCACATGTGCATGCAAAAAACACACACACACACACACACACACAACTGGACAAAACCAGTTCTGTTGGAAATCCAACAGGAAGAGGGTAAGTGCTATCGATTGACTTCTTCCTGCTTGGCCCGGCTGTCAGAGTGAAAATAAGCTGACAGTTTGACTGTCTGCCTTTCAGAGCAGCATATAACTACATGCACACATAGATGCTCAACATAAACATAAACATAAAATAAAGTAGTGGAAAAACTAAATGGGCAAAATGACGAATAGTTGGGGGAGAAATGAAAAAGGCCTCAAAAAATAACAAGGTAAGTCATGTGTCTATAAATATTAGCTATTAGCTGTTTGCAATCTGTTACTTTAAGCCTCTCCCAGGCTCCAGACTGCTCTTGAAAATCACTATAGGCGTGCCATGTGTATTATTTACGTGTGAAGCATGTATACATGCAGCAAGATAAGCAAGAATGGAGGCAAGCACTCGGGTCAATAAAAACACTCCTCTGGGCAGCACTGTGACATTAAGAACAGAAATCTCTCTCGCACACAGCTCTCATCGATGGCATTTTGATATGAGGCAAAAGAAAGCTGGAGGGATAGAAATCAGGCAGAGGGATCAGTGTATGATAAACAGACTGATGGTGCCAGGAAAGGCTGCTCATTGTGCCTGAACAAATCAAAGGCAGGGATGGAGGTAGCAGCACAGTGAAAGCAATGGCACAGGGGTATGTATTAATGTAGGTGGGTGGTACTAGTGACACTCCCTCTTTGTTTGTAGTCGTATATATCTAAACATGAACCCCACACGCCTGGGAGTCCAACACATGGAGAGTAAAACACCAGCATGCTTTATTTATGGCATTTACAAATGTCACATATACAATGTGAAGCACAGTTTAGGTTGATGAGAATGAATAAAATACAAAAAAATCTATGTGATGAGCAAAAATATTTGAGTCATCATAATGTAAATATATATATAAAAGTCTGCACACTAATATAGAAAATAAAACCTAAATAAAGGTTCTTGGGAGCATCAATAATAGTATGCAGACTATATTTTCCAACATGATGACTCACATGTTAAGCCTATTGATGGTACTAGATGAAATGCTAAGGCCTCATAGCAAATATAAATTCATCCCAGAAGGGACATAAATGTGAGAACCAAGCTTATTGGAAATCTATTAATGAATGAAATCCACAAATGCCAATGTCATGTTTGTGCTAAAGAAAAAATCAGGGCACCACCAGAGTCAGTAGGATATATCAGCTGGGAACCATGAATGTGTATTAACAATTACATAATAGTCCATTCAGGGGCTGCTGAGTTATGTTAAAGGCCAGTAGGAGTTTTGAAGAACACTGTTCCTTTGCAAAGATTAGAGTTTATAGTGATAACACTAAATTTTACACATTATTAATTCCAAATGTATTTTTTAGGTTAAACAAACTGTACATGCACAGATGCACTACACACCCATTTACAGAGTACAGTTTTTGAACACACACATACACAGACACTCCTTCTCACATTGAAAAAATCATACTGGAAACATAAATGACTCAGCTTCTCAAATGATATACAGTGCACTGGACAAGTAAAGTGGACCATGATGTCACAAGACTTTTAATGTTCAGTCTTGGCGCACAGAAACTGTGTGCATCATTATATTTTCAGCATTGTTACAAAATCAGTTTTACTCCCACTGTTTTCCATCAGCTTAAAGTTTACAGTAGTCATAAAAAGTAACAGCGATTCACTTTTATTTACCATGATTTAGCACATCATACCAAGAGTTCAGTTTTAACCATGTTTGTATCTAAATGCCATTTTATGTATATATTTTATTGCCCCATTTACTGGCAAATGTGAATGGCTGGTGTCAGCCAAAACCACCACTGGACTCATATATCTTGTTGTCAGGCCCCAGGAAAATATATACAGTAGGTAATATATACAGCAGAGCACAGCAAAACAAGTCTATTCTCCAGAGAGGAGAAGAAAGTAGGGAGACAGCGAGAACAAGACAGAGAGAGATACACAGATACAAGGAGAGAGAGAGGGAAACACAAAGGGCTGTTTTCTGCTGGGTGGGTAAAGTGTGTCCAGGGGGCAGCTGAGTGAGCACACACAACACAAAGCCTGTCATTAGTTCCAGATTTCTGCAGACACAACAAACTGTGTGTGTGTGTGTGTGTGTGTGTGTGTGTGTGTGTGTGTGTGTGTGCGTGCGTGCGTGTTCGTGTGTGAGAGGAAAAGAGTGACGATGCAACCATGTGCGCCACTGGGTGTGAGTAAAGATTGTGTGTGTGTGTGTGTGTGTGTGTGTGTGTGTGTGTGTGTGTGTGTGTGTGTGTGTGTGTGTGTGTGTGTGGAGTTTCAGACATTGACAAAAGCCTGTGTTGTTGCGCTTGTCTTCTCTGATGTACAGCTCCTTCAGGATCACAGCCCAGTGCAGTCAATACTTGCTCTGCCTGCTTGTGTGAATGTGTGTGAGATTAGTTGCAACGTATAGATCCCCCTTCCTCCTCTTTCCATCCTCCTCCCCTCCCCTCTCTCTCTCTCTCTCCCCTCCTCTTCTCTCCATCCTCCTCCCTCTGTCTTCCCCTGACACCACCACACACAGTGCCTCCTGTCTACCAGCTGCCACTTTGCAGCCATTCATCAGAGCTATGATTAGCGAGTTGAGGAATGTCGTGTAGCTACAGCCGACTCCTCACCCCAACCCTGACCTTTCACCTCTGGATGACCCCCGGCGACCCCTGGCTGCAGCAGCTGCTTTTACACTGTGCTGACACACTCCATTAGGCCCGACACCTGCTTCTACACACAATCGCTGTGAAATACACACACGCACACATTCAAATACACACAAGGATGCAAAAGATGGCAGCAGAAGCAAGATTCAGAACAGTTACTTATGCACAGGCACACACAAACACAATGGCCTTTGCACATGCTAATGTAGTAAGGCGGCCCTTTTATGAGATTACACAGTCATTACAGAGAGAGGGTCATGAGGGGCACCTGTAGCTGAGCGACTCCACAGTCTATCAGGAACCTCTGTATGTGTGTGAGTGTGTGTGTCTGAAAAACTGAGAGGCAGTAGAAACACAGTGTGAGCACTGTATAAACTGAAGTTTAAGAAGACCTAGAGTAGTGTTGTAGAGCCAAAACTAGCACCATTCAATGGGCACTGTGCATATGCTCTGTGTGCAATAAGACCCTCTTTGTATGAGTGAGTGTTCCTGTGTGTGTGTGTGTGTGTGTGTGTGTGTGTGTGCGTGTGTGCCTGTGTGTGGGCCCCAGGCCGACTCTGACAGCTCAGTGGTAGCCATCTGCTGGCAGTCACACCAGGAGAAAGCAACCGCAGCCAAACAATGGAGAGCAATGACAGGCCAGGATTTGTGGGTAGTTTGTGTGTGTACGTGCATGTGCGTGTGTGTGTGTGTGTACTTTGGTGTACTGTGCACGTTTTCCCTTCAAAGATCCAAATGAGCCCCTCTCTATGAGCATGTGCAGAGGGGCGTGGCTGTTGTTGATAGGCTGTCTCTGTTACCAGGCGATAGATTAACAAGCCCAAATGGCCATCTGAGGAGGATAGATAGCATGGGCGAGTGTGGGCTCACTTTTTTTCTTTTCTGTGTGTCACTTGCATCTGCGTAGTCTAGGTTTATGTGTCTGTCCACCCCTTTTCTCTTTCATCACCTTTCTCCCGATGGATCTCCGACTCTTTGTAAGTTGGAAGCTGACAGCAATAAACAGTCAAAGGTTACATGAATGTGCACTATTGAGCTTCGGTTTGTGCAAACATAAATACTTACACATCATATCAAAGACTTTCTTTGTGTATCTATGCAGGCGTCTGTCTTTTCAACACACATTATGTTTGTCAACCTCTCTCTATTACTCTCTCTTTATCCGCAGGTAGAGTGCCATCGTGGATGTCGACAGATGGTCGGATGTTGGAAGGAAGTTGGCTCTCTGGATGTGGCACACCAGTCTGAGAGCAAGCATCATCCAGCTGGGTAGAGGCCTGCAGTGCCTCCTAGAAAGAGCATGCCAGGTGGCCAAGAAACAGGCTGGTGGTCTCCTGCAGCCACTACACGCATAACCCTCTAGTCACTATTCTGCTATTTCACCACCAAACAACCACACAGGGCTGCCTCGGACAAAGAAATACAAATAAGTCAAGACCGCAAGTCAGAAGCAGGGGAACTGAAAAGTAAAAGGCCAACTAAGAGGAGAGGGCAAATGGCTGATTATGAAAAGAATCCTTCTCCCAGAAGTCCATTTGGCCAAGTGCATTGCCTGTGTTGTGTGTGCTGCTTTGGCCATCCATGCCTTTGTATGGCAGGACTTCAAAGGCAGCCTTCACCAAGTTTCTGCTCTTCCACCTCCTGCTGTTGCTAGTTTGTGTATGTTTGTGAATGTGTGCATGTGGAGCAGTGCCTCCTGTAGCTAGGGGCTACGACTGATCACCACTACTGCAGCGAGGCTGGCATGGCATGCCCGCTGGCACACTAACAGGGCACACCTATTTACACAGACCCAGACTGAATGGCAGGCATTGTCTGGGTGAGAATGCAACACTTAAGCTCCTGATTAAGGCAGAACAAAGCCCTGAGGGGCAAGAGTGATGAATGCAGGGAGTGAGAGAGCTAGTGGGAGGGAGGGAGGAAGAGATGAAGGGAGGCAGGGAAGTGAGGCTCTGTAAAGGGGAATCTCATCTGCTGTTGCTGTGGGAAGGTGAGATAGGAGGGGGGTGGGGGGAGGTGAATTTGAGAGAGGCGATGAAGAGAAGGAGGCAAAAAAGGCAAGAGGGCAAGAATTGGCAGCAGTATAAGGAACAAGAAGAGAGGCAGGCATGGGTAGTGAGAGGAAGAGGAGCTAGGTGGTAAGGACAGAGGCAGGTGGGGATGAAAAAACATCGCAGGAAGGGAACCAAGAGGGAGAGCCAGGGAGGAAAAGAGGAGGTGGGGGATGAGCAGAGAGGCAGGCTTAGGAAGAGATAAAAAGACAACAGAGAAGGAGCCAAGCAGCGAGGTAAAGAGAGGGAAGACAGGAGGGAGCTGCTGTCGAGGTATCCTCACTGATAAGGATGAAGTGATGCTACGCTGCTACAGCAAGTAAATAGACAGATAGCGCCCTCTGATGGTAGTTGTGCACTAGGAATGTGCTCTCCATCCTGCCCCCTCTTGTCCAGGGAGTTTACTGCAGAGAAGCACGAGAACTCAGTTTCCAATCAATTAAAATGATCATAAATTCCCCTTTTGAAGCCCTGGTACTAAGTGGATCGCTTGTGTATCTCTTGATTTAGTGTATTAGTGTATTCACTCACCACATGAATCTCAGTATGTGTCTGTGTTTGTGTGTATGAATGTGTGCACAATTAGTGGCACCTTGGCAACATATGGGCAAAAACAGAATGGGTATGACAAGGGGTGAGCGACTCCCTGAATGTGTGTGTATCCTAGCAACAAGAGAGACGTAGTAACAGAGCAGTGAGCAGCTGGCAGCACGGGACACAGAGGCCATGATGGATTTAACATGATGTGTGTGTGTGTGTGTGTGTGTGTGTGTTTGCATGTGTGTGTGTGTTACATTTAACAGCTTTGAGAGATTTAGGTGGGTCTCTGTGTGCGTACAATCAATGCATCCATGCATGTTTAACGCTGAAACATTTATCACAGTGTCAAGTCGCCAACTGCAATGATAAAAACCAAGACAGTCACCAATATCACGTGACAGTAATTTCACAGTTTCTGCATACAACACATACCTATGACAATCAACATCATTTGTTTGTCAGTGGTCAATGATGTTTTGGTACCTGCTAAGTACCCTGCAACACTACATCCTGTCATTTTGAGCCTATTTCAAGAGAAAGCATACATTTGCCCATGAGTTTATGCTAATGTAGAGTATGTATATGTGCACATAAGTATGTAGAACATTTAGAGCAAGTAAGCTATGAATAAACGGAGCTAAAACGCTGCCCTTGGGCAACCCTGTGGGGAGCACTGTGTGATTATGGAGTACTGGGACTGTTGTAAGGATCTATTCAGTTCTTGTACAACCAAACTGAGAGCTGTGTTTGTATTCTTGGCACGACTTCAAGCATGTTTCCAGTGAGCGTTGAACTCTGCCAGTGCTGGCCCTTGTCTCCGATCCTGTTTTTGTGATATTAATGGAAACGATCTCAAGGTGCAGTCCAGGAGAGGAAGGTGTCCGATTTGGGAACCTTAGAGTTGAATCTTTACTTTTTGTGGATGACATGGTTCTGTTCATCAGACTGTGACCCTCAGCACTCACTGGAGAGTCAGCACCTCCAAGTCTGAGGCCATGGCTCTCCGCTGGACACCACTGGATTGCTCCCATTGGGTGGTGGGTGAGTTACTGCCTCAAACAAAGGATTTTCAGCATTTTGGGATCATGTCTCATGAGTGACGGGAAAATGGTGTGAGACAGACAGACAAATGGGTGCTGAATCAGCAGTAATGCAGGCATGGTAAAGAGGAAGCTGAGCAGGACGGCAAAATGTTTGATTTACCAACCCTGACCTGTGGTAGGGACCAAAAGAAAGAGGCCCAGAATCAAAGAGGTTGAAGTGAATTTCTTCCTGTAGGGTGGCCTGGCTCAGTCTTTGAAGTATAGTGAGGAGCTCAGATATGTGGAGGGAGTAAAGTTGTTGCTTCTTTGCATTGAAAAGAGCCAGGAAAGTCCAACTTGGAGGAGACCCCAGGGCAGACCTAGAACTCACTGTAAGTATTACATATCTCATCTGTCCTGAGAAAACCTTGGGATCTACCAGGAGAAACTGGAAAACATTGTGTGGGGAAGGGAAGTCTGTAATTCTTTGCTTAGTCTCCTGCAACCGGGAATAGAACCCAGATAAGCAGAAAAAAATAGATGGACAGATTGATGGATAAAACATTGCCCCAGGATTACCACCCACCAAATCATCCACTCCATGTTTTAGTAGTACTGCTGCTATGTGAAATAAAGCCTTTTATGGCACCACAGGGACTTGGGTAAAGTCTGACAAACTGCCTCAAGTGATGTCACTTGATTTAGCATCAGTTGTGGTTGAAGACTGGAAGATTGATAAAGAGAAAAAATCTGAAGGTGTCAATTTAGAAAGATATGAGCTTACCAGACCTCTGTAGCTCATCTATGCTTTAGGGTAGTGTCCTGTGACTACATTAGCCACTAAAGCAGCATAAGACATAAACCTCAAACAAAACTATCGGCAAGCAAAGGAGGAAGTGTGGAAAAAATACAGTATCTTCAGTTTTGCTACACTGATTGTGATCCTTTTATGCATAATATGCAGTCCTAAATTTGGTGGACTATTGAGGTGTGGAATAGAGAGTTAATTATACCTTTTTGGTTAAGAATCAAAACATAAGACTGGTTTAGCAAAACATGCTAATGCTCCCATCATCAATCTTACCATGTATAGACTCAGACATAAAAAAACAGATCAATTTGGGTCCCTCTGAGTCACTCATTTATATCCACGTCATCACTACTCTCTTACTGCAAAGATGAGATTTTTGACATAAGGCATGAATGTTGGCCCACAGAAAGAAAGGCCTTACTGAATATCCCCCTCATTTTGACATTATAATATTTTACATGATATTTGTGAGTCTAATAGGCCCATTGAAGATGATTATACAAATATATACACACTGGGTGAAGTGGCAGTGATCCTTGGGCCCAGCTGGGAACCAGGAAGTTCTCTATGGTAACAGGGGGCTGGTTTCCAGTCCCCAGTCCAGTCAGAGGGCCCTGGTCTTGGGCAGAACTCTGCCTCTATGGGCTTTATCGCCTGCCAGCTTCTGCTTAATGGAGGAAGATCATGGTGCAACTGACGCTTCTGGAGTGCAGAGCCAAACCACAATAAGGAGATAACACATTTCACTAACATTGCTGCAATCATCTGGCCTCATTCCATATGTCTCAGTTTTCTTTTCTGTCTTTATATATTTAGCAGTTGCGTCAGAGTGGAGATGACTTAGAGAAACACGACTCCTCAGATTTGAACATTAAGCAAAGGGAATGTTAATACTAACCTCATCTGCATACATAAACAGACAACAGTGAGGCAGATCGGGACTAAGTAAGTTTTGCCTTGTACATGTTGTATCTTAAAATTACAATTAAGTCTTACATGCAAGACATGCAGCAGATGGTTCTGTGCTTGTAATACAGCAATGATGGTAGTGCTATGAAATGATGAAAGAACAGAGACAACAAAAGGTGAGCTGCTTTGTTTCTATATGACTCTGTGTGGTATGCTGCTGCAGCCACCCCCACCTCCACCTACACTACTGCTAACCCTCCTTTCCTTCTTTTTCTCTGCAGGCTGTCTTGGGAAGTATGTCTTTTTAAACGGCGCCGGTTTCATGTGTTTTTATGTCTGCTCATAAAAAAGCAGCTTCCTTTAAAGGCTTCGCTCACCAACGACTTGCGTTCTCGCTGTCATTGTATGTCAAGCGGCACAGGGAATGACAACAGAGAGTCTGAGACAGACTCGGAGAGGTAGAAAGAAAGAAAGAAAGAAAGAAAGAGTTTACTGACTCTTTACCGAGTGATGCCCTGACTCACAGTCATACAGTTGCATTAATAACTGGGATTTCCCCAATATAACCATAGTCTTTTAGGGCAGAAGCTCTGAGCATTTTCGGCTTGGTCTCTGATTGGAGCCCTTTGCTACATTTTATATGTCTATGAGTTGTTATGTAGCAGTATCAGCGAAGATCTTCACTCTAAACATTAGGGCAGTAAATTATCTGTCATGAAGTAACAGTTTTATTGTTGCAGCGAATGATCCACATAACAGTTAGGAAAAGTTCCACTATACCTACCAGAGAACATATAGTCTGAATGCAAGCAGGTCACTTTTTGTTTGCATTGAACAGCACAAGGACATGATGCTCATCTTATCTTAGGCACATTGAGTACCTGCTCTTCCCTTCTCATTTCCATCACCTTCTTTCTTTCTTTATCTCTTGGTCCCCTTATGCTGTCTCATATCTCGTCTCTTTTCAGAGCTGAGCACTGATCAATACCATTTTTTGTCTTCATCTATGTCAGTGACGAAAGTAAATACAAGGTCAGTTGATATTTATGAACAAATGTCACCAGCTTCTGCCAGAAAAATCTTGCAATTGAAATAAAAATATAGAGAGGTACCTCATATTAACATGTTCTTCAACCCTTAACACAAACTGAACTGATCATTCATTGGGAGATTCATCTTCCTGTCTTACTCTCACTGCTGATCGAAGAATCATAAACAAAGGACTACGGTGATAAGTAAAGATTTTGTAGTAACAACAAGATCATCCACTCCAACCCACCCACACATACATATATATACACATACATATATAAAGGTATACAGTCTGCACCCACACACAAGCAATGAAATCAGTAATTCGCTGGTAGATTAGATTTTCTTGGCATTGTACAACGTCTCTGCAGTGGCAAAGTAGAATTATTATAAGAAAAATATATTTAATGACTTGTATTATATAGCTTCACCTCGGAAAAAATACTGAAGTCCAGACTTTGATGTACAGTAATGTTGAGCGAAAATAATTACAGACTGCTAAAAAGTCAAATAAATGAATGCAGTTCACCATATATGCAAGAGTGACTTCAAGGTTAGAAACCACTGCTTTACGGTTGGCCACTGATACTGGAGTTGTTGGGGACTGCGAGCACACATTCCTGGTGGATTACTTTGCAGCATGAGAAATATATCACTACTGCTTATCTCACCTTGTGATCATTGTGAAAATAGCTGCTCCTGTGATAATTTTCCAAAGTTTAAAATCCTGTCTCCTAGTATTCTGTTATGTCTTCAGATTCACTGAGCTGAGGTTGCTCAAATCTCACTGGTACCTGAAGCAACATACCCCATCAATTCAGTTCCTTGTGCCGTTTCCAGTCTAAATGTACACTAATGGTACACTGAGGGGCCTGGATGTTTTAGCTCAGATAGCATAAACGGCTGGACTGAACATCCTCAAACCATAATTTTAAACAATTTCTGATATCTTTAACGCCCAGTGCCGGCTTTCTCATTTAATTTATCATCCAGACTAGTTGATGTTTTCATCGAAATGCTGGAGTGGTAACAGGAGAGTGAGCACATACTAACACGTATGCTGCTTCCTCACAGACACACATACGTGCACACAGCTGGCCCACATGCATGTCCCAAGAGGCAAACCTCAGCCTAACCATAAAATTCCCCATCACACACAGACACACACAAACTCCACAACACTTCATACATCACTGCACCACCTCCATCTTTATCCTTCCCATTCCCACCCATCACCCCTCCCTCCCTCCTTCTCGTCCATCACTCCCTCCCTCTTCTCTCCTGTCTCCTCCATTGCAGCCCACCTGATCAAAGTGATCCTCATCTGGATCTGTTGGAGTGTGTGATGTATTTTAAGGCCACATTAATAGCTATCCAGCACAGCCCCTGTGACCACATTAAGAGACCATATCTCTTGATCACACCTCCCCGACCTGCTCTCTCTCTGTCTCTTTCTCTCCATCTTCCCTGCATCCATTTCGCATTCCTTCTCTTCCAGGCCTTGTGAGAGTGTGTCCACAGGCTTAACAAGATCGATCACTTCTAACTCCTTGTACTCCCTGCTAAATCAATGGCTCTTTGTCTCATTAAGAACTGGAAGGCACTGCATTCTTTCTTTCTTTGTGTGTGTGTGTGTGTGTGAGAGAGAGAGAACGAGAGGCAGCAAGAAAGAAAGAAACAAAGAGAGAAAGAGTTTGGAGCTGAGGAGGTGTAATGTAACGGGAGAATCTCACTGCGGGGTTTATTCTGGGACACAGTCAGACCATTAAAATGAGCTGTGATCTACTTCCTGGGGGGCAGGAAGGTAAAGATGGTGGACTTAGTGTCCATAAAATAAGAAGAGCGCTTATGTGGATGGGTCAGCGCAAGAGAGAGAGTGGTAAGAAAGAAAGAAAGAAAAAAAGACAGTGTGTGTGTCTGTGTGCAAGACTTTGTGTGCAGTGTTGAGAGAAGTGAGCCAAACCTCACCGCTGACTTGGCCAGGGCCTCTGGAGCCAGAGAGAAAGCCCTGCTAACCACAAACTCTTTCTCTCTTTCTCTCTCTCTCTCTCTCTCTCTCTCTCACATACACACCCGTGCTCAAAGCGTCTCGCTGTGTGAATACGTCATTTCAAAACATGTGTTACTGGCCAAGAGAGCAAGGGGAAGTAGCTTGTGAAAGAGAGAGGGCTGTATGCGAAGGAAAACTGCATCGCCCAGGACGAAGTGGACAGAGAACAACGCAGCAATTCAGTCTAATCCTGGACAAAACAAACAGGAAACACACTCTCTTGCTCCACTTGTGTTCTCCTCTCTCATCTCCTGCCCTCACCACTCCACTGTATTTAAATTCCTGTCGCTGTGGCTCATTATATTTCCCAAATGCACCAGAGTAGGTGGTTGCATCGCTGCACTTTAAGTCAATAGCAGAACTGCAGAGCCATGAAAATGAATAAGGATAGGGGCTCTTCACACAACATCGCTGTGTAAAAAGGCCTGGGAGTACTCATCAACAGCATGGCTGCTCTTAGCCCATTTATATTTCACAGTGACACTACATTAGCTGCCCCTGGTTGAGCACACAGTCTGCAAACCCTGCTCTGCCTTGCCCTGTGCACAGAAACCCAGCAAACACCAAAATGTGAGCATTTCACTGCTGCAGTGCACAACAGTGAATGAGAGAAGAAATAAAAAAAGACAAGGAGACCAACAATATGCCTCTAATGCCACACCTTCCACTGGATACTGACAATGAAACTCACAAGTAGAGAAAAGAGCTAAAAGAAGACAGAAGAAGAAGTGATTATATGCAAATGCAAAGGGAATATTACCAGTCAGTACAAAGGTTTCTCACCTCAAACAGGTCAATCTGTCTCCTCAGTGTAACCTTGTCTGAACGCCTGGACAGCAGACAGCACACACACACACCAAGACATAATCAAACACACACACCTCTGTCTGTGTCAACACAAGTTTGTGGGAAGGTTGAGAAGTGTTGCTAAAGGGGGTGGGTACAGGCTCTCTTTGGCATGTTTGTTTTTGTTTTGCTTTTTTTTCCTGATGCTGAAGGTTGAAGCAAAGCTACACAGAGCTTGTGTGTGTAGGGGTGTGTGTGTGTGTGTGTGTGTGTGTGTGTGTGTGTGTGTGCGTCAAAGAGTGTGCTAGCAGGCAGAGACAAAAGGAGCATATGGCAGCAGCAGCCAAGGCTGTAAATTAAACATAGAGGAAGATTAGATAATGAATGTGTGCTCTGAGACATAGAGACAGCACTGAGCCAGGGGCGGAGCAGACCACTGCAAGACCAGAGCTGTGTGTGTGTGTTTGTGTGTGTTTGTGTGTGTGTGTGTGTGTGTGTGTGTAGTTAACCACACATTAAACACGTGGAACAAACAAATGAGGTGATTAATAGACATGAAGTCATTACAAAGAAATGCAAAGATGAGCAAAATGAGTAGCATGTAGAGGCGAGTGTGTATACAAAAGCCTTGACCGGTGACACAAGTCAATGGGAGTGGAATCAACATGAACACGATCCCACCCAACCCTGCAGCTAAAGAAAACTGGACCCCTCCGCTTTAAACTAGACAGCAGCTACTGAGCCGAGGCAAAGCTGCATTTCTGCAAATTAGATTACTGAAGCTTCTATACACTGTCGACATGCTCACACACACACACAAACATGATGCATTAGAACAATGATGCAACTGCTTAGCTTATGAAAACAATGAACAAAGTGCAAAGTTGCTGACTATCAATCTTTGAACCAAACTGAACAAATTTATTTAAAACAGCAAAGTGATTTTTAGATGTCCACCTCTAATACGCACTTTGGCACATGACTCCACTCACTCTAAAAGTGAACATTAATGTCTTTAAAGTAGTGAATACACACAGCTCTTTGAAAAAATACTTCTAGGAATTTATTTTCCCACTCCTATTTATCATAGGCAGAGGTGGAATGTGACTAAACTTAACGATTTGTTTGGCACTGAGGCATTCACATACACTCAAAGGCAGGTGGAATCAAACTTCCATAATCTGACCAAGGTCAAACTGTCAAACTGTCAACCCTGTAAATAAAAACATCATCAAAATTTCTAAATTTCCTGGAAGGCACTGCCTGAAAGGATCAATAAAGTTCTATCTATCTATCTATCTATCTATCTATCTATCTATCTATCTATCTATCTATCTATCTATCTATCTATCTATCTATCTATCTATCTATCTATCTATCTATCTAATAGTGGACAACCTTCCTGTGTAATGCACAAAATACAATGTATCACTGTAGATTACTTAACAGTATACACTGATCAGGCATAACATTATAACCACCTGCCTAATATTGTGTCCGTGGCTCTTATGTGCTCAAAAATGCTCTGAACTACTGGGCATGGACAGCAGGACCTCTCAGGGTGTCCTATGGGGTCTGGAACCAGGACATTGGCAGTGGATTCTTTGGCTACTGTGGCTTGTGCAGTGATCACAATGGGATGTAGGAAGTTTGGGGGTCAAATCAACATGTTGGGCCATTGTCATGTTCCTCAACATGTTACTGATTGTTTGATGTTTTTTCCATGTGGTGGGGTGCATTATCCTGCGGGGGTAGGCCAGAGAGATTTGGGACGTCCATTTGCATGAGGGAGTGTGTTTGTTGTGGGACAATGTTTGTTTGGGTGTCTAAGTCTCATCAACATGGATGTCAAAATTCAAGGTTTTCTAGCAGAACACTACATAGTACCAATATGATCAACGTTATTTACTTCACTGTCAGCGGTCATAATGTTGTGGCTGATTGGTATTAAAATGTTGCTTTCATATGAATACATCAGCAAATTCACACCAACAAAAAGTTACTTGAGGTACATTTTAGGTTACTATCATACTGTAGATTTTCTTTTCAGTGAATGACTTTCATTTTGAGAGGGAAGTATTGTTTCATTGTTAATGACACAAATACTTTTTTCACTACTGATCAAGGAATCTAAAGAAAACTGCATCTCCGGAACACAAGATGACTACACCACAAAGGTGCATCTTCATCATCATCACATACCGAATGTTGTGATAGTATCATATTCTGGGTAACCCCCTGATGCCCGGCACTGTCGATGGTTTCAGTCCACTTGCCAGTTCTCCTACAAGTTGGCACTAAATGTCTGACACGGGATTAGAAACAGAATCTGTACCACATGAACCGTATCACAGTCCCGTCACTTGAGCTTGCAAGCTTACACACTTCATACATAACTTGAACATCCACTCGCACCCAAACCGAACGTCATGGCGGGCATCTACGCTGGTGTGAGGAGGGGGGGATGGGTGGAGAGACAGAGAGGCTGGGGTTTAGGGTAATCTGTCACTGTCTCATTACTGGGCCACATAATGAAGGGAGGGAGGGTTAGGGAGGCAGAGTTAATGCAATAAAAAAACTGGGGAATGAGAAGAGAGGGAGGGCCAGGTTATCCTAATTCAATAACAGGAATCAGTTGGATGCAGATCAAACTGATGCGGACCACACTTGAGTTACTGAGGAATCATTTGCCTCTGAGAACAGCTGTAGAAGGAATAACGCACTTCAATCAGGAGTCAACGATAACTTTCAGGAGCATGTCAGAAGCTTCTAGGGTGTATTCTAAGCTCAGGAGTAAAGTAAAAACAACTTTTACGCTTTCATGTGTACACATGTTGTTTCAGGTTATGATAATTGGAAGCTAGAAAATCAAATTCATCTATTTCCACTCACAAATCTTGTGATTTGAAATGGAGTGCAGAGTTGAACACAAAGGTTATATATACACCTTTTCGAGCCTTTAAAGATAGAGCTTTTGAATAAATTAATACATTTACAGTTTGTTGTTTTTTCTTTTATATGGTGGAATCTCTCTCTTTGCAACACTGGTTGAGCCCTCTTCATCAATTGATGCCTCTGATGTGTGCTGTTGTTTGAATACTGTGTTCATTTTAAATCTTAAATCTTTTTAAATGCTTCCAGCAGTTGGAGTTCCATACTCATTAGAATACTATATAAATACAGAATTGCACAGCACAGTAGCAACTACAAGGTCAGCTGCAAGTTGTAGTTTTTTTGACAGGCAATTGGGCAGGCTCTGGGGTGGACAATATTGGTACGATGACTGATTAAACACTTTGGTCCAAACAGCTTCCCTATGATTACAACAGTGGTAACATCCATGTGAAACCCTTACGTGGACTCCATGTCTCTTTCTTTTTCTTGAGCCACCATGGTACAAATTCTATTTATATTCATTTGTCTGAATGCAGGAATTGTACTTATTGCTTGCATTATAGACCCTGAAACCAAGGTCAAAACTATAAACATCTATGTGTATAACCTTGGAATAATATTCATACATGCATTCCTATGAATTGTGAGTGCAAGTGAGAAGTGTATATCATTGTGTAACGCATCCATCTGGAAGTTTCTGATATTTCAGTCAAAATCGATTTCACTTTAAAACCAGTCAATCGAAAATCCAATAAACACAGATCTTTAGTACATACTGTGCAAAACACGCACACAAGCACACGCGCACACACGCACACACACACACACACACACACACACACAAAGATCACTTTGCCTGCACTCACATGCACCACTGCTGCCTGTAAAGCTACTAGGTGGAACCATAATCACACAAACACACACACACACACACACACACACACACACACACACACACACACACACACAGGAGGTAAAGGTGATCTGCTGGAGCCATAATGAGGGAACACTGTTGTTGTGAGCCACTCACTGCAGCTCTGATTACAGGCCGGTGTTCAGTTTCTATGCTAGGAGTAAACACATGAGCACACTGCTGGATTTGGCAGTGAGCAGGCACACATGCACGCACACACATGCATACACACAGGTGGGTTCACCATGCATACAGAAGCAGAACAACACGGCCGAAACATGAACGACGCACCGAGCCTTCATGTGTGTAAGTTTAGTAGGCTCCAGCCCAGCACACACCACTTTCCCCGCTTGCCGTCTGTCTCTTCAAAAGACAAAGCATGGCCTCGGTGCCCTTAGCTCATTTGCAGCGGCAGAGAAAGAGACAAACAACACATATGCACATACATTCATACAGCCTTGAGTTTTTTTTTTCACTGACATGCTGTGGACCCTTTGGCAGTTTAATGGCATTTGGCAGTGAGCAAAGCAGGGTAATCTACTTTCAGATATATAAACAGAACATAAAAGAACTAATGCACATCCACCACTTATGATTTGCTACAGACGCATTTAAAACTATATTGGTAACATCCCCTCTCCTGTAGCAATACACAGTGGTACTGTAAGTGAACTACAATATGCCGTTTTTTACTGCCTGTCAGTGGCTTTACAGAGCATTCAGGCTGCCATCAGGGATTAGTTCAATTCTCCACTCAATCTCACTACTACACATGCTATATAAGGGAATCTATGTGTGTGTGTGTGTGTGTGTGTGTGTGTGTGTGTGTGTGTGTCTGCACATGCACATGTTTACTCTGCATGCATTTTAATGTGTGCGTGTATATACACTCAGGGGTGATATTAGTTAATCATAGCCTCCACTCAGCATAAATAAAGACCAATTACTGTGCTTCCCTATGGGCTCTTCACTATTAGCACACTAAAGACCCCAAAGAGTGCAGCCCCATAGCTAATACAGCCTTAGTATACCAGTCAGCCTGCTGAATCATGATGATAAGCTCTACAGAGGGTAACAGAAGGACAACATTCACAGCATCATAACTGCTGGCGCTGGATTAGACGTACATGCACCAACGGAGATCACTATGTGTAATAACCAAAATAATAATGATAACAATTGGGAAATTTATACGGTATCTGTAATTATTGCGCTCTCGTTGGAATTAATCTTACTTTATTCGCCGAGTACAGAAGAATCTGAATTGCTGACAGCGGTAAAAACATGACTGCTGCGTGACAGTGAAAGAGATATATGCAGTAGTTCAGTCAGTTATCTGTCACAATGTGCCCGTGCATTATACAGTTATATAATGCACTGGCCTTTATATCAATACCAGTTCATGAGGTCAAACAACCTCCTGCCTGCACAGTTTAAACATCACTAAATCGGCTTATAGCAGACAACAAACACAGGCACATATACACACACATAACTGTGACAGGAATGGCAGCGAAAGAGTAAGGGACTGATGCAAATCATGAGAATAAAAATTAAATTAAACTTTGTAAAGGTATATATACAGTATTAGAGCCATGTACCAGAGTCTAGCCAAACCTTAGAATGTACACAGATGTATCGGTCTATCATTGATGTACAGCAGCAACCTGATTGCTGTGATTTTATTCTCTAACACAAAAGCTGAAGCAAACAAGGAAACGCTTCAAGCAGCACAACAAACTTGAACTTTGTTGTAAAAGAAGTTTGGGTCCTAAAGGTTATTTTCACTTCTTTTAATGCACTTCCAGAACTAAATAATCATTTTGCATCCAGTAAGTATAAACACAACTTTTTTGACTCTTGCTTGACAGTTATTGAAGCTTGCAGTAATTGGAGAAGTTACAACAACAAGCAGCTACACAAACTGAACCTATGTTTTACAAGCATTTTCTATATCTTAGCATCAGAAACATCTTATAATAATTAGGGTCTTTTTACGTTCTTTAACACTTCCCTCCAAAGTAATGGACTAAGCCAGAGGACATTACATGCTGAAACACCCTTTAATGAGCAAAGCCTGCTCTTAATTTTAACTGCTCCTGTTTTGTACATTCAGCGGTCATCCTCTGTAATGTGATATTTAGCAACATAAACATAAGATGCAACACTAAACAAACCAAACACTGCTTCCACAGTGCCATCAGTCCTTTTCTTTAAGCGAATGCCTACGTGTGGACAAGTGACACAGCAGCTAGAGATGTGTGCTTCACAGCACACGCACAAAAGCAAAAATAAACACACAAATATAGTGGACCCTTGCTGGCAGTCACTCATCACCCGGAGAGGCCAACCTAATTTGGAGGACAGGCTCCTCTTTGCCTGCCGGGGAGGCAGCAGGGATTATGAGCCTTTATACACACTAATCTGGTTTCGCCACGCTGGGAGAGGAAATCTGTGTGTGTGTGTGTGTGTGTGTGTGTGTGTTTGTGTGTGTGTGTGTGTGTGTGTGTGTGTGTGTGTGCGAGTGCGCACGTGTGTGTGTGTGCGTGTGTGTGTGTGAGAGAGAGAGAGAAAGATGGTAAAAAGAGAATGTACATCACTGGAGTGCATAAACATGTGTGCATGCACTGTATGTGTGCTCTTCACCATTAGTGAGTTTGCACATGTGAGTTTGTGTTTGTGTGTGTGTGTGTGCGTGTGCGTGTGTGTTCCCAGCAACCTAGTCTGTATGAGCAGAGATAGGGAGGCTCTAAAACTGGTTAGAGATGTGGCTTAGCCTCTTGTCCTCCGACGGCAGCTGGCAGAAACTACATAGGAACACTCACACTCATACACAAACCCACACATCTACACACAACCAGAGGTAACCCTGATACACAAGCAAGCACCCTCCTGCTGGTATAATCAAAGCTAAAGGACTGTTGTGAGTCAGACTGGGTGTTAGTGTGTGTAGTGGGAAAAGAGATTTGGAGGTGAAAGAGTCCTGTCTGTGTTAAAAATCAAGATTGGGAGGTTAGAGGTCAAACAGGCTGCAGGCAACCATCTGCAATCCCAGGTGTGGGTGAACTGGACCAACAGCTGGTTTAAACACACACACACATGCACACAAACATGGAACACATTGCTGACGGGACACCTTCAAAAACCTGTCTGAGATGTGTTAGCTCACTGATTAAAATGTGTATATCTAAACACATGATGTGCATTTGGCTTGTTGGCTTGTTGAAGTCGGTCAGTGAGGCCAATGTGTTATGATGCCATTGTGTGTGTGTGTGTGTCTGTATGTCCAGTTATGTTTATGAAGACATGCTTGAGTTTGAAAACCATCACAGAGAAGACATGTTGGTAAGGTAAGGAGCTGATTGAGGGTTGAGACTTATGTTAGATTAGGAATTAATTCTATCAATGAATGTCCTCACAAAGATAGCCATGTGCATGTGTGCATGTGTGTGTGCCTGTGTGCGTTGCCAGTGAAGCCTGAGCATGAGAGTGAATTGGCTCGAAGCACCGACACATTCCAAATTCCAAAACACAGGAGACAGATCTCATGGCCAAACCAGAGCTGGGACCACACTGGGAATCACAGAGGAAGAGTTTAGGGGGAGAGAAGGAGTGAGAGAACGACAGAGAGGGGAAAGAGTTAGGAGAGGGAGAGGAGAGAGCGAGGACCACAGACTGTACAAGCTTACAGTGTGTATGAGCACTGGCTTGAGTAATTACAGACTTGCCTAGTGTGTGGAGCCGAGAGTCTACCACAACACAGCCCAAGTGATGATACCATACACCACACACACATATGCAAAGACACACAATATGCAAGCGCGTGCACACACATACATACACGTTACAGCAGTTTCCGTACAAAGCATTTAAACAGCTGCTCCTTATCCCCACTCTTCAAAACCACACATGCATTCGTGCACAATTTGCAAGCCACCCAGTGGTGCAAAGGGACTTGAACTGTTGCACAAGGAAGCTCACTTGTGCACACACAAATGAATATCTGAATACAAACAGATGCACATACAAGCCCAGGCAATTATACTCTGTTTGCTTTAAATATACAACAAATACCTGGGTCCACTCCCTACCTGCACACCTACTGGTGTCTCCATTTTTTGATAATTGGAGATCTCCACCTCTGCCTTTGTCCAGCATCAGATCTCTACTAAGTGGAGCACTGACACCATCTGGTGGTGAATGATGTCATTACACATCCTACCACCACATTGAGTATTTTACCTGCCAGGGACCACTTGCATCAAAATATTAACACTAATGATACAAAAATCAGTGTGGTCTGATTCATGTTAAAATGGAGATGACTTATAAGTTCCAGGACATGTCATGAAGACAGACAAGATGTCTCCGGCAGCACATAACCGAAACAGAATCTGTCCAGATTGCAGTCACTTGGAACAAATCAAACAGCAACAACAGACACTGGTGGTTTTGATGTCTGGAATCGGCCACAAGGTCCCAATCTATTCCCTAACTGGATATCTGTCTGTTACGCTGCACTTCCTGACAGGAAGCACTACATACAGAAGAGAGACAGGGAAACAGACACAGATGGAGAGACTGACACAAGAAAAAAAGAGGGATATAATAGCCTCAAAATTGACAGCAGATTGCCAAAACCCCAAGCACTAGGGGAAAAGACTGATGTCACTATTACCCAACCATCAATTCATAGTCAATGCTTTTCAGTTTACTCATTTTACACTGACATTTATTTATAATTTAACCAATGCAATTTAGTGCACAGATAAAACACAGTATGATTTCAACAGAGATTTTTCTCACCATATTGATATACGTTATGCTTAACACAACATAACTAATGACACTCTCATCATTAAAGTCTGATGCCAAGGTCTTGCTTTTGTTCCATGGGTACACAGAAACTGGGACTGTGTGGTAAGTGGAGACAGATTGATGAGTCATGGTGGGCACTTTCTTCACACTCTGTCTAGCCCATTTGCTCTCCCTTGCATGTGATCTTTTGGTCTCTCATGCTGGATACGTTTCTTCACTCCCTTCTGGTCATCTACCATCTTCTCCCACTTTTTTCACCATCTTTCTCCTTGTCATGCCCCTACCTAATACTCCAGTTTATTTTTCAACCTTTCTCACAGCCTTTCCTTGTACCCAAACCGCCCCCCAAACTCCCACTCTCTCATTCTCACACACTTATGTCCTTCTGTGAGTTATTACACCCACTACTCCTCTCTTATCTGCTCCTTGTGGATGGAAGATAGATAGATAGATAGATAGATAGATAGATAGATAGATATAGATAGATAGATAGATAGATAGATAGATAGATAGATAGATAGATAGATAGATAGATAGATAGATAGATAGATAGATAGATAGATAGATAGATAGATAGATAGATAGATAGATAGATAGATAGATAGATAGATAGATAGATAGATAGATAGATAGATAGATAGATAGATAGATAGATAGATAGATAAAAGACAGACAGATCAACCTGCTGGAAAGAAAAGGACAGCAGAGGAGAGGAAGAAAAAAAACGAGGCACAAGCAATATATAACATTTACAAGGGGATTAGTGTACAGCAGTACAGGACATGAAGACCCCCACAAGTCAACTCTGAACTTGTTAAGGTAGAACATCTGTGGAAGAGAGGGAGGTAGGAAGAGGAGGAGGGAAAGAAGGAGAAGGTCAGGGTTAAACAGAGAGAGAGAGAGAGAAAGCGAGAGGGGAGGGGAGAGAAAAGGAAAAGAGCAGATCAAGGCATGAGAGCTTTGTGCTCCCTCTCTTGGCAAGACTCTGTGGCTGTGTACGTCTGAGTGTGTGTGTTTGCCTGTGTGTGTGTGTGGGTGTGCGCGCACACACATGCCTGCGCTCCTGGCAGACTCAGACTAGGCATTAAAATTATTGGTGCCGCCAGCGTGCCGCGGCCCCCGCTGAAAGGGAGGGAGGTGAGCAGGGAGGGCAGGAGGGAGGGAGTCACCAAGTGCTAATCAGACCCATGTGCGTGTGGCCAGCGCTGCTCCGAACAGCTGTTCCCATACTGAGGACCTGGCCACCACACACACACAGACACACACACAGACACACAATTTTCCTGTAAAGTCATACAGGTATAATCAGTTTGCAGTTAACACAAACACCACCATGGTCTGCATGAATATGTTTCTAACAGACATATGATGGAAAACGATGGCTGAACAATGAACAAGAGGCAGTGGGGGATGATGCTCAGTAACTCTGTTTTAAAGTTCATCATTTTTGTTTGTACGCTTTCTGATTTCACACTGGACACAGATTTTCAGGGAGAATACAGATAAAGTAAATGAAAGTTTAAAAAATTCAAAAAAGAAAGAGACAGAGAAAGTGACAGAGCCATGGAAGTGGCAAGTCTTTTCCTTCCTCCACCAGGGGGACAACAGGAAGAGTCAGGGAGCAGAGGTCGGAAGTGCTGTTATTTATTCTATCAATGGAGGGAGGAAGAGACCCCCACTTCACAGCCCACCTCATGGCAGACACACACAAGCACACACACAAACACACACTGAGCTCTACAATGAAGCGGACAGAGATCAATCTTACTTTGCTTGTTTAGATTAGCTGTTTCAGCTTTAGTAATTGGATCTTTAGGCTGCAATAGTGTTCTCTGAAGCAGTAATAAGCAAACTGTAGAAAGAGGATTTCTTTGTGCGTGAGTGTGTGTGTGAGTGCAACAAGGCAAAGCTGTGATGTGCCTGGTGGAATGGGTGTCTTTGTAGTGGGCAGGGAAGTGGAGGAATGTCAGGAATCTCCCCAGAGGATGCAGGGTCTGTCCGGTCAGCTCTCTCTCCCTCTCTCTCTATATATATATATTTATATATTGCTGTGTTTCTCTTGCTTTCTGTAATGCTCAGGGGTACGGCTCTGCATGTATCTGTGGGGTGTGCATGGAAACAAACAAGAGCTGAAATGAGAGTAAAAACGATTTGGTGCCAATAAAGTTCACTAACAGCCCGGGAGCAAATAAAATAAAGCTTTTAGCAGAGGCCCATGGTTCTGTGTGTGTGCACGTGTTAAATAGGGGGATGAAAGAGCCGGTGGTCAGACTTGGTCAAGAGCTTTAATCACTTTACCAGCAACACTTTATAGCCACACAATATAGTGCTGTTCTCACTGTCTGTGTGTGTCACTATTCCCCCCAGTGGCTGTCAGAGGTCATGTTCACTTCTGTGAGTGTGTTTGCCTGTCAGCCCCAGGCTGGAGTGAAATCCTCGCTGCAGTACAGTTTTAAGCAATGATGTTTGCAACACAAAATGTGCTGGGAGCTAATCAAGGTAGAGCATCTGGGTGATGAAAGAACCTTTGCAGATCAAGAGTGAACAGAGGTTAGAGAGCAGGCAAGTATTTGTGTGTGTGTTAAGAGACATGTGTGTAACATAAATGCAGATCCCCAGTGGTGAATGCTCTGTTCTGCATCATAGAGCCCAGAAAAAAATACACACGTGCATACAACTAAAAAGTGAATCATAGGTAGAGAAAAACATAAAGGTTACAGATAAAGCTGGATGATGAGATGTGAATCACCAGAGGGGACATGCATAAGTTTGCAAATGACACACCAATTGTTGTGATGCTAAACTGGAGAGAGACTGAGAGAGAGAGAGAGAGAGTCAGTCTGAGAAAAGTGAAGACATACGCGAAGCTGAAGGGTGTGGAGACTAAGCAAAACCGCACATATGCTGTATCATGCACAAAGCAAAGCTTTTACACACACACGCCAGACAGATGAAAAAGAAAGCAAGATGTCCAGGGTAGCCAGAGGATGGAGGGAGAAGAGAGAGAGGGAGAGAATGAGTGGTGTTATGAGTCGATGAGTAGGTCCAGACTTCACTAGCAAACAGATGTTAAATCACAGATGTGATTCTGTCACTGTAAACACACATTTTTGCTCATGGAAACTGATATCACTCATGTCCATCTGCTTAAAGGCTTTGTAATCTCTTACAGAGGAGAGGAGAGAGGAGAGGAGAGAGGAGAGGAGAGGAGAAAGGGATGAGTAGCACATAGGTGGTGTCCAGGTGAACTTTTATTGTGGTTTAATGTGTGCTGAAGGGTCAGTGAGGCATCTAGGGTTAAAATTGAGTTAGAAAGTCATACTGAAACCAGAGGATGGTGAAGGGTCAAAGGTCAAACAGGCTTGAGACCAACAAACAAACACACTTTATAGAGTTGAACAAGTCAACATGAATTCATGCTGGAGAGTAAAACATTGCAGGTGTGGGAGAGAAGAATCAGCGACTGTTCCTGAGGTGTTTAAAGTGGACCACTTCACTTCCATCTGCACAGGCTTACAGTTACTTACAGGTGTTAAGTCTGGAAATGATAGTGTCGTTTCCAGGCCAGTGAGCAACAGTCCTCCTAGACCTTTAAGGATCAGCAAGGCAGAGTTTGCACAATGAACACTGCCAAAGAATCTTTCATGTGACTTTTTCTCACAGGAAGGGGTACGACAGTAAAAATGCTTTTGGGACTATGTTCGAAATCCAAGTGACTGACCTGCTGTTTCCTTTATAGTAAAAGTTTAAGCCTCTGTGTACCTATCTACAGCTACTCTCTTGTAAGAAAACGTACATACCATAAAAAAAAGCTCCCCCCCAAAAAAACAGACTGGCTTGCAGCCGCAGGATGAGGCACCATCCACACTTTAAAATAACCAGCAAAGAGCTATTTAAACAGGACCAGGTTACAGCCTCTCATAAAACAAATACACACAGGAATAATTGTATCGACACAGCAACCTGGCAGGTTTAGGAAAGAAAAAAAATGCCTCTCCATGGGGGGTACCGGGACACTATGCCGAAGAGTGGTGGTGGTGTTGAGCAGCGGTGTGTGTGGAAAGGTGGGAGGGAAGAGGAAAAAAGAGGGGGGGAGGAAGAAAAACAGGTCCCACAGAGCTACCGTGCAGGCGCCAGCAAAGACAGCGAGGGTGGAAAGGAGGGGAGGAGGGAGGGGAGGAGGGGGAGAAAGACCCTGGTGAAACTCTCAACAGATGCGTGAAGCCCTTGTCAGCATTCCTGCTAGGTAACGCAAGGTCAGGAGCAAGCAGGAAGACAATATGAGGACTATTTGGGCTCCCTGAGCGCCAGATGTGTTTTAATAAGACGGCTGCCCTCCTAGCTAATAAGGTCAGCCTCTGGCTCCAGCCAGACGAGCAAACAAGTAGACTCTTGGCAGGAATTCAGCTCCAGCTTGGCACAGCCTCCCTCCCGGCTTCCTGCCTCGCTCTCTTGCTCATTCGCTCACTCTCTCACAAGCTCAGAGAGATCGATGGAGGCTGACTCTTTCTCTCTGTTTCTGTGCGGGTGGGTATGACTCATTCCATCTCATACGCCCGCCTTTTATTAGACACTTCCTTTTTTTCTGCAAGGGGAGAGGGAGAACTACTGCCTAAAAAGTGGAGCCTTTGAAAACATCTGTGCCTGGATCGTGCACTAACATGCACACACCCACACACAAACACACATAAACACACGACTTATACCAATTTGCCTGCTGAGCACTTTGTGCTACCTTTTACTACTGAACACCGAGAACAGCGACTCTACTAATGCTGATAGATAAGTAATGAAAAACTAAAACTAGTTGTAAAAATAAACACTGGCCCAATAAATCTGACTCCTCCAGTGGGGAAAATAAAAGAAGCGGCATCAGTGCCAGAAAAGATTGGCTCGCTCTGCACTGCAAAGGAGACAGAGGAGGTGAAGAATGAGGAGGTGGAGGAGGAAGATTTAGAATGAGAATGAAGGAGGCAGGAACTGAAAAGGACAGAGATCAAGAGTGAGAACAGAGAGTCCTGGAGGCTCGGATGGAAGTCCTGTGTAAGCAAGCCTTCCTGCCACTTCGAACAAAAAGAAAGTCATCATCAAAGTATGCCCAAACAATGTCAGGCATTTAACATTTTTCATATTTTCATCAACAAAAGCAACCAAAATTGCTGCCTCTCACTAAGACAACTTTCCAAAGCTACCTGTAATTAAAACATACAGACACATGTCACAGAGGTGCTCCAGAACGCAGCGGAGAACATGTGATTGAAGGGATGTCACAGGCAAAGTGCTGGGTAATTGAACCTTCAATAAACACACACATACACTAACAAACTCACACACGAGATCAGCAGCTCACTTGACTGTACTCTGAATGTAGGCAATGATTTAGTTATTGTGCACTCACTGTACTACAGACACTAACCTCCTGGCTCTCTCTCTCTCTCTCTCTCTCTCTCTCTCTGTGATCCATTGAGGTAAAGTTGACGTCATCCTCGGCCTCACACAAAATCACCTCATCAAAGACAGACCCTCTCCTAATGGTGCCGGCAGTTCTCAAATATTTACCTCAGGGCCGAGCCACACGATGCCACACACACAGGAAATCTGCTCCTCCACTCTCACCTATAGCTCTGAGAGACATACACCACTTGTTGATCAGTCAGTGGCTGAGTTACACATTTCTTAACTTTTGTTGAACAAAACATACAGGTTGGAAAAGCAAATATGAGCTTTTATTGCTTTCATAAAAAATGTATTGTAATGTACTGTAAAACCATAAACCAAGTGAATTCACCATTTTGGCTGGTGCACTAGGTAAATGGTGAGTGATGCTCCCATATCTAAATAAAACCATAAGCAACTCATAATACAGTAAATAAATGTGCAGCATATTTATTTAGCTGAAAAATGTTTTGCCAATTTTCAGCTTCCTTGTCCTTCTCAAATTAAACAAAGCCGTTATTGCTATAGCATTGTTATCATGAGGAAAATATTGGGATAGTATCATATCATGTGTCTTTTACTGTGTGCCAATGTTTGCAATGCCTTGTTTGTCCATTTGTCTGTGTTTATTGGACACAAGGTTGGGCAGAAGACCATCATCCATCACTGGGGCAGAAAAGGTTTCTGTTCCAGAGGTTAGACCTTCCTGTTTTAAAACTAGCAGACAGGGAACATTTGGCTAGGTGTAATTTGAGATGACCTCGCCACAGCGAGCTCGAGGTTACAAGGTCAGCCGTCCTTATCGTTCAGCAGCAGGCCCTGCTTCTGCTCCACACCGATCCCCACTATGCGCTGACACACACACACACACACACACAGACACACACGCATACTCGAACACACAATTATGTCTGTGTTCCCACGGTTGCAGCAGGTCCACCGGTTGATGTATAGCAGCTTGTAAAGCAGAGGCTGTCAGTCAGTTTTAACAGCCTATCACAGAGATCCAACAGGACCACAGCCACGCATGCAGGCTCAGACCACTGACCGGCTCAGCAACACTCCATAAAAGCAGATCAGACTCCGTGCACAGCCAAGTACAGGAAAACAACAGAGAAAGGCGGCTTTGATCTGCACTGACAGATAGCCAAGACGCTCCAGCGCTCGGAACGCTCTCGCATGTGCGTGTGTGTGCGCACGTAAACATGAAAGCTCAGGCCGTCTTTCTCACACAATTGCAAGCTCATATACAACTCTGAACAACTCTGACACCTGTGGAGCTGTGTACAGTGGGAGCTCATCCAAAGCCTGCTATCAGTCCAACGCTGAGGACACATGTTCCACATTGAGTGGAAGTCAAACAGCATCTGATCACTGTTCTACCAGCGTCAGTCTGTCTGAGGCTCTGGTTCGTAGACACTGCTGTGCTTAGTGCGCTCCTCAGGCAAACCAACAGGTGGACAACAACTGACTCACAAAAGCCCCATCTGGCCTGGTGCAAACACAAAGTGTTACCATATACACAAGACAGCGAGGACACGGGTCATAATATTTTATGAATTTCAATCCCTTAAGGATCCAGAATCCACACGGAACCATGTTGTTGCCTGTCATCACGCTGTGTTGACTGATCTTCACAGTGCTGGATGTGGGCCACATTGGACATGAGATCAAAGGTGGCATAAGGTTATTTTAATTTTAAAAATATGTATAGGAAGACACCACTGATGAATCTCGCAGACAAAGCCATAAAATTTAAGGGTAAAGTAATGTGCTTTAAAAAGGAGCAATATCTGACCAGTATGACAAATAGAATAAAAGAATAAAATACCAAATAATAAATAAAGGTGTTACTTTATTCCTTGCAGGGCGGAGATGGTTTTGAAACAGAAAATTTAGTGACAGCATTGAGGGATGCTTCAGTATCTTTAATACCAGGTTCAGTTTTAAAGCATCTGTCACAGTAAATAGTTTGGCATATGAATGAGTGAATGGACACAAGCACACCAAAGCAACGAGTCTAGCAGAGGCACATTTGTGTCAACGGACTGTAGCCTTGACAGATAAATATTCATTAGCTGACTGCTAAGCTACCTGACCTGTGACCCGCTCACTTCCTTTCTTTCAAGGGTATCAAGGAGTGGAGCTGCAGGCAGATATGGAGCCTAAACCAGAATTCTGTCTCCTTTACCTGTCTCCTCTTTTCATCCTTTCTGTTTAATATGGTTTGTATGCATTTGAAGTGGTTTTTAAAAAAGAAACATGCGTGCAGCAGCGGAGTTTGAATGTCACACAGAAAAGTCCACACCAAACATCAAAGAAATACTACAGATTGTGGTGGCACTTTCAGTTAATGAACAAAGCTGGGTTCTGCTACTATACAGTTGTTCTACTTCCTTAAATAACAGTTGAAATGGATAAAGCTGTACTCATTTTTCTCTCAGGTTTGCAAACAATCAGATAGTATAGTTGGTATGAGATGGATGTTATGTTGTTGATCAAAATATACATTTGTTGGTGTCGTCACAGGTTGCATTTTCAAAGCTTCATTAGGTTTTTTCATCTAGGAGACAAATGTTAAGTTTTGTTTATTAATGCAGGTTGTGCTATTCACATATCAAAGAGAGAAATATATAAATTACACATCTTAGAAACAGTTGCAATGAGTTGACGCCCTTTGTATTTATTAGTCTGGTATTAATGTTGTTTTCTGACATCTCTACATGCTAATAGTTTTAAAGGAAAATAACTGCAACAATGCATTGATTCGTTTTTTTACATTGTCACTCTCATCTTACATGTTTAAAACATTATTTTAAACATTTATCATAGGTTTCATACTCCTGCATATCTGTGCACAAACAGATAAGTGAACATATTAAGCACATGTTGCAAGAAGTCTTATTAAAGTTCTACATGCAGCAGATACCTCCAGGAACATGCCACTGTATTCTTTGACAAACTCCTACAGGCTTATACAACACAGATAATGTTCAGTGCGTCTCTGACCTGAAGGCATAGCAGCCAGTAAGGATGACTGATGTTAAAAGGAAATAGGGATATGTGCTGAAGCACGATGGCCGAGACAGTCTCCACAATTAGTCACACGTACATATACACACAGACAAAAATGTCCCCTCTTTCCATAGCTTATGTGTATGCTTGACTTTTATACGTAACAGCTGCCTTCTTCATGCTCACTCACATAGCCTGTCTTGTCCATAGTGCTGGGAATCACTAAATTTAACAGGTTGCAAAATGAAAACACTGATTTTTACTAACATCAGTAATGCAAAAATGGAATGCAATTATACAACATATACAGGTGACAAAGTATAAGACGCTCTGTAACTCAATAGAAGATACAGGGGAGGCTAATTAGTAAAACACTGAGATATTTCATTTTGATGCAAATGTGGTTTCACATTTCTTAGCATGTTAGATGAAAATATTAGTAAAAGCTTCAAACTATACAAGGACTTGCACTAAATTTGTGGTTGGTAAAGCCTAAAAAAATATCTCTGAAAAAATAATAATTCAAAGTTTAAACAGCTGGTCTAATCTCTCATACCTTTCTGACAAAATTTTCCCAATCACACACATTAACTCAGTTTCAAAAATATACCCATTCATTAATAGGGATCAACCAGTTATCGGCCTGGCCAATCATAAGATCCAATCTTAAGTATTTTTTCAATTACTGGCATAAAAAATATATAAATAAAAGTAATTTAAAAATTGCATTACTTTAGCTCTGATGCCGTCGCCTCTCTTTATCTGCAGTCGCTATTTTTTGATCTTAAGCAACGTTCCGCCCACACCACTATTGGTTGTAGGTCACAAGTAAGAACCATTTACACACTGAAGGACAAACGTTGAAACGATATGCAAAACATATATGAACAAACGCATTTTAACACAGTTTTGTGTTTAAGTTTTTGTTATTCTAAATTTTGACACTAAGATTTTATTTTTTACTGCAAATGTATATTAATTCCAGCTATCTGTTAAAAGTCTTTAATTTCTAATAATCGGTCTCTGTAAAAACATGTCAGTCAACCCCTACCCACTAACCTGAGTGTCTGTCTGCTTTGATGTCTGCTGCTTCACCTAATTCAGTCATAGTGACCTTTTGGTGTTAAACTCTGGAGTATATTGAGGAGAGGAAAACACCATAGACAGATAAGAGAGAAAAAGTGAGCCTGATGTGTCGAGAGTGAGGTCAAGAGTTATCACCTGGGTGACCTAAAGCGATGTGACAGGACTTGTCGTCACGTTCTGAAACAGAGACCAAGAGTTTGAATCCGAGTGAGAGAGGAAAAAGGCAAAAAACGAAAAATCAAAATCCAACTGGACTTTATTTCATAAATCATCTGCTATGCGTGCACATGCTAAACTTGTGCATGGCTGCGCATATGCGCCTCTGTTAGTGTTTACGCTCCAGAGAACCATCTCTCATCTAGTGTGAGAGGCAAAGTGGCGGTCATATGGTTGTGTTCAGAAGACCCCCACCAGAATGGACACCTCCTCAGCCTTTAATGCCCCCTCTTGAGGTGTGAGATCATGTCTGCATCGAGGATGTTGCCAACACAAGAGAAAAGCATGCACAAACTAGTGTGTTTGTGTGTGTGTGTGTATAAGTGCGTGTGAGTGTGCATATGTATGTAAGCATGTGTGTGAAGCAGATGGGAGGAAAGAGAGAAATTAGAGAGGGGTAAAAGGAGAGTAGCGACAGAAAGTCTGCAAGAGCATGTGTGTGTCTGTGTGTGTGTTGGACTGAGGGGGCTGTGAGGGGTTAGGGGGAGGCAGAAGGGAGAGGAGAGGGGGAGTAGTGTGGTTAGGCATCCAGAGTCAGTGAACATTTTTCTGGCAAGCCTCCTCTATGCTCCTGGCTGCTTGCCCGGCTCTGAAGCAAACTTAAACAAACTCCTGTTGCAGCCATCTGCTGGGCCCGCGGGATAAATCACAGCACTGCTCCGCTCTGTACTGCTCAGCCGCACCACTATCAGGTTACTGTGTTAGCGGCCTCACACACACACACACACGCACGCACGTGCACACTCACACACACACACACACACACACTCTAAGGCATGCAGGAACACATTACAGTCCTCCCTCTCATCCACACACACACGCAGACACACACACCGAGCTACGCGTCAGCCTGGAGCCAGGGCCTGCCATGGGGCTCACACCACCAGGAGAGGCCAGCAACATGTGGCCCCGCTAATACCACAGGGAGAGATGAAGAGGAGGGGGGGGGGGAGAAGAGAGAGAGAGAGAAAAAAGGGAAGAAAGGGGGAAAAAGAGGAAAAGGGGGAGGGGGGTGTGGAGAAATAAAAAAAAGATCGAGTGAGGTGATGGGGGGACAGGGGAGAGATGGAGAGAGATGGACAGAAGACACAGCTGGGAGAAGAGAAACAGGGGGAAAAAGAGGGAGAGAAGAAGACCTCTGACACCTCACTCGAGCCAAGTGCTATTTTTACAGCCCCCCGTAGAAAAGAGGAACATAAAAACATCTCGAACCCCTCTGCCTCTGTGGGTTTTCACAACAACTTAAGGATTTTATAATGGGGGATGTCTCTGAGGGAGAAACACTTAGTTACAACATCTTGCTCTCCTCTTTGCTAAGGTACAGGTAACTCTAACATGATACTTTGTCGTCCTGTTAAATACTATACGTTATGGCTCCAGTTAAATAAATACTCTGCCTCTATAACCTTGCCAATAAACCTTGATACAAGTCAGTAACGGTGCAGCAAAGAAATGATTTTCACAGGTTACATCTGCTCTGATGGCTCACCTGTGTGCAACTCTGTGGCCCCGAGGCCACGCTCTGCACATTAACCATGACTAGTGCACTGGTCCGCATCGCACACAGCTCTTGACCATGTGGGAATTGCCACTGACCAAGTTGGCAGGTAGTATGTTAGCACACCGCTAGCCTCACAGCCCCAGATTAGATTAGACATGTTTTCAATAAGTCATAGACATAACCAGAAGTGGTAAACGGCCGAATGAAATCTATATTAATGCTGTTCGAACGGGGCGAATGGCATACCAGAAAGGAGCAGTGAGCGAAAAGCAACAAATAAATAATGACAAGCCTTCTGGAAGTATCTGTGGTATCTATCCGTCACACAGATACAGAAACTGTATCTGTTTATTTCTGACTCATCGTGTGGTCATGTCAGTGTGGGGGAAATTCACCCATGGAAACTATTCACAAAGTCTCAGTAACTCTTGAATACGTCTGTGTGTGTTTGTGTGTGTTCATGCATGTGTGTGGCAGACCACTCCTGGCTTGGGCCAACGAGAGCATCTCTGTTGACATTTATGTCATCTTTCTTTGCTTGCATTCTGTTCTGGATTGCAACGCATCACAACCCAAACTAAGGCCTTACCAAATATCAAATGTTGCACAGCACACTGTGACCAGTTTTTAAAATAATCCCTATACAAAGCGTGCAACATTAACTAGGTGCCACCGCTGGTCACTCCAACCTGGAGATCTTCTTTTGCCGCACAATGTAGAAACCACAAAATATTAAATGAGTCAGGGCTACTGTATAGTCTGCATTCTTCCAGAGGCATCACAGTCTCTGGCTTCATGGGAGGCTCAGTCCAAAACTCCCTCTCTGTCTCCTTCTTCCCAGCTGTCCTGGAGTTGGCAGGACAAGCTGAGTATGTGAGAGACCAGGTGGCTGGACGGCATAGTGTGGGAGTGGAGGGGGGTCAGGGCCAGGACTTGCTTACAGGAGGAGAGAGAAATCCAAGAAGGGAATGTCATCCTCAGCCAAAATAAGCTCCCAGAAGATCATCGGTGATGTTAATCTTTATCTCTCCTTTGGTTGGCTGACAGAAAGAGGAGAAGCGCTCTAGCGACGGCCGGTTGGTTGGAGCCAGTGGTTGTCTGTGTGCTGAGTGCAGGGCAAGAGGGTATGCAATATATTTAGTCCACTACGGAGGGCTCTTTAGGCTCCAGCTGACATCTCCAGTTGTCCTGACAGCAGGGCGAGGGTGAGTCTTCCCCTCTCCTCACCCCATTAAAAATATCAGCAGGGCGAGCACGAGGGCGGGAGCACGAAAGTGAAACGAAGTGGGAAATGAAGGGGAAGAGTCAGAGAATGAAATTCACATTCACGCAGACCTTCAGCAATGCTCGGGAGGTCCAAAAGAGCAAGACTAATGAGCAGCGCTTAATGGCAATGAATAATATCCAGTCAGAGAGCATAAGTTACACGTTAAACGTCTAGCGAGGAAATAGGTCCGCTATTAGCTACTGTGCCTCTACACTCCAGTTGCGTCCAGGTGCAGAACCACACAGACTTGCACACATGCACAGCTGTGGCACAATCCAGCTGCATTTGCCAGCACGAGAGCAAACACCTGCCAGAGCTCCCAACCACCTGGCAGACACACGTGTGCACAGACACACACATTCACACACGTGTGCAGCTGTTCTGTATGTAAATGACGTCAGAGATTACACTAGGCGTGTGTGTATGGAAGTGCAAGCCTGCGAATGTATACATTTATATGTGTGTTATGGCCAGAGGGTAGCTGGCAGAAAGGGCTGAGCTATAGTTACATTACACTATGTCCTCTATAATTACCACAGTCAAAGCAGGTTTACTACTGTAAAGCCCAGAATCCAGCATCACAGCCTTTCACTACTACTCTCCCACACTGGCCTCCTGCCAGATCATGTCAGGCTTCAGGGTGACAATAGAGGAGAATTTGCACTCCATTATGCGTGATCAGCAGATTTTGGATTAAAAAAAGTTGACCTGATTTACAGTGAAGCCTGTTGAGGAGCCACAGGGTAAAGACGAATGCAAAAAAAATCAGATATTCGCCTGGAAAAACTGACATAAAAACTTCCTGAATGGAGTGATGCTAAAAGATGTATTGGAGAAAAAGGGGGTGAACTCCCCCAACACCAATATTACACTGAAATTTCATTTTCTCCACAAAGTAGGCTGATTTTGATAATAAAACAAAATCCCAACAGCTGTGATGGAGCTCATCTAGAGAAGGAGCTTCTTTATGACAAATATTTCCACAGAATAAAACTGAATGCTAGACCCTTTTGACAAAAACTGTAACTTTACTTTGCAGAACACAGGAATTGCTGGTCTACTGCTGCATCCATTGATTAGTTTGTCTTTTGTTATTGGTAATTTAACACATTAATTTGGGTCTGAACCAACCCTTTAACATGTTTTTCATGTAAAACATATTGAAGGCTTTTACAAAGTTACAGGGGACGTGAGAGGTGAGCTTGTTAGATTGACAATGCAAATGGAAAGCAGTACATTAAATCTACCATTAAACACCTGTATGGAATTATTATTTATGTACATAAACATCCTAAACTTTGCAGATCAATGTCATATGCTATGGGTCTGACCTCACACTGCAATTGTCAAGGGGAGGGTAAAAGGGGAAAAGGGTGGTGAAAACAGAGAAACAGATCAATGAAAACGATATGTAGGGGGAAAAAGGACAAACAGCAAAGAAATCCAGATAAGCTCAACAATGAAGCAGAAGCAGCATGTCTCCTTTGCACAAACCCCACTTAGGACCCACACTATAGGCCACATCACACAAATGCACACAAACTGACACTGACACTGTACTCCATCTCACATGACTTGGTTCTCATAGGAATCCAGCTTGATAGTTGACTAGTAGTTTACTGGCTCATTGCATTCATATATCTTGGTGCCAAATGGGTACCCTCAAAAACACCATTGAAAACTGTTCACAGCGAGGGACACTGCCCTCTCTGTTCATGTTTTACACTGTGCAGTGAATTTCGATATTATTTGTAATGGAGGAAAGATTGTCAGGTACAATTAATTATATATTTTTAAAGTTTTCTGCTTCACTTACAAAGAATTACTGAGGGAAAAAAAAATCTCTTATAAATCATAAAAGGACCTGTCAGTAATAACCACAGTCAAGGCACCTGCCATCCACTGGGTTTTACAACATCTACTGATGCTTTACAATTATGTTTTCCTCTTCTCTCTGCCTCAGAAGAGGCTAGAGGATGTGGATGTACATAACACTTTGGTGATATACAATATAAAAACTGAGAGGAGGATTCCAGCCAGCCAAAATGACTCCCTGATGCCATTAAGGATCACTTAATGGCACTTTGGTGTGCTGTTGTGGGATTATGATCCAACACAAGAAGCAACGAATGTAAACATCAAGATCGAGACGGGAATAAGAGAGGTGAAGTTTGTGTGTCTATCATTCTCTAACAATTCAGTACGCTTTTAGGCACAATGTGTGGTTTACAATTCAGTATAAAAATGACAGATAAACCTGTAACAACCTGATACGTTGCAATCAAAGCCACATTTAGGCCGCCTTTCAGCGACTGAATGGTGCCAGTGCAGGGACAAAAAAAAAAAAAATACTGAACCTGGCTCAACTTTTGCCACAAAGTGACAAGAAGCTGGACCGGCCAATCAAGCATGTGAAAGCGCACATTCCTGGTAGAATGGGAGCGCTGTATTTCTTCTGTTTACCACTGTCGCCACACTAGACAAAATAAATGCTACTGTGATCATGCTTCGGGGTCGTAAAATGCTGCATCAGAACATTCTAAACTGTCAAAATCGGCTTGCTGGATTTTTGCTTCATTGTCTTACTGGGATCTGAATCAACAGCACCCTCAAAGTCAGAGACAGAAAAGAAACAGACACCCAGAGTCAGAAAATGAAACAGAAATTTTGCATTTCAGGAGTCCCGACCATCAGCATGAAGTATTTCTGTAGAATGTGGTCACTCGACAAGCTGTTTAAGCCTTACCAGCCACTAGCCTTATGCCCAGTACATACATAAACAGACAAGCATTGAGAAAGAGGCATTGCCACTTGAAAGAGCTTTAGACTGAATCCCAGAGGCCGACTTTATGCCCACAAACTGCAACACTGAAGTGAATTTTTGAAGTTAACAGGTGTGCCGGAATCCTTTATAATCTCTTTTCCTGCAATAGGATGTGTGACCCTTGGTGATCCCTGAGTGCTGAGCCAGATCGATATCCTCTCTCTGCTTGGCTCTGCAGGGTTAAAAGGTCAGTAAGTCTTCATCTGTCAGCCACAAACTGCACTCAGACTTCCAAGGCTTGGACACTCTCAAGCCCAAAAACCCCTCGACCCCCCCATCTCTCCCAACAACACCTTGTGCACAAGAGAAAACAAAAACTACGCTATTCTCTCTCACAGTTGAGAGTTCTCTCTTTGTAATCAATGACACTGAACTAACGCAGGAGGAATGCTGCTCATTCCAATCAGTCCCACCTTCCCTATTCAGCACTCTATTGCTTCCTCTCATCAATTGATTTCACAAAATTCTAACATTTAGGTGCCTTTTAAGAATCTATGCGGCTTACATTGATCTATTTGGACTGCTGACCAATATAGGAACACGACAGAAGAAAAAAACCTACGGCTTTTGGGATGGGGCTTTATTAGATATGTAAAAAAAATGACAAATTACCTAAATAAGACCCTGTAGTATTTAATGCTCATTATCCTGAAGTTGCCAATTGTACTGAAACTCGCACAACAAATTTTCTATCTGTCATTTCCTGCATTGAAACAAGGTAAAAATGAAAAAAAGGCTAGAGAAGTGTAAAAAGCCATGTTAAAAACTGGCATTCTTATTGATGTACATTTGTTAAGCAGCTGCATTGCCTACACAGCAGTTTAGTTTCTGGGTTGATAAACCTATTTTATGGTGTCGCTTTAACGATGAAATACTTTAATATGAAGCCGTTTCATCCATACAAACACATAAACCCCATTGTCCAGGTCTATGTCATGGATGTATTAACAGAGCTGGATATTGTGCAGCAGCTCAGCCCTGCTGCCAGTCTGTCACAGTGACAAACCAAAAAACCATCAAAGAGCATTTCACTCATAGGCCTCCATTATGAAGAGACATTTGTAACACTACTGACAGCACTTGGAACAAGTCTGGTTGTTACCATTTTTATTATGAATTTTTAATCCATAAAGGTTGTACATTTGCAAAACGTCCCCACAGCACAGGAAATCTATTTTTATGTGACTGTGGGACTGAGTGGGAGAAACACTAATACAAAGAAATCTTGGCAGCAGGGAAACGTTTTTGGCTAATGCACCGAGTGAGCAATTTGCATTCAAATCGAGGAGAGCTAAAGTCCAGTTTTATAATACAACCATGAACTGGATGTGGCCCTGTGACTCAGCCTTGCTGCCAGCTGTTGCAGTGGCCAACCACAGTACTGTAACAAAACAAAAAAAAATCACCTGCAGCCTAAATAGCTTTTTTATTTTTCCCCTCCAGACCACCAAGCTGAGAGCTGTCTCGACTGACAGACACCTCTAATAGTTTAATATTTGTAGAATTTTTCCAAAGCTGAGGCAAACTCTTTTTCTCTGACTACTTCTTATGTGGAGGCTGCAGGTGAAAAAAGCAACTGATGTGCAGGAGAGAGTACAATGGGCATATGAAACTTTCCTTGGAAAGAATGGATGCCATCTCGGACCCCTATACTGAGTTCTCTTAATACATCTATGACGCAGATGCCACTATGCATGTCATGCCTGCATACATGTACTATATCTACTGTATAGTGGCAGTGAAGGGGGGCTGCTGCAGCTAAATCAAAGGATGCTCTTCACAGTACGTTGACAGCTGTGGCACGGACAGCTCAAACAGTCCATACACACTGTTGCCATGCAGTGGAAGAGGTACAGCGGAGAACTATGAGACAAGTCTGGTCTCAAAGCATAGTGGCGAAGGCTTGCGTAGGTTGGTCTCTGCAGGACTGAGACATAAAAGGGAAAACATGAACCACTGGAACACCTCCATCTCATCTGCTCCATGCATGATCTGATCTCTTCATTCAGATATGGGCAAGAATGCAGCACTGAATGAGGCTAGCGGGAAGAGAGTGATTAAAGCTCTGAGAGCTAAATCAAAACCCACCTCCAGCAGCTTTGAAATTAAGCCCCCCAAATACCAGAGGATTCCCCGTGAAACGCAAGGCTGTCTGTCGGACCGCACTGCTTGGAGAGGAGCGGAGCACAGCTGCAGGAACTTTACACAACACACGCAATATGAATGGTTTTGACTAAACACACACACACACACACTCATGCTCACAGGCATGGACAAGGACAGCTCACACCATAAGTTAAGGCCACAACACCTCACACGCCTCGAATTAACTGTTTTAATAGACGATCCTTTCTGGGTAAAACACATTTTGTGGCTGAGGATGCAGTAGTATTTCCTTTTATGCTGAAATGATAAGAACAAGACTCTCTTCTCTTCTGTTTTCTTCTGGCTACAATTTAAATCCCATTAACCCCCTCACCTTCTCTCCGCCTCCCACTCTTCCTTTCTCTTCTTGCAATAATTCACTCAGGGTAATTTTTTCCCCTCCCTTTTTCAACATTACATCTAAATTCAATGTGTAACTTTGCATTCACTTCTCCTTTCAGTACGCCATAAATCTTCTGTGGCGACACTGTCAGGATGCCGGCATGTTTTTCCTGTGACAGCAAATACCTCCTTTACAGGATATGGGCCGTGCAGTGAGAACACGGTGGATCTTTTACACCACACGATATGTACACATGCACACAAAGGAGCAGTGCACCAGCACAGAAAACATGAGCACATGTAACGCACAGCATCCCTCCCACACACACACACACAGTGACTGAATGACTGAATTCAGTCAGAGAAACCTGCTTTTTTCTTCTAGCAAGTCAACAATAATCATCCTCTTGATAAAGTCACTCAGCAGGTTTCCATTCAAAGATAAAGATCAAATGTGAATACAGACTCACATTTTCTTTACAGATGTGCATCTGTGAAGAAAACGTGAGTCTTCTTTATAAGTGCATCTGAGAAAGAGATGTCTGTCTCTGTATCTTCATACAATTATGCAGTGTTTCTCATTGCAAGGCCTGACTGATTATTGATTTATTTGCTGCTTGAATTCTTTGTGCCCTTGCACAAGCAGAGGACACGCTGTTGATTGCAGGGAGACTGTGGGCTCAGCTATTAGCTCCTCTCTGTGGGGGCCATACCATCTGTTGTAGGACACCTTGTTCTTCTTGTCGTTGAAGGTAGTTCAGTTAGTCTGACGGCTCTAGGAGCAGGTTTGGACTCTGCTGCGCTGCAGAATTCATTTGACTGCCTTAAACTTATGTCAAGTATAATATATGAGGCACATGATAAGTCCCAATCTTACCAACAGCAAATGTGGTAGCGCTGGTATCAGTTTAGGAAACATATCATTTTGATGTCATGTGTTTGCTTATGGCCTGTGAACATCAGGGCAATCCATCTGCACCGTGTTATTTAGTCTTGCTTTCTATCTTTTTTTTGTCTCTACGATAAAGCAGCAAAAAAACCTTTTGGAAATACTTGAGTGCAGGTCCAGCTACAGCTCCCCTGGTGCTAATAGGGATTCAGTGCACCGTGCAACTGCACCTTTCATTAACTTTGCACACACAACCTTTGCATGAGTGTGTGATTCGGAAAAGTAAGCTACAGCTTCAGGAGTGGAATTGCTGAAACATAACCAAGCATGAATTTAAGTGAATGTGCAATGTAATTTTAAGAAAGTCATTTGGACATCTATGAAGATGAAGAAGAGAACCACACTCCACTGACCTTTGGTGCATTTTCTGTGACATGCAAACTACCTACGGGGGATTGTCTGGGTTTGGTTTCACACATACAGTATATGTAGGTGGAGAATGTGTTAAAATGACATCAAAAGTGGTCCTCATTCTTCTCAACGCACTGCTAAAAGGCACTACAGTAATGTAGCTGCAAGAAGGCTTCTGACACATATTACTATCCTCTACGGCATATCTTGTCAGAAAACAAATAAATGCAACCCCTGTCGCAAACAGACATTAGGAACTGAGACAGTCTCCCTATGCTGAAGCATTCTTTATTTCATGAACTTTAAATCAAAAAAATACATAAACTTAAAAAGTGCAAAGTCACACGTTGCCTTTCAGAAACATCCACAGGAGCCATGTGTATTTCTGTGTTCATTATGTGGGGCAATGTGACCATCTGCATAGCAGACCGATGCATACCTATTGTAGTACAAATAGAAACGAGTGCGCATCCGTTGTCTGCTTTCAAAGCCCACATCAGTCATGCAGAAAGCCATGAATTGGCCCTAAAGCAGGTGAAAAATTGTCATTAGAGCTGAAAAATTCTGACTCTTCAAACTTTGTAGTACCATTCAACAGCCATGGGCTCCTCTAACCAGCAGACTGAGAGTATATAAATGTGGATAGTATAAGTCATATTGGAAACAGTGCTGTAAACAGCTGAAAATAAAATTGAGCCCTTCGGTCACAACCGTCAAAGGTATGTTTGAAGAAAACAATGAGCATTTTTGATGAAAAAATAATACTTTGTTAACCATTAGCATGGCTCAAGAAATATTCTGTTTGGGGTTATATGGTATTGCATTATATACAGAGGTGTTTCTGTCCTATAGCCTGTTCTCATTGATATAAATGGGGTGGACAAATAAAGTATTTTGTCTTACACTTAAACAGCACATTAAAATACATCCTCCACAATCAAAATTTTAATATATGTTGCTGGAGGACTGGTTTTTACTTGTTTTCACATTAAAGATCAGAAAAGAGAAAAAAAAGGACTTAGAAAGACATATAAGGTTTACAAATTGAAATTCAGCGGACATCTGTTTTTGCTGAGAGCGCAAGTGGAAGATCTGCTGACCAGCCGCCCCTCCCGAGTCACCGGCTGGTAGTCTATACTTACGCACCTGTCAGAGGTCACGTCCAACATACTAATTAAACACACGGTAGCAGAGCGGAGAACATGATAACCAGCCATCACATGCTTGTGCGCATGTCTCTGTGTTACTTTTAACAGCCTCCAGAGTGTCATGTGGCAGATCTCGTTTCTCGTGCTAATTCATATCCCACCAAGCAGGGAAATCAAGCGGCACAGCATCGTCCACCCCTTTCACACATTATGAGATGCCTTCATGCATGCACAGTATGCAGTAATGTTTACACCATTACACGCCATATAATGACTACTGAAATTGAGGTCTCTTCCTAGCCCTAATCAAAGATTTCATTTTTCTCTGTCTTGAACACTGAACATCAGTACATTCCTGAAAACTGTCCTTGCTGACGTTTTGTATTTCAGGGGAGCAGGAGAAACAAAAGTGAAAAATCCACTAGAATAGAATGGATAGAATAGAATACTATATGTGAGTGTTTATTTTTGTACAGCCCCCTCCACCAAGAGCACACAGCGCTAAGGGAAACCAGATGGGCACTCCCTCCTGACAGTCTAAACCCCAGTGATGACAGACCCTCTCAAGCTTACAGCATGACACTAGAGGACAAAGCACCTGTTCCCCTGCAGCTCTGTTGTGCCACCCCCCTCCCCACTGAAACTAACGCTGGCACTTTCTCAGCCATGAGGTCACTGGTTCACTCAGGCCAAAACTGACTCTGCCACCTGCAAACACCCCGGTCCAAAATGATCACCAAAAACCCTGCCCGTCCTGACACCCCTATCATGTCACCCACCTTCTGATCGTCTAACCTTGGTGGAAGGGAAAGTCGCTCCCATAATTACACTCTATATCCGGCGTATCCCCTGACATATGATTGCTATGAGCTCATGCAGACCCAGTTCACATGTGAATGCTCAGACGAGTAATGTGGACTTGGAGATTGTAACGGTAAAAGTGACAGCGTTGCTCCAAGTGCTTCTTTAAGGGACAAGGACAGAACTAGGTGGACACAGCTGATGTGAGTGTGCAACATAGTGAGGTTGCTGAGCATGAATGGCATTCACAGATGTTCTTCACATGTCCCGCATGGCTGGACAGTTAGTGTTTGTTTGCATGACAGATCTGCTCATGGGGCCAGCTGGCTGTCTAAACGCTCCTCAGCTCTTCATTTACACATCACCCATCCTCAGATTCCCTACACTGGCCCTCCAGCCCTGCGGCCTACAACTTCGCTACTGACCATCTGAAAAAACAGGTTTCAGCTTTCTAACAGCAGGAAATAGATTCTGTGCGCACTGTTGAGAAAAGAGTTGAAAAAGAAAAAATAAAATAACTGTGGAAACAGAAAAAAGCAGCAAGAAAAAAGGAAAAAAGTGAATGATGACAGAATGATCTCTCTTCATAGGAGGTGTATACAGTAGATGCACCGTTCACTGAGCCAATACATCTGGACCACCTATGCAAGCATCTCAACTCATCAGTCACTTATTACAATGTGCAGTTCTTTTTTTGTGAATTTCAGTAGAAACCCGCATAACAAGTCACACCACAAAACAGTTGCAATGTACAATGTCTTTAACACACATCCCAGCCAGTTTGCATGACTTTGTGTGGGACATGGGAGAGAAACATTATCCTGTTGCATGGCATCAATAGAGGTCCGTTATCAATACTAGGTTTATTAGTCATTTATGTTACTGCAAATGCATCAATATTTTACTATTTTAGTTCTATCACTGAGCTAAATGTATCAATGATACTAAATGACTGAAGGAACAGCCTTAGTAGTAGTAGCTGTATTTCATGCCAGATGCTGCAGAGATCACTGTTTTAAGACTTAAGTGTGAAACACTTGATCTAAGCCACTGACACTGCCCTTTAACGTGTCTCAAGTTGTTGCAGATACTGTGTGATATCTGAGCTGCCTGAGCGCATATATATATATATATATATAGATAGATAGATAGATAGATAGATAGATAGATAGATAGATAGATAGATAGATAGATAGATAGATAGATAGATAGATAGATAGATAGATAGATAGATAGATAGATAGATAGATAGATAGACAGATAGACAGATAGATAGACAGATAGATAGATAGACAGAGCAATTAAATGTCACTCATGTAATTAAACTTGTCATTTTGGTGGAGTCTTTTTATCTAAGTGACACATCATCTTGCATATTTCTTCCCGAATCAGTTTAACAAACAAGAGAAAGACAGGACTAATTTACACTTTCCTCCCCTCATGTGTCTGCTTTTATTATATTAAGCTGTCTGATTTAACGTGGCAATGAATATCGAGATTAGTATTCTACACCTCAATTTCGGTTTATCTTTTTTTGAGGGACTGGCGACAGAATGACAAAGCTGGTGTTTTCTGAGGAAATGAGGTCTAATTTGCAGGGGAGGCATTTCCTTTGCATCTTTTCTACAATTGTAATTGTCATTATTATTGTCAAAATAAACACAGCGTACACTTGCTTTACACTGACTTCCTCGATAAATGCTCCTAACACCAAAACAAACTGGTCAGCACCAGGTGAGACATACTCAGTCACGCTTGTTCAAATAAACACACACAAATGTACACAGCAAACACAGAGCCGGCCTTGGCCTTCAGATCCCCATAGTTTTCCGTTGGTGTTTATAGAAGTGAGTTTTGCTGAAAATATTTGAGTCCTTTTGGTTTCTGGCCACACACACACACACACTGAGAACTACTCGCCTGCCCAAAGCTGAGTGCAATATTGTTCTAAATGGTAAATTTTAAGGATATTAATGCATTTAATTATGATCATTAATTTGCATTTCTTTTCATGTAGCTCAGTCTGCACTGCCCTGGAGTAGAGACGATTACCAGATGACAGGGAACGGTCTTTTTAAGCTTATGAATTTATAGAGTGGAGCTCCAAAACACTGTGGGGGAAAAAAGAAGAAGAACATGACTGTGTTGTGTCACATGAGGCTGTTTCATTTGTTCTTACCTTATGTCTAGGCTGTGGCGAGGCTGATTCCTGGTCTTTCCTCTCCCCGTCTGATGCTCCAGGTCCCAGCCTTGCCCTGTCCTGCTGCATGCTCTGTCCCACCTGCACCATCGCCTTACATTCCACACAAGAGCCAATCACCAGCCTCCTGCCATCATCCACCAGGAGCGTGCGTGTGCTGCGAGGGGCATACAGAAACACAGGTAGCCTGGCCACAGTAACTGCACACAGCCTGCCTTGCCTGCGCTGCTCCTGCCTGCAGAAGAAACACACAAAGGCCTCACAGCTGTACTGGCGGGCCCAGGGGGAGCTGGGTGGCTGAGCACTGGATAAGCTAGAGGTAGACGGGGTGGAGGGACCCAGGCCTTTACTCTCATGTTGGGCCCACTGAGCATGCAGATCATGGTAGCAAAGGTTACAGGCTGACACCAGACCTGTGGCGTCAACTGGCTTGGCATGGGGAGCAGGAGGGTGGACTGTGAGAAATGGGAAAAAAGGCTCCCTCTCCCCACAGCGACCAGGCGGGTTGACATGCAGCTGGTACTCTCCTCCTGCACGCAGCTCAGCCCCACACAGGTAGCACACTGACATGGAGGTGCTGGGTCGCGACGCCACCCCCGTCTGAGAGTGGTCTGGTCCAGACCCATCAATGGACATGGCAGCGTGGTACCTGACCAGGAAGGAGCTGACGGAAGTGATGAGGTCCTCGCTGAGGCTGAGTCGATATGCTCCCCAGATCTCCTCCAGGATAAAGTGGCACTGTGGGCAGCAGTGTACACGGCCGTTCCTCACTCCCTGAGCATTAGGTGGGCAAGGCAGCATGTTGATGAAAGGAAAGTACATCACGCCACGAGATTTGCCAACACCAGCTTGTGCATAGGCCACTCTCATATCTCCTCCGCACTCCTGACCACAGAGGAAACACGCCTCCTGGGAAGCCTTAGGTTCTGGTGTGCACTCCATGGACCCTGGAGGTTTTCCGTCATGTGAAGTAGGCTGGGAAGGATGGACAGCACTAGTGGACTGGTTGAGGGGGACTACATACAGCCGCTGGAGGACAGGGACATCAGCCAGCTGGAAGCTCTGCCACTGCTGCATGAGGGAGGTGTGGCAGCTGCCACAGACCAGCGTTGTACCTGCTGGACTGATAGGTACTGCACCACGGGGAGCAGAGTGAAGCCACAGGAAGGGAAAGAAGGGCTCTCCCTGCGCTCGCTCCTGTTTCTGAACACTGACTTTAAACCGGCCGTCATGTCTGAGTCCAGTGCCACAGATGTAACACAGACACTCCTCTGGACTGGAGTCTCCAGTGTGGTGCTGCTGCTGCACACTCTTTCTGGTTGAAACATCTGTGGTAGGTTTAAGGTGAGTTGTTGGGCCTGTTTCTCTGTCAAACATGTCCCTGTCATCATCACTGGTGATGTTAATCTCATCTTCATCAGAGTTGTCAGAGTTATCATTCTCCCTGGGAACAGTCATGCTATACTGAGGAGTGATGGCAGCGGTGGAGCTCTCCTCGGCTCTTCCTCGGTACAGCAGCGACGGATGTCTGGACGGAGCGCAGCTGCTGTCGGCAACACGCTGGATCTGACGCGGCTCCACATGTCTGACATTCTCCTCCTCCTGCCATCGCCTGTTGCGCATAATGACCCCGTTGTCTTGCACAGGTGTGTCAGAGAGAGGACTGCCATAGCATCGCTGGGGGAATCTCTCCTGGGACTTTGCCAGAGATTCTGATGATTGACAGACATTACTCATAATTTTAGCACTGCGCCTCGCCTGCAGAACATTCTCCGCATTTGGGGATCCGTGCGCCCCATAAACACCCGCCGGGTAGCGCAGTGCCCGCTGTGAATCTGGACTGTTTTTAATACTGATGACATTGTTTTTCCTGCTACCGTCTCTTGGCGACTTGCCAGATGCTCTCACACACTTGTCTTTGCCCACGACTCTGTCGACAAAATCCATCTCCTGATCTGATATGTTGTCGTTCTCAGAAAAAGAGGAGAAATCAGACTCTGCGCCCCCGTCGTAGTTCTGGCTGCCCACACTGATCCTCCTCTCCAGATCGTAGGAGATGTTCCACTCCTGTGGGACCCGGCGAGAGTCGCACTGGTACGGACGTTTGAGCCAGTACATGCGCTTCTCAATGGGCGTCCTGCTCCGCTCGAACGAGTTCCACTGCTCCGTCAGAAAGCAGTGGCACACGGCGCACACCAGCGCATGTCCATCCGGGCTCACTTCACACGCACCCGGGGCTGGCTCCTGGTTTTGCAGGAAAGGGAAAAAGGGAAACCTCTCCTTCTGATATGTCACTTGTAACCTTAATTCCTTCCCCGGTGTAACTCCGCTGCCACATATAAAACAGTGAACAAGTCCCCCCAAACCGTTCCGATCGCTCCTGGAAGTGTTGCCGGGCAGTGGGCTGTCTTCACCGGGCATAGCTGCAGCCATGAGTCGGTGTTTCCGAGATAAGGGTGCCAGTTCCTGGTCACGGGGGGAGTTCATTGTTTTTAAACACCCAGTACTAGGCTACATGACATAACGTCCACGGCTAAGTCATACTCGTGAAAAAACACTTGTCTCCAAGTCAGGAAACCATGCAATCAATTGTTGTCCAAGTTACTCAGTGAATGATAAGATACACGATAGTCCATTGAAACACCAGCGTGCAGCGGAGGCAGCAGCAACCCGTTAACTGTTATTTTTCCAAGGACAAGGGGAAAATCACTGGGAAAAAAAACATCCAAAGCACAGAAATCCTTGTCAGCTGCAGTCTGTAGTCCGTATGTTTGCAGTGGACATCCGTAGGTAAAATGACAGCAGAAGTTGGGATCACGGGTCGCCTCTCCAGCGAACTTTCCTGCCTGCGCTCTGCAACTTTGGCCGCTAACTCGCTCACACTGTACACAGCGCCATCCCCAATTCATGGGACCCGCTTCGACACCCCCCAAAAGGCAACCTCCACCCCCTGCCAGCCCCCAGTGATAATTTTTGCAGCGATTATGAGCGCACACTCCTGCAGAAGCTGCCCATGCGTCAAAGTAGTGACCAGCGTGTAGGATTTCCAGGTCAACACGCACAGGGGCGTGCGTTCAGTAAACAGGCTTCCATAGTTATCACCTGTAGGAAAAACTTCCACAATCTTTTATATTCATTCATGTCGGACTCATTTGGAACAGTGAGCGAGAAGGCATACATTTTGCATGGTCAGTTTTTTTCCCCAGAATGCACAAGGGGGAGGGCATTTGGTCATGTGTGACTTTTTCTCTGTTTTTTTTTTTTTTAATTCTGCTAATTACCAAAAAAATCTGTTATTAGTAAGAAAATAAACACAGAGATGTTTTTTCTTGTGCATACTGAGTATGGCAGTTATGGAAACCAATGCAATAAACAGAATCCCAAGCAACATGTGATGATTCTGATAATAGATTATGATTAAATTAAAGCCCTGGGGAACTGATTTCCTAGCAGTTTTTACATTTCAAATTGGATTTACAGTTAATTAATAGCTGTGTCTAATCCATTTTGATTGAAAAAATGGGATGAAATCTGTGAGTTTAAAAATGTTTCAGCAATAATGAACAAATACATGCAAATTAATTAAAAATATAAAACCCAAAATGCAATATGATGCACCGTAGTGTGACAACATCAGTGCCTCAGGTGGTTCACAAGTTGCAGCCTCATGACACAACAGAGAACCACTTTTGAAGACAAATCACATGACACTGGAGTACTCTTCTCCAGCTTTATGATACCAAAACTGCCCTTTTGCCATGTATGTTTAAGGCAAAAGCAGCACCTCAACAGAAGCAAACATTCCTCACCATTAGGGATGGCGGCAGCAGCATCAAACTGCGAGGACACTTCTCTTGGAAGATCCACACAAGGACATTTTGGCAGAGAGCCCTTGCTATGGAGTTCCTCTCCAGTTTGTGGAGATTTGTTTTGTAGCAAGACAATGACCCCAAACACATAGCCAAAGCTACACAGTAATGACCTCAAAACAACAATCTAAGAGTCCACAATTAAATCAAATTGAGAATTTGTAGCAGGACACAGAATTGTGCCCAATGCAACTAAAAGGGCTTAGTTGAAAAGCTTTACAAAGATGGCTATCTATTTTTCTGTTTATCTGTGTGGCTGGCCTTTGAGCAGGGTGAGAAAGCACTACATGCACATGCAATATTTACACCCCCATTATTGCATTTTTCCTCTTTGTTGAATATCTGTTGCTTGGACAAAGAAGAAACAGCAAGTCAAGAAATCAAACCACAAACAGTCACGTCATCTAACAATAACACACATAAACAACTATGACTGTCCACTCCGCTGATGTCAGAGAGCCCAGGACAACCTATTACCTCCTCCCCCTTTATCATCTTCATCATCCCCTGAGGAAAAATAAAGCTTCCTCCTCAGCCTTCCAACCCAGGAAAGTTTTAATGGTACAATTTCTCTTCTTTTTTTTTACACAGGTAACTAAGCAAGATCACAGCAATAAGGGAATTCCATAGTGATGCCGACCTTTTTCCTCTGACAATTCCCTCATAAAATTAGATTCCCACTAATATTAGAGCATATCAGGAGAGGTTAGTTATTCTGTTAGCTAATTCACAGTTTAATGCATTAGCAGCGCACACCCCAATTGCTCTGTTCTCACTCGAAGTTATTTCTAACACTTAGTGAAACGCTAATGATGTGTTGTCAGCATAGATTTACAACACTGCCTTGTACTGTCAAACCTCGGTACTGCATCATCTGGGAAATCCCCCTGTGCAGCCAGTCAGAGGCTTGTAGACAAATCACAGATTAGCAGAAGAATAAAAAAAAGAGAAAACCATTGAGTGAGCAGAGAGCAAGAGAAGAAAATTCAATGCTTCTCCGATGGATGAAAATGAAAAGAAGAAAAGCAAAATTATACAAATCAAAAGACGCGAGATTATTTCACCTGACTTTTCTCTGATCTCTGGGAAATACTGGCGACTTTAATATCGTCAGGCCTCTGAAAATCCTTCAAATAAAATGGGATTTGTGTGTGTGCAACGTGTGTGTGTAGACAGCGAGAGGAGAAAGGTTATGCAGCTTGTTATATATTTGAATAAAATACTCTTGTTGAGTAGCCTAGGGCCTCCAGGAGGTTTGTCAGAGGGAGGTGATGACAGGAGAGGCAGGAGAGTGTGTGTGTGCGTGTGTGTGTGTCATGTAAAAACCATCTGATTTTTGATGTTTGTGTTAAATGCAAGACATATATCACAATGAAACATGCTTGAGAGTGCACACAGCATAGACACAGATAAAACGCACCCCTAAAAATGTATAAAAAATAAATAAATTTTGCTCTCGTTCCTTGTTTGCTATTGCTAAAACCTGATTTCACAATGAATGATATGGTGCCATTGGACTCACTCATTTTTGTGCATGTGCAGTGCAGACGTACAGTACAGTCTGTTTGTATGCATAACTCTAGTGTATGTGCCTGTGCTTTCATGGCCATATGGGAGGAATTATTTTACAGTTACACCACAGGACTCCACACTTCACCAGTGAGACCTCCTGGGAAATGGACATGTCAATAAGAGTGAACCAAGAAAAGAAAAGAACACAGGTATAGTCATAAGAAGAACAACTTTTTCAGTTTGCAGGACAGCAGATAGAGAATTTCATTTCCCAATATTAAGAACAGACAAATGGAAGTAAAACAACCTTAGTTATCCAAAGCGTTTGCAATGGCAACAGAGCTGCCATGCAAGGCGCTAATCTACCATTGGGAGCAACTTGGGGTTCAGTGTCTTGCCCAGGGACACTTCGGCATGTGGAGGGGCCGGGGATCAAACCTTGCAATCAGTGGACAACCCGCTCTACCACCTGAGCCACAGCCGCCCCAACTTGGATGGTTTAAAAATCCCAAGATGATAACACTGTGAAACTGTAAGCCTGTCCAAAAAGTAAAAGCATTTACAAAACGTAACATTACATCCAAAGCTGTGGGACATTTTAACTGCAGACATTGTGACATGTATACTGCCTTTGATTTAATTTAGTGTCCTAGTTAGCCATGCAAGTTTTTTAGTGTATTAATCGGGAAAATTAATGCCACAACCCAGACAATAAGGATTAATCAGGCTCTTAATGTGTTCTGTGAAATTACTCAGCGACACCATCAAAAAAGCTTGATGATGTTGTAAATGATTTCATTAGGATGGACAAATGTATATTTCCAAGGTCAGTATTTACAGAACCTGCAGCTAAAGCCAGCGTGCAGAGAAGATTTAATGTATTGTAGTATTATAAGACTAAGCACCTCTCACATCCAGCTGGTTTTATGATTTTTTTCACTGTGCCACATAACAATGTGTCTTTTTACTGGCCTTCTGACCACTGCTTCATTAACAGCTTCTTGCCTTCCTGTACCCACCGGTGACTTCCTTCTTCTCTTCATACACTTTATGCTATTTTACCTGCTCTTTGCGTCGAAGCTCATTCCTCCACATCAAAATGCTTTTGCTACACTTACACAGATGTTTTCTCTTATTTTGAAGGATTAGAGTTCTCCCACAAGACTGAGTAGACTTGAACAGACCAAGCCTGATAGACAGCCCCAACTCTTCTGTTACTTACAGCTCCTTCCTCTTTCCTTCCTCTCTCTGTCATCTCATTGCCCCTCTTCCTCATTTTCTATTCTTGTTTTTCTCGCTCTTCTTCTGCCCTCAATTTGTGATGCCTGTTCACAAAAAGATGTGCATTTTTGAAAATATTTTTACATTCATTTCAATGTTTGATGTACACATCTGTAGTACTTGTGCTTTACACAAAAGTAACAGGATACTACCTTAATCTGTTTTCAGTACAGCCAGTGTGGGTATACTATATCCTGGATTTGCAAACACGGCAGGTGGATATACTGTACTATGTGCTCATGTAAGTCTCACACTGTTTGATATATACTTTTAAAATGGATGTAGTCACTTTGTACTCCAATGGGCATGAAGCGTTCTGGAAATTCTTATTGACTGAAATAAGGATTTTAAAAAGTCCTCTAACATATGGTCCACACATGAATAAGTGGTCTCAGCTGCAGTCGCTGCCGAGTTTAACTGGTGGGAGCTCAGCGCAGCATCAGTGTGGCATCGACTGATTGTATATAATGATGGATGAACCTTCTGGGCCATCACCTATAGGTACACCATTTTTGAAGCTCGCCAAACTTCCAGCTAATCTAAAAATTTGCAAAAAGGTGGAGTGTGAGTGGAGCTTAGGCAGGCCTGTCCTACCATGGCATCCACATGTCAATCAAAATAGCCTTACTTCTATGTATTAAAGTTATGCAGGACTTTAAGCCTTAATGCAATTAAAATGGATGAGTTATATAAAATGCCACCTTCTCATATATTTTCATGAACAGAAAAAATAGCTTTACAGACTAAAGCTATTTTTGTACCAGGCTGTAAACATGGTTTTTTTTTTCTGCTGTAAAGTGGAGCATTTTAACATGAGGGTCAATGCGGATTGACTCACTTTTGGAGCCAGCCTCAAGTGGCCGTTTGAGGAACTGCAGTGTGTATTACAGGTTTTTTTAGGCAATACGATAAGACTAGGGCTGCACAGTGGCTCGGTGGTTAGCAGCGTCGCCTCGTAGCTAGAAGATCCCCGGTTAGGACACCTGCGATCTTCCTGTGTGGAGTTTGCATGTTCTCCCTGTGCATGCGTGTGTTCTCACCGGGTTGTGAGAACACACCAGAGTGTGCTTGTTGTGCTTGTCTCTATATGTAGCCCTGTGATAGGCTGGCAACCTGTCCAGGGTGTCCTCTGCCTTCGCCCCGAGTCAACTAGGATAGGCTCCAGTCCCCCCGCGACCCTACAGAGGATTAAGTGGTGTATAGATAATGGATGGATGGACGAAAACACTAGAAGTTCAGACAGAGTAACTTTTCCAGGTCATTGGTCAGCTTCTGTCAAGATATCTGCAGTAACTGATTACTCTTACTAAGTGTTAACTATAGAGACACAAAAAAACATTACTTTTAGATGTGACCTAGAAAGTGTCAAACAGCCTAGAGCCAAATATTCACTTAATTAATCAACTTTTGTATATACACACAAAGTTTTAACAGGAGACAGCCAGACAGGGCAGGAGAAACTGTGGCAGAAAGGGCACTGATGATTCCTTGCTTTGTCTATTAAGGTTTAAAGGTGTAATTTGTTTATTAGGGTTTGGAAGCAGCAGATACCTTTTGATGCCAGAAATAACAGCCATGCTAAGCTGCCAACCACAGCTCTGTATCCTGCCAAGCAGGAAGTGAGGGTGTACATACCATTATGGGGAGGTAACACAGGAAATCAATCAAGCCAAAGACTCAGTATAGTTGAATTCCCTGATGGAGAATCATCAGAGTGACTGAGGAGCAGGTTACAAAGTGTAGAAATGCAAAAATAACCATGCAGCATTTCAAGACTGTAACAAGATGCATTTCAAAACCTCAGACTGTAGAAAGAAGTTTTATTATCTAATTTTGCCAGCAGCAGTGTAGCATATCAGGCAGACACAGAACAGAGAGGGACATAATGCAACCTCAGGGGAGAAGCCTGGACTTTCTCCTTGTTGTTTATTTATTCACTTATTTCTGCAGGATCTCTTCCTTCTCTCCAAGGTCAGAGGTGCAACTAAGGAATGTGTTTCCTCTGAACAAGAAAAAAACGTCATGTCGAGATCATACAGTGTAGGCTGGGCCTAAGCTCATTCAATCTTCTGGGCTGTTTTCCACTGCTCAAACAGAAGTTAAAGGAGATTAAGGTGGATGAGCTCTGGCTTCCAATCTTAAGACCTATTTCCCCCCCAAGTGCATAGCCCAGTGGTCTAATGGATAACTCATCAGCCTCTGGAGGTGGGGATTGTAGGTTCAAAAGTGTCACAAAAACGTCATACCACGGTATGTCGTCGAAAATGTCTCAAAAACGTCACATTATAGGATTATGACTAAACTTTCTTGTTTTACTGTAAAAATGTATTCCTTCGTCTATGTGAAATGGAAGACTGTAGACCCTAATATAAAATAATTTATTCATATTATATGACCATATCAAGTCTGGGTCAGGAAGCTTCTACTTTCCCTTGTAGTGAACCCCATCACAGCTGTAGTTGACCTTTCCCCTCTTTCCCACAGATGCATAGCCCAGTTGGAGCCTCTGTGTGTGTGTGTGTGTGTGTGTGTGTGTGTGTGTGTGTGTGTGTGTGTGTGTGTGTGTGTGTGTGTGTGTGTGTGTGTGTGTGTGTTTGTGTGTGCGTGTCCTCGGTGACACAAGGATGACCCACACCACTTTCTTTCACCTGTACTTGTCAGTCAGGATGCCCCTCCCAGGCCTGCGGCTCCAGACTCCTCCCACTGGCGACTTTGACATACTTCTGATGAACATTCCTCCGTCCTCAGGTCACTGAGACCCAACAGAGGAAGACTCTACAGAGGAAAGATGAAGAGAACATTTATACGTGGGAGAGGAAGCAATGATTAGAGCCAGAGGAGAGAAGAGAGAGAGCAGACATAAATGTGTGGAGATGGAGAAGTGATAAGTAACCCTATTGGTGTTTTGCTGTGATTCACATGGAACTGGAGAGCCTGGGACACCTGTTCTCTGCAGCAGATGTTAGCAAGCCTTCTCTAGGTTACTATGATTTATTGCTGGAAATGCATGTAGCAATTTTAGTGTTATAGATTTGGATATAACTGCTTTGCTTTACCTTGTATAACCTAGAAGCTCTGGTGGAATTTTGTTGGATGAGAAGGAAAACATTAAAACTAACCCCCCCACCACCACCACCACCACCACCAACAAACATGCGCACGCACGCACGCACGCACGCACGCACGCACACACACGCACATACTCAAACAAGTTTTTGTAGTAGCAGAAGCCCTTCAATCTCCTTCCCCTCCATGCTCCTGCTCTCTGGCACATCCCCATCTTTCGCCTGAGCGGTGGCAGCTAATAACCAAAAAATAATGACGAGGATGAAAACACAGGACATCAGGGGCGAGAGGAAAGGCCAGCCGAATCCGGGGATGGTGCTGCTCGTAAAGAGACGCCTGGAATAATGGGAAAGGAATGTGGTGTAACGACTCCCCTGGGACCGGCCCAGCCGAAGACCTTCTGGCTCGGCAACAACAAACGGGAACGCTTGAGGAGCGCAGGGTGCACACATAAGGGCTTTAACAGCACCCCCCCTCCATGCACACACACACACACACACACACACGCTCATAGATCCCCACACTCACCCCCACCTCCCCCTTCCTGTGCCGACCTACTGGAGTCGGCTGTTGTTGTTGGCTGCCTGCCGCCTTCGGAAGAAGCTCGCCCTCAGCCTCTCCCTCCTTTCCCTCCTTCCCTCTCTCTCTCTCTCTTTCTCTTACTGCCAGGGAAATGCTGATGACATGACATCTTCAGAGAGGTCCCTGGAAAAAGTGATTACCGCCCACCCTCATCCCTATCAAATAATCCTGTTCCTTGTCTGCAACCCCGCCTTACAGTTCATTCAGCACTCAGTATCCACTCGAACCACCTCCCTCTTTCTCCATCACCTTTCTATCTTTGTGTGTTGCTGTGCATGTGATAACGTGTGCATGCGTGTATTTCTCTTGGTATTAGGAATCAGATGACTTATCCTTTGCCCTAGAGAGGAGCCTTTACTCCTGGCAAACACATTTACACACATGCCTTTCCAGCTGTCAAGAGCGAGCATTTTCTTCTCAGGTTCTGCCCTTCAACCCCATGTAATCATGTGTGTGTGTGTGTTTTGGAGTGTATTGGAGCCAGGTAGGAAAGCCCCTTGTCTGCTGTTCTTTTCGCTCCAGTGAGCAGAGGTGCTGTCTGATACATGAGGTGCCTGACATACACACAGCTTGTATAGGGAGTCTTTAATTCCCCACACACATAGACACACAGAATCTCCTCTCATGGCTCGCCTGGATTCCTGGGGTGTGTTGGTCACGCGAGGAGCGGCATAAATGCTGAGTGTTAGCCGGTAGTCGGAGAAAAAGAGGAGGAGAAGTTTGAAAGGGAGGATGGATGGAGGCAGACTGGACTGCTGGTTTGGGCCGGAGCCATCTTTACATTCAGCTTTGTGACTCACAGCCTGGTCCCCTTTTGCCAGAAAGTATTAAACTACGATGAACTCTGAATTTCCAGAGGATGCCTTGGAAGACAGCTAGGGAACAATTGGCTGTCTTCGCGCAGTTTATTGAGAAACGATTTACAATTCTGGTGATGATAAAAGTCAGATTATTTTTGAATTTACAGAGACTAATGATGTGCAGAGTCTTCCATGTGTAACTATGTTTCTCAGGGATCACTAGTATTAATAGCAGTGTGGTTCTAGGAATGGCACTGTCAGTCACTTAGTCAGCCACTTTAGCCTAGATTAAAGTGGAAAATTAATTTTACCTTGGTGATGAATGACTTTTGAGTGACCTCCTGACCTTTCATTTAGTGCCATCCACTGTCAAAGCACCATTACCAATTGAAGAATCTCTTAATTTAGGGATTGGTTCTTCACATAGTTTATGTAGTTCTTCAAAACACTAAAGCCTCTTGATTTTATCGGAGTTATTTGGTTTTGTAGTAAGTAAAAGCATAAAATCAGAGCTGCCCAAAACGATTGTTTTGACCATCAATTAATCATTTGGTCTTTATAACATCAGAAAACAGTAAGAGGAAGTTTCATATATCTCAAGTTGGCATCTTGTATAATTTTGCTCTGTCTAGACGGTCTGACAGTCCAGAACCCAAAATTTGAATGTATTTTTAAAAATGCAGCAAAATAATTACTACCAAAGCAGAACAAGAAGAATTCACAAAGGACTATCTTGAAAATGGTAACAGTAGGAACCTATTTGTGATGAAGTTCTTTGGAGTGCCCTTTATGGAGCACAAAGGAACCATTTTTGATGGTTCTTTGAGACATCTTCGGGAGTTCTTTAAAGAGCCTCTGACTACAAGGTTCTTTGTGGCACTTGTAAGAACAGTATTTGGCTCCAGCTATCATTTTTATTTTTCTGAGGTTAGTGTGTGTGTTTGTTCTTCACATTTTTTGACGATTCATCTGATTTACTTGACACTTAGCAGGTGTATTGGGTACTTAAGAAAGACAAAGGTATGTTGCAAAGATTTCGGCACCAAGTGAAACCATGGATTTTCATGGAGAAACTCCAATTAATAAAGTCGAGTTTGGGATTGTTTTGCCGTTTTGTTTTGCTGGAGGTAAACTGTATTTTAGCACAGTGTGAAGTTGTTTTGGACGCCATCTTTAGTACCTTTCAGCTGTCCCACTATCTACGTTATCACCAAGGTGTTCCACATATCAACATGTTAACACTGTCTCTAGGAGCACCACTCTCTTTTTTGGAACAAGTCATTCTGATTACTGCATTTCAAAAAATCTATATCAAATACATAAAAAACAATTCCTGGCTGCTGCTGTTGTGCATCACCTAAATTCACAAGTACACAACATGACATTGATGTTGTTTTGCTTTAAAATGTCTAATCAATCAAGTTGTCCCTTCCCTTCTTTCATGCTGCCTGGCTCACAAAACAAGGCACTGAAAGCAGAGAAATTAATGCATTTCCAGAGACCAGTTCTTTTCCTTTCCCATCCTCGTCTCCTTCTCTCTATTCTCCTGCTCTCCACCATGACAACCGCTTTCACAATCCCCTTTCTCAAGCCATGCCGGGCCAAGGGCCAGAGTCGTGAGAGCAAAAGAGCCTCTCTTTCTTCTTCTTTCATTCTTGCAGACAACACATTTCCATCACATTGAAAAATGCAATGCAGTCTACAGCAGTTATGCCGTAGGTTTTCTCTTTTCTCAGGACACTTTATACATGCAAGGCCCCATCATATGCAGCAGAAAACATAAGAATTAAAACTAGTTATTGGTCATTGCTGATTCAAAACATTTTTTTTAGAAGGAAGACAGTTAATCAAAACATCATTCCAGTTTTTATCTTAAATTTCACCTCCCTCTATTCCTCCCATGTAATATATACTGTAACTGCAATCGTTTAGTTTTTAATGCAATGGCAATCCACCAAAAGACAAGACATCTCTCATGTGCACCACTAGATGTCTCTCATATTGCAAAACACTGTATTATGCGCTGGACTGTGTTTTCAAAAGAAGAGATCATTAATGTCATCGCTAAACCTCAGCAGATGAATCTAAATGGTCCATGATGGATAAGGTCTGCTGTGCTGTATTTGTTCCAGAGTCATGTGTCATAACATTGTTAGCATAACTTAGTCATTTTGGCTGTGTCGACAACATCCAGTGTTTCTGTGGTATGAATCATATCTGTGATTGTGCATAACGTCTGAGTGTGTCTCTATTTCTGTAAGCGTAGGGGAGTGTGTTTGTGCACTCATGTGTGTGGTACATTGCTCATCCCCAGATGTGCCGAGCAGGTGGTCACATTACTCTCCCGTGAGCCAAACTGCAGTCAGGGGGAGGCCACTCGCAGCAGCTCGCACACTCATATTCTCATGTATCACCCATTTACATGAGGACAGAAAGAAAACAGATTCCAAAACGTGGCCTCGATGCAGTCGAGTTTTGCTCTCTAAATGCATGCGGGTCTGTGAGTTCTCATGAGTGTGCGTGATTGAGCACATGTGTGTTTATCATGATGCCTCACCTCAGCTCTCCCACAGCTTCCCAGCAGCTTCCCGAGGATGAAAGCGAATGAAACCCCAGACTAGTGGGGCTCCACAGCCAATTAGGATTGTTTATTTAGCCAGCCACGGCCGCCTAACAGAACAGGAGCACACAGCCAGCCACACAGCCCTGCAGGGGAAACCTCTCCTCTCTCGCTTTCCCTCTTTTTCCACTCCTTTAAACTCCGCTGGCTCCGTCTCCTCTCTCGCCTCTCTCCACCCTTTGTATCTCTTTCTCCAAAAGAGCATTACCCTCCAGTCAGTAGCAATCTCTCCAGGATGTTCCAGATGTCATTAGGTGATAAGAGTGATGGACATAATAGTGGTTTGTTTGTTCAGGGATGTAATTGTCGCTACTTGCTTTACTGTACATGATCCACCTCTTACACAACACACACAGATGCTCATATACTGGATCTTTGCTTATTTTCTCTCTCACATTCCCTGATATTCATCCTCTGGTAACATAATAGCCCAGTTGTGGCAAGGCCTGTCATACATTGTTGTATTTCCCAGCAGTCCAGCATCTGCATTTATCCAATCTTCAATTGTTGGACTCAGATCATGACAGTGCTGTGGTTTCTCCCTGTCTGAGTTTTACTGATTTCTGACCAGCTTAAATCCTCCAGCCTTTTGTCTGATGTTTTCACTGCAGAAGACTGACGCGGTGAGCTATCGCCAAACAGGATTTCTCACGCATGTTGGCGCTAAGAAAGGCAAGGCTTTTTATAGAGGAAAAAAACAAAATGGGACTTGAAAAGAGACTTTACAACATCCCTGCAGTCGCACATATACCAGCCTCACCCTTCACCATCTAAGTCTCCCTCCAGGTTTGTGATGTCGCTTCAAACCAACCATCCGATGTGCCATTTTTCCTGCTAGAGTTCACGTTCACATGGGATTCAAAGGGGAGAGTAGCTATCAGCCCGTATCCTGCCCCTCATCCATCACTGTGATCAGGGCTCTACATCTTCTCCCCTACCTTCCTTCTCTCTCTTTAACCCCACATGTGTCCTTTTCTCCCTCCTTCCACTGCTCTTTTTTTTTCCACCTCTTCTCATCAGCACAAATGTCCAATGATGAATTGGCTCCCTGACTGATGCCTGAGGGGAGCTTTGGTGTTGTGTGTGCACTGGGGTGTGCGTTGGGGACAGCGGAGAGACGCAGCATTACGAGCATAGAGAAGGGGTGAATGGGCTACATGATATCCCACTAAGATACATTTAGCTTGTGTAAGACAGCTTTGCAGGGGAAAGATAAGTCTTTATCAAATTAACCACTCCAATCACACCTCATACATTTTTTAACACATGTACACTCAAATTGAGTGATTGAGTTATCCTGGAAAAAAATCAGCAGGGAGACTCTTCTTCAACTTCCTCCAAGCTGCTCAGTTTTTTGTACACTTACAAACACACACACACATATGCACGCATGCATAAATATAAGCGCACACATACAGCGCCTGGCATTTGTGCTTCCAGGAAAGTGGAAAATGTAAAAGGATCTTTGTGTACCTCTGCACACGCCTGCTGTGCCAGAGCCCCTGGATAGGTGGGGAAGTACCTGTTTACTCTGACATGCACACTCAGTAACCCAATCAGTGTGTCGGACAGGTACTGAGGGGCCAAATGGGCTTGTACGTCCCTCACCGGGCAACAAGCCAACTGGAGAGAGTTCCCTCCGAGGTCACAGAGCAGACAAATAGAACTCTCCAGGTAAGAAGGTTGGCGCTCAAACCGGATAAAAGCAACTTAGTGAGGCACTTTGAGTACATTGAATTCCCATTGTGAGCTGGCAGTGCGCATTAATGAAACGAATATGTAAGGACAAATGACACACTGAGTTTGAGAGAGTTTGACTGAGTTAGTTTACTCATAGAGCAGCTCAGAGCGGAATAAAGGTCTGTTCACTGACTCGTTCCACATGGGTGCCTGTGGTTTGGGCCTGTCGTGACCACAGTGCGTGTGTGTGTGTGTGTGTGTGCTCTCTAACCCTTCCTCAAACCCTTCACTCAACAGCATCATGGACATTGCTGTGGAGAACCAAAGATCATGGAAACCAAGAGCTCAATGACATCATTTTACAAGACCTGACAGCGCTTTGATGAGTAAACCTGGGCAGCTGAGAATTAGCGAAAGACAGCGTTGACTAATTCCTTCGCATTCCTTCTGTGGGTGTACGGTGGCCACCTGAGCATGTCACCTCAAAGGAGAAAATAAACCTTGAGATTTCTACACTGGTTCTTATTTTTATGGTTTATAGGGTTGTTTTTGGCCCTAATACCGTGTGATTTTCATTTAAAGTAATAAGCTGTACTAGTGTGGTGTGGAAGAGCATCAAAATGGGGAATGCTGAATAATATTGAGGCGCAACAGATTTCTCAGTAGAGCAGCCATATTTCAAAGCATTCTTAACAGGTTCTGGATAAACTTAATCTAACAATAGAGTCTGTTTTATAAAGGTTGACATGATGTGGAAACTCCTTGTCTTTTTTAATGTGTGCACTGCTCTTTGTGACAAAAAGTATTCTCTTGATCACAGCACAAACTTCTGGGATCATTTGTGTATAAAGATTATTTACACCAGAAATAAGGAACTGAAATGTCTGTTGTATTTGAAGTATTACAGTGCATTTCAGTAGCCAGTATTCATCTGGGTTAAAGTTATACAAAATGCCTAGATCTCAGTGAAACAACAAATTGAGCAATTGTGAAAGTCTATAAAATAATACTTGAAAATCCTAGAAATAGCTTCCGTATTTTAATTGCAAATGAACTATACATTATACATATATCTGTATATCATTGTGTGCAGTGCAGTCTTGGATCATTATAGATTTCTTGTAAATTTTTGGGGTGATCAGCAGTATTTTTGTTTTTGAGAAATACCATATACTGGTCAGAGGTCAGAGTGAGTAGAATATTTATTTTTATACTGTAAGCATAGACAAAAATAGACCTACTAATAGAATAGAACTAATAGAAATGTAATAATTTCCAGTAAATCTTGTGACCCCTGGGTGAAAACATGGCTCACATAAAAGTTGGTTTCCATCAACAACACATTCAGCATGTTACCCAAAAGGCCTCAACTCTCTTCTCTGGATTTGGCTTGATAAATAATATAGATGGTCATGCACAATCAATCTCTCTAATTCACCTCCCCACCCCCACCCCCCACCCCCCTCCCAGTAGAAGCGCCTTCAAACAGCAACGTCTGGACTGTGTTTGATGCATCACAGTCCTTCTCTCGCAGTTTTTCTGCCTCCCTAACTTACTGTCAGGTTGGCAGATCTGCTGCTGGCCGGCAGACTGGCATTGCTATTGTTTTCATTTCCCTTCCATTAAACACAGCCTTTGGGAGAAAACACTGGGAAAAGTAGGAGAGGAGAGCGGAGGGGAGGGGTGGGGAACCATCTTGGGAGGATCTGTTGCTACTAGACAGCGTGTTTATCATAACAGCTGCTGTCCACAGGGGAAACTTGGCAGGCTACATCAAAGGCTCATTCACAGCCCACCTCCACCATCTGACACACATACACACACTATCATGCATGCACACACACACTCACACACACACACAGCAACATGCCATCCGCCAACCCTTCCACGTACAAAATATAGTACAAGAAAAACCCTATAGAAGGCCAATTCTCAGGTTAAAGGAAGTTATGTTCCAGCCCTGATTACCTAAACTGTTAGCGCTCGGCAGTGAGGTCTGTTTTTACGATTGTTCTGGGTTTTGTGTAAATGAATTAAAGTTCCATTTGAGTGGCGCCCCTTGTATATGCCAACACATTCTTCAGATTGAGAGTGGAGCTGGCCTCGCTTCAACACATCTCTCTCACAGACTCTCGTTAATAGGCAGCAGTCCTTACAATCCCTCCCCAAAAGACAGAGGGAGCAAGGGGAGAGGAGGGTAGGGGGAGCCAGTAAGAGCATTTTTACACAGCGCTTTTACCACACTCCTCAAAGGCTCAGAGGATGAGGTTACAATTTATTTCCTTGTTAAGTCCCACCACTGCTCTGCGAGAAACGAGCCAATACGTGCCACTCTGCTGCCATCGTGAGGCCGACAACAAAAGCTGCAAACTTCCCTTTCACACACTTTGTATTGAAAGTTTTATTTGATTTAATGTGAATCTCGAACTCATAGACACATTTATGTCTCTTCTATCATGAATAGGGAAGAATACTTGTGCATATGTCCAAATATAGGATACCGGTACATCTAAACCAAATGTAACTCATTTAATATCGTCGATGACAACTCTTTTACAGAGAAAAATAATTCTTGCTTCACCTCCTGCATGCACAGACAAGACAGGGTGCAAATGTTGACTTGTTCTGTTGTTGTTGTTGTTTTACAATAGTTGCACTTGTGCTAAATGCAAATATTTCATTGACTTAATGTACACGTCTGTCATGTTTTGATTGATTCTGTGGTGAATGAACTAATTTTCTGCATTTGAGCTGGGAAATATACCCGCTGTAAAACTTTATGTTTTTGTTATTGAAAAAATTGGGAACCAAAGTCCTTGGTTCTCTTGCATTCTCTGCTCAAAAACGACGAAACTTGAAAAGTTAAATAAAAATGGAAATAAGATCTTATTCTAATCTCACTAAAGTAAAGCCAGAAATGAACCCATAGATATGATTCTTTAAGATGTTGGTGTATGTTGACATACACAATAACACATGCACTATCTATTAAACTATTATTAGACTAAACTATTATTAGAACTATGAAACCACGTATCTCCAAATGCCAACTCATCATGATCAAACAGCAACAAAAACAAAGCCAACATACAAGTGCCAAAAACTGCAGCTACTTAAATGGCCACATGAGACTGGCTGTAAAAGCAAGTCAGTCCCAATAGCAAACAGTGTTAAAATGGTCAATTCCACAGCAAAAGTAAACATGTTTGCAACCTGGTACAAAAATGGATTTGATCTCTAGAGCTAATTTCCCTTTTCATGACAGTTATATAGGTGGGTTTTTTTTGGACAGCTCCACTCATGCTCCTTATCCATGCCCATTTTGGATCAGCCAGGAGTTAGGCTAGAGCCACCACTCTGAGAATAGGTTCAAAAAGTCTTTTTTTTGCTTAGGAAGGTTCCTAACTGAGAGAAAAATCCTGAAAGTATCTAAATGGAAGCATTAGAGTTTAAAAAAATTTAAATGCTGAGGAAAACTGCTTCATTGCTTTCTGTCTTATCCCCGTTAGCACATTAAACACATAATAAAAGGGACGAACATAATGCTGTAACACAATTCCTTGTTGCAGCAACATTTAAAGTGGCACCATCTACCATCATGTGATTGCATAGCCATGTTTGTCAGAGTGTATCTTTTCCTGACCTCGTGATGTTTTCCATCAATTTCAACAGTGTTTGAGAGAAGAGACTGGACTCTGATGGAACTACTGAACTACAGTCCAAGCTTCATAACTACAAAACATGGTGACGTCACAGAGGGTGTATCCACCTTTTTTTTTACAGTTCATGGTCATGATAGAAGAAAAACTGTTTCAGTTCTCCATGTTTCAAGAACATGTTTCAAGCAATCTTTTTTTAAAAATCACACACACACACACACATATATATATGGCTTTAATATACAGTCATCATAATTGATATCCCTAAAGGAACACATAATCCTGCAGTTTTTCTCAAAAATCTAAACAAAAATTCCATGATTTGGTAGATACGTGCTTTTCACTAGACGATGACGCTAACGTCTGATGTGTTTTTAGCTGATAACTTTACTGACTAACTACTTTTTGAGTCCTTAGAATTTCGTGAGAAGGCTCAAGATGTCTGACTCATTATCTGGAAGTGATTCAGCTGACACAAACACAAAACCATACACACTGCAGACTGGAGAGTCAGCCTAACCATAACTACTTCTTGGCTAACATTAACTCTTACCCGTACCTTAATGTTTGACATTATGTTGTCATGCTTTTTGGCCCCATATGTGAAGCTTGTTCCTCCAATGTGACTGCGTAAAATGATTTATGTGCCCACAAGATGAGCAGCAAAACAATACACACATACAAACACACAAACACACACCACACACACACACTGTGTGCTGCTTTAATCTAAAGGGTAATGATGTGCAGTCACCCATATGAATCAAATAGTTTCCACTTGGCTGTCATCTTATATGACTGTGGGGAAAAAATCACACAATATCAATTTATCCAATAGTTATGTCACAGCAAAGAAAGTGCAGCATTTTACACATATAATATATGTGTGTTATGGGTGTCTGTCTGTCTGTGTGTGTGTTTCTGCCCTGAAACAATATTTTTCCTGTTTATAGGCAAACTGCACTGTAATGGAAAACATTCAACTTCAGCTTGACAGCCCTAGAAATGTAAAATCACATAACGTGAATGCTGCAAGCTCATCATCATTTTGCTTCCACTGAATGAATTCATCAATAATAAGCAGCCCAGTGGAGGCTGCTGAATGTGAACAATAACAACTGTTGATGGAGGGCTGCTATGACCCGAGGCTCTGAATCAACAATAAGTCACAGCCACCATGTTTTTTTCCTCTAGTTTGTGTATTACAGGAATACATCAATGAAAAATATGCCTGTTATCACATGCGGAGGCCTCAGCTACAGTATAGCAGACCTGTGGGAATTGTTGTTCACACAAGCCCACACATAAGCTACATCTGAAGGGCATCAGTTCAAACACAAAGCTCACTGTTTGTACAATAAGGTTTTGTTTTCTTTCTTTTTTTTTTTAGCTTGCTACTATATTTCAAACTGTTTTCCCTGTAGGGTCACTTTGCAGTTTGTGTCTAATAATTTTTGCCTGAAGCCTACAGTAATTAATGGTTCAACATCTTTATGCACTTTTATTATAGAGAGTTGGTGTCATTGGGGATGTAATATTGTCCATCTGCCTGCCTGTTCATCAGTCTGTCTATCTACTGTTTGTGTTGTTTAAAGAAATCTTCCCCTCTGGACCTCCCCCCCCAACGTCCCCAAGGCTGCCCAGCTGAAACAACACAGAGCAGAGGACACTTAAGAGCCTTCTTCTATCCTCTCTCACACAGCGCTGCCAAAATCATGAGCACTCCACTCATCTCCTGCCAAAACCTCTTCCTCATGGCACGGAAGTGTCAGCCATGTCTGACAGCTGCTGTGATGAATTAGTCGAGAACCTCATTGTCTGAATTAATAGAGAAATAATAATTTAAAAAAACAGCATCAGCGTAGTTAAGCTGCCGGTATGACCGTCTGTTCACCTCCCCAGATTGGGCTCTCACCTATGATGAAGCAAAAGGTCACCATGGCAACAGGAGAGTCTTTGGAGAGATGAAAGAGAGAGAGAGAGGATAGGAAGTGACAAATTAGCACACCTGGTGAAATAAGAGAGCAGCGTGAATGGGAACATAAACATGTCTGTATGACTGTGTTAGATACACACAAATTTGAAAATGGTATAGAGGAGACCAGATGGTGTGACGTGTGAGAGGTGGAGAGTAGGGAGAGTGTACAGTTCTTCAAACAGATGGAGGCAGTGATGCTGTTTCTGATGACCGGGCCCCAGAGACGGGGTCAGTCACACTGTGGCTCTGTGCTGCCAGCAGCCTCACATTCTGGGCTGTGTTCTCTTTAATCTTCTAACCTGTAGAGCATCCGGACAGATGAGACACATTTAGAGGTTATGAGCAAGAACACAATCCTTCAGATGAGGCATCAACCGATCTTTGTTCATTAACCTGATTTGCACTGAGGATTATTCCCTTAAAAAAGGATTTGGATGAGTGTGCGAATGGTATATTGTGTTGAGAAGCAAATGTGTCTTTTGCATTATTAATAGCAATACAGGATTAATAGATATTAACCAAAAGGCTGTGAGTCATCAATATAGGATTTACATAGCAGCATATTATGAATTGTCCCCTAAAAGACACTCAGGTCTGTATGCGTCCTTTAGTGGGAGGCATTCTTATCTTGAATGTTTCTCTACAACACTTAAAGCAACACTGATTGTAGCCAGATTATTGTTTTGACATCTTTGCACAGGAGAGGGCAGCAAAGAGTTTGCTTCAGTCCTCAGGAGTAACAGTCACCATATGCATCCTCAGTGCACACATGCATGAAGAGATCAGTTCGGTCCATCGCACAGAAAAACTTTTGTGTGCACGTGCCAAACACAATCCACCTTCACAACAGCAGCGCTTTATGCAAAACTGCAGTGACATTTGTAGTTCAGCTATCAAAGAAACTCCGGCACTCAGTAGAATATATATATATGCATGATGTCCTGTTGTGCCCTTTTCTATTGTAAGCACATGAAGAAAGCAAAAAAGCAGGTAAAAGGAATGATAGTCAGTCATAATCGGTATCATTTTATTTATAAATGTTTTTCAAAGTGCATAATTTTGAAAATGAAAAATTGCAAAATATCAAATATCAAAAATTACAAATCAAAATGATTACCTTGTAAGACATGTAAGAAATATATTAAAAGTTGGTGAACCAGGTGGAAACAGATATTGAGAGGTGATGCAACTGTCTGTGATGTCACCTATAGGTGTTGAAGCTCAGCTGGGTGGATACAATCCTCGCCATCTTTTCAGCGCCTGACTCCTCCAAACTCTCAGCTAATCTAAAAATAGCAGTGAGGTGGAGTGTAAGTGGAGCTGAGGCAGGCCTCTGGGTGTTGGCCTGTCCTGCGATGGCAACGACCTGTCTGTCACAGCATCTATGTACTTAATTATGCACAACCTCAAACCTTAATACAAGTTAAATAGGTGCGTTATATAAAAATTCACTCACTGTAAACTTGTCAGGAATGAAGAAAATTAGCTTTAGAGACCAAAAATGTTTTTTGCAGCTGGTTGCAAACATGTTCATTTCACTTCATTTTTACATGGGGGTCTAAGGGGATTGGCTAATTTTTAGAGCCAGCCTCAAGTGGCCATTTGAGGAATTGCAGTTTTGGATTAGCCAGTCTATGCTATTCTATGAAATGCACTACACTGAGCTAATGCCATTTTCACACCTTCATTCAAACTAGGCAGCTCAGGCAGCCTCTTTCGTACACATTCGTGGGTGGAAAGTGAAGTGTCCATCAGCAGCTGAGCTTAGGGTCAGCGGCAAAAGAAGACTACAGCATGTCCAGTCACACCTTCACTCCATGTGACCTGCCAGTGTCAGCAGGAGAGAATCACAGAGACAGAAGAGAGTGCTTTGGGATAGAAGCCAGACACACAGAGAGGTGTGTGAGAGTGCAGCAACATAATTATTTCATAAGACCTGTTGTGAGTGCACTGCAGCCAAAGGCAACAGGGCTTACAGGGACGTAGCCACCAGGGTGAAAAGGATACGATTCAGGTTACCATAAGGCAGAAACACAGTGTGAGGGCAGCCTAAATATACACACAGCACACTCTCTCACACAGAGATATGCATGCATACATAAACTTACAGTGTTTTCATTTTTATGCATGGCTGCTGCCTCATGCTCGATGCTTCTTAAACCTCCAGCACCCATCTGGAAGAGGAGAAGTGCACTAGCAAGATAACAAATATTTGTCCTGACAGCAGTCACGTTTTGCTGAATCACTCACGCGCCTAGTCCTGCTCCTAAACAGCAGACGGGGCTTTCAATTGGAATTGAGGGTGGGGGTGGGAGTCAGTGACATCATGCTCTGTGACAAATTGCCCATGGCATCCCTCGAGGGTTGACAGAGGTGAGGAGGCAGTGATGGCCTGCTAAAGTCACCCCACTGAGCATATACAGCGACACACAGGGAGAGACAGGCCGGCATCTTTGGCTCCTGTTACACACAGACTCACTTGGAGACACGCCAGGCATTCCTTTTTTAGCCCTGTTGATTATTGTTAAGGGTGACCTTCTCCTAATTCTGCTAAACATATTCTCTCCTTTATTCACAAAGACTCCCACTCTAATAAATCCAGCTCAAAAAGCAAATTCTGTCGAGATTATTTCATTCACTTCCCCCTGTTTTTTTTTTATTCATGACAAATCTCAGGCACACCTATTGGCTCCTTTCTGTTCATCGTTTTTCGATTCCTTATATCACCCTAAAATCAGCCCCTCCTCCCTAGTTCACTTTACTAAATTAAGTACGAGGCTACCACTGCTCTTTCATATATCTATCATCCAACCACCAGCTTGGTCCACATGCTGTATGTTTGTGTACTTGTGGTCTATAGTGCTGATTTTTCTCCCCATCTTCTATCACCATAATTGTAGAGAAGATTCCACAGCAAATATTATTTTAGACAGTTGTGTGAGTTGTTAAAAGCCCTATTTTAGATTTTTGTTTTTGCGGTTTGGCAGGATTTACTGGCCTGCACAGAGCCCTGATCTCAACCCTGTCTCACACCTTTGGGACACAAACTGTGAGCCAGGCTGTTATCACGACATCAGTGGGCAGCGTGACTAACGCTCCTCTGGCTGTATGGGAACAAATTCCTGCAACCAACTTTCGAAATCAAGACAATATTACAGCAGCATGTTAAACAGGATCAGATGAGGAATGTTCAAAAAATGTCCACTTGTGACATCTGCCTGTGTATTTTAGCTGAATGTATACCTTTAGCGACATAGAGTCTATTTTTATTAGCAGTGCTTCATATCTATAAAATGGTCAAATTGTTCATCAGGTAGATATTATAGTGTTTTCTATCACAGTTGGTGTATGGCTGCAAGCACACACAACTACTGTGCCACTTCTAATTGGCACTGTGACTCAGTGTCAAACAGTTTCCAATAAATCACTGCATATGCCACCAGTATTGGCTGAAGAGAAAAACCTTCCCGTGTCCTCAGTAAGTAAGCTATCATGGCATGATAAGGACATTTTTAGAGTGGCAATGGAGGACCTGTCAGCTGATGATGTTTAAAGTTCCACTGATTATCTCTCCTTCCATGCATTCGTGCGTACATTTCAAAGTGTGCTGTTATGTAAGTGCATACCTAGCTTCCTACCTGTTTGTCTGCTGTGATGCTTTCTGTTTCTCCTCCTAGGACAGTCGTGCTCATGAGAGGGTGGAAATAGTCTGGATCAGTTGATTATTTATGAGCGTGCCTTCAGCCCAGAGTTCTTCACTGGTGCCAGTGCAAGAAATTTACTGTGTCTGCAGCAGACTGAATGCTTATTGCGTTGTTGGAATACCAGATAGCTTACAGAAGGACAGCGGAGACTGTGAAGGGAAAGACAAACAGTGAGGTGGAAGGGACAAGGAGAATAGAGTGAATAAAAGAAATGACAGGGGAGCATTTCATTTATTGGAGAGCATTGGTAAATGTAAGAGAAGCAGAAGATAAAAACCCCGATTGCATATAAAATCATGAGTGAAGTGATGCTACAAAATGAAAACAGTGGAGATTGAAAGCAAAAGAAAGGAATGGAAATGTAAAATTGATGAAGGAAACGTAATGCTGTACCTTCTGTTTTATTCAGAGTTATATTCCACGGTGTAATAACTCCTACTGTGCTCATAAAAACCCAACTTTGGTATTTTATTATATAAGCTTCAGCAGCCGTCTGAGGACTAGAAGGAGATGAGCAGCATACTGAACAGACATTGAAAGGACCACCTATAGATCTCTTCAAAGGCACATTCTGCACGCAGTGGACACGACTACCACTCTTCACAATTCTTTAAATTGATTTTAGTGTCCAATGTCAGACATATTACATTTGTTCCACATGAAATAACATCTGTCACAGGGTGGCCAACCCATTATATAGCACAGATGCTCTTGCAGTCTAAACATCTGAGCCGGACCTGAGCAAATCTTTGCCGAAACAATATTAAAATACAGAGTAAATTGTAATATTTAACATTTGAATCCAAAGTAGCTACATTTGACAGGGAAAACCAGACCTCAACAGAGTGATATTGATTGATATTTACTTGCTATCTTGTTGTTAAGTTGCCTTGGCATCTCGTTGGAGAACCAAAAGGAAGTGAAAAATGTTAACACTAACTGCTGATTTTAATTTGGAAATTTGGTTTTATAATGTTCTAAATTATAAAACAGCACAACAGACTCTTCCTTCTTTATATAACACATTGTGCTCTTATTTATAACCTTGAATTTCCCCCAAGAGGATAAATAAAGTATCTATCTATCTATCTGTCTGTCCATCTATCTATCCATCTATCCATCCATCCATCCATCCCTACAGGGAGGACATTATGGACATTGTCCTAAGTCTATTGTGGTTCAGTTTGTTTAAAGTAGGTCACTCTGAGTACACTTTCAGTTACCTACAAGAGGACTTTTTATCTCCTTGGGCAAAATGTCTGAAAAAGTGGAAACGTGTATTGAACTAACTCTGTGCAGTTTCCAGGCATTATAGGTTTCTATATTAAGAAAATAACTCTTAAATCATTTTTAGAATGTTAAAATGCAGCAGCAAATAAACAGAGGGTAATTCTTTGCTACTGTGGAAGCTGTTGTTTCATGAATTATTTCAGTGTGTCTGCCTGAAGTGTGGTATGCGGCTGTGGCACAAGGCCATTTTTTTGTTGTGAAAGTATTTCCTATGGAGCCTCTCCTACTTACTGTAATTCCTTTATCATGTCTTTATATGGTGTGTAGTGAAACAAGCCATCATTTTCTTCTCATAAACAAGCCTTTTCCAGACAGTGGAAACTTCCACTGAGAGCTGGGACTAAAACTAAGATTACCATCTCTATCAATATTTTTAGGATGTCTTTGTGAATTATTACAAAACTGAAAAATGACTTCACTATCCCATGTGAGACTTTACTTTACAGTGTGGGTTTCAGACTTTTCATGAGACAAACTTACATAATACATGACCTTTGACATGACTTGGTTGACATGTGCTGATATCAGATATCAGGAACCATTAACATTGCACTGCAGCAGTAAAAGAGTGTATAAGAAATACTTTTTAAGAAAGGAAGGGCAGGTGGGAAATGGAACATGTAGGCAAGCAGTCAGTTTCACAAAGACTGAGTGTGACACACCAGGTTGAAGCTTTGTGAGTGAATCTAAGTTCATTTTTAAGGAATCAGGGATTCAAGAATTCAAAAGAAACATCTGCAGTCAAAGAAATAGGGATGCCATGTTGGTTAGCTGTGAGAATAGACACCTCAAAGCAGCGTAATGAATTTTCCAGAGTGTCAAAGATCATTTATCCACTGAATTATTCAGGTCTGGTGGTCACGGAGACGAGGATATGACTGGACGCTACGCTGCGGCTGAGTCAGCATCTCATTGCACTGCATTTCTCTGAATGACTCGCATAAAATATTTAAACTGAAATCATGAAACCTTATTTGTGTGCACTGACATGGCCCCGATATTACACCCAAGGGAGATACTTTGGTCGAGGTGACAGGAGCGGCGCAGGTGGCAGGAAAATGGCTTTGGGTCTGTGGCTGCAGTCTAATAATGCCAGGGGCCTGAGGGAGGGAACAATCAGAATGGCATCATCACATGAACGCAGCAGTTATGTAAGCAGCTGTTGTTACACAGCATGACAATGTTGCCTGATTACCACTGCTTGGTAATTACGTAAACAGCCTCATGCAATTTGCCGATACCCCTGCTGTGTTTCCTATTTTTGCCTCCCTCTGCATGCGACGCCCATGTCAAGAGTTAACTTCACTGCAAAATTATTGATATTAATATTTGTAATGCATCTTTAAAATAAAATCAAATAAAATAAAATCCAGACACGACAAATGTGCCACACTGCAGCCACTTTAAACTGTGCATGTCTTAATTTCCCGCTTCACCACTTACTGACAATGGATGTTTGAATCTCCCTTTATCTGTGCTCTGTGGAATTATGTGATTTTTCCCACTCGGGGCAAGTGGCTGAGTAGCTCCAATCATTGAATTAAATTGGAGTGGCACAGCAGGTTTTCATTGACTGACCATATGGATTCACACTGAAAGTATTAAGCTGGTTTTCGGAGCAGCTACAAGCTTTCAACACAACTGTCAGTCAGCAAAGCTTGACTCAGCCTCGTTTAACTGTAGGTCAACAGAACTCATCGCTCCCTGAGGGTTTACATGAAGATTAGGCAGGATCATGTTCCAAATCTGACACCAAGCCCCTCCAGTAGAACATACACATGTATACATACACAACATATACCTGCTCACACGTGATGTTTTAATCTAAGCCCCTTGATTTATTGTGTTAGTGCTGTAATGAAAGTGTCAGACATTACTTTCAATCAGCCACGAATGTGCTGATTAACAGCCATTTAATTCCTTTAAGGAAAGGTTTGGAGGCTTTGGTGATGGACTCTAGAGACTGTGGCTTTAATTGCATGCGAATTGGTTTATATTTCCAAGAGAACAATTACTGGCGCCATTCAGTGAGAAAGCTGGTGTAAAGTGATGGTAGCTTACTGATATACTGGCATTTGTTTACCAGATTACTTGACAACATAAACAGCACTGCAAGTGTATGACAAAAATGGGACTATACCATTAAAATATGCATGATCATACATATTAATGAAGTGTGCGGATGATTTTTTAATGATCATAAACTTCAGAAAAATATTTGGCTCATCACATTAAATTTGTGGGAAGCTTTAACAGCTGATTTGAGGAAAACCAAACCCTTTAACCCTTGACATACTCAAGTTTCAAAGCTGGTGCAACTAATAATCATTTTTTTAAAAGTCAAACATATTCCATTCTCAATAGCTTATGGTCATGCATACAGGCTTTCATTGTCTGTTTATTGGCCTTCATTCAGCTATTGATTCACCTTTTCTTGCTTCAAGCTCCGACTCCTCCCCTTCATAAACAGAGGGGGTGTGGTGTCAGACTGCAAGGACACGTCCTACAATGACGATGGCCACAGCACGCTGCATAGGCCTACTTTCTGAATGGGAACCACCGGCAGCTCTTTGAAAACAAGATGCTCAGCCGGCAAATAAGACATGCACCTCGGGAATGCACACGTACACCACTCACACATTAATGTCACATAAAAAATAAATAAAAGCTTTCCTTTTTGTGAGGTTACACTTGTTGAATGTGAGCTTAAGGAAGTCACAGGATGCTTTGGTTTCCATCACAAATGCTTTTATTAACCATTGTTTCAACAAAATATGGGTCAAAACCTAAACAGAAAAATAAAGGTATTTTTCCGCTGGGCATGCAAACATGGTGAGAATTCACAGTGCAGATGTTACAACACAAAAAAGGGTTGCATAGGAATTACAGAAAATCTCACTGACAAGAAAGCAAACAAAGAAAAAAATTGAAGTGACTTAGACTTTACATTGTGAGAGAAAAGAGTAGTACAATAAGACAAAGAATGGATAACATTTTTGTTCAGTAGCTATTCACAGAAGAAGCTTTCATGTACATACCACACCCCCTTTCCTTCTTCTCAGTGCATTAGACCTGCTTTGACCGAGTCCTCTCAGTATCAGCTACAATCATAAGTCGTTCATGCCAAAAGTTACCAAACACCAAAGTGTAGCTCTGCCCCGATATGTCCCACATCATCAATGCCCAGAGTTCACGTGTTCTGCAGTCACATTCTTTCCTACAAAACAAGCACTTGCTATCTTCCACTTCTCTTACACATCCCAAAGTGAACTCTCGGTTTAGTAAGGCAGCGTACACCAATAATCGTGCACGGAGGGTTTCCAGTGTATTCATTTCTTTCAGATACACTCCTCACATTTTGCTACATTTCAAGGAAAATCTATATCTTCTTTTTCAAACATTTAGAGACTAAATATCAGTTTGATTTTCAATTCTAACATTAGCCTTATTTCATTAGTAAGTGTGCTTTAAGGAGTTTGGTTTATCATTTTCAGAACTTCGCGAGACCACAAACTTTGACTCCTCATACCTCTCAATTCTGCTTTTTAAAATGCTTCGAAATACACATAACACAGAACAGTAGTAGGAAGACATTCAATATGAAACATTAACACATATACATACATACATATCTATATATCAGTGAGTTCTGATGCAAACTGTTATGTATACATTGAGGTGCGAATCGAATCAGACCAGAAGCCCTTCATTGTATTCATGGTATAGGGATGCACCAATACCAGCAGCAGTGTGTTTAACCGGGCTAAAAATGAGCACTAGTATCCGGCCTTGTATGGCATAAACTATATTTAAATAATACTGAGTTGCTTTTTCCACTTACATGATGATGACAGATGTAACAGGGTGATGGTATTTTAAATTTTTCACTTTTAGAAGCTTAAACCAAAGAATGACAGGTAGTGAAAAACTATATTTTTGTCTAATAAAGATAAATTTGGGTACTGGTGCATCTCTATGTGCCCACATTAGTTGCCTCAGCCAGGTTAATTCATGCTTTCTGGTACAGCACTACATGGATGCTCGAACTTTTACATAGACCAAAGCAGACAATATGCAAATAACCAGTGATTTAACAACATAACAAAAAGCAGGCTCTGCCATGGCTACACCTTTTTATATGCACAACGTATGTAAGTGAAGAGATCAACATCATCACGTACAGTCCTGACACAAAATCATGTCATATTTGGAGACAAACAGCACTGATGGACTCACAGTGGATCTGCTCCAAAAACACTAAGTGGTTACAGGAATGGTCCACATCCCACCCTGATGGCCTCATTAAACAGAGAGCTTCCCTCGTAGGCCACGGTGATGTAAACAAAGTCAAAAGTGATGTTCAGATTACAGTCAGAGCGCTGGAATTAAAAGCACCCTGCCTGTTGTTGCTCTAGTTGCTGGAGACTCAACTTTCTGCATGCTCACTGAGTGCAAAAAAAGTGGGTTTGGAAGACTACTCACCACTGAAATAATCAAAAACATACAGATACAAGACAAGCTGGCTGTATAACATCAGTCAAGGTGTCTGGTGGAGAATAAAGAAACAGGAGGGTTTGCAGTTTATGATGCAAACGTCAGCCAGGGAGGTGTTTCGAGCCATTTTGGTCATGTCTAAGGAGCAGCACTATTCTTGCACAGTGACGACTACCGCAAACCTTTACAGGAGCAGAAGCTGGATAAACACACTCAACTGGTTAATGGCTACTTTGTAGAGTTAGAGTGCAATAAAGAACCATAGAAATCAATAAACATTGACTTTAAATCTGAAAATGTACAATGATAGATTTGCTGTTTAATGCTTCAGTTAGAAAATAAGTACATCTGCTCTGCATGGATCAACCTGAAGAAGAGAAGGTCCACAAATAATGTGAGGTAAATTTAACCGTTCAGACAGCCACTAAATCAAATTGGCATGTGGAAGGAGCTCATTCTGACAAAACAGCAGATCCCAAAAAAGCAGGAGAGCGCATTCTTTACAGACACAGCCTTTATGATTGGATGCTCCATGAATATGCAGATGTAATTTAGATTTTTTTTTTTCTCTGGATATTTAGTATATGATATTTCATTGTCAAAAGTGCAATGGTTGCTGAATTAAAGCAAATTAAAGGCTAAAATGTAGGCCTTTGAGGTTATGGTGTCCCTGGATTGTTTTAAAATGTGAGTTTCAAGATGATCTAATGCATTATTTTATTCAAACCTAATGGAGAAAATACTGTACAATAATCAGTGTGAAACTTCCTCCATCATGGCTTAGAATAAGGCATTTTTAATGGCATGATAGTAGGAAATTACACACTGATTTTTTAAATAAAAATAACCTTCCCCATGCTACTGTCTGTGAACTACGTAAGACAGGAATGTGTGTGTGTGTGTGTGTGTGTGTGTGTCTGGAAATCTGCAGAGGAGCTTGCTACGTGCTTGGTTTAGGGTCCACATCAGCCAACAAGTGATGCTCTCTGCCTCCCATTAAGTCGATATGTTTGTTTCTCAGTAAGACCCTGCCATCAAACACAGTTACAGCATCTCCCGAAATGAGCAGTGATGCCTGAAGTTGGCGATGCCCGGCACGTTTTTTTTCCGTGGCACGTGTTTTTACATTACATAACGTGAACATGCCCTCCCAAAGGGCACAAGCTGTACAGAGCCCTGACATCAAGGCAAAATATCTCACAGCATCCCACACCGGGAACCTACCAGGCTTAAACTGCACTTTGAAACACTCAGTGTGTTGCTTCACAACTGTTTGAAATATTGTGGGAAAATTATTTTCTGTGTCACAGCTGACAATGGCAGAAAAAAGAATCCAATTTTTTGTAACAGGCTACGGTCATAAGTAAGGTACCTGGGGTTCAATTACGCGCAAATTACGCACACAATGTGCCACTGCAGACCTCAACGCTCAGATAAAGTGAATCCATCCATTCTCCCACTCCCGAGGAGGGGACATCTTGAACCGGTGGTGCCGCACTTTGTAGTTGTTCCCATTGTTATTGTCCCAGAACTCTTCCCCGCCAACACAGTATTTAATTGCAAACTGCAGCGTGCCTCCATTGTCTAGGTAGGTGGGCATGACTACCTTGAAACAGAACTTATCGGTAACGCCGTCGCTTGAGTCGGGAACATAAGAGGCCAAACTGTCCATAAACGTGATCCAGTTGTTCAGAGAGTAGCGCAAAGAGACGCTCTTCTCGAAAGCCAGATTCAAGACGCGCACAAACCCGGAGAGGCTGAATTCATCCGCCTCGACGCTCTCCAGCATCACTTTCACCTCTCGGACTTTCTGCTCGAAGCCGGGAAGTGTGCCTGGGTTCGTGAACTGCAGCTCCATAAAGATGGACTGAGCAGGGGGCCTGGGAAACTTTGTGTCCATGTGGTTGAGGTGAAAGGGAGCTTTGGGTAATTTGGCCAAAATGCGCTCGGGCACTTCTGGCACATCTGTATCATCGAAGTGCTTCACTGAGATGAGCTCCAGACCCAGAGAGTCGGCAAAGCGGACCTTTTTTTGGCTGGTGGGACTCCTGCTGCGGGAGATCTCCAACTTTGCTCTATCTGTGGGGGTGGGCAGCGACTTGCATCTCCTGCGCAGACTGGGGCTCTGCGGGGGCTTCAGGGAGATCTCTCTGCCCCGCGGTCTCTCGTCCACCACCGGGTTCTCGATGGTCTCGCACGTACCGTTCATCACGTCGAACTCTTCCCCATCTTCCAGCCGTGGGTTGGCCGCCGCCAGGCTCCCGAACAGCCCTGCTATGCAGCTGTAGTTCCTCGGCAGGCAGTTCTTGGGGGGCAGCATGACCACGGCGGGTTGCACTGGCTCTGCTTCCATAAAACGCGACGGTCGCTGCACTGCAGAGCCGGAGTGGTCGTGATGAGGAGCGGACCGGCGGGGTGAGGAGCTGGAGCGGTCAGGTGTCAGTGTCCCCGTCGCGGATAGGTGCTGCGGCTGCGTCAGACGCCGACACTCTGCAGCTGTGGACCAATGCACGAAGCTGTTGTTGTTCGGCAATAAAAGTGTAGAGTTTGCTCCTACTGAAGGCTCACTTTGTGTTTTAGCCCATTAAAAACGCAGCACACTGTGTTCTCACTGCAAGAAAACAGAACTGAGAGGGCATGTCTTCTTCGCTTGTTTCCATTGCAATGTGGATTGTGTGTCTTCTCTGTTGCACGTGGCTTACGTGCAGAAGTGAACGTTGCAGCTAACCAAAATGGTTTCCTCCTTCACAATCAATAAACCGGCTGACTTCCCTCTTTTTTTGCATTGTGTCACCATATACTCCCTCTAAAGCCTTCATAAAGCAAATGAGTGCATTTAAAAAAACATCATAATTGCATTTTGTGTGCTTTATTATGATGCTGCAAAACAGTTTGACGCTCTTTTCTTCTTCGTCTGTTCCATCTAATTACTATGTGCATGCTGGGATCATGCTGGGCACCGTGAGAACTATTACATAACCCAGATATAACATAAACCCATGTGGAGCAGACCGGTCTGCAGCGCATTAGCCACGCCCCCTTTCCAATGCTACGTCACAGCTTCCGCTTGCAGCCTTTCCGGGTTACCATGACGACGGCGTTGCAGCTCGTCTCTACAGGCATTCAGCTCTTCCTCCACCGCTGCTCCAGAAAACTCTGTCAAGCAGATAAAAAAGTAGACCACCACGACAGATTTCTTTTTTGTGAATGGGGATTTTTTGATATGGGAGCATCAAGCCGCTTAAAATGCAACAGAGGCTTTATTTTGGTGAGTGACTTCCAGTTTAAAAAGCAAAACAACAACAAAAAAAGTTTGTGTTGTGTTTTAACTCACCTACATTTCACAGGCTACTTTGCTATATTCTGTCTCCATGAAGATCTAACTGCATCATGGCGTCTCTAAAAGAAGAAGAAGAGCTCACAGCTGTAGATGGATCAAACAGGGACTTTTCACCACAGGAGGACACAGTTAGAGAGACTTCCAGGACAGCAGAAAGAATACATATTGATTCCCTTCTAGATGTTAGCGAGGAGAGTGCCATGAAAGAACTGGAGCCACTGGAGTATCACTGTTACTCCGACTGGGAAGAAGCTGTAAGTAAATGAATATCTTCTTACTGGAACTGTTTAATTAATGTTGCTTTTAATTAGGTTCTGCCTGTTACACATGCTGATCTTGAATCAGTCTTCTTTATATTACAATTATAAGTTATATTAAAAAGAGATGGGTGACAAATTAAAGGAAACTTCTGGTGGCTCTGTTATGCTGTGAGAGACATTTTGCTGGCATGGTTTGGGTCTACTTGTCCCAATAGAGGAAAAGATCACAGCAAAATCATCTCAAAGTTGCTCTGAGGGATGAATTTTATTCTGTGATAACACATTGCTATCTGAATTGGTAGTAGTCTCTCCATGCATGCCAGGGGTCAGGGAATTTCATCAAAATGCCAAGTGAGAGAATATCTTTTGGAAGAAGGGTGTTTATCCATCCTGTAGAGATCCGGAGACTTTAAGAATCGATACAAATGTACAGTGGAGCTGTAACACCATACTAAGACACTCTAAGTTGGTTTTTCCCTTTAATGTGTTACACATCTGTACATTTTCATAGAGGTGCAAATCAGTGTTTATGATTTTACTTCCTAATTCACCTGTATCACCACCAACACAGACTTATTTTGACTTCATAGAAGCAAAAGCAAACGGTGGAATGGAAACTAGAAAATGGCTCTGTAATCTTTTTCCAGCATTTGCATTTCCCTTTTCTAAATTCAATACTTCATTAATGCTATTAATCACTCCTGCGTTGACGAGCTTGTTTTACTTACATGACTTTGACTTGGTATAATATATCTCTGTTGTGTTTTTAACATTCATTTTGGTTTTGCAACAGGTTTGGGGTTGGGCCCGAGTTGCTCCACTGAGCTGCATACTGTTGACTCAGAAGAGACACAGGAAACCAAAGCAAAAGGAGGCTGACAATCCGACCCCTTTGTTTGTTGACCCAACCCCCTCCAACGCTGACAGCTCCTCTAGCATCGCAGAGCAGCGCTGTGAGCCGCATGTAGACCTGCATGGCTTTAAGAAATTAAACCAGAAGACAGGATTTTGGAACCCAACTATGGCGACAGCTCAGCAGCCAGATGCCTTGAAATGGCCTGTTCTCGGTTTCATGCAGAGAAACACAGCAAACCTCTTCCGTGAGGAAAAGATAGCGGAGGAAGGGACTCCTCTGCAGCCTCGCCATCTGCCTGTCAAATATTCTGTTTCAGAGAACAGACCCATGAAGCCTCAGAAGCACAGCCATAGGCCCAATAATACAGTAGTTCCCATTAGAAACTTCATATTTTTACCACCTATCAAATCACCACGTCTGAACCCCAAACTCAGTGGTCATCTCTGTAGAAGCAAGAAGGCTCCAGGAGGAGAAACCTTCGAGGAAAACTGTTTTGTGTTGGATAAGAAGGGTGGAAACAGAAGAGTGGACACTGTTGCTAACTCAGACCTTCCTATTTACTCTGCAGCTCTGACCTCCAAGTACCAGACATGTCAGCATAACCCTCAGTTCCTCTCTGCCGTGAGTGTTTCTGTCCCCAAGAGGTATCAAGTACCTACGTCTCCCAAACCTGACACAGTGCACCGCGCCAGCTACTCGATGAGCAAGAGCCTGTCGCATGCGATCGCGCAACCTCACATGCACCCCAGCTGCCTGTTCTCTTGAGGAACAGAACTGTGTGTGCCGTCAAGCTGCATGAAGTCTGTGAAATAAATGTGTAACGTGGCAGATGACGACTTTAAAATGTGCAATAATTTTACATTCTCAGGTTCAGCCATGAGAAAATGACCTGTTTTATCGTATTTCATATAATATATACTTCACTCTGTTGTAACAATGTCTTCATCAGAATAGTCACATATAGGAAAAAATGTAATATAGTCATGAGGCATGTTAATAAAAGTAACATATAGCAGAGGCTGGTCAGTCAAGTGAAGAAAACACTGAAACGCTAACCTCCATATTGATCACTATTGTATTTTGACCACTTCTGTAAAGTGCTTTTGCAGCTGTTACTTGTTACCTAGCAACAATGCTACTACCCCATAAGAAGTATGGCTGGGTGTCTGCCTTGCACTTTCTGCTTTTTGAAATTCCACGACAAAATGTAGCTCTCTCAAAACATCAGTCTTCCACTGTGTCGATACTTGATATAAACCCTGGCCAAACTGCTGAATCTGCTCCATTCAATCTCACTTCCATGTCAGTCAGTAAGTGATTCTTGGCGATTGTGAGGTTTGGGTTATGCATTACTTAAACAGTATTACGCAGAGATCTTTCAGTATATTGTATGTCATGTTCAAAGACAAGCAAGCTGCTGCATTTTTGTTTAAACGGGGCGATCTTGTTGCTTTTCTTTATTATACTGTTCTGTTTAGGTAATCTGTAAGAGCTACAGTAGTAACATACTAAACATCTGTCTTTCCTGAATGTGCATGTGACATTAAAATACTTGAAACTGGTTTAAGAGTTGACATGTCTGGCACAAGCAAGGCTTCAGTATGTCTGTGAGTGGGATGTAACTGGCATCAATGTGAGAAGGGGAAAGACACAATATTAGACAGTTATGTCTTGTTCTAAAATAAATTCTGTGTTTTTTCCTTCTACCTATTGCTATTTAATGAGTGACAAGGAACACAAATTACACTTTCCAGCAGTTTATTAACAACATCTGTAGTGTAGCTACAACAATTAATCAAGGCAACCATTACCTCTACACATAATAGGCGACAAAAACTGAAATTCTGCAATAAACAAATATTTTGTGCTGGAAAAAAATATCTGCATGCACTTCCCACAGGGAGAAAATAAAGCACTGTAACTGACACTTGAGACTGACAAAGTTTCTACACAGTTTTGTTAAAAGCAAGGCATTTCCCCCGTTCCACTAAACCTGCAGGGAGCAGCTATGCTATATCTCAATTCAACAATTACCAACTAGAAGTACTGATCTCAAAAACAAGAAATGTTGAAATTGAATGTGTCGAAAACCTTTTTAACACCTCATTATCCTTAAACAAGTTGGATATAGTGCCAAAAAATAGAATGTGTTATACTTGGGCACAGTGTCATGTTCTGTACATTCTTCAGTTTCCACAAACATCTATAAAATGTAACCGCATCGACCACCTGTCCATAACAACAGTGGGATGGAATCAAAGTCATTCTCTCCAATTAAATGCTGCATAGCAATATTTTCATGTGACAGAACAAGAAAAAAAGGAGAATGAACAGGGACATTCCAGTATTTCATGCAACCATGATGAAAACATCAATACAGAATTGATTTAACATGCAAAGACTGAAAGGATTCTGACAATTATTCAGTGTTTATTCATTCTCTAAAACATACTCTAACATAAATATGACAATTATTTGAAAGCAGCAAATTAACTGTAACAGAACTCAAGTTAACACTTGGGTTAAGGCACCAGCGTAAAAACATGAACAAAAAATAGAAGGCCCATAGCTTCATGTTCCCAAGTAGAACACAATGTGTCTGTGGTGCCAATGAGGTAACAAATGAGTCCAACAAATGAAAATTAAAGAAAAAACACAGTCAAAATGTTAAATTCAGCCACTTAACGAAGACTGGAAAAAGAGGAAAATTCAAATATTGTGCCCAAATGTTAAGTGTCAAAAATCTGATATTCAACAGGACTCCTTTCAGTCAAAACAGGTTTGTGAATACATACAATAACTCTGTGGTAATCCTAGATCTAATTCACTGTTTCTGTACAGCAACGTTACTGGGACAGAGTACTGCTACTGTATACACTTACACCCAGCTAATGAATTAGTCAAAGACGATGACAGCCTCGCCTGTTTACTGACATGAACTGACTGCTTGGCTACAGAAGCCTAGACACAAAGAAGCTTTTACACAACATCAGACTTCACAATCACATTTCAATGAAAGGTGTGCAACATGAGACAAACATAAACATTTCATTTTTACTTGTGCCACATCTGTACAGGTAACAGTATATTTCAGATACATCTTAACAGCTTCGAGCAATACTTTGTTCATCGTTGGAAGGCTATTTGCTGCTTCTCTGGTCATGTTTTCCATTTGTTGCAAAGCTTGCAGGATGTAATTCAGAGTTTTTAATCTTGTTGACACTAATAAGATAACATTAAAGAGGCAGCCATCAGATGCACAGGCACAGAATTGATATTTTATGTTTTTGTGCTGCTCACCACGAGAAGGCTTCATGCACATTTCAGAAATACATAAACTAAATGTATAATATTGTGTACTGTACAGCTGAGATGCGATTCTTTTAATGCACTATTTGAAAGCCATCATATGGGTTAACAATTTTATAAGCCTTTCCATGACAGCCACGAACAGCTAAAGATGTCATCCCTTTCAAGTGCGGTTCAAACATTTATGAAATGTTGTCATTTTTAAACTGCTAGTAAGACCAAACAGTGAAAACCAGTCACAGTGGTTATACGAGTAAACTGGCATTTCAGACAAGACACATACAATGTTACTTTATGTGCAAATAAATATGTAAACTGTCACAGGAGCTGATAAATCATGCCCGTTGAGCTAATAAAGTGCAGCAAAGCTGTCAGGATATACACCTGGAAAGGCTCTGGACATGACCCCCAGTGGAATGGTCAAAACATTTTCACAGACTTCTTACTGCCAAGACTATGGTCCGCTGGAGGACAGCATAGCTGATTCATTCCTCCTATAGGTATAGGCAGATATCAGAAACCTGTACTGCAAAGGCTGAGGAAGCTTCACTATGAGGCTTTCAACTGTTGGGTTTCTCAGGGTGTTGAAAGAGAGCACAAAGCTCCTCACATGTCTGGGTTTCCACAGAGCTGAAATGAGACTCCATATTCCAGGCCAGGTCTGCTGACAAGAAGTCATCCATGACAGTTTGTGTTTCGTTGCTGGTCAGGAAGAGATGACCCAGACCTTCCGCTTGGCTGGTCACAGTCTGAGTCTCTGTGCTGTTCAGTAGCCTTGCTTGCTCACCCTGACTGACAGAGGTCTGAGAAGAGAGACTCGCGGCAAATGAAGGGAGATCGGTTTGTGTTTCTGTATCTGAGGACTCTGTGCTCATAGAAAAGCTTGAATGTCGCAGGATGCTGCTCAAGGGCATGTGGCTTCCGGCATTCAGGAGGAAATTGAGGTCAGTCTGAGTCTGAGTATCAAATAACTCCAGGTCGCTGGCCTGGGTTCGACTTGGTCCCTCGCTTTGGTCCAGTTCATCCATCAGGAGAAAGTCTGTCTGAGTCTGAATGTCCAGAGACTCCAGCGGTGTGTCGCCACCCAGTCCTCCGAGCTCACTCTCCTCTGTCTGTGTTTGGATGTGCACAGCACTGAGGAACTCTTCAAAGTCAAAGTCTATGCCATTGTGCTGCTCCTGAACAGAGCCGAGACCTGATCCACAGCCTGCAGAGGCCTCTGTGAGCACCTGGTGGCCTGACATGCTGTCAGACAAAATGTTTTCTAGGTCATTTAACAAGGTCATTGTTTGGGTCTGGTTGTCTGCCATGTTGTTTGTGTTCAGTTCATGTGTCTGCACCCCAAAACACATACTACCCGCTGATTTTGAGTCCTCGTATATACTGCTTCCTGCAGCACTGAGAGTGTCATCTATGTCCAGAGCTGTCTGGGTGGAGACACTGAGGGAGTCGTTGCCAAATAGGTCAGAGCACATGATGGCCTGGTCCTGAGCCTTCTCCTCTGATTGTGGCATGGCACAGTATGTCTGTGTCTGTCTGGTTTTGTATGGGAGCACAGATGGGGAGGAGCAAGGAATTTGGTTCAGGCACTGGCTGTCTGTCTGAGCTCCGATAGAAGATGTGGCTTTGGCTCGGGAGAAGAACGTCTGGGTTTCGACACTGACTGGCAGGAGGACTTGGGCACTAACACTGATGTCTGTTTGGGAGCAAGATGACACTGAGGACTCACCCATAGAGCACAAGCCTATTCCCTCCCCAACCCCAACCCCTGTGGGCATTTTTGACAAGTATGATTTGTCTGTCTGAATATTGGTGGAGGTGCTTCTCCCTCTCTGTCCTCCCATGCTGCTGACTGTATCTTCTGCACCTACAGGATCCAGACTGACCTGCACTCCTGTGCTAATGGGTCCCAGGCTTGAGCGGGAAGTAGGCATGCTATCCTTGAAACCCAAACTTTTAGCATCAAGCTGGGGTACCACTGCTCCTGTGGCTTGTGGCAGGAGCTGAAGGGTGCTGACAGAGCCTTGGCTGTCTACTGCAAGAACTACAGATCTCAGAGCTCCACTTTCTGTAGATGGAAGAAGGACAGGAAGATGGGCCAGCTGCATCACAGGAACACTGACCAAAGCCATCTTGGGCTTCGGTAGGAGCAACTTTGGAAGGCTCCTACGGGTGCTCGAGGTCTGATTTACTGAGTCTGGGATATGAACAGTTATATCAGAAGGTAGAGCAGTCTCTGTCAGCTCTTTAGTAGTAGTCATGATCGGAAAGGTTGCATCATTGGTCTTGACCTTTTCAGAACCACTTAATAGTTTCTCCATCTTTCGCTTTTTGACAGGAGGAATTCTGTGCAGAAACAAAACAGACAAAGAAAAAGAAACGTCAAAAGCCATTTTTTACCAACAGCAAGGTGCTAAATTTCTATTAAACCCTATATGGGCCATGCATGTACATGCCTGTGTTCTGTAGGAATCTCATGGCCTGTCCTGTAGATATGCGAGAGTAGAGCAGCTCTACTAGCATAGGGGCAGCCACATGTACAGTGGTAGGTCTTCCCACAGTCTTCTATGTGCCTCTTCAGGTCCCATTCTGTGCTGTAGCCATTGTTGCATTTAGAGCATTTATGCTTCTTCTCTGCATGCATCTTCATGAAGTGCTATAATGAAAGAGAACAAAGGGCAAATAATATACTGTACACAACAGCATAGTCTTTTTTTAACATATGGTGATTACAAGCTAAAAGAATGTAGAGCTTTTAAATAACAACACAAAATGAAAACCTTCACAATACTCCAAGACCTAAAAGCAAAGAGTCAGGAGCCTTTTTTATCGAGTGATTCATACACAATTACAGTTCACTGTATAATTTAGCAAAAAATGAAAAAAGAGGGAAGTTTTGCTCAGTATGTACAACAGGGCCAAAGAAAAAAATGCTGCTAATGGTGGCAGAGAAGCACAGAAACACAGTATTTCCATAACTTTGAAAATCTTATACTTACATGTTTTTTCGTATGTTTTCAGATAGTTCTACTCTCACTAACCTATTGTATCATTCAAAGAGGCTTTGACTCACACAGAATATGTAGGATGGTGTGTAAAACTTTATCCATGCTGTAAAAAATATGTGTTCTGAGTTTTTCACACCAAAGAAAACTGTTACTACCCACCCAGTCAGATCTGAACAAAACAAATAATCAAGTAAATTTGATTTCAAAATTGTTACAAAAAAAAAAAAAACAGAAAAAAATGAAACATTCTCCCCTTTGAAACGCTAGGGTATGTCCACACACAGTTTTCACACCAGTCGAAGTACTACTAACCAGGCAAATTATCTGAGTTCATGTTAACCCAACCAGCTTGACTGAAACTGCTGCACTAAATCTACACAGAGTCGACGCTGAGGCTTATGTAAGTTGCCTACGCCATTGTGAGCTTTTACACTGGTGTGCTGGTGAGCCTGTGTCACTCTGCCAAAATGCTAGCTAGCAGTAGTGTTTCTGTATCACTGTGCTGAGTGTCTTTCTGTAGTTTAAGCAATTGCGGCTGAAACAGATCAGATCATCCTGCAGTTGCAGCAAATAAATGTTGAATCACAGTTACTGGTACTGAAACACAGAAATGAGAGAAACCAGCTGAGTCTGTACATGGACTGCCAAAACTATGAAAATGAAACACATGGCTACACTTGCACAATACTGGCTATTGCCAATTATATGAACAAAGCCTAGTAATAATAAGTTGTACCAATTGGACCAATCACAGTTGTCTTAGTATGTGATGCCATGATGTTTAGCTACATTTCTGTGGAGGTGCACAAGGCTGTAGTATAGGGTATGCAGCTACATCACACTTACAGCAAACCTAAGGCAAGATTCACTTATATAATCTAAAATAAAATAAAATTTTAGATGTGGAATTACAAATGTGCACTACAGATATGGACTATTTTTGTCCCTTTGTGACTGTGGACTAAGTTACCTACTATAATAAACTAAGCCGCCAGGGAGGGTGGTAGTTGGTTCAGCCTATTTTGCCAGCTGAATGATTCCCAGCTGTCTCAAATAAAAGTTTCTAAAACAACTAGTGTTAAATGGTCAGCTCTCAATCAATGTAGCTTTTCACAAAATTAACACACAACACCTTATAAATACACAGTCGGTTCAGAAAATTCTGCCATGCAGGGATGATACACTTTGTCAGACACAGACATAGATAGTTAGCAAACTGTAGGCTGTAGTAGGTGTGGTGACTCGTGATCAAGCGGGAGAACAGTTGCCTCTACTGTGATCTAGTTTTATTGGCATCATAGAGTTTGGGTGAGGGTTCATGCTAAGAACGGCTCTGGTGCATCATAAACCCCTGATTTCTGGCTCGCCCAAAATATCCTGAAACAACAATGACGAAAACCACTAATGGTCCAACTACACAGTTCAGTACCACATTGTTCACATTTCTTCATGTTTTCAACAAATATTTTGAGACATGTGTAATATATTTAGAAACAAATTCCTGAATTTCCTTAACAAATACTCTAAAGCTACCTCATCATAAACTATAAGTATATATTATAGGTTTTGGAGTTTACATTGCTTTTTTCAGCTTTGCACGAGAAAATATAAAATCAAAAGGAATTTTATCAATTGCAAGGATGTTAATAAATCATCACAAGTCACTGGAGGAAAGGCTTACCTGCTTAACCAGGGAGAACTGGGAGAAAGGTCTGTTAGGTCCTCTGGGACAACCCTCAATGGGACAGCAGTATAGCTTCTGGGAGCCCTTCATGTCCTTTCTGACTGTGGGATTGACAATACCATCCTGAGGGTGACAAAGACAGCAAGAGGATTACATCATAATCTGACACAGAAGTGGGTGTTCAAGAATACCAAAAATTCCATAAATATACCCCAAATAAAACATTTTATAATGCTTTCAAGTCACTTTAGGAGAAAAAAGCAAAGTCTTATATTAGAAAATCACATAGGTTTGTTTGCTTGGATTTATTCAACTAAAAATAACTGTAAGAGCTGAAAAGACCCTAGTTGTCATACAGTATGTCTAACACACAAAAAATAAAAAAGTAGTTTTAATTGTATTTCAAAGACATCTTTGGTTCTAGAAAAAAAGAGACTGGCAGCTCTAAAATACCCTTTCTTCATTATACAAGAAACCATATACATGTATGAATAACAGCCTCTAATTTACACAACTGAAAAAGACATTTGTGTGCTTGTTAGTGCATGGCATTAAACAGCCAACAAGTGAGCTTGATGTACAACTGTTCCTCTTATTTGCTAAACCAGCTGTCTGTACATTTTATCAATAAAATTATTTCTGATTGATGAATAACATGATAATAAACAGCACCTACACTGAATGTATTTTGATTGGTGAAAACAGACAACGGACAACATCACACTCAATAACAGGCATTTATAGTGATCCAGTGGTCAAGGTCACCTCCATCTGCTGTAACACTGGAGGGAGCAGAACAGCTGAAGCTGGAAAACACCCAGTACTCCATCATAAGATGTTAGCGTTAGAAGACAAATTTTGGAAACAATACATGTTCTTGCTTCAGCAACATCATATGGTCGTAGGCTGAAGACTGAGTCATGTCAAGATGCTATTTGTCATCAATCAGTAGCTGGCTGTAGACCAAAAGAAAAAGCAAGTAAAGATTCACTGTTCTGCTACAGCAGGGCCAGCCCACAGCCTTTAAGCTGCCTTTCTTTGGAAGACTACAATGGTAGGTCACAATAAAGTCTTAAATTCTGCTTTCCCTGGCTGCTAAGGGAAGTGGTGTAGATTGAAAAACAGCTAAAGCCAAGCCAAAACAGTCACATTAGCCTTATGAAAGGACTCTGAACTGAGCTGAGTGCACAAATTCAAATGGAGTGTCTTCACAGAGAAACAGCTACCCAGTAAGAGACACGAATAATGACTGATCGGCAAATACACTGGTGATGTGCAATGATGCAGCAAAGCTACAGCGGTTTAAAGAGGATGTAATATAAACAGAAACGGTGTCCCACACATCATGCCTCCCTCTCTGACTCCATGAATAATGCAAAAGAAGCACAGAGTGAACGACTCCAACGTTTAAGCACTTTGTCATCATCTTAACAAGAATATCACTACCACTCCTGACAGAAGTTTCACATAGCAGTGGATTAAAAATAACGTGCTCAATCTGTGCCTTTTTGCTCAGACAATATCGCTGCTGTTCGTTTCCCTTTCTCTCTGTGCACCCCTTCAAGGCACAATCTGTGATCAAAGTGTGGCTGCACAATGAAAACTTAAAACATAAGACGAGAACATGCTATTACTCTCAAGGCAGTCTGACTCACCCAATGTAGATTGCAGGTATAAGCCTGCTTTTGGCTGCACATTTCACAAGGCTTTCTCCTCCACTTCCGCTATCTACATTTTACAGTTTTCACAATGCCCTTTGCTATGGAAAACAACATCCAGGCAGCAATGTACATGCCATAAATTCCAAATTTTGCTGAAGGTTTGGATTGTGCAATGATATAGTCCTGTGTTTTTTGTTGCATTGTCAATTTCAATTATGATACTCACCTCCCTGCATGCAAATGCTTCACCAAAACATTTCCCCTCATCATTTTGAGTGAACACATCGGTTCTTAGCTACGTTAAAGATGACCGTCAGCAGTTTAAAGAAATATAAATAAGCCAGAGCTTTTCTCTCCCATATTACATAATGATAATGAGGTGCAGCCAGACCATGCTACACAGCACTGTGTCAGCACTTGTTGATGGTCCAGCTATGTGAGACTGCTCTCAGAACGTCTGATGTGTCTTTTAGTAGATGAATTACAATAAACAGGAAACAAACTTTGCTTTAAAAGTTTTGTTTCCACCAGTAATGTTTGGAATAAAACAGACCTAGATTTTAAACCCAAAATGCACCTGCACTGTGCCTCAGATTTACAGGGTAAAATCAGTGGTTTTATTAGGCCTTTAAACACTCTCCTAGCTGGGCCACATGGACTTCTTCTAAGAGCTAATTCAAATTCTCACATTCACCTATTTTAAACAAAGAGCTTAGTCTATTGCAGGACAAAAGGCAGCCTTTCCCAGCAAAGAACTTCATTCATGGAAGGGAGACAGTGAATTACTGCCTCCTACGAAAAAGCCCAGTCCAGTGAGGACAGAGGAACCAGGGTTGGAGGCAGATTTTGGTCCAAATGCTTTGACTGAATCCACTGTTCTAGCTATTCAGTACTGGTAGTAAACCGAACATTAAACTCAGAAAACAGTGTTTGCGTGGTCGTATTCTAAAGACAGAGATCTTTGCCATGAAACGGTAAACAGATTTCTGCACAGTTAAACAGCTTGATCAGACAAACTATCTAAATCAACTAGCAGTTCACTTAACGATTTTTTTAATACTTCCGGTAAACATGTGTATTAAAAAAATGACTAATCATCGATCCTCACGTGATCAAAAACAATAATTGATAACATGAGTAGCTAGTCGCAGTATAGCTAACTCGCTAATGGTAAACTGTCACTAACTAAACGTTAGCCCCCCCAAAATACGTAAACTTCTGCTAAACGCCAATTATAACGTCCAAATGCTATTTTCGAGGAATCACTTCTACCTTGTGTTAGCTAATACGAAGTTATGATGACTTGCGTTTTCCAGTTTTAAGACAGGGTTTACTCGATACCGAGTTAGCCAAGTTAGCATTACAGTTACGTACACCCGTAAACCATAAAAAATAACCGGAGTGAGTGCAGTAAATTACCTTTATTCTGTGCGATTTAACGAGATGCATGTTCAATGCAGGTGTGTTGGGGAGAATCTTTCCACATCCTTCCACGGTGCAGAGGATGTTTGTCCTCACTTCTTTGGTCAGCTCCATGATGGTGGGTTTTATTATTTCCCGAGACGGCGGCAGAGACTCTCCATGACATTTCGGACTGTCCGTAGTAGTGTTATCTCTGTTATTCGGCTTGGCCGTCGCAGAGGCAGCCATGTTTCTGTGTTGACAGTCCATTCTGTTTGGCAGAGAGCTCCAGCAGCAGCAGCATTGAATGGACACGGTCATTCCGTCCCGGAGCTCTGACTGACAGGCTGCTTCCACACTAAGGAGGAACAGGCTCGGAGACCTGAGCTGCGTCACATCCAGGAAAGATGTCCGTACTTCCGTTTTAAATAAAGTTTTGCATTTTGTTTATGCAATGTCTTGATTTCCTAATTAAATAAGTGTACGACGTTTTATAAAAACATTGCTGTACCCTAGTCACACTTAATGACATAAAGTAGAGGAATGTATTTTAAAGCAAAATATTTCTTCTTATTCCATAGTGGTGGTTAAAAAAAGTCACAAAAAGGTCCCAATTTATTTATGTATTTTTAAAAGAAAATTAATAAAAAGGGATGTTTCTCAGCTTAAAATTCTGCAAAAAAATTGGCTCAAATAGGTTGTGAATTTACCATGACTGCATAACCGTCAAATGGCCACTCACCTCAGTCAGTTTTTTCCTCACCCTCAGTGATCTGCGTTTTATTGTTTTAAGAATCCTGCTTACTATAACCTCCAAGTAGCAGCTTACCACAATAAAAACTTCAAGTTTTGCCCAAGGCTTGGATTGTGCAGTGATGCAGCCCTGCTGGGTTTTTTTTTCAGCAGATAATCAATTTTAATGACCGTGCTAATCTCCATGGCAACAATTCCACTCCTCACTATTTTGAAGAAACACCAAATGCTGCTTAGCTCCAGCCATGACAACTGTAACTGGTTTAAAGAAATACAAATAAGTCAGAGTGTTTTCTCGCCAGTAGCAAAACTATACTGAAGTGCAGCCAGACCATTATATTCTACAGAATGCCCTGGCTAACTAAGACTAGAAGCTCTGAAAACCTCTGAGCTGCTGCCATCCACACCCCGTCAGGATGAAGACTCTTTCTGCCTCAGTGATTGACAGCACAGAGCAAGGCAGTTAACTGCAGTGGAGATGACAGACATGAATATGTGTGGAAGATCAGGAACTTTTGTTGCTTCTTACTTTCCCTCAGAGCAATAGTTTGGCATTGAGACATTGCAGAATTCACAGCACAGCCGTTGCTTTTAACTCAGGTGTTTGGTGACTTTGTCAAACAACTTTACGGTTTTAAATTTAGTAGTTTAGCAGTGCAGAGCTGCTCTTTGGAAACGGATCTGAAGTGCCTGCCAGTCAATATGTGGTCTTATTTGACTGTTTTAGACACTATTTCATACTTGTGTCATTGTCTGACAACAAAACTGAAACTGGGCTTATGATCAAAGCTCATGTTAATGTTAGCCAAATTAGCTACACAACATCCTAACAATAATAATGTTTGATTATTGTCGTGACATTGCCATCAAAACTAAAAACCATTTATGCTAAATCCACCAGGTCTACAGCTCCTTAGATGCCAGGAGTGCACAAAGACCCTTGTGTTCACTCTTGAAGCCAATAGCAGAAAATCTGTTGTGCTTTGTTGGCAGCTGAGACATTTTAGAGTTAGAAGAAGCAGCTGTAATAAGTAAACTAATCCTGGTGCTCATTCTAAGTGGTTCACCTGGTGAGCAGCACATAGTGAGGGGGCAGTATTATGCCAAGTTTGAGCTGGACTTGGTCTGTTGCGGTTGATAACACAAATTCTCACTGGCTTGCAAAGCTGGGAGGCTATCTAATTGTGGGGGGATTGAGGAACTGCAGAAATAAATGTCTTCATATCTTAACAGCTTTTACTTTATACCTCCAAGTTTAGAACAACCACAAAACACAATAAAACAGATTTTCACCGTACTGAACCTGCTGAGCTTTTTCAGAAGGGGAATCATCATTTTTGCAATATTTGCCTATATAAATGTGCATCCATAGTGCCATGTAGAAATGTCATCTACACTACAAATGGTGAACTCATGCACATCCGCATTCTCCCAAAACACATTAGACCCCATTTGATCCAAACAAATAAATTTTGGTTTCAGCAGACCAAAAATGTGTTGCAGGTTTCTTTTCATGTTTTCTGGAAAAAATAATTTTACAGTTTTGTCAGGAATGTGTCCTCAGATAATCCTTAGGTCAAGGCATAAGCACTTAACAATCTGTTTTAACAGACTACAAATACATTTAAATTCAACACAACACAGTCCAGAATTGAGAGCATTGTGATGCTCAGAGGCTCTTTTAAAACCATGTTCATGCAGTTAGCCAAAATCGGCTCACAGGTGCACTCCCTTTTGTTGCCTTGAGGTTAACCATGGCAGCCTGTATTTTTAATGCGCTGTTGTCAGAAACCCAACACTACAAATTGTGAAATTGTGATGAAGTAGTTCACAACAGTCCTTTCTCTAGCAGTTATTAGGTTTTATAAAAATGATTAACAATACAAGAAACAGATGGCATTATAACTGAAGTGAGAGGTAAAGTGACATACTCGTATCAAGACGACACAAAACACATTGTGAAACTTCAAAAATATTAAAAATCCTGCTTTTATATTTAGTTTGGACATACAGTTTAAAAAAGTGACAACTATGGATTGACAACTACTGACATTCTGGAGGAATATAAAAACAGAAGAAAACACAAATGTATTCTAAATTCCAGATGGCCATTACCCCTAAAGAGCTGTATTAACATGAAGATCAATAATATAATGGCAGAAGCGAAGTATGAATGGCCTGAGCATGGACAGTAAGAACAAGGTGATCCGATCACAAGTGGTCCTTCATGACACAGAACTGACCACTTGTGATTGAACAAACACATTCATCAGTTCCATTTTCAAAGACCAGGTGCAATGCACGGTATAAAGAAGAAATCAACATTTTGCTGTTGTTGAAGCCTTTTGTCCCACTTTAACGTGATATGTTAGGTATGCAAATGAATACGCACTTTTACAGAGGACATCGGCTGAGTAGGTGGTCCTTCAGTTTGGCCCTGGACAATCACGTGCAAACTTCTAAAATAATGCTGCAATTTGTCAGGCCCCCACCGAATGTGGTTTATGCGATCGGCTCTCAGTGCAGGCCTGAGTTTCGGCTGAATTCATACCTGTACATGAAGCTGTCCACGTGTAATCAGATCACTCAGTACACTTTTAAATGCCGAGTGTAAACAGGCCCTGTGTGATCAAGTCCTTTAAATCAAGGGTCTGTCATCAATCAGTTCTGTGGTTGTCGTGCTTGTGAAGAGGGACCAGAGCCATTGTCTGTGATGACAAAATAATTCCTTCCTTTTAAAGGAATAGACGAGAGCAGGGAAGTGACTGGGGTGGAGGCAATACCTGCAAAAACAGAAAAATGCATAAATGGGTTGAAACGACTGTATAAAGAAATACAAACGGCAGTCATCATCATTTATGGAATTGTTGACAAGACAATTCATCACAACTCTGTCTCAGTTTCAGCTCACGAAATACTGTTAAAAGACATATTCATACTACACAATAGGAAAAAACAAACCAAAAATCCACATCCTCAGAAAACAAGTCCTGCCATACACTATCCATGATGAATGTTGATATTTCCTCTAGAGTGCTCATGTGTGCCCTCATGTGGGCATTTATGGACCTGCTAGTAGTATGAAAAATTCCACAGTTTACTGCTCTAAGAGTCACATTAATATTATTATCTCCCTAAAATATAAATAGTTTTTTTCATGGATAACAAGTTCTTGATACCTGAGGAAGCACAGTGCCTGAGTGACTCCAAGAGGTTGGTGCTTGCAAATTTAACAACACATTTGAAGGGCTCTTCCCGCTCTGTCATGGTCTTGTTCGTGTGGTCTCTGAATTTTGTTTCCAGCTGAAGAAAGATTAACACAAAATATCATTCAAACGCTTACAGTACAGAGCGAGTCAACTTTTGCATCTTTGATTTGGTGAGACAGTTGTGACCTTTGTATCTGTAATTTTGATGTTCAACAAATGCTACTCTACTTTTGCTCAGTCAGGTAACTGGTTACCTTGTAAACTGCAGACTGTAGTTGAGGTAGCATCCCACCACCAAAGGCTTCACAAGCCTTCTGATGTCTGCTTGCTGCAAGTTCAGCTTGTTCTTTATCTATGAGAATGTCTACACACATAAATAAAGCCAAATACTTAGAATCACAATGCAGAATTCTATCATGAACACGCAATAAATTAAATACAATGTTAAAGTAAGCGAAACCATACAAGCAAAATATGAGCTTAGAGAAGATCAAATGATTTGCAAAACATACTTGAGGCATTTTGATCATTTTCTGCAAGAGGGCTGGGATATTTAGTGGGAAACACCTAGAGAGGAAAAAAAAAGTAAAAATCAGCCCTAACAGAAAACTAAACTTATACTAAGAAGCTTGCAGTAAACTTCCATTTAAACCTCACTGTCTAAAGCATTTATTTGAAAGTAAAAAGACAAAACAAAACTGATGTATCCAGAAAAATGGAATAAACTAAGTTTATTAACTTATTAACCAACTTAAACCAGTAAATCCTTCTGCAATATAATCACAGCAGGCTTACCTGTTGATATTGTCTCATCAGCAGGTCTCTGATGGCGGTGAGCTTTCGTCCACTGAGGCTGGCATCTTTAATAACTTGATATCTGGTGGACAGAACCAAGGCCTGCAAAGAACTCCACTCATTCAGAGAGGGATACGACAAAGACACAGAAGAGCCGCTACCTGACATCAATATAGAAAATGTGAAGGACAAAGAGCTTTTTTTCTCACCTGAGATAACAGTGGCTTTAGCTTTGAAGTCAGGCTGGTCACAAAGACATAAGGCGTTTGTAGATGGTGAACAACATATGTTGGCTTCAGGTGGTTCGGCCGTGAAAAGCTGTCACCCCATGCAATTCGAATCCATACAGCTTCATCCGTGTGCTTCTTTATTTTGATGGACACCTTTAATGCAGTGTATAAAACAGGATATTAGATATAAGATATTAAACACATAAGCCTACGAATTGTCCTTTAGTGATGCAACTATACAAATATTATGATTATGCAGCATAATTAAGAAGGAACATCTGTCTTACATTTCTTATGAGCTCACTGAGGTGGGATTTAAATTGTTCCTTGAACTGCGTCAGCTCTACAGAGTCAGCATCATCTAGGAAACAAAATTGAAAGCATACTTAAAAAAAAGAAAGGTAAAATATCAGCCAAATGCTGCAGAAATGAGACTGTATCTGTTAATTACAACTTCCTTGAAGAACCAATTAGTCAGTATCTTTAATGAACATGCTAAGCTCCACCTACATGCCTATTGTAATTAATCAATTGGTTGTCAGCTATTAAACTAATCCCCTCTGCCAAGGAGGTTATGTGATGTCTGGTGTTGGTTTGTTTGTTTATTTGTTTGTGTGCAAAATGACTCGAAAAGTAATGGATGGATTTGGATGAAATTTTCAGGAAATGTGTGAAATCGGACAAAGAAGAAATGATGAAATTTTGGGACTGCTCCGGAACAACGTCTCCATCCAGGAATTTTTTTTAAATGTAACTGTAACTGGGTAGACAATTAAATGTGGTTTACTCTAAAAGCCACCAGAGGGTACACTTGTTTTTGGGGTAACCCCCTGTGACCACATGACATTTTGAGTCTCCACGTGACAGACAGCGCAATGGCAGAGTTCTCTTTATTTCCTGAGTGAAATAGGCACGGTTGGGCTGGCATTCTTATCTCCAATTGTCTAAGAAGCTGGGAGGCTGTTAGGAGCTGCTGCGCCTGTTCATTAGGTTGGATGGGGTGAAGGCCACATTGTCGGTAGGAAATTTTAACTGTCATACATAATGTAATTACATTTGTATCTGTAACGTTCTATACGAAATATGTGAATTGGGACCTCCTTGGTGGAGGTATGCGCTCTCTGAGTGCTTTTCTAGTTACCAATAATTTGATAATCAATTATTCAGTTTGAGTAATTATTTAGGGAAAATTCATAATCCTCTGATTCCAGATTTGAATATTTTCCAGTTACTTTACTCCACTATGACAGCAAACGAAAGTTCTTTGTGTTGTGGGCAAAAACAATTTTTTAAAAGACATTTTGCACTTTGAGAAACAGTGATCAATTTGTGTCACCACTCTCTGACATCTCAAATTGATTAACTGAGACAATAATCAACAAATTATTTAACAATGGAAACTATCCTTAGCTGCAAACTAACTGTAAAGCAATAAATAGTATGTTTTCCGTAAAATAAAAAGCAATTGTATTCGGGAAAATAATTGAAATCACAAACAAGACACTCAGAATTCAGCGCAATGGTGTAGTCATAAAAATTACAATATGGGATTGAAAATATAAAAGTAATTGTAACACAACTGGAAAACCAAAGACATAGAATACAGTTGTAAAAAAAAGGTTCAAGTACAAGTATATCATGGCAGTCTCAAGTTTCCAATGACTTTTATAACACCCTTAATTTTCTATGAGGGAATCATGGAAATAAATGTGTCTCTGTTAGAAAAAATGCATTTAGGTTCTTTTGTAAATTCATTATAGGTCTTCTGGAAATACAAAAAAATCTCCTTGGTGAAAAAAAGACATTAATTAGATGCCATATGAATGACACTACCGTACAATGCACAGAAAATATTAACTACGCTTTATACCTGCAGACATGATGACCCAGTCTTGGATTTAAGTTTGCAAACTATCAACCAAAGTGAAAACCCTGATCCCAAAAGCAGCTGGAGTGTTGGGTTGGAATATAAAACTGCAAGTCTTCAACTCCTCATTGTAAAAGCAGAATATTCTTGACTTTAACATACCTTCAGGGTCCATGAGCTGGAGGGCGTACCACATGCCCTTGTCTGGATTCTCAATCACATCTGTGAGAATGAAACAAAGGGAACCATGAGTTGTTAAATGAACTGATGGCATGGTGTGATTGTCATTAGCTGGGCTGCCCTGATGTTACCAGAGTCAAATACATTTAGCATGACTTACATATCATTTCGAGTTCTGTGATGTGTTTAACTGTCAGTTCATTTTCCTGTGACGAAAGAAAGTTATGTTAAAAAGGCAGAAAGTCCACAGCTATGGCATCTAAATCTAAAATAAAAGTGTTTCACACAAGAAATAACGATTAATTTCATGTGTTGTCAAGCATAAGGATGAACTTCACGGCCTACTTAAGTAAACATTTTGATAAAGCCAACCAAACCAAACTGCCAGGTTGCCCCAGGTGATTCACGCAGCATATTTAACAAATTAAAAGTAAAACAAAACGACTTCTATTTCAGAAAATTCGCCTCATACCTCGCAAATAGCAAGTATTTTTTCTGTTAACGCCCATTTCGACTGAGTAAAATCTATAGACTGCCGCTGCGCCGCCGTCAAACGGCTCCATTTGTCCAGCGTCGGTTTTAGCATTTGAGTCGGTATCCGTCGCATGAGCCGCTGCAACAGGCGTCTAGCTATGTCGTCCATTCTTCCTCAAGCAGTAAAAGAAGTAATCTTAGCTGTTGTAGAGAAATCTGTTAGTTTTCGAGTATCATTAAACCACGGGCTCCGTTTCGCTTCCACAGCAACAGCAGCACAGTCGAGAAATTCCAAACAACCCGCCTACAACAGACCACACGAATCCACCAATGAGGTGCCGCCAGAAAGTCAGACGCACTTCCTGTAGCGCCCTCTGCTGTGACGGAGTGGTACTACATCCACCACACTATAATGGACATGCTTTCCTGTCATTGCAGTGTACAACGAAATTAAGCAGCAATCTTATCAGTGCATCCACACAATCAGACATTTTTAAAAGTATAATAAGAAATGTGCAAATATAAAATGTAAAATATACTTTGTGCAAGTCTATGTATAAAAAAGTTGATTAGTTTATTCTTTTAAAGGTAGCTTATTTGGTATACTAGGAATTATAAAAACAATAGCCCACCTGATGTTGCACTTCTACTACTTACAGGACCCACCACACTTGACTGCTGTACTGTTCCGAAGCCTTTACCAAAAGCGCTTTATGTAAAAGCATAATTACAGCAATCTAAATTCTAAATAAAACACCTGCATTTAACATCGTACTTATGCAAAAGAAATGAAACATTAAACTGTAGCCCTAAATTATGACAAAAGACATAAATATGACAAATCAATCAGTTGCACTAAACTTTGGTTCACTTTAATTCTGCACTTAAACTCTCGTTCACTTTAGCCATGCTCTTTGACACATATCTATCCTTGTATATCGTAGTTAAACACTCTTCTTTGATAACTTGTTTCCCGTGTTTAAATGCATATTTGTTTTATTTTGTGTAAGTGCTTTGAAAGTAAAGGAAACACCCAAATCCTTATATTTGTTCACATACCAGACCAATAAGGTTGATTCTGACTCTGATTCTAATATAACTTATACATGGCTTGTATTATGCATGACATGATTAGATTGTTGATACTGATGCATCAGGCTGTATGCAGCATTTTAATGTGGAGCTAGTTACCATGACTACAATACAGACATTTCAGTCCTGTAGTTCCCAAACTATGAGCTGGGCCCCTACAAAGGGTCACAAGGACCACGACTTTTCATCATCATTTATCACTGAGTAAATAATTATGATATAATAGATAATATTAAAAAAAAAAATCACTCTAACATGAAGCTATAACATTCTCTAAGGTTTAATAAAACACTTAAGGCAAGACAGAGTTTATTCCACCGCAAGATTACAGATACAGTAAGAAAACAAAATGCTAAGAAAATCTGCAGAGTAATGTCTTCCTTCCATCTAGCGCTTACATGTCAAGAGTGAAGAAACAGGCAGGTTACATCAGTGCAGATCCATCACACCCGGGACACACCTCCTTCCCTCTGTTAGGCGCTAACAGTTTGTTCCCACAGGCCATCACTCTGATGAACGAATAAATCAACCTCTAAGGACAAAAACAACTGTGGAGTCGTAAACCTGCAACACTAAACAACCAGTGCAACTCCAAATCCTGGACCCCTCACCCTGAACCACTGTAGATGGTAAATCATATACCTGTTCACATTTTTATTTCAGCAACATTGCTCTCTGCTCCACTGCGCTAACATCCACTGAACTCACATGTCACGTGAAAAGTGTCAGTAACACTGCATTTATTGTCAATAACTTAATCTGGAAATACAACTTCTGTTTGCTGCTTGTGATCTTTGGGTCCCAGCTTTCATTATGTCAGTTTTTCCTTCAGTCTTTCAGAATGAACCACACAAAAATTAAAAACCCTTATCAAAAAACCCCGCTACTTTAATAAAATATGTTTACTACAGTGTGTCAGCTTCCTGGTGAGCCGCTCTCCTACTGCAGCGTTTTAACAGCCTATCGAATGTGTGTTTTGTTCAAATCTTCAGTGCAGCATTCAGAATGAGAACAGTGAGTGCTGATGCATGAAAATAACCTTTGAAAAGAATTTTCATCTGTAGATCAAAAACCTTTAGGTGCCCACCGAATTTGAAACAGAATCTCAAAATCATTACAACAAAAACACTGGTTAAATTTTTTTTTTTAAATTAAAGAACAAAACAAAACATAAAGTGGTCACATCCAGGTAAGTCAAGGTTTTGAGGAAGATTATGAGATTAAGTTAGAAGACTGAAGTGTTTGTAATTTATTGGTTATTTATTTTGTTTTCTCTATTTATGTTTTTCCATAACCCAGAATTCTATGACACTACCACACACTGTGCAGAAACTATAAGCTGTGTCCCCTTAAAGGGCTACAAGATAAATATGATGTATTTCTTGAAGACTTTTTTGTATCTTTTATTTCTTGGTAAAGTATTGGAGGACCTGAACAGTAATTAATATGTAACTGTTTACGCTTGAATGGATAATGACAAATGAGAGACAGATTCCCTTACAAATAACTTCTTGTTATTTATAACTAAGTAAATGATTACATAATAAAACACAGAAAACAAACCAATTTTAAGATTATGAACATAACAGTAATGAAGCAAAAACATTTCAATAAGATGTAAGGAAACAGGTGAAACAACAGGTACAGTCTATGGTGACGACACCGATGCACCAAAGCGGAAATTCTTGGAGGGAACCTTCTTGTTTTCCCTACAAACGACCATCATCACAAGCCCCGCCTTTTTTGTGAGAGAAACGCACCCCATTGGTGTATTCACCAAAAATGCGGACTCCGATTCGCTGTTGACCACTGTCATTCAAAAAAAATGCCAACAAACTGTTATGAAAGCTGCGTAAGGGGAGACAGCATGTCCTCCAGCTTCTTGTTGCTGTTGTAGGTTATTTTGGTTTTAGAAGTGAACCAGCAGATGTAGATAGAACTGTAGAGATGTTACAGTGACCTTCGTTGTTATTCCACAGGAAAAAAAGACGAAAACTATAGCAGTTCTTTGTTTTTTTTTTACATATGTTTAGCTAGGTTGCGTTAGCTTAGGCCTAGCAGGGAGCTAACGTGACATTTCACAGAGGTGCGTTGGAAAACTTCTCAGATGACACAGGCTTTAAACTGGTAAGTTACATTCACCTTGTATAGCACAGTGTCACCCAACAGCTTACACTAAACAATTACATATACAGTGAGTTAAAAGGGCAAAACAATAGAGTCTTCCAGAGTCTTCTAGTTTGGTTGTCATGATTCCAGAGGATTCACTGTGAATGCAGGTGGTTTACAATAATATGGTAATACAATTCTCACAGTGTTGTGTACTCTCTCCCTCTCTCTGTGTGTGTCTGCAGGTAAGTGTCCACTGGAAATACAATCACCACAATGACACATCAGGAAGGAGAGGGATGGGGAGGCGTTAGTATCCTTTAGAAGAGTCTTAACACATGTTGAGACAGACTGTAAACAAAGTAGTGCATAAACAGTCAGTGGAGTGATGCATTTATGGTGTTACAGAGCATTGATTAACAACAATTTAGAAAAATAAATGTTATGGTCTAGTTTTTTGTCAAGCAGAAATAGTTCCAGATTGACAGATATGATATTCTGTTTTGCATTTTTTTGTATCAGTATCATATTCTTGAAATTTGACAGCCTTTAGTAAGTTTAGCTGTTTATTAGACAATACCATCAGCTCAAAGATAAAGCAGAGCAGTTAAGTTCAATATCCAAATTGTAGGAGCCGCAATTAGTTTTTTGGAATGAAGCAATGCCTGCAAATAATATTTTGCAGATGTAAGGGAACATGCATGTTTGAAATGGACAGTAGCAACAATTACATCACCATTTTTATGTAGTTATTTTGGATGGAAAAGGGATGCAAACATTACCTTTCCCACTAATGTCGTAGCCCGTTCAAAATAGTTGCAATCTGATTCTTTGTATATCGTTCAGCCCCTACTCAAAGATGCACCCCTGGGCTGAACAATTTTACTCTATTTATTATTACTTTTTAGATGTGTGTACTTAATATTCTCAGTACCTATCTTGTTTGCGGCTTTTCAGTACTGTAGCAGTGGTTCAAAGTCCTTAACTCAGAATGCACCCTGACCTGTCACCTCACCTGCACACGGATGAGTGTAACGAACTAATAACTCAACTCAGGCAGTGCCACACTGAGGTACGTTGCTCTCTGAATTCATTGTGTTTCTCGCATGTGCACAGAAAACACAACAATGTCAATCTTGTTTCATGTCAACACCAGCACAACGTTCTGAAGTTCTTCGGCACGTGCAACGATGTGGACCGTGCTATGCGTAACTGCCTGAAGCAGGAGGTTGGTTACTTTTGTTTTACCCTTTGTGAATAAGACAGAACAAGCACCTTAACTGCTGAGCTTTGTGTTGTTTCTGATCAGTGTTTTCTTTGTTTAATTACTGTGCAACAGAGACTGCAGAAGCGAGAGCGCAGCAAGCAGCATGCACTTGAGATGAAAAGGAAGCTGAAAGAAGGGCCCAAGGAGTGTCTCTGAAGGACACTGTACTGTAACTTTGCCACTAGCAGTATGAGTTAAACATACTGGGACACTGAATTAAGCATGACACTGTGGAACAAGCATCCTTTGCTGTTTATTTTGCAAGACACAGGAAGACTCTTGTGACTCTTCCTCTGTCTAGCATTTGCAGATCCAAGTGTCATGCAATAATGTACATCACGCCGTGCAAGGTGACATTATTACTATATATTATTCTGTATTACTAATATATTGAGAGTTCAGAGAAACAGAAGTACAGTTACTTATCTGTTGGGATCATATTCCAGCAATGACAACCCTGAAAAAACATTTTGGACATTTTATCATCTGCGCAGAATGAAACTTGCAGTGTTACCAGAGCATTTAGGTCAGCATAAAAACAACAGCAGGTAGCACTTAGGATTAAAGATTGCTGTTGGGTATCATCAGTTATTTGCCCTCTGTTAGCGGCACACTGCAGCTCCATCAAAGAGATTAGTGTAGCTTTCAGCCAACCATTGTGTCTGTTTGCAGGAGCCCTCAGGAATATTCTGGTACCTGAAAACTATTCATGAAAACAGGGAGGGGGACTCTCGGCGTTAACACTCATGTACACACTCACTGGTTTTTTGTTTGAAAGCTTGTTCGAATGGGGAATCATATTGATTCAAGATTTGTCCTTTTCAAATAAAGTGAAATTATCAGTTCATTTAAGAATCCATTCCTGCTTTTTCTACAGTGAAAAATCAGTGTGAAATGACAGACTGACTTTGAGCATGCATGTTCACACAGTTTGTTTTTTTAATTGATCAAAGAGTTCTAGTGAATCCTAAGAACTAAATGAAAGATGTGTTAAGCGGTTAGTGAGTGTTGGGTGAGGTTAGGTTAGCTGTGGAAATGAATAAAGACTACAGATGAGAGCCAGGTTAGTGTTGTCACAAACGTAAAACAAAAAAACATGTTGTGAAAGTACTGTTTCTTTATTTGGAGCAGCTCACTCTACCCATCACGACGTATGGATCGACCTTGTACAGATATTTAAATTGTAAGGCACCCCAAGGTGTGCTTTCAGACAATGCAGGAAGGAAGAAAAACAACATGAATGATGAAATACACACATACAAGACATGGTGGTTAAAAATAACAAAGATGCAGAAACCTAAAGTCCGGTCATTTGTAATAAATAATGGAGCACAAACGAGTTCAAGTCATACCTGATTTACTTGAAATTTATCATCAAGCACACTTCAAAAACATGCTGAGGTGGGAATTTGGATGTGGAGTCTAAAAGAGAAACCAATTGTTCAAAACAACATCGACCTCAGGCGACACGCTGAAAAGAATGTAATATTTTCTGAAGTAAAAATAAATAAGTGAATAAATACATGAAAACCCTTGTCTGAAAGATCAGTGTGATTAACGCTCAGCGGACCTGAGTGATTTTCATTCACGGATGCTGTACAGTAGCTGCATCACACAAGTCCTTCTCAATTTTTCTTGGAACTTTGAAGCAAAGCAGGAACTGGGGGATGTTAGCTGTCATCATTACATGGGGAGTATAGTTGAGTGACTGCAGGGATCTCCTTCCCTAAGGAATAATGATAAAACTAAGCTGACTGATGATATAAGCCTAATAACGTTTTGGTTCGCAAACTTTACATGATGACAATTTTGTTTTTTTGAGCTGAAACACCGTTCTGTAGCTGCAGCAAGTTAGGATGAACAAAAAAAGTGAATCACAAAGGTTTTATGTCAGGAGGTTTCGTAAAGTCTGCGACTGTTTTTGTTAATTTTAGCTGAATGGCTTAAGAATGCTTCATTAAACCACAAATCATCCCCAGCAATCAATGGCCACAAATTAATCTGATGACAAAAAAATCATTAAAAAAAACTCATGGTGCAGTAAAACGGGGTTGTAATCATTAATCTGAAGAAAAAAAAACGGTCATTTTATCAATCAGTTCATACTCAAAAGGCTTAGTAAAACACAATATATATTAAAATATCTGACACACCTTTGATAATTTACAACAAAACCCGACTATGATAATGGTAATTCAAAAAGTAAAGTGAGTTCAAGTGACGACAGTGTGTACACTTTGGTTTCGAAACTTAAATACGTGTAGATGATCTGCTTTCCTGACCCATTTTGCTCGTTGATGTTTTCCTGTGGGGTAATTTCAAAGAGATGGTGAAGAGATTCAGGGTGCCTCTGGAGCAAAGAAAACCGCGTGGCACTGCACAACCAAACAGTTATCTCAAATAAATACAAAAATAAACAGCAACATTTCTAACAATACTTACAATGCTGGTACAAAACATACCCCGAAATACAAGGTATTCAGACAGGCAACACATTTATACAGTATATTACATGCAATTAGTTACAGAAAAACAGTCTACATTATATATATTTTTTATATATATATATTATTCTGAGCTGCAAAATGGACAAGTTTTACAAAACAATTTACACAGACCTACATACATTTACATTTCGGTAAAACAAAAATAGATCCCTAATTATAATACACATCGCAATATAAAATTTCTTGAAATCTCGAATCATAACATGCAGATAAGGACGACTCTGACTCCAGCTACACAAATGTTCCATTTCTACAACATTGTTCACTGACAGTTGAAGACACTTGAGGACCGAGCTATTAGCATCTCTTTTGTGTGTCCTAAAAAAAACAAAAAAAAAAACACAACTAAGAAATAGCTGTCAGGCAACAACAACATGATCATCTGATTTTCTTATTCCAAAAAAACACAAAAACAAACAAAACAGTTACACATTTCACACCATAACTATGTGTATTGATAACTGGAAGCCATGTTATACATATGAACCATCACAGTACTGCATACAAGGCTAAAATTATTCACTAATCCACCCCGCAATATGTGCCGTCATTTAGTTTAGTCATGTACATTTAGTGCTAGTATTCACACGAGACATTAAGAGTTCTTCTTTTTCACTTGTTTTTCTGATTTTCCAAAATTTCTAAGGGGGCATTTTTATCCAAACAAGTCTCCCTGGATAAGACATTCTGACTGTAGCCTTGTCTGTTTTGTTGTAGGTGAAAAGAACTAAAGACAGATGGATGTTGACAGTATGAGGAAGATTTTGCATACAGATGTGCAAAAATCACAGCTTTAATTTTGATATGATTTACCGGGAACAGATTTTTAGTGATTCTGATGTTCATAACGAACTGGATGACAAAGACTTTGACAGTATGAAGAATGAACTGTGTGATGAACATACATGCGGATTTTGTGTTGAAATCGTTGTTTTGAGTAGTCACTGAATCTGATCCACTGCCACACACGAGCATTTGTGGAAGGTTTTTTTCTTCAATCCATAAAGAGAGAGAGGAGGGAATGTGCAAGTTAAAGAGCAAGCAACACTGTCCTCATGCAAACTTTGGTTGACACTTCGACTCATCGATAAGCAACTAAAAGAAAATCCTGAAAAATGCATCTTATGTACAGAAAGCAACTCTTCTACACGCTTGAAATAAATACATATTAATATATATTATCATTACTTTATCATGTGCACTCAGACATACATTGATTTCATACATCCTGATGATCAAGTCTAACGTAAGTACAGAAACACTCTGTACCCTCCCTGCTTTTAAGCAATGCACATTTGGCCCTTTGCTCTTTGACTCCTTAAATGTGGAGAATAAACATCTGGACAGTTGAGGGTGTGATTTAAAAAAAAGCTGCTTTACAAAACATGATCAGGAAGGAATTCATTTTGTTGTTAGAGATGTAAGCGAGCAGAACTCCAGAGAATCCCCTCTGCTGATGGATGGAAACAAAGGCCCTAAATGCAGTGTGAGATCACAGCGTTGTCACCCTGTAGCCTCAGGCCCACACTGACCGTCTTTAACGTGGGTGTGGATGGTTACTTTTCATACGTCTTGTTCTGCAGGTAGCTGAACAGTGCCTCGAGTCCTTTGGTTGAACACCACAGCTGCTTCAGCATCTGACACTCTTTCTCATTCACTTCCTCCAGGATGGACATGAGGATGCTCCTCACCAGGCATTTGGACTCTTCTAAAACCTTTTAAACACAGAAAAATGGAGAGAGTCAGTTTGGTTTTGTTCAGTAGGCTGCTTTGCCCCCTCGGTTGTCTAGATCAGGAACCTACCACTGCATTGCATGATGCCATTTCCTTCACACGCAGCATCACTTCTTGGTTGAATGTGGTTGGCCAGAAGACCTGTGACACAAGACCTCGACTGCAAGCCTCTTGAGCTGTGAGTTTTCTTCCACAGAACAGCATCTCATTGGCCTGAAATTAGGGGAAAATCTTTGTCAAATTGGATCAAGTGTAATTTTCCAAAAGCCTTGAGTTTGCTGGGTCTCACCAGAGCTACGCCAAGTATCTGGGGAAAGGTGTAAGAGGAGCATCCAGAGGGGGTGAGGTGGAGGGCGGCACAAGGAGTTTGGAACCAGGCTCTCTCACTGGCCCACACTACGTCACACAGTGGCAGGATGGATGCCCCCAAGCCCAGGGCAGGCCCGTTTATTGCCACCACAATGGGCTTCTTAAAGTGGATGAACGCCAACACAAAGTCCCTGAAGAGGTAACGGAACAATCAGTACAGACTCGGTTGAGACTAATGGCAAGTGATGAAAGAGTCTGTCTCTGTAGTGGAAGTTTTCCTCTTACCGTACAGCGTCTGCGATGCGAGTGCTCTCTTTCCTGCGGTCAGTGGACAGACGCCCGATCAGGTAGGACGGCTCCAGGCCACTGCAGAAAACAGTCCCCACGGAGCTGAGCAGTAATAACTTACTGTCATCAGCAGCTGCATTACCCAAGGCTCGACAAACTTCCTTCATGATCTGAAGAGAGACGGGGAGAGATATGTATTATATTCTTCACTGAAACATGAGGAATGGAAGAGAAAGCTGAATTTTAGGCTTGAAATACTTGGAATAATGTCTGACATCCACTCAGTGAACACATTTTTTTATTACAGATACACAAAACACTGGAAAAAGTGACCAACAATGAGTTTGAAAGAGTACAGTGCTGTGTTTTAATGGAGACTCTCAGAAAAAAGACTCCAACAAACAGCTGGAAGCATCAAACTGTACTGTTTGCTGAAAAAACAAAACAAAAAAACAGACCGCCCCCCCCCCTTCCCAAAAAAAAACCCCAACAAACTGGATTGCATTAATTATTTGTGAGTATCAATAATCTGTTAGCTGCTGATAGTCTAATAGATGTGCAACTGTGGAGCAAACTGAACTGATTTCGGCATGCAAACTGTCTTTTTCACTCACGGTGATGCTTTTGGACGAATACCAGAGCTGAAATATGTCACACAACTTAAAATACCACCCTACATATCCGTCAGTGTGATGGCATGGCGTAGTAAGACTGCTGGTGCAACTTTTACGGAAACATGACCTGGGTGCTAAATCAGACATGAGGCTGATGCGTTCAGATGAGCCAGAATAATGGAAATTATTGTTTCCCTGAAAGGACCTTAAATAGAATAGAACATGTGTAATATGTCAGTGCAATTAAAAAAAACAAAAACAACACAAAGGAGGGGATGCAGACTTTCAATATCCATTTTATAAAGGCCCTTGTTTACAATACATACCTTACATATTAAAACTGTTTACCATCTAAATTCAGTAAATACTTGTTACACTATGAACACCTATAACACACAGTGACAGTGACTGTGTGTCCTTCATACATGTCATTTCTTAAATTAAATAAGAAATGTTTCCTTGTAGAAGGTGAGAGCTCGGGGGAGACTTTGTTTCCTGCTATTTTTTGTTAGTTTATGAGCAGGGTGGCGTAGGTAAGGTGTTCACGTGACAACTTGCTGGGCTGCTTGTTTCCTTGACAGCCTGCCTGTCAGCAGCAACTGACTGAACAGTATGTTGACAGGACAGCAGCCACTCCTTCTGGCTGTAGTGTGGTACCAGTAGAGGAACATTTGTGGCTGCAAACCTCTAAGTCAAGTGTAATGACTCTAGTTTTTACCTTCATTAATTCATAGGAAATCATCAAAGCGGTGTATGAGAAATGAATGTCTGGCCTGTCCTCTCTTGTTTACACGTGCAGTATGATACCTCAACAAACCGGACGGACGTCTGTGGAGAAAGATAAGTTTCACGCTGCCAGGTGGTATCAGCAATGCATCATTCAGCATCGACAGACAAGTGTTTGGCCTTTGTCTCATATGATGAAGAAGGGAGTGAGCCGACACTGTCAGACAGCCGACCTGATAAGAAGTCCTCTGGAGGCCCCAGCCCCCCACCCGAACCCCCACATCACTGTCTGCAGTCAATCTGCGCACTCTATTGCTGCATTTTAATCAGATTATCACCCCTGACCTATATTAACCATTCAACCTCAAAGTGAACTTAATTCTGTACGTCTCACCAAGCACATAATCTGTCCCCTGTTTTAAGTGGATGTGTGTCTGTACTCATATTAAGCATGTTATGGAGAAATAGGTCTTTTATATAGGGATCTACCTTCTTTTGGGGGGAAAAAGAGCAAATCCTCATATTGTAAACTGATCAACTTAACACAGAAAGTTGGGAAGACAATGGAGTTAAGCAGGTATTGTTATGCTTTGGGTTAGTTGATGTAATGCCCTCTGGAGTGATGGAAACACATCTGTGTGAGTGGGTGTGTGTGACTGCAAATGCCGCTATTTTAGCAAGGTGAATTAAAATCCTGCTCAGATACACAAAGCAGAGATGGACAGATGCTAGTTCCACTCCGTGAAACAGAGAGAAAGAGAGCAGTCAGAGTCACATTCATGTGCAAATATTGTATTAACAACAAAGAAACGGTACGCATCACTACCTGGAAAATAAGCTTTGGGGTGCCTCTCTGTCAAACAATTATACAGTCTAGATCAGAAGCATCTGGATAGGTACGCAAATCTTCTTCATTTTTTCAGGTTCTTTGCTTCACCACATTTTGGAACAATTTTGAACAAAATACTGGATACCACAATAAAGTGGCAAGCCTCAACAATAATTTCAGCAGCTTTATGTCAATATTGAAGGAAGGAGGACATAAAGCCATTTTATTAATTCAGTGCTACATTGTGGTGAACCTGTGAAGGTCCAAAACTACCTGTATACTTGGCTACTACATGTTTCCTGGGTAGCTGTGTGTCACATGGCATTGCACACAGGTAAACTTAAACATTTCAAATGGCCTGGTAGACAGAAAAGCACAAATTCTGTGAATAACTGAAAAATCATTTACATGGTGAAGAAAAACACCTTTTTGATTGCACAGGAGGTCGAGAATGCTCACCAGAACGTTGTCAAACACGATTTGTTGCTAGCAATCACTGCCAAAGCAACTATGGAGTTTTTTCAGAGAGATCACAGTCTGATTGAGCTACAGTTTCACCTGCTGAAGATCAGCATAAATGCAGAGACCCCACCTCAAGCAAGACCCTTGAGTGTCTGCATTAAAGGTACGGGAGGGCATCGCCCCTGTGGATACAAAGCATCTGATGATGTCTAAGTCTTTGCAGTCTTACTCACCAGATGTAGGTTGTAAGTGTAAGCCTTCCATTAGTTGATCATTTCAGCTGGCATTCTGCCCTCTCTTATGCTATGAACAACAGCAACCTCTGGAAACAGCCTACCACACCGAAAGTTTGAGGCTTTGCTGAGGATTTGTAGTAAGGCAGCCGTGCTATTTTTCACTGTGAATTATCCATGCAAACAATTCCACACCATCACTATTTTGAGGGAACACCAAAGAAGCATCCTCCACTTAGCTCTGTCCACGACGACTGTAATTGGTCTTAAAGAAATACAAACTAGCTAGTGTTTATTTCCCTACAGCAGAATAATGGTGTGGTGAAGCCTGACCGTTATGCTCAACACAAAGGGCAAAGCGAGAATGAAGTCATTGAAAGAATCCCTACAAAACATGATGACTTTGTTTAGCTCAGTGTGTATATGTCCAATTACTTTTAAATCCACAGACATTGGGCATGATACTAAAAGGGTTTTAACTTTCAGACAGTTCTTTTTATACTGATGTATACATTGAAAGCACAGAATCTAATGCCAATAAAGTTAACTGTGCAGACACTAGTGGTATGGACTGTATGTTAACACGTTTTTATGACTGAGTCTGTTAGACAGATTTTAGATATGGTCTTCCCTGTTTCCAAATGCTACTTTTTTGACCATTTTTCTGTGGGGCAAATTTAGATTTATTACAGTAGAAATAGCTTGCCTTACTCCAGGAATTCAGGATCTAGGTTACGTCTGAATAGTTAGATTTCGATAATTCTCCATGAAAGACAAAGTTCTGAATATTGCTTTGTTCACTCGTTCGTTTCAGTTTCTAATTTTAGGATTCTTGTCCTCAGTGTATTGATAAAATAAGAAAATAAGAATGATAAAACAGGGTTGGTATAAAAAACAGTATAGTGCAGGATGAGTAAGCTACAGTACGTTAGGCCAGAAAGGTGGCAGAAAGAGAACCAGTTAAAAGCTTGGGGGACTCTCTTGCTCACAGCAAGCTTTGGTTATTTGGAGGAAAAATGTACTGGGATATTTTTCAAGACTTTCTCAGCTGCAGCCATTCAGTAAGCACATCCGTCGACTCTCTTGTTCCTGTAGCTTCAAAGACGGAGAGACAGAGAAGGAGCTATCCGAGCTGTTTGATAAGCCCACAGCTTACAGGCTTACTGTCACACATGAAAGTACACACACATGTGCACACACAGTTTAGGCCACTTCAGTGCCTGTGAAGTACAGGCTGTCGTGCTCACGACGCTGTATCAAAGCCAGAACCGCCCTCTGTGGAAGATCTGAGACAATCTGAGAGGAGGAAAATCCTGTTTGCTTAGAGTTATGAGCCAGAGGTGGATAGTTGTGATACATGCTGGTATTTGTTGCTCACCCAGTATTATGTATATTAATGAATGGACCTCTAAGGAATCTATTAAAATGCCACAATATTAAAACTACGTATCAAATTATACTCTGTATATACTGTACAAACCTGGATGACATGTCTAATTTTGATTGCACAGGGTTAATACCAGTTATTAAGTTGTGTTCATGGTGGATTTCATTCTTCAGATTGTAAAAGTGTCGATGATTCAGAAAAAAATTTGGCATTTCAGCACACCAACAACTTCTGCTCGTGTGCAGTTGGGAAAAGCAAGTGACTGACTATGTCCAGGGGAAATTGAAGTGGACCAGCTTGTTGCTGATTGGAGTGTGGAAATGAGCAACCAATCACAGGCCGGAAATCTCCTGCAGGCAGCCAGTTCAACGAGTGAATCATCACAATTCACAAAGCTGCAGAGCAGAGAGACACTAAATAACATCCAGTGCTGCAGATGCACATGTACCACTCTGGTTGAAGTCTTTTATTCATTTGCGGAAATTTCCCAGAGGTAATATTATTGTTACAACACATTACTGACTTGAATAGTTGGTCCATCCTGTGACGGTTAAATAACTAAATCAGTGTGACGTCTGCATTGAGGATGTACAGTTTGTTTTGTGTCTAGATGTTTATTTTATGAAGGGAATTTGACTGACATGGTGTTAGCAGGTGATCAACAAATTGCCGAGGAGACTGTGACAAAACATGCCAAAAGCCAGTGAACACAGCTTGGCACAGATTATGCCCCCTAAATGCCTGTAGATAAGACTCAGCTGGTGTATCATCAACCTAATCAAAAGTGCTGCTAAAAATAGTAGCAACCTATTTAATGTGAGCAATTTATTAATAATTTAACAAAAACTTTTGTTGTTTTATGCCTAAATCTCATCAGGAAAAATTATGTGATTGCAATAGCAAAATTAATTCAGTTATTTACAAAACTTATTTTAAAGTGAAGAACCTGCATATAATAATAATATAATTACGTGGTAATAGAATTGCACAAGTATTTCGTATTTAGCATGTTGAATCATGTACCTCGAGGATGCTCCTGTGATGAAGATCAAAGTCAGTAAATGTAATGACACAAACGACATATTCACAACTAAATATTGCAAGAATTACAGCATTGTAGATCATTGTGTTTACCAGTCCTTACATCAACACTGCCATCTCGAGCAGCAGTGGGAGTGTTATTCATACACAGCTAGCAGTGGAAATCACTGGATAACATCTCTAGGGTCTCCAGTTCCCTTGAAGAATAATTACATAATGTTCTCCTCCATGAACTTGCAGCACAATTTCCTCACTAGTTCAACTAACATTTTGCTGCAATAACAACAGATGGCTTAACACTGGATTATACGTACTCCCAATTACTACATTTGTACAGGCAGGAGACAGTGTTGAAGAAATTGTGTTGTTTTTTTTTCAGCAATGTCCTGTTAGATTCATACAGCTAACATTTTCACACAGGGCAGCTGTCAAATAAAACCACAATTTTCTGAAGTTGCCTCCTGAATAGCTTCCCCGAAGCAGTTGGGGAGTTAGTGCATAGCTCCAGGGCATCTCTACAGCAGTTACTGGGGAAACTTTTATAATTTATTTTTCCCAAACAGAGCACCATGGCAACTGAGATTCAATCAAAACTTAATTAATTATATGTCTAGTGCATTGTTACATATCAGTGAAACACAAAACGTTTTGACCAAGTGAACATGCACAAATAGAAAACAGTAACTTGTGTGTTTAAGCAGTACATCATGCAGGAGTGTGCGTAGTCCGTCTCTCACCTCTGGTGTCAGAGCGTTGTTGTCTGTCGTCTGGCTGGACAGCAGGACATGCGTGAAGCCCTCCTCCTTCCTGACCACAATGTCTCGGAATCGACAGTTGCTCTCGTTCTGTCGCACGTTGTACCTGAGCCGCTTGTCAAACACGTAGCCTTTCTCCTCGGCAAGCTTCCGCTTTACGGAGCTGTGCAGATGCATCTTTCCATTGGCTAGAGGGGAGCCTGACACAGACGAGGGATGACAGAACAGGTCAATGTGTCTTCTAGGGCTTATTATATGTTGGACACCTACTGATCAAACTTACAACAAAAAAGCCTCCTTGAAGAAAACATCACCTTCAAAAACTGCGAATAAAGGTTTTGCTGTTTTCCAACTTTTGCCTTGTTTGATGATGTTACATAAAATGTTTCCAGCAGTCTGTACGTCTGGTGATCTGACGACTAGATTTCCTAAATCATTTATTTTATAGTAAAAAAAACCCATTTTCAACGCTACCCTTCGTTTTCACTTCAAACAGTGAAATTATTACGGAAACGAAAGATTGAGACAATTTGGTTAAACTGTGGACTTTATAGAAGCTGTGTGACTCAGTGGCTTGTTTGTCTTTGAGACATGTTCAATATAAAGCCCTGTATTCTACAGACGTACTTGTGTAACCAGTATATTTGCATGTGGAGCTTACTGTTTCATTGACTGTCAGCTGAGGAAAGCTGCTCCTGTTCCTTACGGCGAGCTTTCTTTACGACCACAGTGTGACCTGCATGAGTCTCTTTAAAGTTTGTGTAGATGAAATCCACCAAAGTTACTTCAGCTATCAGATAAGTTTTGTGTTTAGCCTAAAAGGTGTATAAGTTACTAAAAAGTGCATCAGTATCTTTTTTTCTTATCAACTCTATTATGAAATTCTTATTGGAAATAAGAATGTGTATTATTTAAAGTAGAAAAAATGTTGCACACTAGATATTACTACATACCTGCTTTTGTGATATAACTGCAATTTGAAAATTACGCAACTTAAGACATAAGAAGAACATCTGAATCTATTAAGGAAAACATGTGTTTCTTACATAATGAAGATATCCTGTAATTGAAAGGACCTTTAAATGGACCGACACACTTATGCGGTACATTAGCACTGTACATACTCTTTTTTTTTAACATGTGAAAGCTTTTCAGCAGGGCTTTTTCAAGTCTTAATACTAATTCCATGCTAGCAATGACTTTAATTATTTTGTATCTGTTTTCCATGATTTTGTCAAGATAATTGCAACTGGAAATCTCTGTATGATATCGGAACTGTCACCTTGATTGCATTTACAATTCAACTTGCAGATAGGGTTGGATTTCATCACTATCTCAAGAAGCAGTACAATATCAAATGGGCCAACAGGAATTTAGGTGAATGGATAAAAGACCAAAGAACAACAAATTGAGCAACACACGAGTTCCTTACTTAAGAACATGTAGTGATGCTGTGGTAGTAAACAATAACCCGCAAACAAGTCATACATCACTCAGGGCACACGAGACACAAACAATGGTATGAATGGTGAAATTAGCAAGACAAAATCTGGCTCCTTAAAACAAACAATGGCTCTGATGGTGTTGAAAAAAATATCATTTTCAGATTTTGCCTTCAGTGGACACTTTGAAACTACACAAAAGCTCTCATAGAGAGCCTCAGTCTGTGGTTTAAGCGTGAATGATTTCTTGATGAATAATGCAGTGAAGAGGTGGAAACAGGAGGTGCTTCCAAAATCAGAAAAAGTCGAATTTTGAGTTGGGCACTAGTAGAGACAGAGATGGGAAACTAAATGGAAAAAAAGACTGCTGTAATATTTTCTATGGAATTATAAAAACTAATTTAGGTACTTGTTGGATGAAGATATGAAAAGATTTCTAACACCTTGAACCTGCATTCAAATCAAATGCAGTCAAAAATAATAAACTGGGGGTTATTTCTTCTAACAAAGAGAAAAACCTGTGCAAAGGAAAGCCATTATCAGCCTTGTACAGTAATCCATCCATTAGCGATAGCTGCTTTACCCTATAGAAGGTCGTGGGCGGCTGGAGCTGACATTGGACAGGTCACTAGTTCATCGCAGGGCTAACACAAAGAAACGGTCAACGGTGCATGCTCACACTTATGGCCAGTTTAAAATCACTGAGTAACCTACCATGTGGGAGGAAACAAGAGCAACCAGAGAACATCCACAGTGGCACAGAGAGAACATGCAAACTCTACACACAAAGGCCAGAGGTGACCAGCAGGTTTAAACCCAGAACATTCCTGTTGTGAGGTGACAGTGCTAACCGCTGCACAACTGTGTTGCCAGTTTCTCATGGTAACGCTGCTTTAACGTGGCTGAGGAATGGGAAGCTGAGATAGCGCTCTCCTTGAGACAGAAAAAATGTTGGCCTCATACTGTTGAGATAACCAAGAATACAAAGAATGTGTGTTTATGGACATGCAGAATAACACACATCACTGGCAGAGCTTCAGTCATGAGACAATGGTGGTTGAAAATCATGAACAATTAAGAGGTGCAAACTAACAGGACTTCAAAATAATGACACAAAAAAACAGCTTACGTTTGCTTGAAAGAGTGCAGTCCAGAGTGAATTCAAAGGTGAGAAAGGTGAGTAAAGATGCATTTTAAGTAGCAATGTCATTTTTAACATTATCTTGCATTTTCAGGAACTTTCTCATATGGTGATGCAGGCTTCAATTTGTTCAAATGCTTGAGAAAGACTTAATATGGATAAACCACATGGTGGTGTTGAAGGAAAGGGGATTTTTTTACTTTTAAATATAAGTTCTACTTTTAATTTGTTCTTCGGGGGAGCCTACATACAAAAAGGTGACGTGCAAAACTACTAGAGCTACAACTGTGCAACCAGCTGTTAAATAAACTGAATTACATGACTGTAAGTCTATCAAAAAAGGAGATAGCAAAAAGCAACAACAGGCACTTGGATTACCTTACATTTTCCCACGAGTTCAAGCTTTCAAAATACAACACATTGTTGAAGATTGCACCGGTGGTTTTCAACTGTTTGATTACTGATGTCATACAAAAGCAGTGTGTAGTCAGGGTCAAATTAGATGTCTATGAGCTGTTAACAGCTCAGAATAACAGCTACTCCAAATAGTAATTTGTTCCTCTAAACCTTACTAATATCTCACCAAAAATGAAAGACTAGAGAATAAGTCCATCCATCCATTATCTATACACCGCTTAATCCTTTGTACGGTCACAGGGGGGTTTTGTGGGCCTCCTCCCTCTAAAAAGAGCCTATGCCAGTCCACTCGGGCAAAGGCAGGGGACACCTTGGACACGTCGCCAGTCTATCGCAGGGCTACACATAGAGACAGACAACCAAGCACAATCACATTCACACCTATGGAATTTTAGAATCATGTTTTTGGACTGTGGGAGGAAGCCGGAAAACCTGGTGAAAACATGCGCATGCAGACGGAGAACATGCAACCTCCACACAGAAAGATCCCAGGCGTCCTAATGGCGACGTGAGCCGGGGATCTTCTAGCTGTGAGGTGACAATGCACAGAGAATAAGTCCCAAAATTGAAAACAGATTTGTAGATCAAAACTTCTCAGTTTCTTCTTTCCTCTCCCATTAATCACCTCAGATTTATCTGGTGTCCCTGCGTATAAAATTGTATATAAGTACTTCAAACTAGCTCCACCTGCGGCAGCTACAACAGTAACATCCTGCTGATACATGGATGCTTCACTTTAATTAATCTAATGAGCTCATATATATTAATAATATATCAGTCAGAGGGACCAAACCAGTACTTTTATTTTAATAAAGGCACTAATATTTATGTATTTTTTTACTTAACTAGGAATTTAATGCAGGACTTTCACTTGAAATTGACCACTTCTACACTGCTGTACTGGCATTGTTACTTCAGCAAATGATCTGAACACTGCTGTGGCTAAACATGGTTTTATCTTATTAATATGCAAATTTATGTAGCAATGCCCACTAAAATCTAACCAGATCATCGACTGCAGATGGAGTATCTCTAACATAAGCATTAAAATACTACTCTGTTTAATTCTTGAGTTATCATGTTCACATGAATGTGTCTACCGAGTCACAAGACAATATAATGTCTCGCCTTACGCGCTCCATGGTGCTGGGGCATAAAAGCCAATAGTCATCCAGACCTGGGCAAGCAGACAATGCACATATCCACAAACAGATATTCTGTATATTCTAGGGTGTATCAGCAGTAAAACTTTGCAACACCCACAACAGCAGACAAAACATTCCCTTAGCAGGTATTAGAGACAGGGAAAAAAATGGACAACCTCCACATTAATTCTGCCATTTACACTGAATATATGTTCTGTTATTCAAACACTGCAAAAAGAGACTTCTATTCTGATATGGATTTTTCATTTAACATGTCAGGATGACTTTTTGAAAACATAAGTAATGATTAACCACGGTGGTTCAGGCCCTGGACTGTGACCCAGGAGTGAAATTCAAAGGTGTTATCAGCTGTTCCTGCAGTAAAGAACCGCAGTAGGAGCTTTTATGAGCTGTGTGGCACCATAGAGCCCGGCAGTGTAAATGTGTGCCTGCTAAAGCATACAGTATTTATATTTATACGCAATGCAATCTGTCATCTAATAAGAAATACTTACCAATCTAAATATTTACTGTAAAAACATAAAATCGATCATGTATCTGATAGCACAAGTTTCTAACCAGCAACAGTCACTTAAAAAGGATGGTGTCTGTCAATTAAGGTTAATAGACTTGTTTGGTATATCATCTTTACATAACTACATAGAGGAAAGTTCCATGAGTCAACTAATAGTTGAATCACAGGGATTTTGAGTGAGGATCCTTCCATAACAGAAGAACAGGAATTTTGATTTCACTTGTATTATGGCTGATTTTTTAATCCGTTTTGGCTTATGATGAATACATATGCTCATATCTTTGAGATCAAGTAAAAATAACTTCTAGTTCTCCAGGTATGGCTGTTGTATCAGGTTCACTTTTACATGTCATCTTTATTTTATTAACTATCACAGTACAATATTAATAACTGCCTCTGAAATTCAGCATCGTCTCATCGCTGCTCACCATTTGATTAGATTTTTTAGCACCTTACCTAGTTCAGTAGTGAACTGCGGTCCAGTGGCATCAACGTGTCCTAACTCTCCTTCCGCTCTGTCTGAGGGTAGTCTGTGTGACCTGGCTGCTGTCCTGTACACAAGAGGCTCCATCTCCCCATTCTGGAGTCCATTATGAGGAACCCTCAACGGAGGAACAAAGTGAGGCCCACCTGGTGGGGGAGCCTTGTATGTCATGGCTTTGCTCATTCTGTCCCCTAAAGCATGTTTCCCTGGTCCTACACCCACTTTCCTCTGCTTCTGAGTAGGTCCTGACCCCCCACCAATCCCAAGAACACCCCCTACTCTAACCCCCACAGCTGGGCCACAAGTCCTTTTCTTCTTCCGGGCCTCGGACCGAGCTCTGGAGCTCTCTGTTGCAGAGGGGTGTCCAGCTATGAGTGGCTCCCCGCGATTTTTTGGGACTTTGGGCCGTTTGTGCGAGTGCAGTCTCAAGCTGTTGAACTGGTCGATAAATTCCTCACAGTGCAGTAGGTGATGTTCCGGCTCCCAGGTGTCCTCCTTACTTCCATAGCCTTTCCACCTAATCAGGTACTCCCACTTACCCTTCTTGTTCCGCCTCTTGTCCACGATCCGCTCCACCTGACGGCAGAATACAGAGGAGCAGGCAATTAGACAGCGTCTTTTAGTTTTTCTATGATGTTTAAGTTTAGAAAATTTTGAAAATAAACTGTAATAATGAGTGTTTGTAAAACTGGTTTTAAATGTATTTGACAGATTTCCCCGGTTTCGGTAAAATACAGATAATTAATAAAATGACATGGAAAAGGTATGCATTTACATATTAACTGTAAAAAACAAAACAAATAATAACAAATAATATCCACTTCAAAAATCTGTATTTTACAAATAGCAATTTCTCTGACCAAAGACAGTTATTTTTTTACATTTAACCATTACAGTTTAACTGTATTTAAATCTACAATATTATATTAACAATAGTAGTAGTGTTAGTATTTATCTTATTTTTTCTGGCACCCTTGTTGCCATATTTTTACTTTTGTTTAACAGTGTAGTGATTAGCACAGTGCATTGGAATTAAAAAAGATAAACATGTTTGAGATTTTTAAAAAGGTGAGTTACTAAACACATTCCCACTCTGTAGCTAATGACATGAGAAGTGAGATGCCACATCACATACTCGACACATGGACATGGTTTTCTTGTCTGGGTCACATTTATCTGAATGGGTGTTCAAGCACTCACACTTCTGCAGACTTTAAACCCGGTAATGCGCTCAGACTAAGCTCCCTCCCTGAGTTTCTTCTTCAAATTCTAGGATCGCTCATTGTGTCAACCCACCACCCACGCATGCGGCGCAGGAGTTAAAACAAATGCACCCCTCAGGCTGAAGCTAGAAGGCAGACTATAAACACTGCTTTAATGGGGCAGACTCAGAGTGAGAATCAAAGTTCAGTGAGAGGGAATATAGCATCTCAATCAAACCCTTGTCAAATGAAAGACCACACTGTCAGGAGTTAGTTAAGAGCCCTTCAGTGGGCCTAAAGATATTTTTATATAATGTTGTTTTAACCAATCAGTATATCTGCTTTGTAGGTTGAATTCTCTAGAAAATAATTCCACAGTTCATAACCTGAAATCTCAGAACATTTGCAAACTACTGTGATAAGGCTATGGAAGTCTGACTACGACTTGATGCTGTCAGGGTTTTGAAACAAAGGAGTGAATGATGGTGAGATGAGAGGGAGACACAATGAGAAACTTCAGTATACAAGACAAACATGGAGAAAGTAACAAAAGGTGCACATGATTCAAGATGAAGGAGCAGGCCAGGAGTCAGCTGACAGAGCGACATGACGACTACAAGCTCAGAGAGGCAGAAAATCTCTTTTTTAAAGACATAATCCAACCAAATTCAAAACACAGGATTGGGACCTGCTGCATAATAAATTGGCTGAAACTCTAATACTGTGACTAAACATATAACATCTTTTATTTTAACATACTGTTAAGGATATTTAAATAAATAATATTTTTATGATCAGATAGTTGTACTTCTGATCAGAAAAAAGACACAAAATATTGATTTTCAATCCCTAAAACTGACAGATTTGAATGAAATACAAACAAATCAATTCCACGCAAGTTGGTTTAAGTTTGTTTTGATATTCCAAACACAGATTAATGTTTAGCAAAGACCATATACATTTTGTTTGATCTGAGACGGGTAGGTTAGATCCAACAATGTAGCTCTATAAAAGTAAAGCACTGCAGCTGATTAAATAATCAATAAAATGCTACCTCATGTTTGGCATGTTTGTTGGTGATGAATAAAGTAAATTCACAAGGAACCTTTTGGTAAATACATTCACCTTTAAAGTCTTACTGGTATATTTCTCTCCCTTACATGATAGCACAATCATGAAGTTTTAGTTCACAATTAATTATCACACAAATAATTGTGATTAATAACCTAATTATTGTCTTTTTTGTTGCAAATTAAAATAGCCTTCTCCAGTTCACTGGGCTCCTTTGTTTTATGTGGTTTAAATCCAAAATGTGACTCTGCAACCAAATCCATGAAGCTAATGTCAACAGATGCTCATCAAAATGCAGTTGTTTGAATATTAGAATTTAAGCCCTCAAGATAAACAGTTGGTACCATTAAAGCATAGATAAAGAAGGGGACACGAGCAGTGGAAAACAACAAGGAAATAGTGGTGGAAATCCAGCTATTTTCATTCATTCAGGTGAATGGAAACGACTATAATCTAACATTTATCTAACCCTTATGATCCCCTTGGGGATCCCTTGGGGAAATTCCTTCTCTTCATTTGACCCATCCTATTTATAGTTAACCCTTAACCTTAACTATACAAACTAGGAGCAGTGGGCTGCTGTGGTGCAGCGCCCAGGGAGCAGTCAGGAGTTCAGGGCCTTGCTCAAGTGCCCACAGTGGGGGTGACAGGGACAAGCAGTCGCTCTCACTTTCCTACCTCAACCTCTTGCCAGTCTGGGGACTCGAACAGACAACCCACCGGTTATAAGTTCGCTTCACAAACCACAAGGCCACCACTGCCCAGCTGGCTAATGATTATGAAAAGTGATCAGGATCAGCTCATATAACTGTGATTCTACAATAATTTCAACATGTCTAACATTAAAAAATACACTGACATTGATAAAACAAAATTTTGTGGAACTGCCCACCTCTCATAAAAATGTCTGCAACAGTATTTCATATTATAACCTGGCATCAGAGTCACTCAACAACACCTGCACGCAAACTAAATGTCTCCAGCAAGCGTCTCTGTTTTTCTTTTTTACATTCTTGGTAGCTTCTTATTAGAGTTTGGGACAGAACTGCATAAATAAAGCAGTAATTTTCTGTTTTGCACAAAAGCGCAAAGCCAGGAATGATGCTGGCCTGGTAGAAGATGACAGTAATAGACAACTGGGAGTAGTTAGTCTTTTCACAATCAATTTATTATCTGCATAAAGGCAGCATCATGCCACAGTAAAAAACAAACATACAGCTACGAAAACTTCACGGTCAATCGCCAAGCAAGGCTTCATCAGGGGTCTGAAATGTTTTAAATGCCACTGTCAAACTTCCAAATTTGTACAGAAGAAAAATCAAAACTTATAGGGCAGACTTCCACTTAACTGCCTGACCACAATAATGTTTCCCAGAGGATGAACCTTTCTGCTTTATGTATTTTTTATGTTGAATTATATTTTGAGACTTTTCCTGGGAGTGTTCAGTCTTAAAAAAAGGCACATTTTCTGACACATGTCCAGTCAAAGATAAGGATTAATTCCCTGTAGAAGAAAGATAAGGGACCAGAGTGGAACTGAGATGAGCTACAGGCTGTTATCATGATAAAACCTTAAACATCAGGTTTTCAGGGTCAAAGAAACACAAACTCTGTTTTTTCTGTTTAAAAAAAAAACAACAAAAAAAACTATATCAAGCCAGCAGAAACCACAAAGAACCTGCAAACAATTTGGCATGGGTGGTTTACTGCATACAGTAACTGAATAAACCCAGTGGAACAAGTGTCACAAGTCATAAACAAAGTATATAATAAGAAAAGACCAAAACAGAAAAGAGAGTGTAAGAAATATAGAACAGAAAAAAAACAAATAGCCCCAGCACAATTAAAGAAAATTAATGTCTATAGCACATACGTTGTCGTACTTTTTCTGTCTTCCTCTGTAAACACTGTTCTTAAATAATAAATAAATACATAAATTTACTTGTCACAAAAATATACTGAAATGTCTTAATTTGAAAAGGAAGCAGCTGGTGGATAAATAATACATACTCCATAATCTGTTAAAAGACTATCCATGATGCTGCCATCTACCAACTTCACACAATGTGCGTGACTAATTAGTCAAATAAGAAGTGTGAAGAGTGCGAATCGTCACTTTGCATTTCAATTTGATTGCATTCAACCTGATTTGCAGAGGTGTTGATTAGAATCACGGTCAATCAAGTCCATAACCTGATGAAATAACGGCCTTCCCCATTTAAGAAGACAAATATTTTGGCAGAATAAACTTAAAATGCCAGCGAATATTTTTCATTCAAGTCAAGTGGGGAGAAATTCACTCCAGTGGGGGTCACAATGTATGAACGACATACAACATACCTTAAAGCCTCTGATGACGGTCTCAAAAACATAGATCCAGACAGCCACAGTTTCATACGTCACAATTCTAAGAAACCAATCCTGTTAAGTTGTGGGGTTGGCCATTTCATATCATTATACAGAATCAGTTTCCAGCTCAGACATGTATGACTAAATTACTCCAGTGCTACAACCGGCTATTGTGAAACAAAGAGTAGCTTTACATTGTTTGAGCAGAGTAGCAGGTGAGCTGGTGTGCTCGATCTGCAGTAAGCTGTGGAAGGGTGGGAGGAGAAAGAGGCGTGGACGCATTCTAAAGGAGACAATGGTGAAGAGTTACATTTAAACCTTTTTAAGGCATGAAATGACTATTTTCACTGAAAAAAGTTTCAAAATGTTTCTAATTTAGGTGTTTAATAAATGTCACTGGAGAGAATTTATTATGTCCATCTATCATAAAAACACAGACTGAAACACATGCAGTCAGAGGCAGCCGATCAAGCCTGAGGGGAGTAAAACAGGACAATCCAAGGCCCATATTTAATGTAAGACCATTAGATCATCAAAAAACAGAGAGACATCACACACCATCACATCACAAAGAATACGCAACACACTGGACACATCACATCAAAAACAGTCATACATATACATCACGCTGAATCATCATAGCAGAATCCGTTAGCATCAGCCACTTTCAAAATGTCAAATAAACTCCAGCACCACAGATGACACAACCCAGGCATGTGACATTCAAAATTTGGGTGAAGATGATGAATTAAATTCCATAAGGTTTCATAAATTTAACTGCCAGATGTGGGGGTGCATTTATGCCCAAAAACATATGACTCGAAAACATATAGCTCTAAAAATCGTCATGCATCCTCAGGTGTAATGTATGGCTCTTCTGATTTTACAGCAGCAGCTTTAAAAGAAGTTATTCTCAAAACAGATGCTGAATGCAGCTTTTTTTCAGTCACACAGCAAAAGACAAGTAAAACTTTTACTAAGAGTGTGTTAAATAAACACTTGTAGAAGATTGAGCAGTAGCAGGGCCTTGGGCCGTGGGTCATGGAAAATGGTTGGGAGGCTTCCAGTGTGGCAGTGGTAATAACTGCTCATCATGTTCTCAGATGTGCAGCGCACATTAACAGGAGTAAACAGTCCTTGATGGGCGAGCCACGGGGGTGTCAGAGAAATGAACAGATGATTTGGTTGCCTACAGTCCCAGATAATGTCACACTTAACAGCAACGTGGAGAGAGACGCATGCCGAGAAAAGAAAACAAGGATAGAGAAAACGTAGTAAACAGACCAGAGTGGTTTAAAAGCTCTTTATGCTTAGAAGTACAAGCTGCAGAGAATGAGAAAATGTGGGGAACCAATATCCTCCAACACCATTCATACCCTGTTGACGTGATGTTCAAGCAGTAAAACTGCATCTACAATAAAACATCAGATTCTATTTACTTGTAAAACTTGTGTCCAAAGTTTCCTTGTCATTTCCATAGAAATCTCTTCCCACAGCGAAATGTATAAATAATACAAAAATGGCAAAATCTCATCTTCATCCTCTTTTTAACTGGCAAGAAAACCCACTGCCAGCATCTGGTAAGTTATTCTAACTGGAGGGAAACACCAGCCGAATGGAGAACAGAAACAAGACGAGCTGACTAAATTATTATTATGGTCGCAACATCGTCTGACAAAAACCAGCATAATTACAGGTTATGACAACAACTGTACTTGGTGTTCAGCTACAGTGACATTTTAAAATTAACAGTCGCTGAAAGGTTTGGGGCTCAGAGACCCCAATCCTCATTGGGCTGCATGCAAAAGGTCATCGTTCCCTGTTGCCTCTGAAACACCAAGCTGGTTTCATGATTCATACATTTTAGAAATCATTATAGAAAATAGTTTTTGAGTGGACAGTGGTCTGAAATAGCACCTGATTCCAGTATTATCAGCCCACCAAATGCCCATTATCAGTTATGACTCCCATAGTAAGAGTTCAGATTGGGCAAACTACACTAGTGGGCCAGAAGGTGTATTATCATCCATTTTAATTATATGTAGATAAACAGAGAGTAGCCCTGATTACAAAGTGAATAAGTGCATGTAAAATCTTCACTAGTGTCCTTTAGCCCACATGTAATGCAGGTGGATATACCAGATGTGCTCGGGGGGCTGGCATTTGCAGATGACATAACCCATCATAATTGGCTGTGTCTCATAAAGTGTACAAATCTCATGAGTGTGCAACGAGGTCTACCATGTAAATGAGCAAACTGTGATTGTGTGATTGTTTTTATGGAAAAAGACATCAACATCTAATAAAATCTAAATGGCAAACTTTCCATTTAGTTATTTCAAATTTGTTTGTGAAGAGTATAAATCCTCTATGTATTTGTCTGATGTGTTTAATGTCAACAGAAATGAATGTATTACATTCTGTATTACATTCTGTGCTGTTCCAGTCGAGGACTTTGGCTGTTCCATTATTTATTCGAAAAACTTAAACAACAATTTTGCTGTACAACTCCACAAATGGAATTCAGTGATGCAAAAAAAAAATTCAGCTGAAACTGTAGCAAATCAGTAGTTTGCTCCCTGTTTACAGAGGAAACCTCAACTGTGCCTCTAGCATTCAAATGTCATGCCAACTGTCTCTTAATTCAATATCTGAACTTTGTTTAACCACTACACCACATTAGATATAAATGTTAATTAAGTCAAGGTATCTTTAGGACTCCTAGATCTGCTGGCTAAAATAAATAATAGTTGCTGCCGCTGTACGTAACTCCAGTTCGATGAGTACATGTGCTGCCATTGTGTCCGATGGTCACCAATAGCAAAGCCTGCTCGAGGGCACGTCATCTACAATTGCAGGACCTGCAGATATAGCAGAGCACTTTTGGTACCTACACCACTCTAACTGAAAGAATACTGTCTTAAATGTGAAGAAACTTGTTTTTTTCTGACAAATATAGCCCTAACCCATGATTTCCCCCCTCCCAAAACCTCACTATGTACTTTTACTCTTTATGTACAAAAGCCGCAACTGGAGTGTAAAAGTCAAAAATGACAGAAAAAACAGAAGTCTAAAAATAATGATCCCATATGGAACACAAATCTCAGTCTCCTGGATGAAAGTTTGGTAACTGACCCATCACACCAACCATCCATCAAAAATATAACACCATTACCCTGATTTCATGAGGTGAGAACAGCCCACTGATCATACAAGTGATTGGAGGAGGGCACTTATTAGCAGTATCATTGGGGCAACAGCTGATAACAGTCATTCAATGGGCTGATAACAGCAGAATTGGGTGAAAACAGAGAGAGAATTCTGGATCTACAAATCAAACTGGCTTTGCAGGTGCCAAAACCCCACCTCACGCTGTGTAAGGACAGCAACCAAGCTAACATCCTACAGTACAACTCCCACTCTTGAGCGACATATCGTTCAAACACATCTCCATTAAAAAGTCAATACGCAAACCACTTTTTAAAAGTGTGAAAACAAATATGATTATCCGAACTCCCTAATATGAAAGTGCATTACATCATCCACTGCTACTCTCCAGTTCATGATGTAATGAACATTTTAGATTAACCCACTTTGAGCTTCACTTTCAAATAAATGCTTCAGATAAACTGAGTTAAACAGGGAGTTAAAACCTGTTTGGTCAGGTAATGTGGGTCACTCACAGTGACAAACCCACAGCTTTGTGTTTGTTTGTTTGTTTGTTTGGCGGCCAGAAACCTTACTCTTCTGGTTCGGTCTCACCGCTCTCGCAATGTTGTTTTTGGCCGCAGCAGGCAGCTGTTTTCAGCAAATAAGCTCTGATAAATTGACTGTATAGCACCAAATGACAGACAGACAAATTTAGCATCTAGCTGGTGAACATACTGTCGTGGAGCATTTAGCAGCTTAAGAGCCGCATATTTCCCTCAGGAGCCACTGAACACCAAAACAGAGTTAAATGGAGAGTGAATGTCGGTTTAAATAAAATGTTTTAACTATATGTGGTGGCAGGCCCATAACTACTTTTTCAGACACAATAATTTTTCCATTTCTTACTTGTTGGAAATGTCCAGTGCACATTTCCATCATAATCACAGCTCCTTATCTCTGCAGAAGATTATAATCATCTATTAAAAGCAATCTTTAGACAGATGATGATGAATGATTACTGCTTTAGTTTCGGCTAAACATGATTCATGATGCAGTTTGTTGGAGTTACCCACAGTCTTTAGGGTAAGGGGAACAGTCCAGTGCACTCCATGGCACTGAATCATGATGACATGCAGGGCTGGGTGATACACCTGAAAAATTTTGCCAGCGCTGGTTTTCATATGCACCCCAATATTAAGTTTGTCAACCCTTGGGGCAGGTCGCCTGGTGAGAGTCACAAAGGTGAAGGTGGACACAGGGTTGTAGGTGATTTTCAGCTTGCAAAGCTCATCTCACAGCCTTGTTGACCATCAAGTGAGGAAGCATGCTTGGAGTTTGTTAATGGAACTGAACTTTGTGTTTTCATTATGTGGTTTCATTGCGATTTACAATTAGTGTCTTTAAGTGGAACAGTCAAATATTTTATCGAACAATTGATCAAGTGTCTGTTGCTGATATATATCGCAATTGTTTTTAACATGTCCCTGGAGAATTAGAATCTTCATATTTATATCCCAACTGAACCAGGGGGGATGTTGATTTGGTAAAAAATTAAGTCCTTCAAGAATGATGTCCTGCGAAAACGTTCCGTGTTGTTTGGTCATATAGTGAGTAATGTTTGTCGCAGCACTGCACTGACTGGCCTTGATACCTAACATTGCTGTACGTCCGTATTTACAGGACGTCACTGTCACTGTATTGTTTGGTGAACAATTGCTGATCTAGAAACAGACAACAGGATGGACATACGAGGAGCAAATAAGCTGGTGTTACTTGGTGTTTTTCTTGGAGGTATAAGTATCAAAAAAAGTACTAATTCTAAACTATGACACTGGAAACATCTGAGTTCCAACATTTGCTTTATTACTTTATTATTTTGTACATTACTCCTCGAGTTATTGGTGGGAACATATTACTAGTGAATCACTCAATTAGTGCATCAATATAACCTCTGCTAGCTGGGCAAAGTTAAGCTGAGTTTACAGATGCTAGTTCAGGGAATACATCATAGCCCAAAGACATAGCTGTGCACCTCCTCAACAACTTAACTACACATTAAACAAAAGAAGCTACAGAGTTTTCAAAAAATATTAAATGTAAGTAGATTTTAAGTATACTGACGAAAGACTCAGTAGTCATGTCTTCTTTAATTACATGCATTCAGCACAGACAGACCCACTGAAAACTGTTGACTTACATCAATCATAGGCATGATTATGTATGACACATACTGTACATCTAGTTTTGTGCTGTGGTAAAATCCAGCACTGTACTATGAATTGAAACCTAAACCACAGGTAAAACTGTATCCAAGAATTGGGCACCCCTGTTCAGATTACATGGTTTATTGGCTTTTAAAGTGAAAAGAAGTAAATACTATGTCCGCAGCAAACATACATTCAAAAAGGCTTTTCAAATGCTGATGCACTGTTAATGTGCTTTTTATCTAATGAACTTACAAATTAGGTCAGTAAGTGATTGTGGACTATGCAAAAAAAACTGGGCACCTCATCCTCAAGGTCTACTTTCTGTATTTTGAGGCTTTCTTGTATGCAAAGCATGTTTTAGATCTATCCACAGATTTTCAATGATGTTCAAGCAAAGCGATTGCAAAGGTCATTTTAACACCTCGGACTTTCATTTCTTGAAGTGGTTCATCACCGGTTTTTCAGATAGGCTTTGGATCATTGTCCATGACCAGCCTCTTTTCTTTGCCTGGTATTTACATCCAGAATGTGCTGATATTTTATAAAAATCCGTTTTCCATCAGCCGTGCAATGTTCCCTGCACCTCTGGCTGCCACACAACCCCAAAGCAGAATTTCCAACCCCATGCTAATATTTGGCAAAGTGTCCTTTTATCAAATGCTGCTCCTTTTTTCACTGAACAGAATCTTGTCTATCCATAGTATTTGATTCCAAAAGGGCTCAGGCTTTTCCAGGTGTTGCTTTTCCCAATTAAGACATTGACACTGTGATGAGGTCACAGGTAAGGCTTCCTTCAGGTGAGTCTTCCTCGTGGAACCTGTTTCTGAATAAACTCTGCAGTAAATAGCACCACTGCTTCTGCATCAGCTGAACCTTCCTAAAGCCCCTCAGCAGTTATATGGGGGTGTGGTTTTGCTTTTCTGTCCAGCATACTGTGCAGTTTCATGTGAACATTTTCTCTGTCTTTCAGGTCTCGTCTTGACTTCCACGGTTCTTCTTAGCTGCCATTTCTGATGGCATTTCACACAGTGGAGATTGCAAGCTGAAAGCGATTTGGTATCTTTTTATAGCCTTCCCTCTACTTTGTAGGCATCGGTTATCCTCATTTCAGATCCTCAGTCTGCTGCACAGAGGAGCCCATGGTTGTTGAAGGTTACCACAAAATCTCTAGAGTCAGAACTGATCAAACTCAGGAAATGTGATCATCTGAGAACTGCCAAAAACACGTTTTCGTCTGCCTTACCCAGTCAGTTCAGGCCTAATGAGCTGATGAACTTCAGAGACTGACAAGTGGACAAGCAGACTTCTGCACATTGCTAAAGTGACAAGTTATTTTTTCCTATTTTTGAAGTTCATGAAATAAGAAATAACAGCGCATTAACATTTGAAGAAAGGTTAATTTTTAATGTACATTTGCTGCAGAGTCTGTATTTACTTTTTTTTACACTTCAAAACTTAACGAAATATGTAATTTGCCTGGAGTGTCCAAGCTTATGCTTACCCTGTTTTTACAGTGGTTTTCAATGGTTGCACAATCCCTGACATTTACAGTAAATCTGTCTGGCTTTAGGCAAAACCAACACCTTATACTATCTTCTACTGGATTCTGTCAGAAGCTTGTTTTTCCATATGAAGGTAAGCAAGCATGGAATTGAACAAGATTTAACACGTGTCCCTTTTCACAATTGTATTTGTAAATATTGACATCAGGGGAAATGAAAGGGGAGCTGACATTGCCCACTGTTTGTTGAGCCAGAAATTGTGGATAGTTGGGAAGTTTCAACAGAGGTTTTACTGCAGCTGCGGTAATAACCTCTCATCATGCTCTCGGATGCAGTGAGCTCATTAACAGGAGTAAACAGCCTTTGATAGGTGAGCTGTTGGGGTTTTACTGAAATACGCAGGAGATTTGAACGCTTACAGTACCAAACAATGTCACACTTGACAGCGTAGCCGAGTCACATGCAGAGAAAAGAAGAGGCGTGGAGGAGGTAGAGAGAAAGGCAAAGTTGCATCCACAGACCACAGAGGTTGAATAAGATTTTAGTATTGAAGCATGAGCTAGAAAAGTGGAGGTGGGCATATCTTCCCTCAACTACAAAATTCCTCTTCAGCATCTTTCAGCCTAAAACATGGCGAGAACAACGCAAAAAGGTCTGTCAAGGATGTCAAGACAGGTGTGTAATGTACAGCCTGATAAATTATGGGTGAAGTCGCAGGTGCAACAGAGGGCATTTGTAACCACTTGCATTAGTCAAACTGGGTCGAACCCTGTCACCAAAAAATCTGGTTCCTAAACAATAGAAATGCATTCTCAACTATGTCTTAAAGGAAACATATTTTCTCCACGACTATGTTTGTTTGTGACAAATGTGTTTCTAATCAACATATCTTGTCATTTATTGTATTGCTTTCCAAATGTCACTCATTTTCAGCCCACCAATCATATTAAGATGGGGAGGGGCTTGTCACCCTGGTAACACAGAAAATGGAGGAAAAGCTTCAACGTGTTGTGAAAAAGTATATTTCTATGGCAGCAGCTCTGCAAGTTTGTACTTAGGTAGCAGTGCTTTGAGCTAAATGATAATATTAAAATTCCAATACATTCTCCACGGCAAAGCAAACTTTTCCATATTTAATAAATATACACCGATCTGTCACAACATTATGGCCACTGACAGGTGAAGTGAATAACATTGATCATATTGGTACTATGTGATGTTCTGATGGAAAACCTTAGATTCTGCCATCTGTGTTAATGAGACTTAGACACCCAAACAAACATTGTCCCACAACAAGCACACTCCCTCGTGCAAATGGAAATCCCAAATGTCACTGGCCTACCGCTGAAGGAAAATGCACCCCACCACATGGAAAAAACATCCAACAATCAGAAACATGTTGAGGAACATGACAATGGCCCAACATGTTGATTTGACCTCCAAACTTCCTACACCCCATTGTGATCAAGCATCAACAGGATGCAGTGGAACATGTTTGATTGACAGAGGCCCCACTGGACAAGCCAGAGTACCCAAAGGATCCACTGCCAAGTTCTGGGTTAATCGAGTTTAAATTAACAAAAATATCAATAGATGTAATACGCTTCTGTAGAAAAAGGTAGTACTCAGAACCTAGTGTTACCCCTTTCGCAGAAATAACTTCTTGTGGGCTGTTTTACATAACTGTCCATCAATCAATTTTCCACCACTCTTCCATACAAAATTTCGTCAGCTACAAGATATTTTATGTTCTTTCTTGTATTGTCCATTTCAAATCTCGCCACAAGATTTCAGTGGGATTCAAATCTGTACTTTTTTTTTCCTGACTGGGCCAACCCATACCCCTCTATTTTTTCTTTTTGAAGCATGTCTTGGTAGATTTGCTGTTGTGCTTGAAAGGTCAACTTCAACTGTTGGACAGACGGCCTACATCATCTTCTATCACTCTTTGATATGATGCAGAACTCATAACTGAATCAACGACTGCAAGCTGCCCAGCCTTTGAGGCAGTGCACCGTTCATGCAAGTATCCTCTCCTGAAAGGCTCTTTGGACAGCTTTTTCTGGCATGGGTCCTATGCAGATCAAATTTGTGGGATCTTTTTCTGACTGACAAGATGCATTGACTTGGACAACAACAGCTGCAGGAGTTACCTGCTGATCCTGTGAGGAAATTTTGGGGTTCTTGGGGACCTTTTGCTGCATCTGTTTGCTCTTGCACTGGTTGAAATGATTTACTTCAAACACCATTAAAAAAATCCTTGCCAGATGTCTCCACAACCTTTTTTTTAAATATAACCACACACTTCAGTAGCAAAGACAATGCCAGACCCTAGATGCCAGAGGCTCACATGTAATCCCTGAGGAAGTTCTGATCATTGGCACCTAATCTGACACCCAATTCTAATTTTATGGTTTTAAAATTTTTATGGTGACAAATTGTACTTATTGTTTCTCTACAATTTACCAGTTTGTTTGAAAACTATTACAAAGTGTCAATTTTATAATGTATGTTTTTGAGTATATCACCTTTACTAAAAGGATTAAGGATGATGCTTATCCAAATAGGCTAAAAAAACTATTTCCAACTTGTTCACAAGACTGTAGTATTTATTGTGTCTATCATCTTAACTTAACATGTTGCATGCTTGTATTTGCTAATTAGCAGTAAACACAAAAAAGAATGACAATAATCAAGATATTTCACTTAGAACCCCAACCTGCTGGTTAGAAGATCACCGAAAGTTGGCAGCAATTTTCAGTGTGAAGCTGAAAAGTCACAATATGCTGTAGCTGAATGATATCATGTGTGAATTCTTCTGACTTCTGATTGTATTTATGCAACTATTTATATAAATGTAAGCTTTTAAAAAAGAACTAAACTTTACTGACTAATATTTTTCACATTGCTATCATCTCATCATATGCATTAAATCTACTAGTACTTTCAGGAACTTTTACTAAGGCTGTTGTACAGACTGTTGAACTTAGAATATCCAAACAGTAACATAAAGTCACTCTATTCAACTCTATGTATTTTGAGAAAATGTGTTAAAGTTAGTTCTGAAGAAAATAAATTCCCTCGGGAAACAACAGGATTAAGTTATTGGTCATTTGTCATTCACAGCTCATTCACGTTTCTGTCTGGCTGATGATTGATGACCCAGCCACATGAGTGCACATTCACTGACAAATACTGGTGACTTCATTCATAACAGAAGAGTCTACATTTGTCACCAGGCAATTTTTTTAATTTAATATTGGCATTTTCACAATCATCACAAAACATTGCAATGTCATGAAATGTTCCTAGAAATCCCTTTTCAGGCATGGGATACATAACATTGCTGACTTCACTATTCTGTTAAAGTGACAGCATGCTGCCATTCAGACAAAGGTCACTTGTATGTTTATGTTGCTCACGGTTTCATTCATACATACCCATGAAAACAATGGAGGGAGACACAGTACATGTGCGATATTTGTCCCACAAGATACACACAAGACTGAATGGTAGCCTACATCAACCGAAAAATGCACAACAATGCACTATTAAGTCAAAATTTTAATCTGAAACAAATGATTTCATGGCAGCTTATAAACTATGTGAGTTTCCGTTGCATCCAGAGATCCTGTGAAATGCTTCGTTACTGTACTAAAATACATTTTTCACGTATCTGTACTTTACTGAAGTAAAAAATATAGACAGAGAAATGTATTTTGTGATTCTGGCAATGAATGTCTTTTGCTATCTCTGTGATGCATCTGGACCAACAATGGTGCTGAAATACGCAGCCGTTTCTAGTAGATCATAATTTGACCAACCTAGTAAGACTGCCGTCACAATTTTTTATAGGAGAGCGACAAGTGTGCTCATTCAGACATGTTCGGATGCCGTCAGATTAGCAGGAAAGAGAGCATGTCTGAACGGGGCTTAATGAATCCGATCTGCCCCTCCCCCTCCGCTACCACCTCACACCTCACCCCCACTTAGCCTGCTGGGCCTCTAGTCCGAGGCCAAGGAATTATGCTGACAGTACTGCTAATAATAACAGAAACACATAGCTGGCAACAATTAAAATGAGATACGTTAATGTGAAGGAGAAAGAAAACTAGAGAGGAAGTTTGCTGCATGCGTGGGTCATTGCTGTGTGTAAAAAACTGTTGGGAGATCTTCACTGTCCTACCACGATGCATGATTCTGCTGGTACATTATGATTATCATCATAATTAAGTAGTCATTTTGGGGAAGAAGAGGTCAAGTTTTAACATAGGCCTGCCAATGACTGTAAAATTTGTCTGTTCAGCCATGTTTGAACGATTTGATCTTTTCCAACACTAAAGAAACTGTTGCCTCCATCAGCTACTTAACGGCTGAAATGTCTTTTTCTTTGGAGTTGGAAAAGATCAAATTGTTCAAACAAGGCTTATTTGCCTGTCAAATGGCTTGACAGGTAAATTACATTACATTTGCTTGCTTTACTAATATATTTCTGGCAGCTTCGGGAATAACAAATCACTAGGCGGCATCACGAAGCACTATTTATTTGAAAATTGTTGCTAAACACATCGTAAAACTTGAGACATCTCTCAAGTTATAATTATCATCTTTAGGATGAATGTCAGAGGCAAAGTTTGTGCCAGTTAATCAAGCAGCTATTTAGATATTTTAAAGGATAAATGAAACATTTAACCTGATGGTGCATGAAATGAAAAGTCAGGAAACCACAAAAGTCACCATGGTATTGCGACCACATTTCATGGGCTAAAGGTGACGCAGCCTCAACAAAATTCTTTGTGTCTGCAAGGGTGACGTAACAATCATTAACAATAATGATGAAGAAGTTGATTAAACTATGTCTCATTTGTTACAGCCAACACATTCCAAGTCAACCACAGCCATTGGTTCTTCAGGAAAGATATTATGAAAAGTTCTGTAGATACATTTTAAGCCAGGAGGCAAATATTTTGAGAGATTTTGGGTCAGTATTCATACAGATCTTCTAACTGATATGGCTGTAAACCTCAAAATCTCTCTTGTAATGCATTTATATAGATATACTTTAAATGGAGAAATGATCTCTTAGTAGATAACTGTGTTTCTCTAATGTGTAAATGCTAATTGTGCTGACTCCAAGATTTCAATTCCAAGAAGTCACAGTGTTCCATTCATTCTCTACGCTTCCACTTCTTCATTGCATTTTACAAAATTGGCCGATTCTAAAGTCGATCAATGATTGTGCAAAAATGCTTTCACACTTTATTTTCAGGCGGTTCGATGTTTGTTCAGCACAGCCTGCTAGTTTACTCCATTTTCAACAAAGAAAGAGAATGATGGCCTACTTTACTGATAGATCAAGAAAGCATGCAATAGATCAGACTGACATTTTAGGAACGCCCCCCCCACTGGAGCACAAGACACAGCCTCAGAAACTGAGTACCGAATTTAGACACATAATTACAGGTTAAATATTGAACTATTCCCTATTTTCAAATGATACCAGAAAAGTACTGAGTTTCAATACCCACCTTGGTCTCAGCCTACAGTGTCTCACTCAGCCCCAGAGGTCACCGCTTGCTCATTCCAAAGCCTTTCAGCACAGGCTTCGTCTCCTTGACTTCTCAGCATCTTTCTTCTAAATTATGGATTTTCTAACTCGAAAAAAACTCCACACAGCTAATGACCAAAACCCAGGCTTCACAACATCTTATTAAAAAAACCTATGTGTGATGTCAAGATGCCTTTTTTTTTCTTCAGTGAAAAGCATCCCGGCCTATTCTCACCTCATCATGTTGCCTCATTTTATGTGAAATCCTTGAATCCCTCTTCTATAAATGCGAACCGCCATGCTGCTTTCTAGTCACCTCTTTTTTGTATTTCTCAAAGGAAGAGAATATTAATACTGAGAATGCAAGTCTAATCATACATATATTACATTTTCCATCCCAAACTGTCCAAAGCGTCCTGTGTGTAACAGCGAAGTGGCAATACAGTGCCATCCAACAAACCACTTCTACACAACCCAAGCTAGTTGACTGATGATGGCACATGCGACAAGCGTCTTAAAATAAGTACTACCATAAATCTCAACAACAGGAGACACTACTCTCCATGGTGTATATGTTTACTTATTTTAAACAATAGCTATGAAGCATCAACAAAACCTTGGTCAGCTTGTCCAGTTTGGTCACTACAACAGAGCTGCCACCAGTGGAACCCTTGTCATGTTGTGAACTTACTGTTGATGGGTCATGATCGGACACGAGGGATACATTTTCTTGATAAATCATGATAAACCAGTAACCTGTTCAGCTTTACAGAGAATGAATTGACAAGCAGTGCCTACATGGTTATAGCACAGGTTATAACAGGAGTCACATTTCCCATTATACCAACGGCCTGCGTGGAAACAAGCAGCATTCTCAATCAAGGACTCCAACTTGAAAGCAAAAGTGCAGTATTGCTCAGTAGTACTTCAGTGATGTAAAGCTTCACACTCACATTCACACGACACGGACTTACGTTATTCCCCCCATTCAGCGGCAGTAATTACTAAGCAGTATGACTTGAATGTGTCACACAACAGAGAGCTTTCATTCATGCTCAGTAGTAGAACTCCTGAAGCCAATCTAAAAGAAAGACAATTAATGCAATAGACAGCAAAGCAAAAACAAAAGAAAAGGAGAAGAATTAAGTAAATATAGTAAGTAAAACTGACAATAGTCACACACATGGCTATGGGGGTGGAAGTGGGGAATCTATTAATTTCGTCTTTGGCAGCATCACATTCCAAGTTAAATGTGTTTCTAGGATAAAAAGCAATATATGTGTATTAAAATTGTTACAATCAGAGGGCCTCATTGTAAAAAACAATTTGTGAAAAGACAATTACTTACTGCTTCTCACTTTCTTAATCTATTGTCTCCTAGCTGATGTCTTGCTCGACTCATTGTGCACCATTTGCCAGTGCTGTGAGCAGATAATGTTATCTGCTTGCACAGGACCCCCCCAACTTTCTTGTCAGATGGACTTTTTCTGACACTGTGTGCATTAAAAAAAAGAAAGAAATGTGGCATGCCAAAGTATATGTTTGCCCTTGGGAAAGTCATCACACACTCAAATCTGCCTTCTTTCTCTCTCTCTGGGGGGAGATTTGAAACATATGACACCATGTCGAGGCTGATGGAGGAAGAACCAGGCTTCGTGCGATTGGTTCCAGACTGATGTTGAGGGGGCAGCGTGACCTTCGTGCCACCCGGCCGGGTAACTTTTACGCCCCGACACTGTGGGGAGTCACCAATTCATGTATTTATTTATTTATTTTTTACAAACGCAAGCGACGAAGAGGAGCTCCCGCAGACTTGTTTACGCCGCTCGATAAAAATAAACCGGGTGTCTCGTCCTATCTGCCAAAAAGAGCCTTTGCGAAGCTGTAAAGGCTGTGATGACTAAATATCTTTCGGCACGTATGCGCACCTCCACAACCATCACTCTCTCCGTAGCTATGCCCGTCCGCTCCGCGCTGCCGCTGTCACTTTACCACGACTTTCAACTCGGCGACAGACTGAGGAGTTCAGCCCCCGTACACATTTACTACATCTCGCCCCTCGTTCGCCGAGAATCCTGCCAAAGTGTGTCAGAAGCGACGCAAAGTACGAGCAGAAATGAACCGAGCTCGTCTTCGCAAAAGCTTCGGAGCGGTTAGTTTCGCCTGTTAAAGGGCTTAGGACAACGCTTTTTTACGTACGCGACGCCCTTCCCTTTACTTCCTAATTCCATTATTCGTCAATATTACAGAGCATTTTCCCTGGACATGGTTTTATCCTACCTCGTAAAGGTCTCCCGAAGCCATTCTGGGGTGCGGACAACGGCGGCGCGGCGTTCTTGCCTGCCTTGTTGGCTTTTTTTGGACCCTACTCTCTCGGTGTTTCGGCGAAAGCCCCGATAGACGGGAATTAGCGAGCAGCCTTGTTATTCTGAGCAATCCGCAGTAGCAGATCAGCAGACAGTGTCAATCGAGCCCGGCGCTGTGCGATGGATCGCTCCACACTTAAAACAAACAACCATCGGGGCGGTGCTGTTTACCCAGACCCAAGTGGAGGACTGGAAATTAGTCCCCGGCTAAGAAACGCACAGCCTGATGGTCTGCATGCGCCTCTGTAGCAATCCAACTACTCAATGGGAGATGATATGTTAGATCTCTTGTGTTTACACTCGCCAGCTGAGTCAGATCCCCTCTCTGTGAGCCACTCTACCTGTCCACTTCACTGTCAGAGTCAAAGACCTGACCCTCATTTACATTCAACGAAACACCCAGAGCAAATTAACTGGAACTATTTAGAATGAATCATACCCCACCTGGAAGCTGCAAAACTAGCCAACTGATAATTGTACTTATAAAATTGACATCACTTTTGGAATATTTAATTCTGGTTAACATTTATTCATTATTAAAACAAAAAACCCCCATAGAAATCTATATCTTATTTGCATTAAAAATTTACAATCACCCTTTTGCACCCAATAAAAGGAAACAGCTGGTCTGCTCATGGGCACTTTATCTGTGTTGTAATCCACAGTTTCAAGGGAAAGGATAAGGAAGCATGTAAATTATTATTATTAGAACTATTATTGTTGTTGTTTTACTTTTAAGTGACATGGCTCAAACAGAATTGTCAAGAAGTTCTTCATTGATAAAAATAAAAAGTGACATTTAATGTAAATATACTTTAAATTATTACGACAAAACTTCTTTTATTTTTAAATGGTGTGGCACAAATTGAATTGTTAAGAAGTTGTTCATCAGTAAAAAATAAAGAGTAATATTTAATGTAAATATAGATCAATATGACAAAACTAGTTCACTGCCAGTCTTGTTTACCACTGGACTTAAAAACAATTTCAACTATAGTGTAATGCACAATGTAGAAATCCTATTTAAAAAAAAAAATCAAACAGAAAGATGCAGAAAGTTTGGAGAGAAATGCTTTCTGTCTTTCTTTCTAAATTTTAACTCTGCACAAACTCAACAAACTAACAAGCCCTTACTTCCTTCAAGTTTAACTGCAACAAAGTCGAAAACATCACATTTCTAAGAAGGCACACTGCATAGCAAGGTGTTTCGATATTAGCTTCTGTGTCCCAGAGCATGAATATGAAACAACTGCTGCTTGTTTCACATTATTGATACTGAGATCTGGGGAACAGAGCTCACTGCAAATAATGTGCAACTGCTCTCCAGGCCACACTAGCTGTGGATCATAACTGTTCCCAAGTGTATGCTACAAAGCAAAAATATCTAACCATAAAAACAAATACCGAAGACATTTTGAGTACATATTTTTTTTGGTCAAACGCTGAACAGGCCATGCCGACATCACATCAGAGGCATAAACTGCCCTCTTATTGGGCCCATTACATGCACGGTGTGGTAATAGTTCATTCCAGATCCTTTTATTTACAAGGACATTTTGTGGGCCTAAATAAGTTGTTAGAGTCACTGACCGTATTATATGTCTTAGATTACATTAACATTACCAATAAGAACAAAATGATCTTCTCTGTTGTGGTGAAAATATTATCCCACTTTCATTACATATCCCAATAAAATAACACCTTTATGGGGTACTATTAAAAGGTTACTCTTGCTAAGACACTCAGCTGATGACTAAAAAAATATTTTTCCCCATTTGGCACTATCATCCAGGTATCCATCCAGCAAGATTGCTGAAATGTTGCAAGCTGGTAGCAAGCAGTGGAGTGCACAGTTTCATGCTTTGGATCTTTGGAAAACCAAGCCCCATCAAATGATTTCTTAATCCAGGCTGTCTACGATGTTTTACCAAACCCATTCAACTTGTTTTGCTGGGGGAAGGCAGAGATGCTGGCTTGCCAACTCTGCCTGAAAAGAGAGATCCTGTGGCACGTCCTCAGTGGTTGCTTGAAAACACTGGGCGAGTCTGCTGCTGCTGGACCTGAAGGAAATAGCAAATTCCGGCCTTAGTAGGATTCACCACTTCAAGCACTTCCTCCCACGAAGAAGACCATCTCTTTCATTAGGGCTGGAGAAAAGCCATTAGCAGCTGCCGTGACCACCTACTCTGGCCTGCTAGCAGTGACACAAGACTGGGAGCTGAAAATCAACTTGGGGAAGCGGCTTAAACCAGAAACTGCTGCTGCAACAATGCTAAGGCCAGATATGGTACTGATCTCCGAAGTGTCTAAGCAGATCATTCTCTTTGAGCTCACTGTTTTCTGAAAGGACTGCATTGACTACGTTGGGAAAAAGAAGAGGGCAAAGTACATTAAGCTGGTGGAAGAATGGCGAAGCAACAGGTGGTGAGCAGGTTCGCGCCCATTGAAGTGGGATGTAGAGGTTTAGCTGGCCAGTGTCTCTGCAGGGCCAACAACATGCTGGGTATGACAAGGCCAAGTAGGTGAAGGGCCATCGAAGCAGCTTCAAGGTGGTTGTGGATCAGGAGAGGACAGCTGTGGGTGGTGTAGTGCTACCTTGCTTCAAGCTGGGGCTTGATCAACCCTGGCTGGGTCACTTTGGATGAATTTGTCAAATGGTGAAAGGCCGAAAATATCGATTACCCCCTGAAACATAACCGATTATGTGTCCAGGTGCATCCAGATAGCTTATGTTAAAATCACATTTGAGTTTATCAGAACAAGTCAGTTAGTTTTGTATTGCAGATTTAGGTGCTCAGGTTGGGGTGAGCCATTTAGTTGTTAAGGTACTGTAACCTTAACTGTTCAAGTCTGTGGAATACACTATGTCAGCCAAGGTCCTCATAAGTATAGGAGTTCAATATGAATGTGTGTGTCTGAATGCATAAGGGTTTGCGGGGATCCTGTGACACCATTTATTGTGACCAGTGAGGCATCTGTTACAGTTACTTCATGTGGCCCTCTGCTTATGAGTCTCTTTCTGAGAGCTACTGAAGACTTTCCTTTGTGTTTTGCGGAGGGAAATGTTCTTGAATTGGAGGAAAAAGGAACACTGGACTTTCCTTATTATAGTCACAATGACAAAATTTAAAAATGGGTTTAAATAGTTACAGTAGGCAAGATCAAGCAGTTTTAAGAATGAAACCATTCTGTCAGTGGGCATGTTTTGTAAGTGAAAGAAGTTTAAATTGCAGACGTTTGGGAAGTGAGGACATGACAGAACAGCAAGTATTTTCTGTATGTTATAATTAGCTACATATCAGGAGAAAGTTACAGACCTTCTCAATTTATTTATCATCAAGGAATAGTCGTAATGTTTTTTTCCATGTTTCACATATGCAAAAATGTATAGGTGAACCCTTGAGAGTTATCTACATATATGTATAAATCTGTCTTCGAATATGGTCACATCTTTATCTAAGTCACAGTTCTGAACAAACGTGATTTATTTCAACTGGCAGCACCCTCAGATCTAAGAGGACTGGCAATGAACAACTGTCAATATGCAGCAAGAATTAAGATTGTGGAGTTTAGATACTGATTAATCCACTTTGGACAAACTGTCCATAAATGGAGACGATTTGGTACTGTGACTAATCTCATTGGAAGCGTGCTCCATGGTGCATGGCGTCCATGGAGCATGGCGTCCATGGAGCATGGCGTCCATGGCAATTTGCCAAAGAAAACCTTGATACTCCACTGCACAACTTGGAAAATGTGTTTTTGGACAGAGGAAATTAGAAAAGAACATGCATCAATCTGTATGCCATAAAAAGGACACTGCATACCAACATGAAAACATAATTTAAAAGGTGGAGGGAGCATCATGATTTGGGGCTGTTTTGCTTCCTCTGGACATGGAGAGCTTGCCACAATTATGGACGAAAATGAATTCCCAAGTTGATCAAAGTGTCTTGTAGGGTAATGTTGGGTGTATATTCACCAACTGAGGCTCAGGAGAAGTTAACTGGTGCAGGTATGACCTGCTGCTAATCTACTAGAGACAAAGAGGGGCCCAGTCAAAGGCCACATCTCTACCCTGTAAAGATACTGCTCAAGAGAGCCATTCACATCAGCTATCCAAAGAATATGATTGAGGTGAAGCAGTTCCGTGGGAGAGAATGGTCCAAAATTCCTCAAGAACTTTGCACAGGTCTGATCTGCAGATACTGGAAACACTTGTTTGAGGTTACCGCTGCCAAAGGAGGTTCAACCGGTTATTGAGTTCATTTACTTTTTCACCAGTCCTGGGAAAACATTGTAATCTAAACACTCCTTTGTCATGCATCCTTGCCTTTGGTAGAATAAACTAAAGAAACTGTGAAAAGAAATGGATTTTTGCTTGTTTTGTAAAACACAATTCTTGATACCCCTTAAAAGAAGTGATGCATGAGTGGATTGTAGTGATACTTCAAGCCAACTATTGTCCCCATTCATTACAGGTGTCATATAATCAGTCATTCAGCCTATTTAAATGGAGAAAAGCACTGCTTGATATAACTCTGTGCACAAAATGGACAAAAGGAAGAAAAGAGAGTTGGCTGAGGAGACAAAAAAAAGAAAATAATTGCCAAGCATGGCTAAGGTAGAGGCTACAAGACCATCTCCCAGCAAGTTGATGACTTTGTGACAGTTGCTATTAGGAAAGGAGAGTTTAAGGTGCATGGGACTATAGCCAACTTCCATGGACATGACTTCAAGATAAAAATTGACCCAGACTGAATAGGAGGATAGCTTGAAAGGTGGAAAAAGCATCAAGGCAAATATGAAAACATCTACAAGCTGACCTGCAAGATAAAGGTGCAAAGGTGTCTGGTCGCATCATGCATCACTTTCTGAATAAAAGGTTGCTCAGTGGGAAAAAAAAACCCTCACTGTTGGAAGAAAAACAAAAAAAGCCAGACCAGAGTCTGCTAAAAAAGTATATTGACAAGCCACAAAGCTTCTGAGAGAATGAAAAGAGAGAATGTACTGGAGAGTCAGATCATCGCTATTATTGCGGAAAGAAAAAAAAATGGAGTTTTCAGAGAAAACAATACCATCTCCACTGTAACGCAAGAGGGTGGCTCAGTTATGTTATGGGTCTGCTTATCTCATCTGGCATGTGGTGCTTTGACTCTGCACAGAGGACAATGAAATCAGATTATGAGAGGACATTTCCAGAGTGAAACATACAGAACAGTGTCAGAGTGCTCTGTATCAGCCGCAGGTTGTGGCTCCTCCAACAGGATAATGACACAGAGCATGCACATAAAAACATCCAAGAGTGGAGGACAAGAAAACAACAAACTGTTCTGAAGTGACCTGCTATGAACAAACATCCAAGGAAAGAGCTGAAATTTGCAGTTGGGAGAAGGTACCTATCAAACTGAGAGAACTGAGGCAGCTGGTTCAAGAAGAGTGGGTCAGTGTAGACGCTGCAAAAAGCATGACTGCAGTGACTGCCTGAAAAGACTGGGCTTCCAATTATTGGGTTTAAGAGTTCTAATATTTTTGCCAATGCCATTTTCATTTGTTGCACTATTTAAAATACCATTTCAGCAACACTGAAAATGCAAAAGCGTGTCTGTTGTTTTAAACGTGGAATAGAGGACAGTGGATGGCACTCAGTTTCATCTTATTTCATAGAATTTGGGCCACCTCTCTGTGTTTCTGGTTGACTATTCTGTCTGCTGTTTGCAGTACTGTACCACATCTCAAATCATGTAGGTACAGAACATCTGTGAAAAAGGGGAAATGAATGCTTTCTTTTCCTGTAGTCAGAGAGATGTTATTTCCTCTGTCATTAGTATTAAGCCTCCTGTAATTTACTGTTATGTCGGCTGTAAATGGTTCAGTGTAAAAGGTACATCACAAACTTCATTTAGTTTATAAAGACATTTAATATATTCAGTTATCAACAGTAACAAGTGAAAAATAACAACACTTAGTGAACAGGGGCTTACCAACTGTTTCCTCAGAGCCAGGATATATCTTTGGTGGGATTTAGAGAAATCAAAGATAGCAGAGAAGCTTTTTCACATGAAGAACAAGCTAAAATTTCAGAGAGAGGTATCAGAGGTTTGTAAGAAACTACCAGGATAATTTGTTATTGTTAAATATTGACTTTGTGGGTTGAGTTTGTTTTCCTAACGGCCTTTTAAGAACAATTGTTATTCATTTTCAGGGCTAGTTACTTTTTAGTGCTTAAATTTTATTCACAAACTATAATCTCCTGTCATCTGAGAGGGCTGAATTATTTAGATTGCAATAATAATAATAATGAAAGAAAACATTTGCTTGCTTATCATAAATTTTGAATGAGTCAAACTTGTGAGTTATGTAAGTTATGCCAATTTCAATGTACTCGTACGGCGCAGTATTTTAATGAACAGGTCAAGTGTTTGTGACAATTCCTCCAAAATAACAACAAAATACTGTGATTGTCAGTGCACTGAAGAACGACACGCACAGATGTTTTCTGGTCTGAAAAAGCTGAATATCATCTTTTGTCAGTGCCTTCCAAGGCTATAACTGCTATTTCCAACATTTGGTTATGTTTGTTACAAACACGACTTGGATAGGTTTACTTAAAGTTAATATACTTTTTAAATTGGGCTCAACAATCATAGGCATGGTTAGAAGAAACAAAAACTGACTTTGAAGAACTGAGCGGTGGCCTCCCATGGCATTTCACTCGCATACCCATCCATCCTGACCTCCTCTTCTGCCAACTATGTGCCTCTATAATCCATCACCAGACTTCTTCCTTTGCTCCCGAAGAGCAATAGTCAGAATTAATATGACCGCTGAAGGGCTTTGCCACTTGAACAATTATCTCATGCTTGCTTATCCAGCTATGGACCAAATAACCTCATGGTTAAGCAGGCCTGAGCCAAAATGTAATGTGATTTCTAAATTGCCAAAGGGGGGCACTTGCTGCACCAAAAACTAATTACTTGCTCTTTGGCTCACAGCCACACTTACTACCAAACTGGAGTTAAATCTGTTGAGGAGTTTTTGAAATATCCTACTTATTAACTAACAGAAAAACAAAAAAATATGCCTACTTGGCTGATAACAGAAAAAAGAGGAGAATGTTAAGTGATAATTTGCATGAATCTTTTGACGGGTTGAATCAAGTTGCGTTGAGTGGGTTTATTTTGAAGTAATGGCGAGCTTTTTGCATGTTGCATTGCTTATCATCGAACAGCTCACTTTGTCATAACCGTTTGTATTCCTGTTCTTACAACCTTCCTCTAAATTACTCCCTCCAATTGGGCGACCACCACTCAGGCCTCAGCTGGTCCACACTACAGCTTCTACTCTCCTTGCTGTTACTGCAGTGCTTCACTCTGTTACAATTGCTTTTCTCACACATGCTTAACACTATGATTCCAAGGCTGTTTTCGGGTTAATCTCACAACCTTCACTTTTAAGCTCCTATCTTGGTTAGTATAAGGGATAGCAATACATGCCGTATCTTGTTTTGTATCCAGAGCAGTTGTGGTTATCCAGATCTTTCATCATTTGATATAATAAGACGTCTAGATTTTTTATATTAGCCTTACATCAAGGAAATATCCATCCATCCATTATCTTTACATCGCTTACTTTACATCGGGGGGGCCCTGGAGCCTATCCCAGTCAACTCAGATGACGGCAGGTGACACCCTGGACAGATCGCCAGTCTATCACAGGGCCACACATAGAGACAGACAACCAAGTACACTCACGTTCACACCTATGGACAATTTCGAATCACCGGTTAACCTCAGCATTTTTTTTGGACTGTGGGCGGAAGCTAGAATACCCGGTGAAACCCCACGCATGCACAGGGAGAACATGCAAACTCCTGTGATGACTGTGATGCAACGGTGCTAACAACCGAGCCACCATGCAGCCTATCAAGGAAATAGATGTTTAATACTATATTATGCTTTTACGTGTATCTCCCCATAAACTGCCGGCAGCAGAGATATCTTGTAATTGTGTCAGGGAGATTGTCTGGAATCTGGCAACATCAGAACCATGATATCGGGATATTTTGTGTTTTTGAAACTGGGAAGAATATTTGCTTAGTGCATTATGGAAATAACTCAATACTTCTTTCACATTTTTCACAAGTGCTAACATAGAATATCCCACTTGCAGATGTGGCAAACCAGGCAAATGTCTGCCCCACTTCCTGAAACACATCCCAGTGTCCACTTTGCTTTGGGCCCCCCCAGAGTTTATGGTTTGTCACTTCTTGTGCACAGGTGTCCTGCTGATTATTGATAGCACATCTTTAAAATCACTTTACTTTCCTCCTGTTTGTTTTGATATGCGGTGGGCCTACATTGTGAAACGATAGGTACTTTGTGACTCATTCAGCTGAGAAGCAGGAGTGTGAAAATGGGTGTGGAAATTACTAAACATATTACCTTGCAGATTTTTTCTTCATAATGTTATTACTTCAGCATGTACAAATATGTGACAGGCATAATAAGAAAGTCCCAGCTGAGCTTGTTCTTGTGATATCATATTAGCATGCAATGATTGCATTGCATAGATATTAAAATATGTAGACATTAACATAACTATGCATTGATGAGTTCATGGGAAATTTAAGCAAATGGGTACGGAGATAGATACACAGCTGAATGTAAGTTGAATAAATCTGATGTGAATATAATGCACAGACTCACTAGAAACTAGTGTTTTTGGAAAGGTCAAGTCATTTGGTATGTGCTAAACCTTTCTGCAATAAATATTTCACGAGCACTTCAACAAAGAATAAAAGGATTTGAATTGGGAGACAAAATGGGTCCGTTGGGCTCTGAGGGTTAAATGTTTGCTTAAACTTCTCTTGCCATCATAGCTGGCCTAGATAAAATCTGGACTCCTGTAATTTACCCTGTTTCTGGTCATTCTCTCCAGCCATAGTGGAAGAAATTCACAGTTCTCGCTGTGCATGCTGTTGAGTCCCCTAAAACTCATTCTTGCATGTGTTTGCTTAGCTAATTTAATGTAAGGCTAATTTCTCATTTACTAAAATGCAATCACTTTTGACCAGTGACAGTTAGAATGTCATGCTGCATATTTCCACTCAGAAACATGAACTAAAGCAGTTTCTTCCACATCACACCATCTGCCCTTTCTTATTGTGACTTCTACACTATGTTAAAACACTGATCCAGCCCTTCTTCACCTCCATCCAGTTTCCTGTAAGTTTAAACACACCCCAGTCCCAGTAAACAAGTCTGTATCCTACTAAGACTGTCTGCATACACTGTATGAACGTAGTGGGATTGAATGATGTCGTAGGAGAGAAGACATCTTGTATTGCTACAGCGCTTTCGGGTGGCTGTCACTCACCATGTTGCAAGTTCATTCTATTAATAATTCTGGCAAACTTGGCCTCCAGTCAAGCTACAGGCAAGATTGTCAGTTGACAACAGCTGACTAATGTTGAATGAATCACTGATTGACAGCAAATTGCACTCATTTTTTTCTGTCAACGTGACCAGAGTTGTATCAAGTACCATTTGAATTCTTACAACTAAGACAGCAAACGTTATTGTTAAACTTGTAAAGTAAATGTAAGATAAATGAATGCATGAAAACTGCTTTTCTCCCTTCTACTATATGAAAGCCTCCTCCTCTGCAGCAAAAAATAATCAACCCTCTAACGTATTTCAGCTCAAGAAACCCCACCACAGAAGGTTTCTAGGGTCATGGGATTAAGTTTAACATCAAGAAAGAGAATGCACCCATTTACATCCACTAATTCTACAGCCCGGCCTTAGGAATTGATTATTTATCCCTATCATAATCTCATTTTGTTCGAGGCATGACTGATTCACTATTAAACACAAAGAACACAAAGAACTTTTGTCAAACGGACAAACCTCTGTGAAAACAAATGAGTCTCAGAGAGCTAAAAGTCTCTCTGCATCTGAGTTGTCTCTGTAATAACATTTGGCCTGAGAGGCTGTTTCAAAAACAAGTTTACAAAGTGTTTTATAGTTTACTGACATTAAAATTGACAACTCAGAGTTAAATACAATTGAGAATTAATGCATAATTAAGAAAGATTAATAAAGTCTCAACATGTTTTGTTTTTTTTTTGGCTGTAATAAACCATTTTAATTTGAAATATTTGAACATTTCCTAAGAGTGCTGCAAGCAGTGGTCCAGAAAAATGTCAGTGTATCACATAAACTGCAGCTCTGACTGTTCTGATAAACTAGCATAGCCCATTTAGGACACCTCTTTTGAACATGGTTAACACAACCCAACACCATTCCAAGGCTCTGAATTATAAAGTAGATAAAGCACAGTTAATACACACTTATGGATCTTCATCTAATCAATTCATCATCCAGAACCACAGCAGAAGGAGCCTCTGATGAAGGCACCAACAAAAATGATTATACGCAACCATCTTCCTCAGATACATAGGAGGCATAACAGTCAAAGATCACAGCCATGCAAATCTTCACCATTCGCCACCAACTATACCCCAGTGGGAACAACTTCATGTTGCCACAAATTCTACAATTACACCTCACCTGTCGCTGCGGAGATGATACCTGGAGAGAGAATTTGTTAAATTTCCTAAATACATAAAGGAAACAAGGACAGGTCAGCAAGGGCACCACTTCAGATTTTAGTTTACTGAAAAATAGCTGTTCACATCTGTAATTTAACACCTCTAGTTATTGAATGATCATGATTGAATGTGTAAGAAGTTCTGCAGTATGCCAGCAAAAGCAAGCACCAAACCACATCAAAAAAAAATCTCAGTTCATTCCCAAGGAAAATTGTGCTTATTAAAGAATGAACTTCAAAAGTAATTTTGATGGTGATGTTTAATTTACTTTAATTTCAGTTGAAAATAATATTGACTGATGAAATAAAAGCCACAGTGTGATTGTTTTTTTTTTTTTTTAAGTTTTTTTGTATATGATCTTTTTCATGGCAGATAATAATGGGGGCCTCACCCTAGGAGCAATGCACTGTAAGAAAGTGTTACAGGTTACTGAAAATAAAAGCTATTACACACACACACACACACACACACACACAAACACACACAGACATACTACATACAGTTGTGTGCGAAAGTCAGGGCACCCCTTTAAAAACAGCATATTTTATATATTAAAAAATTAATATCCATATTTATAGTCTTTCTGGGATATGGGAAAAAAAGACAATATTATCAGGAAACATTAATGCATAGTTACATTTTATTTTATAACTTGAACAAAATTACAAAAATAAAAAACATCATTTTGGCCTGTGCAAAAGTCGGGGCACCCTGAGAGTTTCAATGTGTCAGATTCTTTTAACAAATTCAGACCTTTACCAGCTCATTAGTCCTGAAGCATGTGTCAACAATTGTCATTAGGGAGCGCCAGCTGGTGTGTATTTCAGGGTTTCTTAAATATGGCGACTCCACAAACCTGTGCAAACAACAGCAATCATGGGTTCCTCTAAGAAGCTAAGTAAGACAGAAAAAATGAAAGTTATTGATGCCCACAATGCCGGGGAGGGCTACAAGAAGATAGCAAAACGTTTTCAGCTTGCAGTTTCCACAGTGCGAGGTATACTTAAGAGATGGCAGGTGAGGGGAACTGTGGAGGTCAAGATGAGATCTGGAAGACCAAGGAAACTCTCGGACAGAACAGCTCGTAGGCTGGTCAGAAAGGTAAATCAAAACCCACATTTGACGTCAA